>JAJHZJ010000172.1:0-600000 GCA_023548195.1 Bettongia penicillata ogilbyi
CTTGATCACTTTCAGGATCCACATTTAGGAAGGACATTGACAGATGGGGATGGAGAGGAGTCAGAAAAACTCACTCTATGAGGAATAGATGACTGGAAGAGGGTCATGTGGTAGAAGGAGCCCTGAATGTAGACTCAGGACATTGGTTTCAACTGCAACTATGCTTCCTACACTTTGTGAAACCTTGGGAAAGTAACTGCACCTCCCTCTCTAGGCCTGTTTCCTCTAGTTCACATGGAGAGGATTAGGTCAGGTTAGTTCTAAATTCTATGAATCTGTACATGTGTGATATTTCACCCTGAAAAGAGAAAAGAGCAGAGGAAGTGGTAACTGAAGGCATCTGAAGACTCTCTAAGTTCAAAGGGATGAGATTTGGTGTGACTTTGGTATGGAGGCTTTGAATCAAAGGGAAAGACAATGGTCCTGGCACAGAATAGGTCCTTAATAAATATTTCTGGGATTAATTGATTAATGGATTGATTACAGGGATGCAGTGTTGTCTTAATCAAACATTGAACTTTCTGAAGTAATGACCTAGGTTGGGAGGTAGGGAGTTCGCTGTCACTGTAGCACTCCATGCAGAGATATAGATGGCCTCTTGTCAAGGATATCATTGAGAGAATTCATTGATTCTCAGGTAGGGAAATGAGACCTGTGGTTTTGTGGCCCATTTAAGGCCTTAAAGGAATGACTGACAATACATTGGTGCCCTTGGTCAATCCCTTCTCCATGAGGAACCAGGTGCTGGTATCCAGACGCTGTCTCCAGGAGGCCTTTGTGCTACTCATGAATCCCTTTCTGTAAAGTCTTCACGATCTCCTAATTGCCACATCTCTTTTCTGCCTTTCTCTCCTTAGAGGGACATCATCTCTTTAATGTCTGCAGGCTCTGTGTCCCCAGGGATCTTGGGGCAGCATCAAGGTCTCCCCTCCGTTTGGGGCAGGCGTTTTTCTCCATGTCCTTGCTCTCTGGCTCCCTTCATTTAAGTGGTATGGGTACGTCCTTCTCACCTCTGCTGTTCCTATTCCCACCTGCCACTCTCCTTCTCTTTCTGGCCCTGACTCTAGGCTTCCTTTCCCCACCGCACTGAGAAAGCCATCTTTCCCAGGGCTCAGTGATCCCTCATGCCTAGTGTTTCCTGGTATTTGCTTGCATGTGGGGGATTCACTTTTCATCCATTCCTGGTTCTTACACAAGCTTCCTCTTAGATGCCTAACTCTCCTTTCTTTCTGTTCCCAGGACACAGATCCCTTGATATAATAATGATAGAACAACTCATATTTCCGTACAACTTGAGATGGGTCAAACAGTTCCCTTATAAAAGCCTTTTATAAGGAGAGAAGATTGGGATAAAAGAAGGGTGGGGTTTGATAGAAGGGAGGGTACACTGAGGGAATGGGTAGTTTGAATGCAAGGTATTATGGGGTGGATGAGGTAAGAGATGGGGAGAAAAATTGGAATTCAAAATTTTGTGACAATGAATGTCGAAAAATAAAAAGGCGTCTTTGGGGACTTGAATCTCTCTCATCAATAGTGATTTAGGTTTTTTTTTTTCTTCATATGACTGTAGACAGCTTTAATTTCTTCCTCTGAAAACTATCTGTTCATATATTTGACCATTTATCAATTGGGGGATGACTTGTATTCTTTTACATTTGACTCAGTTCTCTATATACTTTAGAAATGAGGCCTTTTTCATAGGCACTAGTTGTAAAAATTCTTTCTCTGTCTTCAACTTCCCTCTTAATCCTTTTTTAAATTTATTTTTATATTCGATATTAATTTTCACAAAATTTTCATTTCCAATTTTTCTCCCCATCTCTTCCCTCATCCACCCCATAATATCTTGCATTCCAACTACCCCTTCCTTCAGTGTACCCTCTCTTGTATCAAACCCCACCCTTCCCTTATCCCCATCTTCTCTCCTTTCTGGTAGGGGCAAGATAAATTTCTATACCCTATTACCTGTTTCCCAGTTATATGCAATAATAATTCTCCATGTCATTTCTAATACTTTGAATTCCACTTTCTCTTCTTAGCAATTCAATACAGGTGGATAATTTTGATTACATTAAATTGAAAAGTTTTTGCACAAACAAACCCAATGAAATCAAGATTAGAAGGGAAGGGGGAAGAGCCAAGATGGGTGAAGTAGAAGACACATATACCCTAGAGCTTCCCCACAGCCCACAAAATACTGTAAAAAGTGACTGTCAACAAATTCTAGAGCATCAGAAGCCACAGAACAACAGAGTGAAAGAGGTTTCCAGCCAAGGTAACCTGTAAGGCTGACAGAAGGGTCTAACTCACTAACACTGAGTTAATCAGAGTAGCTAAGTCTCTCAAAGTCAATAAACATTACCATATTGCTGTTCCTGTTTACAGTGTTCTGTTTCTGTTCATATCAATTTTCATCAGTATATATGAATCTTCCCAGGTTTTTCAGAAACCAATCCTGCTTATAATATTTCTTATGGCACAACAATGTCCCATCAGAATCATACAGCACAACTCGTTCAACCATTCTCTAATTTTTCTCTGAGGCACTGCACTGCATCACGGGACCTGTGGGCCCCAGGTGTCCCTCAACTCCCCAGGCATATCTTTCAAGCCCAACTTGAATGCCTACATGTGAGGTGAGTCCCTGAATCTGGCTGGGAATGTCCACTCTCCTTCTGCAGACTGCAGCTCCCTGCCTCCAAGAGTTATCACTACTGGGACACCAGCCTTCCAGCTGTTAGTAAACTTCACACTTCTCTGTTCCAGTGGCAAAAGATGTATTTTGTCTTTGTTTAACCCATTAATTTAACCAATTTCCTGATTTCTAAAGGGAAAAATAATGATGGTTTTTTATGGGATTAAAATGATAAAATGATTACAAAAATGCTTAACATAATGGACTGATATATATTATCATCCCCCTCTAATAAAAGTCTTGTTCAATGGAGGAGACAAAGGGAGGGGGTGAGAGAGAAAAAAATGAAGCTTTCTCTCTTCACATTTGGCTTAAGGAGGGAATAACATGCTCACTCAATTTGATATGAAAATCTATCTTACACTACAGGAAAGTAGGGGAGAATGGGATAAGTGGGGTGAAGGGGATGATAAAAGGGAGGGCAAATGGGAGAAGGAAAGTAACTAGAAGTAAACACTTTTGGGAAGGGATAAGGTGAAATGAGAGAATAGATAAAAAGGGGGGACAGGGTAGGATAGAGGGCAATACAGTTAGTCTTAGACAACATGACTGTTATGGAAGTCTTTTGCAAAACGACACATATATAGACTGTATTGAATTAATAGGGAGAGAAATCGGAATTCAAAGTATTAGAAACGAACGTTGAAAACTATTATTGCATGTAACTGGGAAATAAGAAATACAGGTCAGGGGGTATAGAAATTTGTCTTGCCCTACAGAGAGAAGATGGGGATAAAGGAAGGGTGGGGTTTGATACAAGGGAGGGTACACTGAGGGAAGGGGTAGTTGGAATGCAAGGTATTAAGGGATGGATGAGGGAAGAGATGGGGAGAAAAATTGGAACTCAAATTTTGTGAAAACGAACGTCGAAATATAAAAATAAATTTACAAAAAGATTAGGAAGGAAGCTGAAAACTGGGAAAGCATTTTTACAACTAGTGCCTATGAAAAAGGCCTCATTTCTAAGTATATAGAGAACTGAGTCAAATGTAAAAGAATACAAGTCGTCCCCAATTGATAAATGGTCAGAGATATGAACAGGTAGTTATCAGAGGAAGAAATTAAAGTTATCTACAGCCATATAAAAAAAGCCTAAATCACTATTGATGAGAGAGATGTAAATCAAAACAACTCTGAGATGCCACATCACACCTGTCAGATTTGCTAACATGATACAGGAGGAAGATGATAAATGTTGAGAAGATATCGGAGAGTTGCAACAGTAATTCACTGTTGGTAGAGCTGTGAGCTGATCCAACCATTCTAGAGAGCAATTTGGAACTCTACTCAAAGGCTTACAAAATTGTGCATACCCTTTGTCCCGGCAATACCACTTCTAGGACTGTATCCCCAAGAGATCATGAAAATAGGAAAGGGTCTGACATGTACAAAAATATTTATAGCAGTACTCTTTGCGGTTTTCAAGAACTGAAATCTAGGGGATGCCCATCAATTAGGGAACAATTGAACAGATTGTGGTATAGGAATGTAATGGAATACTATAAGAAATGCTATAATAAATGATGAACAGGAAGACTTCAGAGAGGCTTGGAAAGACTTATATGAAATAATGCTGAGTGAAAGGAGCAGAACCAGAATTTTTGTGCACAGCAACAACCACAGTGTGCGAGGTTTTGTTTTGTTTTGTTTTGTTTTTTTCTGGTAGATTTATAACTTTATTACAATGCAAGGATTAAAAAGGTCCTGTTGGTCTCTTAAGGCAAAATGCCTTTCTCATCCAGAGAAAGAACTATGAAATTCAATAGCAGAACATAGCAGATCATTTTCTTTTGTGTTATGTTTTTGGTTTGTTTTATGATTTCTCTCATTCGTTTAAATCCTTCTATGCAACATGACTAAGGTGAAAATGTATTTAATAGAAATGTATGTGTAGATCTTATATAAAATTTTATGCCATCTCAGGGAGGGAGAGGGGAGGGAAGGGAAAAGGAAGGGGAGGAGGGGGAAAAAATTTAAGTTATATGGAAGTGATTGTAGAACATTGAAAACCAATAAAATAAGAATAAAAAAATAAAAATGAGAATTCAACAAATGGACGTTGATGATTTCATGAGATATCAAGAAACAATAAAACGAAACAAAATGAATAAAGAAATAGAAAAAAATGTGAAATATTCTTTGAGAACCAAATGACCTGGAAAATAGATCCTGGAAGAGATCGTGGCAGATGGCATGTGGATGATGTGAGATGAGAAGTTGGAGAGAAGAGGGAGCTCTCAGCAAATGATCTCAATGTTTTTAGTCAACTCTATGTTAAGGTTCTCAGCTATCAGGGCAAAGGAAGGGGAAGTGTTTGAGGAGTGATGAAAAGGTTTGTAATAACTTTGGTGGTGATTGGGATCATGATTTAATTAGGGAGGTATAAAAAAGGATTGCCTTGCTGCAGGGAATAGAAGAAAAGGACATTTTGCAGTCAAGATTTGCATTATAAGTAGTTAGAAACAACTCAGATCACTTTTTAAAGAAAAGTATTGAGTCAGAAGGGGCATGAAGAAAGTTTTCCTTATGTTGCTGTCGACTATAGTTTATTACCCTGTTAATCTGCCCCAATCTTTTTCTTCCTTTGAGTACACTTAAAACCACCAAAATTGTGGTTCTTTTGCACCTTTTCCAGGACTTCCAATAACTCTAAACGATTTTTTCAGGAGTCAGTCGTGACTGGCAGTTGGGTACCTCCCAGTTACATCCACATGATAGAAACTCTGCTTTAAAAATTAACGAGTACTTTTGTTTGCTTTGTTTTATTCTTGGTGTGTGAGCATTTGGATGATTGTTCCTGCTTTGAAGACAATTTAAAAATGTATGAGTTATAAATACAGAGGACTATCAGCCTACTAAAAAATTATGAACCTAGATAATTACTTTTCAGATGAAGATTGTACATTTCAGGTCTTGAGGTTGCCATAGAATAATTAAAAAAAAAATGGGATAAATGGCTAAAACTGTTACATGCATCTTTGCCATGTATTTATTACCTGATATAATAAAATTTATTGTCATTTTAAAAAAGTCCCACCAATGAGCAAGCAGGACATTTCCGAGCTGGTGAATTCCTGAAGGCCAGAAAGGAGTGGGGCTGTGTGCAGAGAAGCTATCACTGTATCGTGGTTGTATTTCTATGCTTTGTTTTCTCAAAGTAACTTCCTACTGTTAACTGTCCAGTACCTCCCCACTACCCTATTTCATCTCAACATCGACCCTTCATTAAGAGACTACTGGTGCTCAAGCCTCCTCTAACAGTCTGGCAAAGAGAGATACTCAGGGGTTGCTCGAATGATTGACACTGTCCAAAGGAAGCCTCCAACTGATGGTAGAAACTGCAGGGCCAAACCTTTACTTGTATGTTAGAGTCATAGGGAAGAAAATCATAGCAACAATTAAGTTCAGGATAGAGTTGAGAAAATTTGGAACACCATTCTGGCTCAAAAATTTTGAGGAGGAACAGACCTGAAGATGAAGAAAATATTAGTTAGGGAGTTCCTGGATTATTAGATTTTAGGTCAAATTGCAGTACAACAGGCACCATTTCTTGAGTACCTAATGACTGTTCCGCATATTAGGATGTGCCAAGGAGGGGTGGGAGAATAAGAATGAGCAAGGGTGGAGAATAAGGAATGAGCAAAGGTGGAGATTAGGGAGAACGCCACACCTCCTGCCAACCAAGGAAGCTCCCAAACTAGATGGGCTAACTGTTTGGCTCCTTCCTATTTCCCTTCATTCCCTTTGAATCACAGTTCCACCAAATTGGATATCCCTTGGGGATAATAAAATTAAGTAAACAAACATGAATTTATGGGGTTCAGAAAGTGGAAGTGGGGATTGACAGTGGGAATATGTACTACAGCCCTTAGTACATTTATTTGTATATCGTAAGTGCTTAACAAATGATCCTTTATTCTTTCCTTCGTTCATTCTTGGCTGACAATACAGAGCTCTCCTTGAACAGATGATGGGTTTGGGGCTGTTAAATATTCAAGCGTGTCCACCAATTTGCCTGTGGAAAAAATCTAAAGACAATGGTCAATAAATCATGAAAATGTAAGGAGGATGAGAACTTGAGTAGACGGATTTGCCATGACAACCCTTTCCATGACTCTTTTGAAGATAATGGGCACAGTGCCCGGTAATTTTCCTCCAGGATATGCTCTGACTACTTGAGCAGGTCTGTTAGCTCTTTTATACAGTGGTGGGCATTGCCTTTGAAAGGCTATTGATAGAGAGAAGGGGGGGACCATGTACCAGACAAATGAATACATCACCTCCATTTTCCCTGATACTTGTCTCACAGCAACTGCTGCTTGCTTTGTGTGTCTTCCTCTGCATTCTTGTTCTGCAGTTGCTATCATTATTTCTTTTTCCCTGGCTCTGGCTCTGCTTGTCTCTGTCTCTGCATCTCTTTGTCTGTTTTCTTCTCTGTCGCTCATTATAGACAATATACATAGTACCTGTGAGTATATATGTGAACATTTGTGGGTATTTTCTGATGTTTTGTAGCCCCTGGTGATTTAGATTTACTCACAGCTAGCAGTCCAGGCCAAAGTTGGGAAAAAGCTCTCCCCTCTCCCTGGTCAAGGGAGAAAATTGGAGGCCAGCAAAAGGGGTAACCTGACTGCCTACAACTCGGCATTCCAAGTGTCCTAGGTGACCGTTACCACAGCAACCAGTGATTAGAAATGGCCTCTCTTGCCTGGCTGGACACTAAATTTTCCCTCTAGAGAGATTATACTCCTCCAGAGGTAGGGTGGGTCACTTGATCTGTATTTCCACTGCAAATGGGGTGAAGACCCCGCCCCCTGCCATTAATCCCTGGTCTTTCAATGAGCCAGGGGCAAGTTAACATTCTAGAGGCTAGGGGATGGACTTTTTGGCACACAGGCTACAACGCCTGTTTATTTTTTCGTATTTACATTGAATAATTGACTCACCTAATCAACAATTTGCAGAGATTGAGTCAAACCAGCTTACACCAGTCACTCATACAATGGAAGAAAGTTAAGCGCTGCTGGGTTGACATGGGTTAGTTGTGCCACTCGGTAAGGGAAAAATTCTTTTTTCCTTTTGTATTGAGTTATTACCAAAAATCACCAGGATGAAGGCCTTGCTCTATGATTGAAGAGACTACATTTGCACTCTGCACACTCCATGTTCTGCCAGACGTCCAATGGTGGGAGGAAGAGTCTGCTCTTAATTAGATTGGAAGAATGGAAGATTCTAGGCAACTCTATGAATAGACTTGACCTCAGTTCCACTCCCTTGTGGGAACATCCTAGTATAAACTGCGTGAGCTTAGGCAAACACCCTTCTATCAATGATATTCAGTGTTCTCAAGATCCCCTCAGCTCTGTCTGTCTGTATGCAGAGGAACTTTCCAGTGTGGCCAGCCTACAGTGCTCCCCCTGGAGCAATGACATTCTGGGTTCTAAGGTCCCTTTCAGATCTGGCATTCTGTGATGTTAATATGATCCTCCCACCCTCTGATGTTTTGTGTTGCAGGGTCCCTTCCAGCTCTGACATTCCATATTCTCTGGTCTCTGTGTCCCTCCTAGATCACACATCTATAATCTAAGGACGTTTTCAGCCCTGACATTCTATGATCTGTTATCTAAGTGTAACACTACCATACAATCAAGAGCTCATTTTAAAAGTGAACCTTGGAGTAATATAATTCCCCTTCTCAGTCCACATTGTTGCCATTTCTGCTGCTTGAGGGAAAACATTTTAGATGACACACTGTGGGTTGGGAAAATTCCTAACATTTAGGCAGAGGTTGGACTCTCTGCATATAAATGGATATTTATATTCATCTTTATTTAACACCAGGTCTCTGTAGCTGAGGCAAAATTCTGGTTACTATAAACTTTTGTGTGACTAAAAATACATTATTATAGCGTCTATGAGTAGAGCAACATTAAGAGGGGAAGCTGGGGAAAGGAGGAAATGAATACTTCAATCTTTCCTTGTCCTAGAATAGGCAGGTACACTGGTGGAATCAGCCTGGGTCTACTACTCTGAGATGCTCATAGAACTAGTGTCCATCTTCAATATTTTCCTTCTCTGCCCCAGCTCAGTCTTGCCTTCTCTTTCTCCTCTTGGTGGTTGATCCAGCTCTGCCAGTTCTTGGCTCAGCTTGCTATGATTCTGTTTTCTCTCTAGGCTTCCAAACGTTAGGAATCTCTGTCTTCTTCTGGGATGAGTCCTTTCTTTCATACAAGTTCCCTAAAGGCATAGTCAAAACCCTTAATGCAGTGATTTTGATTGATTTGAGAAGTTATGTACAGACCCTGTTCATACTTGCTTCTCATTGATTAATACCTGTTGATAGTTTATGTTGTGAAGCAACCTTACTTGCTGCAGATTAGTTTAGTTGCAGTTTGGATTGATTAAAAAATGACTCAGTGTCTCAAGTTTGAGATGTGTATATATATATATATATATATATATATATATATATATATATATATATATATATAACATTTGAAGTTTTAAAATATTTTAAAACATAAAATGTTTGAATATTTGAATTATATATATATATATAAACAATTTCAATATATATATAACTAATATTTTTAATAGTAATATTGGAAAATAGTAATAGTAGTAGTAAATTATCACAAAATTCATCTGGAAGGACAAAATGTCAAGAACATCAAAGCAATTAATCAAAAAAATGAGAAGTTAGATGGAGCACCAGTCCCTTGTAGAGCATTCAGGACTAATTGGTATCCAGTAAGTGCTGGAGAACTCAGTCCTTTCCTCCTAAAGCAGCCTCTTCTAGATTTGGTCAACTGCTTCATTGAGGGAGAACCATGATTTCAGCCTGATTCCCCCTCTCTCTTCCCAACTAGAGAGAATTCTCAAAGCTTCTCCGTCCTCTCTTCCCTCTCCCCACCAGAGAAGACTAGAACTAGTATCTGGGCAGTCTGTCCCCAAGCATCCATCTGAAGACCCAGTCAGGAAAGGGATGCCACAGATGGATCTGGAAGCTCTGAGAACTCCAGGGAATTGTCATGAATTGACATAATAAGGTTACTAGAACCTTAGAAAGTCAGCGCCAGGATCCCAGCCCAGTCCCTGTGACTCCAACCCCATCGTTCTGTCCATTACATGGAATCTCTCTGTCCCTTCTGGAAGTGCAGAAAAGGCAAACAGGTTTAAATAATGTCAGGAAGTAAAAGATTTATCTACATGGGAAACCTCGGCCAGGAACTGCACTTGGGGATGGGGTGGAGGGGGTGCTGGAGTGAAGGTCTTCCTCTCCATGAGATCAGATCTAACAATGATTCCCTCTGGGACCTAAGTTTCAGAGGTCAGTCAGGTCAGGAAGGGAGGCTGCAGGCAGAATAATTCAGGTCAGGGAATAATAGGGCTGGTCCCAATAAGCCTTGAAGCTCAATCCTGCCTTAACGAATGGGGCAATGACCTCCCGAGAGTATCTACGGGAAAGTAATGAAGGAGAATTGAAAGTTCATAGATTTAAAGTGAAGAAGACCTTTGGATATCATCTTAACTCCAGAGAGAAGGAGAAGGTTGTCAAGAATACTCACAGAACACTGAGAAAATAACGGGAACATCTTATCCATGAAGGTACAAAAGTGTTGGTGTATCCTTGGAGAGGGAAAATGATCTCTTCATTTTAGTTATAATGAGAACATGCAGTAGAATTTCTTGCATTTCACATTGAATAAGAGGCATGGGAAGATTTGCTGAATAGCCAACAGGTATGGGGCCTGAAAGGGTAGGGAATCCTGCTCTGAGCCAACCATCTGACCCACTGCACAGAGGAGGAAGGAGCCCAGACATGACACCAAACATTTCCCGCTACACTCAGCTCAGGACAGATTCCTGCTTCCTTCTCACTTTCCACAGACAAGTTCAACCTGGTAGGCTCCCAGAATTTGTCCCTCTGTTCTCCTAACACACAAAATCAAGCTGTGTCTCCAGCAAGACACAACTAGGGGATGCCACACAGTTTTCCTGAGTGTAAAATCAGATGGTAATCGCCAGAAAGGTCAAAATCCATGGAGAGGATATAGTCTGACTTTTACTTCCCTTCTATCACCCCCTTTCTCCTCCTCCTCATTTTCTTCTACTTTTTTAATGAACTGTTTAAAAATAAAGTTATTTATTTATTATTAACATTCTTTCTGTGTTAAATTTTGAGTTCCAATTTTTCTCCCTTCTTCTAACCCCTCTTCCACCCACTGAAAGGCAAGTGATACCATTACAATTATAAAAATGAAGTCATGCAAAACTCATTTTCATATTAGCCATATAAAAAAGCAAAAACAGTAAAGGAAGTGAAAAATTATACTTCAATTTGCATTCCTGGTTCATCAGTTCTCCCTCTGTAGGAGCACATTTTTGTTTTTATTACTTAATTGATAGAAGCAGTTAAATCCTTTCACAGCTGATCATCATTACACCATTGTTTTTCCTGTACACTATGATCTGTTGATTCTGGTTGCCTCATTTTGTATAAATTCATATAGGTCTTCTCTTGTTTTTCTGAAACCACCTCCCCTCCCCGGTCATTTCTTATAGCACAGGTAGTACTCCATCACAATCATATATCACAACTTGTTCATCCAATCCTGAATTGAAGAGTAACTTCTCAGTTTCCAATTCTTTGAAACGACAAAAAGAGCAGCTCTAAATATTTATCTAAATATCTAATTATAAATATTATATAGGTCCTTTCCTTTAGTCTTTTTGGATACAGATCTGCTAATGGTATTACACAGCTTTATAATCTTTTAGGCATAGTTCCAAATTGTTCTCCAGAATGGTGAGACCAGCAGACTACTCCACCAATAACTGGTTAATGTGCTTATTTTTTCTCATCCCCTCCAGCATTTTTCATTTCTGATAGATGTGAAATGGTACCTCAGAGTTATTTTCATTTGAACTTCTCTAAAAATCAGTGATTTAGAGCGTTCTTTCTTACCACTATATCTAGCTTTGATTTCACTTCTGTTCATATTTCTTGACAGCTCTTCAGTTGGGGAATGGCTCTTCTTTTTATAAATGTGACTTAGCAGTGTATTTACAATAGGTATTTATCAGAAAAACTTACTGTAGAAATTTTGACATTATTTCATTGTCTGTGGTGCCTTTTAGTAAAATCATGGTTTCCCTGTTTATCTCTTTTAATTATTTCTATTTTTACTTTGTCTGAGATCATGATTTGTGCCTCAGCCTTTTTCACTTTAGCTAAAGCATAATATATTCTATTCCCATGTCTTAACACTCTGCGTATCTTTTTGTGTCAGTTGTGTTTCATGTAAACCACATATTGTTGGATGCTGGTTTCTATTCCATCCAGCTATCTACTTCTCTTTTACGGGTGAGCTCATCCCCTTCAAATTGATAGTTATTATTATTCACTACGTATTTCCCTCCATCCCATTTTCTTTTCCTTCTTGTCTCTCTCTCCTTCCTCAAAAGTCTGTTTTGCTTCTAACTCCTGCCTTTCTTAATCTGTCTTTCATCTTGCCATCTCCCTTTCTATTATTTCTTTCTTCGATTGGTTCCCAATTGGGTAACATAGATTTCCATACGTAACTAAGAGCATATTTTTTCATCTTTGAACTAATTCTTGCTAACTCCACCACCTGTCCCCCTGAACTGTAAAAGCTCTTCCTTTCACACCTCTTTTATGTGAGAAAATTTTCCACATTCCTTTTGTGTTTTTCCCCTTCTCCCATTGTCTCCCTCTTGCTCACTCCATTCTCTGTGGTCACCACAACACAATAAACTAACAACGATGATCTATATGTAGACTCCTTCTAACTGTTTTTATAGTGATAAAGATCTTTTGTGTTGCATGTATCATGTTCACATATAGGAAAGGAAAGAATTTATCTTTACTAAGTCCTATATGAGTTCTTGTTTCTGTTTCTGTTTTCCTGCTTCCCCAGAGTCTTGTGTTTAAGAATGGTTAAAATTTCCCTATTTCTTCAAATGTCCATTTCCCCTTTGAATGATTTTACTCAGTTTTGCTGCGTAGTTAATTCTTCATTATAATCCCAGCTGTTTGTCTTCCCAAATATGTTCCAAATTTTCTGTTCCTTTTGCGTGAAAACTGCTAACTCTTACGTGATCCTGACAATGACTCCATGACAACTGAATTCTTGATTTCTGACTCTTTTACCTGGGAGCTCTTTGATTTGGCTATAAAATCCCTAAGAGTTTTCATTTTGGAATCTCTTTCAGGAAGTGATTGCTCTTTTCAATTTTTATTTTACCCTCTGGATCTAAGATATTAGGGCAGTTTTCTTGGGCAATTTCTTAAAATAATGCCTAGGTTCTTTCTCTAGTCATGTGTTTCAGGCAGTCCAGTAATTCTTAAACGATTTTTCCCTTTCCCAAATCAAGTGTTTTTCTGATGACATTTTTCATATTTTCTTCTGTGTTCTTATTCTTTCATTTTGTTTTATGGCAGGAAGCAAGTCATCCTCCACTGTGGATGAAAGGGCCAAAATTAGGAAGCAACACCTTGCCAATCACCTTCCAGGGTGCTACCTACAACAATACTATAAGTCACAGACTTTGGAATATATGGGAATCAGGAGGAAAAAGGGAAGTAGATCATTGGGTGTAAATGCTCATTTGGACTACCTGTATGTATACTGGTACTCATCAGGGTGCCATGCCCCAATCTTTCTGCCTATGCTACCATGCCCTAGTCCTGCTGGAGGGAGCCCTGAATCCCTGCTCCATTGTAACCCTTAATCCTGTTCCTGTTCACCTTCTTCATGGTGGTGGTGATAGGGATAGTCCCTTCCACACTCCCAACTATGCAAAGCAGGTTCCCTGATTTGGTCTCAGAAATCCTAGGAATTATCATTTTCCTTGCCACTGGCATTCTTAATGGACTTTTGATCCATCCTGAACATGACCCCTCCAGTGTACATTCTTGTCCCCAATTAGAGTGAGAGGTCCTTGAGAACACTAACTCTCTTTATGAATTTGTAATGGCAGCTTTTAGCATGGTTCTAGGTACATAGTAAGTAAGCACTTAACCAATGCTTCTTTATTCATTCATTCATTTACTTTTCAAGGAAACTCATTGTATTTTGAGCTTTGGGAGCCTGTGTGCTTGTCAGGAAAGTTGATACTGTTGGTGGAGGTGGGAGTGGAGTGTCAAATGCTGAAGTGGCCATATTGTCTGGAGGAGTGGGGTTGGAAGGTGGTAGAAAAAGTCAGGGACATATAAGGTTTTTGTAGGTCTCTATCCCCTTCATTACATGGGAGAGTTGCTGACCAAGGATCATTCCCCTATGTCCTCCTAAGGTGACAGGATTAACCCATCAGAGACTCAAGTTTACAAAGGACACAGGGACCAAATCCTGAACTGCATGGTAGACCAAGAATGTTAGGACCCCTAGAGGGGTTGTGAGCGACTGAGACTGTGTAGCTCTTGCAGTGTAAGAGTGTGCGTGTGTGTGTGTGTGTGTGCGTGTGTGTGTGTGTGTGTTTGTGCAGTGCTGTATCCCTAACCACTGCCTTAGCTATGGTGATTAAAGGTTGCCTGAATAGAAGCACACAATGGAGACTGGGGTAGCCAATAGGGGGCCAGTCCTGGAGTCGGAAAAACCTTGGTGTTTTCACCCCTCTGTGTACCTCAGCAATTCCCTAATCTGTGACTGATTGACATCAGCAGCAGGGCTCTCCCAGGTGGAGTACCCCCACAACAGGGAATCATAGGACTGTATAACATAATCGCACCAAAAAATTAAAGCATATCTCTGGGGTCCAGCTCAGATAACGCATAGAATAGCTTATAGATATGATGGATGTAAATGTTAGTTTAACTCTTGCTTATGCCATGGAATAACTACAGATTTTAAAATTTGAATTCATTAAAACTAAGTTGTTGTGAAGGAATTTGTGTGGATTTGTATCCACAAAGTACTATAATAAAATCAGGGTGCAAAACAGCTGGAGGCGATCTGTTGGTATCAGACAAGGGAGGGCTAGGGTGGGATATGGCGGGGAGGGGGTCGGGCGGTCGGGGAGGAGACATCCTTAGGCAACAGACAAATAAGGACCAGGGGAGGCTAGGGGGAACAGATGTGGTCCTGAAGGGTCAGGTTAAGTGGGGAGATTAAAGGTGAGTTCAAGGAGGCTCCCAGACTCTGTATCCCATCAGAAAGAGGAGAAAGGGACTTTTGGGAGAAGAACTTGGGGTGCGGGTCTTAAAAAAGAGCTGCCCGTACAGTATTCCCCCCCGCAACATTTTTTGTCCTATTTCTACAAGGAGTTGCCTCCATAGCCCTAATCACAGCAATAGCGACCCCTGCAAGGTCCACAGTGACTGAGGCTGCCCCAGCGACTGCTCCCTCTGCAGTTGTTCTTCATGGGCCAGAAGGAGTACTGGTGCTAGCTGTAGCTGATGAAGCCACTGAACTCGACGGCCATAGTATGCACTGATGTATCTTCCTCCATAGCGGCAGAAAGACACCTCACTGCCAAAATAGCTGTTGTAAGGACTGCCGCCTTTCAAGAGCCTGTTGTTGTCTAGTCGTCCGCTGAGGCCTTGGTTGCCATGGAAACACTGTTTATTATTTTATGGAAAGTTCCATTCATTCCTATGCTCTCCAGTGTTTTTAATAGGAATGGGTGTTGTATTTTGTCAAAAGCTTTTTCTGCTTCTATTGAGATAATCATGTGGTTTCTGTTAGTTTTGTTGTTGATATGATCAATAATGCTAATAGTTTTCCTAATACTGAATCAGCCCTGCATTCCTGGTATAAGTACTACCTGATCATAATGTATCATTCTAGCGAGAAGTTGCTATATTCTTTTTGCAAAAATCTGATTTAAAATTTCTGCATCTATATACATTAGAGAAATTGGTCTATAATTTCTTTCTCTGGTTTGAGTCTCCCTGGTTTAGGTATCAGAACCATATTTGTATCATAAAAAGAATTTGGGAGGACTCTTTCCACAGTTTTCCCAAATAGTCTAGATAGTATTGGAATTAACTGTTCTTTAAATGTTTGATAGAATTCATTTTTAAATCCATCTGGCCCTGGAGATTTTTTCCTAGGGAATTCATTGATGGCTTGTTCAATTTCTTTTTCTGAGATGGGGTAATTTAAGTATTCAACTCCTTCTTCTCTTGATCTGGGCAATTTATATTTTTTTAAAATAATCATCTATCTCATTTAGATTGTTGAATTTATGGGCATACAGTTGGACAAAGTAATTTCTAATTACTGTTTTATTTTCCTCCTCGCTGGGGGTGAGTTCACCCTTTTCACTTTTGATATTGGCAATTTGGTTTACTTCTTTATTTTTTAAAAATCAAATTGGCCAAAAGTTTATCAATTTTATTGGCTTTTTCATAAAACCACCTCTTAGTTTTATTTTTTAGTTCAATAGTTTTCTTAATTTCAATTTTATTAATCTCTCCTTTGGTTTTCAGTATTTCTAATTTGGTATTTATTGGGGATTATCCATTTGTTCTTTTACTAGTTTTTTTTCAGCTGCATGCCCAATTCATTGATCTCCTCTTTCTCTATTTCATTCTTATAGGCATTCAAAGATATAAATATTTCCCTAAAAACTGTTTTTGCAATATCCCATAAGATTTGGTAGGTTGTCTAATTATTTCCATTATCTTGAATGAAGTTGTTGATTGTTTCTATTATTTGTTGTTTATCCCACTCGTTCTTTAGGATCAGATTATTTAGTTTCCAATTAATTCTTAATAACTTCTTGAAAGGCTCTGTCCAGGATCTAATTTTTGATCATGACTTTCAGGAAGCCCCAAAATTTTAAAATTTGCTCTCCTGGATCTACATTCCAGGTCATTTGATTTTTTCCAATGTGATTTCACATTGTCTTCTTCTATTTAATTGTTCTTTTGGTCTTGTTTTGTTATTTCTACATTTCTCATAAAGTCAATAGTTTCCATTTGCTCAGTTCCAATATTTAAGGAATTGTTTTGTTCTGTGATCTTTTCTGCCTCCTTTTCCATTTGGGCAATTCTCCTTTTTAAAGGCTTCTTTTTCTTCAGTGAATTTTTTGCCTCTTTTTCTGTTTTACACTGTGCTGGCTGGCACCATGAATAGAGTTCAGACCTTGAAATCAGGAAAAAATCATTTTCCTGAGTCACTTTTGAATTATTTCATCTGTAACAAGTATTTCCAGTGAACTGAGAGAAATCAACAAAGGCCTCTTTTCTCTTTTCCCCATGTGCCATTACTTCTGTACCAAAAGGGACTGGCCCTGGAAAATTCTGTCAATATGCCAGCCATAAGTAATAAGGCTTTAATCTGTAGGGTCACCAACTCATTTTCTGCAATTGCATCACTGCCATCAATACTAGTGCTGTTTACCACGGTCCTTTCATATGATAATTGAGTAATGAGTAATACTGTCCCTAGCCTTTATAATCAGGTATGAGAGAAATTGCTCATTGGGTCCCATAAATGTTGAATGGTCAATAGGTCCACTAAGCACTCGAAATCATCAGTGCCTATTCTTGTCCACATACTTTAGTGTTTAAAAAAATTTGAAAAATGTGATAACGACAAAGCCAGGAAGACAAATTGACCCTCATGTTGTCTGAAAAAAATGTCTCTAAGTAGAGATAGATATAGCAGAAAGAATTAAAATAGGGGTGTCAATTGTTTTCCCTAGCAATAATTTACTCCAAATAGAAAATGCCCTATATCATATCAGCAGACAAATTAAAGAAATTGGTCAACATTTTAAAATTTTACATTCTTAAGTAGAACTACTGAGCAAGAGTAAAGTGAGCAGAACCAAGAGAACGTTGCACATGCTAACAACAGCACTGTGTGATGACCGTCATTGAAAGATTTAGCTCTTCCTGACAATACAATGATCTAAAACAATTCCCAAAGACTCATGATAGAAGATGTTATCCACACCCAGAGAAAGAAACAGGGAGTCTGAATGCAGGTCCCAGTACACCATTTTCTCTTTATTTCTCTCTTTTCTTTCTTGGTGTTTTCCCCCCATTTTGTTCTGATTTTTCTTATGCAACATGACTAGTGTAGGAATATGTTTCATATGACTTTACTTGTATAGCCTATATCAGATATAGCACATATCAGATTGCATGCCATCTTGGGAAGGGAGGAGAGAAGTGTGAGGAAGGAGGAGGGTGAGAAAAATTTTGGAACTCAAAATCTTATAAGAGTAAATACTGAAAATTAAAAATGAATAAAAAAGAACAAAAAGAAATACTGATCAATTTAATCTTAGAAAATATGCAGTGTGTAAAGACATTTGAAAACATTTCTAAGTTATCTATAAGGAAACTGATTTCCTCATGGATCAAAGGGGAGGAACTGAAATGACCTCTAAATCAGTTAATATTGATTACTTTGATTTGTCTTATTTTGACTGAAGGATTAATTGTACTTTTCTTGGGAAGAGCTAAGCTAGATAAATATTCCTTTATACCTAAGTTACCTACAGATCTAGAGAATGTATATTTTAACAAGACAGAATAGTAGATAAGTTAGAAAGAGTCTAAATATGTCTTTTTAGAAATGAAATAAAATAGTCATAAGGTTAAACTTAGATAACACAGGACTCTTTACTAAAAGTTAGCTTGTAATTTTCAGACAGAGAGAGAGAGAGAGAGAGAGAGAGAGAGAGAGAGAGAGAGAGAGAGAGAGAGAGAGAGAGTCGGGGTGTTGACTCACAGCTCACCCCAATTTCCTCTTTGATTAAGTTAGTTCATTGACCAATAGCAGAAATCTTTAAAGGATCGCTTCTCAAAAAAAAATTCAAAAAAATGATAGATATAACTTCTAAACCAACAAAATGTTGAATCTAGCAGTTGTTCTACTGTAGAAATGTCCTGTTATGCTCCCAACACGCCCAGCAGCTGCATATTGCAAATCTACCTACTTTTCTGTAAAACATGAATCAAACTCATGAATATAGTTCCTTTATTCTTTTATAAAATAAGCTCACTAAACCCATGAAGTTTTCGCTAATCATTTAGGGATTTGTTAACCTGATTTAATGAAATTGCTTGCCTTGTTATTAGATCATTTCCCTCATAAGCAATAAACCTAAGAAAATTTCCTTTTTTAGGTATAACAGATATCCAGGATCACTATTACAATTCAATGTTATACTAGAAATGTGAGCTATAGAAGTAAGTCAAAAGAAAAGAAATAGAAAGCGTTTCTTGGACTTCCAGAAGCCAAAATGATAAAGTAAGCAGTAAATTTAATCCTGGAACAGCAGAACAAGCTAAAGAATGGGGTTAAACAATATTTTGGCTCAAGAAATTTAGAGAATCAGCAAGAAATCTCTGTCCTATTCAGTTGAGAGAAGTGAACAGCCCAGGACAGATAGTATCCCAGCAAACCAGCAGCAAGCTCCACTTCAAAAAGCCAGCAGGAGATCCTGAACCCCATTGTGGTGGACCAGGCAAATGTAACAGGATTCCCCACCCCAATCCCTTATGTGTCTTAGCATACTCAGGGGAATCGACTGGACTCCAGCTTTAAGAACAACCATGTGCTTCAGTGTAGTCCTGGGCAATTAGTAATCCTCCAGTGGTCACATGTCTACACGATCAAGCACAACCCTGGGCAAACAGTAGCTACTTACCCAATGATTGCCTAAGCAAATAAACAGCCTCCAGAGACCTGACCACAATGTGCTCAGTGTAGCCCCAGGGAAACACAGAAACACCTCACCTGGTCTCAATACATGCCAGATACCACTACTTGGCCTACAGCTCAGCATCAGCTAAGTTCCAGGCCCCAATTGTCTCCAGTAGTTCCCTCCAATCCCATCCCCACCCTTGAATCTCAGGAAAACATCAGTGTAGCACCAGGTAAACAGCCAGGCCCTGCAGCCAAGAGCAAAAGAAGCCTTAGACAATGTCCCTGCCACCCTGAGAGTAAAGTTCAAATTCTGAATAAAGGAAAAAAAGGAAAGAAAAGATGAGCAGAAAACAGTAAAAAAAAAAAAAAAAAAAGATATGATGATAGGGAAGACCAAGACACAAAATCAGAAGAGGACAAAAATGTCTAAACTCCGATGGGTAAAACTCCAAAGAAAAGCAGGAAGGGATCTCAGACCCAGAAAGTTCCCCTGAAAGAGTT
This sequence comes from Bettongia penicillata ogilbyi, assembly GCA_023548195.1. Lineage (NCBI taxonomy): Eukaryota > Metazoa > Chordata > Mammalia > Diprotodontia > Potoroidae > Bettongia > Bettongia penicillata. Next base: position 19,828 of record JAJHZJ010000172.1, read on the forward strand.
CAAAAAAGAATTTAAAATCATATAAGAGAGAAGAAAAATGGGAAAATTAGAGTGATGCAAGAGAATTATGAAAAAAGTCATCTGCTTAGAAAAAGAAAACAAATGCTGAAAAAAAAGTGGAAATGCCCAAATGGAAAGGGAGATGCAAAAGTGCACTGGAGGAAACACCTCTTTAAACAGTATAACTGACCAAATGTAAAAGAAAATACAAAAACTAATTTTGGAAAACAATTATCTTAAAAGTTAAAATTGGGTAAGTAGAAAGCTATTCTCTACGACATATTATGAATCAATCAAACAAATTCAAACAAGAAAGTAGAAAATGCAAAATATCTTATGAGAAAAACAACTGACCTGTAAAATAGAGAGATGTGAGAATCACTGGACTACCTAAAGCCATAATTGAAAGTTATACCTGAACATCATATTTCAAGAAATTATCAAGTAAAACTACCCTGATGTCCTTGAAGCAGAGAGTAAAATGCATATTGAAAGAATCCACCAATCATCCCAAGAAATAGATCCTATATCAAAATAAAAGGAAATATTATCACCAAATTTCATAACTATCAGGCCACAGAAATATACTAGAAGAAGCCAGAAAGAATCAATACAAATATGGGGGAGGGGCACATCAGGAACACACAGGATGTGGCAACTGCAGCATAAAGTTTATGGAACATGACATTGCAGAGGGCAACAGAGCTAAGACTACAACCAAGAATCACTCACCCAGTAAAATTAAGCATAACATATCAAGGTTATTCAGTGGAATTGAAGGATTTCAAGCCTTCATAAGGAGAAGATCAGAACTAAAAAAAAATTTGACCTCCAATATCAAGACCCAAGAGAAGTATAACCATGTAAAAAGGGAAAAGTAATCAAGGGATTCAACAGAACTAAATTGTTTACATTCCTTCACAGGAAGATGATATTTGTAACTCTTAAAAGCTGTATCATTAACAGTAGAGATAGAAGGAATATACATGGAAGTGTATTTGGTGAAATTGAAGAAAAGGAAAAAAATTAAGTCATGAGAAATAGGAGTAAAAAGTGTACAGAAGGAAGGGAGAGATAGAATGGGGCAAATTATACCACCTGAAAAGATCCTTTACAGTGGAGGGGAAGATGGGAGGTAGGGCAATGGGCATCACTTGAACATTACTCTCATTGGTATTGGCTCAATGAAGGAATAATATACAAAATCAGCCGAATATGGAAATCTCTTTTACCTGAAAGGAAAATAGGAGGGGATGAGATTAAACAAAGGGCATAAGGGAGGACATAACAGGGTAAGGAGTAGATAGTGGCAAAACACTGATGAAATAGGAACCTGTAAAAGGAGAAAGAGAACAAACAAGAGAAAGGGTAGGATAGAGGGAAATAAACAAGTAGTAATCACAGCTGTGAATGGAATGAACTCTTCCACAAAACAGAAACTGCACCAGAATAGATCAAAAATCAGAATTCTACAATACATTGCTTATAAAAAGTACTTTTGAAGCAGAGACCCAGAGAGAGTAAAGGTAAGGAGCTGGAACAGAATATAGTATGCTTCAAATGGAGTTAAAAATAAAAGCATTACTAGCAATCCTGATCTTAGACAAAGTAAAAGTAAAGATAAACCTAATTGAAAGAAATAAGGAAGGAAACTAACTCTTGCTAAATGTACTGAAGACAAAGAAGCAATCAAATTAGAAGAACAAGGAAGAGCCACCTGTCAAACCTATGGGGAGGTGAAAAATTCATGACGAAACAAGAGATAGCATTACAAAATGTAGAGTAGATAATTTTGATTATATTAATCTTTTGTACGAACAAAAACTTTTGTACAGACAATAGGGGAATGCCTGAACAAGCAGTGTTATATAAATATAATGGCATACTGTTGTATAACAACAATGATGAACAGGCAAATTAAAAAAAAAAAACTTAGGGAAGAAGGAACCAAGATGGTGGAGTAGAAAGACTCACGTATGCTAGCTCCGGAACCCACAGACCATAAATTTCCTGTAAAAAGAACTCCCCACAAATTCTGGAACAGTGGAACTGGTGCAGCAACAGAAGGGAGGAGATTTTCATTCCAGAGAGCCCTGAAAAAGTGACCCCAAAGGTCCCTCATGCAAGAGATGCAGAGCGGAGCCCCTGTGCTGCCCTGGCCACATGGCCCCGAGAGGAGGAGATCCGTGCAGGACAGAACCTCCGGTGGCCGTGTAGGTCCCTTCGCCCACAGGCACTACAGGTCAGTGAGAGAGAATTCTGGGCTGGCCGAGAGGGGAGCGGGGTGTCTCCATAACTCAGGCCCCCTCAGGAGGCAGTGGCAGAAGCAGCAGGGGTCCGGGACTCCCAGAGCAGACAGGAGTTCCGCTCCATTATGGAAGTTCTCTGCATAAACTCCCGAGGGAACTGAGCCTGGGAGGCGGCCTTGCCCCCACCTGAGCACCAAAACTTAAGCTCATATAGAATAGCAGCCACACCCACTGCTGAAAGCCCTGAGACTGGGGAGCAGCATTTGAATCTCAGACGCCAAGCACTAGCTGGGCAGATCTAGGAGGGGGTGGAGAGGAATCTCAGAAGTCAAGTAACTGGCTGGGAAGAGGCCCAGAAAAGGAAAAAAAAATAAGACCAGAGAAGGGTATTTTCTTGGGGAACAGATGTTCCCACCTTTCATTTCTGATGATGAGGAACAATGTTTACCATCAGGGAAAGACATAGAAGTCAAGACCTCTGTACCCCAAACATCTGAAATAGATATCCAATGGGCTCAGGCCATGGAAGAGCTCAAAAAGAATTTTGAAAATCAAGTTAGACGGATGGAGGAAAAACTAGGAAGAGAAATGAGAGAGATGCAAGAAAAGCATGAAAATCAGGTCAAAACCTTGATAAAGGAGACCCAAAAAAATGCTGAAGAAAATAACACCTTGAAAAATAGGCTCACTCAATTGGCAAAAGAGGTTCAAAAAGCCAACGAGGAGAAGAATGCTTTCAAAAGCAGAATTAGCCAAATGGAAAAAGAGGTTCAAAAGCTCACTGAGGAAAATAGTTCCCTCAAGATTAGAATGAAACAGATGGAGTCTAAAGACTTTCCAAGAAACCAAGAAATCATAAAACAAAACCAACAGAATGAAAAAATGGAAGAGAATGTGAAATATCTCATTGGAAAAACAACTGACTTGGAAAATAGATCCAGGAGAGACAATTTAAAAATTATGGGACCACCTGAAAGCCATGATCAAAAAAAAAGCCTAGACATCAACTTTCATGAAATTATCAAGGAAAACTGCCCTGACATTCTACAACCAGAGGGAAAAATAAGTATTTATTGAAAGAATCCATCGATCACCACCTGAAAGAGATCCAAAAAGAGAAACTCCTAGGAACATTGTGGTCAAATTCCAGAACTCCCAGGTCAAGGAGAAAATCTTGCAAGCAGCTAGAAAGAAACAATTCCAGTATTGTGGAAATAAAATCAGGATAACTCAAGATTCTAGCAGCTTCTACATTAAGGGATCAAAGGGTGTGGAATAGGATATTCCAGAAGTCAAAGGAACTAGGACTTAATCCAAGAATCCCCTACCCAGCTAAATTGGGTATAATACTTCAGGGGAAAATATGGTCTTTCAGTGAAACAGAGGACTTTCAATCATTCTTGATGAAAAGACCAAAGCTGAAAAGAAAATTTGACTTTCAAACACAAGAATGAGAAGAAGCATGAAAAAGTAAACAGCAAAGAGAAGTCTTAAGGGAATTACCAGAAGTGAACTGTTTACATTCCTACATGGAAAGACAATATTTGTAACTCTTAAAACTTTTCAGTACCTGGGTAGTTGGTGGGTCCATACAAACACATGTACACGCATGCACACACACGCACATACACACATGCACACACATACAGAGACAGAGAGCACAGATTGAATTGAATAGGATGGGACCATATCTTAAAAGCAACTAAGGTAAATGGTGAGAAATATATTGGGAGGAAAGAGGGTGAAATGGAATGGGGTAATTATCTGTCATTTAAGAGGCAAGTAGGAGACTTAATAGTGGAGGGAAAAAGAGGAGAGCTGAGGAAAACAAAAAAAAACCCCAAAACAAGAAGTTTACCCTCATCACATTTGACTAAAGGAAGGAATAAAACGCACACTCATTTTGGTATGAAAACCTATCTTACAGTATAGGAAAGTGGGGGAGGAGATAAGCAAGGGGGGGGATGATGGAAAGGAGGGCAAAGGGAGGAGGGAGCAATTTGAAGTCAACACTTGCGGAGGGACAGGATCAAAAGACAGAAGAGAAACAATGAGGGGCAGGTTAGGATTAAGGGTAATTCAGTTAGTCTTACACAACACGACAATTATCGAAGACATTTGCAAAACTACACAGATAGGGCCTATATTGCCTGCCTTCCCAAAGGGAATCGGTGGGGAGGGAGGGATGGGGAGAATTTGGAACTCAAAGCTTTAGGAACAACTGTTTAGTATTGTTGTTGTAACTAGGAAAGAAGACATACAGTTAATGAGGAATAGAAAGTCATCTGGCCCTACAAGAGAAAAGACAAAATGGAGACAAGAGAAGGGAGGGATGACAGAAGAGAGGGCAGATGGGAGACAGGGAAAATTAGAGTGCTTGGTGTATTGGGGTGGGGGGAGGGGATAAAAGGGGGAGAAAATTTGGAACCCAAAATTTTGTGAAAATGAATGTAAAAAGTTAAATAAATAAATAAATGAAGGAATGAATGAATGAATGAATAAATGAATGAATGAATGAATGAGTAAATAAATGAATGAATGAATAAATAAATAAATAAATAAATAAATAGAAAAAAAAGAAAAAAGAAAAAGTTGTTACTAGGCAAGTTATCCAACTCTGCCCAGTAACCTAACAGATATCTCTCGGTCTAGGGGCCCAGGGAGAAATAATGTCCAGTTTACTCCCCCCTTTTCATGCAACCAATTTAAACGGGAAACTCATCAGAGTCCAAAGGGGAATAAGCCAGACCCAAGCAAACAGTCTAACAGATTAAATTCTATCCCTAATGTACCTAGAGGCACAGTTCACAATGCAACGGGCTATTAGTAGACCAAGGCACAGGAGTATTAGGGGTCGCGCTATGGTGGACACCAGAGTAGTTAGCCAGGGTGACCAGTTTAACAAAGACTGGAACCATGTCATGGAGTGTTGTCGAGTTGACTCTCGTTCCTCCAAATGCCTGCGGACCATGGCGAGGAACTCTCGGATCACCCCAGAGTGGTTTGCATAAAAGCAGCAGGTCTCTCCTAGAGCCATGCAGAGGCCACCCTGTTTTAGGAAGAGAAGGTCTAGACCCCTCTTGTTTTGCAGGGCTACCTCGGCTAGGGAATCTAAAGCAGACTCTAGATATGAGATTTGGGATTCTAAATCTCTAATGTCTTGGTCTATGCGGGTGCATAGGGTGTTGAAATGGCTACTGCTTGTAGCTAGGGCGGCAGCACTCATGCCTGTTGAACCAGCTATACCCAATCCTGCTAGAATGGGAATCAGGATAGGGGCTGCCCTGGGAACACATCCTCATAGGTTGAAGTGGTCCCGGGCTTCAGGCTCAGAATACAAATAAACCTGGGGTAGGACATGAACCAAAAGACAGATTTCAGGAGGTTCCACAGCAAAAGAATGCTCTTGTATACAGGTAGTTAGACCGAAGGTGCAGGCAAACCAAGCACTGGTTGAGACAATAAACAGTTGGGTCGAAACTTTCCGGGAGGAATGAATATTGGTGACCGAAAGACAAGAGACAGCATAAGGGGAGCCAACAAGTGAGAAACCAGAAGATTTTATACACACTCTCTGTCCCTGAGCATCTCCGAGGGTGATACCTCTAGAACCGAGGTCACACCTAGGGGGCAAGCTCTGACTATGTGATAGGTTCTGGATGTTATCTAGTCGATTTCCCCAGGTAGTGTTGAGTCCCAACCCTACATAATAAGGAGGAGCAGGGTCCAGACACAGCCAGCATTCAGTGGTGATATTAGGGTTGGTCTCATTAAGGAAGGAGAATATAGCATCCAGGGTGTGAAGGGTGCCAGAATGAGGTTCCAATAGGACAGAGCTAGGAAGCTTCGAGAGAGAGGCCAGCAATGGAGTTGGGGTAGGAGCAACCAGAGGCCGAGGATTAAGCACTATATTAGGTCCTATAGAGACTTCTCTGTGGGGTGTTCAAGTCCGCTGGATTGTAAAGCGAAACCCCAGGTCTTTCCCCCATACATATAATCGAAATCCCCAGGTTAATCCTGTCTGCCAGTCCTCTGAAAAAGGTTAGAGGACCTGAATGACAACTGGATTACATTGGTTAAGAATTTTTCAAGGGGGATGGTTCCGCAGCTGGAACCCAAGCTTGATGAGCACAATATAAGGATCCTTGTTAACCCAGGAGGCTACAGTTTCACATCCCCAGGTAGCGCAATGAAAATCCCCAGCTCCCCCACAGTTAGAGGCCTGGGTTTTTGCAGGACAGGCATAATAAGATGTTACTTTCAGTCCTTTCTCTAGTGCATGAGTCCCACACCCATATCCTGATGCACTAGTGAAGAGGCTGATGAGGGCGCACAGATCGAAGTGGAAACTGACTGCTGCAAAGGAGGAATTCTGAGCAATAACTGTCCCATCGCTAGCCCTGCTTAGAGCCCACAAGTAAAGGGTGGGTTGATAGTTCTTGGAGCAACCTGTAGGAAAGAAGAGAAACAAAAGGAGAGAAAACAACAGAACAACCGAGAGCTTCATTTTCTTTTAAGATGGAGCTTGAGGCCTCCAGCCGGATGTGCTGTCCACTGAGCAGATGGTGATGTTACTGGCTTGACGTGTGAAAGATGTATCCATGCCTTGCATCCTGTGACTTTAACTGCTGATGGATTGGACAGGATCACTTGAAAGGGTCCAGTCCACCGAGGTTCAAGCGAGATCCCCGGGGTAGTTTTCTCGTGAGGACCCAATCGCCTGGCAACACAGTCGGAGTGGCCGGGTCTCCTATGCCTCGAGTAGTTGTTGCTTGATATAAAGATCTGAGGGCACTCTGAACCTCCTGCAGAGTCTGTAAGGACTTAAGGAGGGCAACATTAGAAAAGTCAGGAAGCCAACACTCAGAATCGACAACTCGTGGAATAACCGGGGGGGGGGGGGAGGCTATTGTAAAAATGATTTCGAAGTGGGACAGAGAGAGAGTCTTGGGATTGGGGGTACACCTAGCCTGAAGCAGAGCAAAAGGAAGGAGACTTACCCAGGTCTTGCCGGTTTCCACCTTAAGCTTAGCAATATGCTCCTTCCGGGTCCTATTCATCCTTTCTACCTGGCCTGAACTCTGGGGCCTATAGGCACAGTGTAATTTCCACCTAACCCCGATAACATTTGAAAGAGCTTGCACAACCTGAGACACAAAAGCTGGGCCATTATCAGATCCGATGGAGACCAGTAGGCCAAATCTTGGGATGATTTCTAGGAAGAGTTTCTTGGCCACAGTTGCAGCAGTTTCTGTTTTAGCCGGGAAGGCTTCTACCCAGCCTGAAAAGGTGTCAAGAAAAACTAGCAGGTATCGGTAACCATTAACCCTTTGCTCCATGTCAGTAAAGTCTACCTCCTAATGCTCACCGGGAAACAGTCCCCAGGTTCTGGTAGACGGGATTTTCTGAAATCCAGATGAGTTAACTTTTGCACAGGTTACGCACCACCTGGCTGCGGTCTCCGCAGCTTGTTTCATTCCAGGACTATAAACATACCTTCCCATAAGTTCATAAAGACGAGTGCCTCCAAGGTGTGTGAGGGCATGTATGTTGGAGAGAAATGGCAAGAGCAATGCTCTTGGAAGTATCAGTTTACCCTCAGACGTCCGCCTCCATCTGCGTTTGTCTTCTATTCCCTCAGGGTCTTCTGACTGGTAGGTCGGTCTTGGCGGGAGTAGAATTTCATCCGGCTTTAATTCATCCACAGTGAGTACTGGGAGGGTTTTTCTGCAGGCTGCTTCCCTGGCGGCCCGATGCGCAGCTGCATTTCCTAGAGAGAGAGAGAGAGTCAGTCCCCCACATGTGGGCTGGTACATGAATGACAGCAACTTCTTTAGGTAACCAGACTGCATCCAACAGATCTCATATTTGTTGCTGATTCCTCACCTCTTTTCCCGCCGAAGTCAACAAACCCCTTTGTTGATATACATAACCGTGTACACGAACAGTGGCAAAAACATATCTACTATCAGTATAAATGTTGACCCTCTTCCCTTTTGAGAGGTGGAGAGTCTCAGTTAGAGCAATGAGCTCCGCCCTCTGAGCTGAGGTACCAGGAGGGAAGATAGTGGTCCAGAGGGTGGACAAGGAAGTGACTACTGCAGCCCCTGCAGTAGCGCACCCCATTGATAACAAGGCTGCTACCATTTGTGAAAAGTTCAAGATCTGGGCTGGTCAAAGGAATGTCCAATAAGCTGGGGCAGGAAGTATGGATGGTATCCAAAACATCCAAACAATCATGCAATGGGGTAGCTCCCGGCTCCTCGGGGGGGGGGGGGGAGGGGGGGGAATTAGGCAGGATCATGGCCGGATTCAGTGCTGCTGGGGATGTAAAAGTTATTCGGGTTGGGTTTAAAAGGAGAGCTTGATAGTGGGTCAAACGTGCATTTGAGATCCACCTCGTTGCGGGGGGGAGTGAAGGAGTTGCTCTAAATTATGGTCGGCCATGATGGTCAGGGGTTGGCCAAACGTTAGTTTAAATGCTTCCTTGACTAGAATGGCGACAGCTGCCACTATATGAAGGCACGGGGATCAACCAGATGACACAGGGTTCAGTTGTTTGGACAAATAGGCAAATAGTGAAATGGACGGACTGAGAATAATTCACAGGCAAAATCAACTAAGAATTTCGAGAGTGTCTTTACTAGCCAGGCTGGCGGCTGCCTCATGGAGAGACCCAGAGGAGACATCCCTGAACTAGGGTGGGTGAGTGCATTTTAAGCATTTTGGCGCTACTCGGTACAGCCTTGCAGTTTCCACAACAAATAGAGTTCTGGCAGAGTAAGAGGGGGCTTGCTGCTAGGCAAGAACACCCAAAACAGAGAGGGTTGTTAGGGTGCTACTAGGCAAAGGACCCCTAACAGAAAACAGGTGCCAGGAGAGGTAACCAATCAAGAAAGGGGGGGGGGATCAGCAGAAGGTAGTTACCTGGCTAACATTAGGGGGGTACAGGTGGTTAACTGGCAATGGGGGCTAACATTGGGGGGCACAGGTGGTTACCATGCAAATGGACTAAGCAAGAAATGACTGTTAACAATTCATCAGATATTAAACCAAAGGGGAATAACATTTTGACAGGGGCCCAACAACAGAAAAAACTGTTACTAGGCAAGTTATGCAACCCTGCCCAGTAACCTAACAGATATCTCTCGGCCTAGGGGCCCAGGCAGAAATAATGTCCGTTTTAAAGGAAAATAGAAAAATATTTAGAGGTGCTCTTTTTGTTGTTTCAGAGAATTGAAAATTGAGGAGTTACTCTTCAGTTCAGGAATGGATAAACAAATTGTGACATATGATTGTGATAAAGTACTACTGTGCTATAAAAAATAATCAGCAGGGTGGTTTCAGGAAAACAAGGGAAGACTTACATGAATTTATGCAAAATGAGGCAATCAGAAGCAAGCGATCATAGTGTACAGGAACAGCAATGTTGTAATGATGATCAACTGTGAAAGGACTTAACTGCTTCTATCAATTAAGTAATAGAAACATTTCCAAAGGGATCATGATGAAAAGCTGTTCTACAGAGAGAGAACTGATGAACCATGAATGTAAACTGAAGTATAATTTTCAGTTTCTTTACTGTTTTTGCTTTTTTGATATGAAAATGGGTTTTTCATGATTTCATTTTTATAATTGATATATCACTTGCCTTTCAGTGGGTGGAGGAGGGACTAGAAGAAGGTAGGAAATTTGGAACTCAAAATTTAAAACAGAAAGAATGCTAAAAATAAACAAAAACTTAATTTTAAGTAGTTCATTGAAAAAGTAGAAGATGAAGAAGATGAGGAGGAAGAGGAGGGTGATAGAAGGGAAGTAATAATCAGCCTATATCTTCTCTAGGGATTTTGACCTTTCTGGAGATTGCCATCTGGTTTTAACCTCAAGAGAAACTGGGTGGCATCTCCTGGTTCTGTCCTTCTAGAGACACAGCCTGACTTTGTGTGCTAGGAGAACAGAGGGATAAAGTCGGGCATCCAAACAGGCTGTGTTTGAATCTAGAAAGTGAGAAGGAAGCAGGAATCTGGCCTGGGAGGAGTGTAACAGGAAGTGTTTGGAGTCAGTTCGGGGCTTCTTCCTCCTCTATGCAGTGTCAGATGGTTGACTCAGAGCAGGGGTTCCCTACCTTTTCAGACCCCATACCCCATGGCTTTCCATTAAACCTTCCCATGCCTCTTATTCAATGTGAAATACAAGAAGTTCTACTGCATGTTCTCATGACAACTAAAATAAAGTGATCATTTTCCTTCTCCAAGGATACGCCACCAATTTTGTAACTTCATGAATGGGATGATCGCACTATTTTCTCAATAGTCTGTGAATATCCTTGACAACCTTCTACTTCTCTCTGGGATTAAGATGATATGCAAGGGCCCTCTCCACATCAAGTCCATGAACTTTCAATTCTCCTTCATTTCTTTTGCCTAGGCACTCTCTGGAAGTCACTGACTCATTCATTAAACCAGGGTTGAGCTGCCAGGCTCACTGGGACCAGCCCTGTTGATTCCCCGATCTGAACCATTCTGCCTGCAGCTTCCCTTCCTGGTCTGACTGATCTCTGAACCTTAGGTCCCAGAGGGAATCATGATTAGATCCAATCTCCAGCATCCCACCTCCCTTTCTCCAGTGCAGTTTTTGGCCAAGGTTTCCTATGTAAATAGATCCTTTACTTCTAGATATTATTTAAGCCTATATGCCTCTTCCTCTACTCCCTGAAGGGACAGATTCCATGTAATGGACAGAAAAATGGGATTGGAGTCAAAGGGACTGTTTTGGGATCCTGGCTTTGACTTTCTAAGGTTCTAGTAACCTGGGTCACCATGATAATTCGCTGGAGTTCTTAGGGCTTCCAGATCCAACTGTGACATCCTTTTCCTGGCTGAGTTCTCAGATGGGTCCCTGGGACCAGGCTCCCCTTATGCCAGTTCTGGTCTTTTCTGGTGGGGAGAAGGGAGAGAGGACTGAGAGGCTTTGAGGACTCTCTAGTTGGGAGGAGAGAGGGAGATCAGGCTGAAGTCATGGTTCTTCCCCAATGAGGCAGCTGACCCAATCTGGTAGAGACTGTTTAAGGAGGAAAGGATTGAGTTCTCCAACACTTACTAGATGCGAATAAGTCCTGAATGCTGTACAAGGGATTCGTGCTCCACCTAACTTCTTACTTTTTTTCTTTAATTGCCTTGATATTCTTGACATTTTGTTCATTCACATGAATTTTATGATAATTTTTTCTGCTATGTTACTACTGCTACTATTAATATTCACCAACAATATTATTATTAAAATACTAGTTATAACTCTATATCTATGTGTATATATCTATATATCTATATCTATCTATCTATCTATCTATATATATATATATATATATATATATATCTCAAACTTGAGTCTGAGTGATTTATGAACCAATTCAAAGTGAAACAAATTAAAAGCCGCAGCAAATAAGTCTGCTTCACAACACAAACTGTCAACAGTTATTAATTGAATTAATCAATCAATGAGAAGAAAGAACAGGGTCTGTATAATTCTTCTGGAATCAATCAAAAGCAGTACCTTGAAGGATTTAGCCATACCTTTAGGAACTTGTATGACAGAGATGAGCCATCTCAGAAAATAGAGATTCCTAGGGTTTGGAAGCCAAGAGAGAAAAGTAGAATCATAGCAAGCTGAGTCAAGAACTGGCAGATATGGGTCAACCATCAACAGGAGAAAGAGAAGGTAGGATTGAGTTGGGGCAGAGAAGGGAAATATCAAAGATGGACACTGACTCTATGAGCATCTCAGAGCAGTAGACTCAGCCTGGTGCCACCAGTGTACCTGCCTACTTGGGGGCAAGGAAAGATTAAAGTAGATATCTGCTCCTTTGCCAAGCTTCCCCTTTTAACGTCGCTATACTCATAGACACTATAATAATGTACTTTTTAGTCACATAAAGTTTCTAGTAACCTGGATTTTGCCTTAACCACAAAGAGGCTGGGGTTTGAATAGAGATTGATATAAATGTTTATTTATATTCAGAGAGCCCAACCTCTGCCTAAATGTTAGGAATTTTCCCAACCTACAGTGAGTTATCTAAAATGCTTTCCCAGAAGTGGCAGAAGCGGCCACCACGTGAACTGAGAAGGGGTATTATATTACTCCTAGGTTCACTTTAAAAATGAGCTCTTGATTGTACACTTAGATAACAGATCTTGGAAACATCCTTGTATCATAGAATATGAGATTTGGGAGGACCCAGAGAACAGAGAATATGGAATATTAGGGCTGGAAGGGACCCTGAACATAAAACATCAGAGGGTGGGAGGGTCATATTAGCATCACAGAATGCCAGAACTGAAATGGATCTTAGAATTCAGAATGTCACTGCTCCAGGGGGAGCACTATAGACTGGCCACACTGGAAGGTTCCTCTGCATACAGACAGACAGAGCTGAAAGGATGTTGAGAACCCTGAATATCATTGATGGAAGGGTGTTTGCCTAAGCTCACGCAGTTTATACTAGGGATTTTCCCAGTTAGAGAGTGGAACTGAGATCAAGTCTATTCATAGAGTTGCCTAGGATCTTTGATCCTTCTAAGTTAATTAAGAGCAAACTTCCTCCCGCCAAGGGATGTCTGGAAGAACCTGGAGTGTGTAGAGTGCAAATGTAGTCTCTTTAATACTGGAACAAGGCCTTCATCTCAGTGAATTTTAGTAATAATACAAAATAAAAAAGGAATTTTTCCCTTGCCTCATAGCACAAATGAACCCATGTCAGCCCAGCAGAGCTTAACTACCTGCCATTGTATGAGTGACTGGTGCTAGCTAATTTGGCTCAGTCTCTGCAAATTACTGATGAGGTGCATCAATTATTCAATGTAATTGTGAAGGAATAAATACACCTTGAAGCCTAGGTACCCAAAAGTCCAACACCTGGGCCCCAGGATGTAAGCTTGTCCTTGGTTTATTCAAAGGGGTCGGGGTGGTTTCACACCATTAGCAGTGGAAATCCAGATCAAGTGACTCACCCCACCTCTGAAGGACTATAACCTCTCTGGAGGCAAAATTTAGTGTCTAGACAGGCAGGAGCAGCCAGTTTTAATCACTGGTTGCTGTGGTAACTGGTCAATCACCTAGGATACTTGGAATGCTGAGTTGTAAGCAGTCAGTCTACCCCTTTTCCAGGCATCCATTATTCTCTCTTGGCCAGGGAGAGGGGAGTGCTTCTTCCCAGTTTTGGCCTGGACTGCTAGCTGTGAGTAGATATAAATCACCAGGGACTGCAAAACATCAGAAGATACCCAGGAATGCACACATATGTACTCACAGGTACTCTGTATATTGTCTATATTGAGAAACAGAAAATGTAATAGACAAAGAGATGTAGAGACAGAGACAGGCAGAGCCAGAACCAGGGAAACAGAAATAATGAAAGCAATTGCAGAAAAGGTATGCAGAAGACACCCAAGGTAAGCAGCTGTTGCTGTGAGACTTGCATCAGGGAAAGTGGAGGTGATGTATTCATTTGTCTGGCATATGCTTCCCCGCCCCTTCTCTCCATCAATACCTTTTCAAAGGCAATTCCCACCGCTGTCTAAAAGAGCTAACAGACTTGCTCAAGCAGTCAGAGCATATCCTGGAGGAAAATTACCAGGCACTGTGCCTATAATCTTCAAAAGACTCAAGGCAGGGGTTGTCATGGTAACTCCATATATTAAGTACTCATTCCACTTGAATTTTCATGATTTATTGGCCATTGGCTTTAGATTTTTTCCACAGGCAAATTAGTGGATGCTCTTGAATATTTAACAGCCCCAAACCCATTCTCTATTCAAGGAGAGCTCTGTATTGCCAGCCAAGAATGAATGAAGGAAGGAATAAAGGATCATTTGTTAAGCACTTATGCTATACGAATAAATGTGCTAAGGACTGTAGTACATATCCCCACTGTCAATCCCCATTTCCACTTTCTGAACCTCACAAATTCATGTTTGCTTACTTAATTTTATTATCCCAGGGGATATCTAATTTGGTAGATTCAAAGGGAATGAAAGGAAATATGAAGGAGAAGAATAGTCAGCCCATCTAGTTTGGGAATTTGCTTGCTCTGCAGGAGGGGTGGTATTCTCCCTAATCCCCACCTTTCCTCATTCTTATTTCCCACCTCTCTTTGCCACAGCCTAGCATTATGTTGAATGCTCAGTAGGTACTCAACCAATAGTGCCTGTTCTACTGCAGTTTAATTTAAAATCTAATAATCCAGGAATTTACTAACTCACATTTTGTTGATTGTCAGCTCTGCTCTTCCTCAAAATCTTTGAACTCAGAATGGTGTCCCAAATTTGCTCAACTCTATCCTGTATTTAATTGTTGCTATGGTTTTTCTTCTCTATGACTCTAACATACCAGAAAAGTTTGGCCCTGCAGTTCCTACAGTCGGGAGAAGGCTTTCTTTGGACACTGTCAGTCAATCAAGTAATCACTGAGTATCTGTCTTTTGCGAGACTGTTAGAGGAGGCTTGGGCTCCAGCAGTCTCTTAATTAAGGGTCAATGTTGGGATGAAATAAGGTAGTAGAGAGGCACTGAACAGAAAAAAGTAGCAGATTTACTTTGAGGCAACACAGCATAGAAATACAACCACGATACAGTGATAGTGTCTCTGGACACAGTCCCTCTCCTTTCTATATAAATACATCTGGTTATCAGAACAGGCTGCCAGGGAAGATTATGAGGACTTGAGTGGTGATCAGGGATCCATGAGTTTGGAAAGGTCCAGACTATCCATTTGTGGGACTTACTTTTATTAATGAAAATAAGCTGTATTCCATCAGATAATAAATACATGGAAAGATGCACGTAACAGTTTTAGTCATTTATCCAGATTTCTTTTTGTTTGTTTGTCCTTCATTCTTTTTTTAATATATTAATTTTATTTATTTTTAATGCTATACAATCACTACCATAAAACTTAGATTTTTTCCCCCCTACGTAGCCCCCACCACCCCCTCCCTTCCCCAAGACAGCATACAATTATATATGGGATCTACACATACGTTCCTATTGAATATATTTTCATTATAGTCACTCTGTGTAGAAGAACTAAAATAAATGGAAGAAATCATATAACAAACCAAAACATAGTACACACACACACACACGCACGCGCACACACACACACACACACACACACACACACACAAAATGATCTACTACATTCTGCAATTGAATTCCATACTTCTTTCTCTAGATGTGGAAGACGTTTTGCCTTAGAAGACCATTGGGATTTTTTTTTAATGTCCTTACATTGCTATGAAGATCCAAGTCTACCAGAAAAAAACTCTTGTACACTGTGGTCGTTGCTATTCACAGAGTTCTCCTGGTTCTGCTCCTTTCACTCAGCGTCAGATCATACAAGCCTTTCCAGGCCTCTCTGAAGTCTTCTTGTTCATCACTTCTCATGGCACAATAGTATTCCATTACATTCATATACCATAATTTATTCAGTCATTCCCCAATTGATGGGGATCCCCTTGATTTCCAGTTTTTGGCCACTACAAAGACTGTTGCTATAAATATTTTTTGTAGATGTGGGACCCTTTCCCATTTTTATGATCTCTTGAGGAAACAGTCCTAGAAGCGCTATTGCTAGGTCGAAAGGTATGCCCATTTTTGTAGCCCTTTGGGCGTAGTTCCAAATTGCTCTCCAGAATGGTTGGATTAGCTCACAGCTCCAACAACAATGAATTAGTGTTCCAACTCTCCCACATCCTCTCCAACATTTGTCATTTTCCTGTTCTGTCATGTTTGCCAAACTAATTGGTGTGATGTGGTACCTCAGAGTTGTTTTGATTTTGCATCTCTTTAATCAAAAGTGATTCAGAACATTTTTTCATGTGATTATAGATATCTTTAATTTCCTCCTCTGAAAATTGCCTGTTCATATCCTTTGACAATTTATCAATTGGGGGATGATTGTATTGTTGTACATTAGACTCAGTTCTCTATATATTCTAGAGATGAGCCCTTTATCCCCGAGATTAGCTGTGGAATTTTTTTTCCAATATACTACATCCCTCCGAATTTTGGTTGCATTGAGTTTGGTTGTGCAGAAACCTTTCAGTTCAATGTAATGAAAATTATCCATCTTGCACTTTATAATGCTTTCCATCTCTTCTTTAGTAAAAAATTCTTCACTTCTTCATATATATATCTGATAAAGACACTATCTCTTGTTCCTCCAGTTTGTCCATGATATCAATCTTTATACTTAGATTGTGTACCCATTTGGACTTTATTCTTGTGTACAGTGTCATTCATGGATCTATGCCTAGTTTCCACCACACTGTAATCCAGGTTTCCCAGCAATTTTTGTCGAACACTGAGTTCTTATCCAAGAAGCTGGTGTCCTTGGGTTTATCAAACAGGAGAGTGTTATATTCATTGCCTACTGTGTCTTGATTACCCAGCATATTCCAATTATCTGCCCTTCTGTTCCTTAGCCAGTACCAAGTGGTTTTGATAATTGCTGCTTTATAACACAATTTGAGATCTGGTAGAGCTGGACCACCTTGCGTAGCATGCATTTCATTAGTCCCATTGATGTTCTGGACTTTTTGTTCTTCCGGATGAATTTTGATATTATTTTATCCAGCTCTAGAAAATAATTATTTGATAATTTAATTGATATGGCACTAAATAAGTAAATTAATTTAGGTAGAATTGTCATTTTTGTTATATTGGCTCGGCCTACCCTTGAGGAATTGATATTTTTCCATTTATTTAGATCTGACTTCATTTGTGCAAAACCTGTCTTGTAATTCTGTTCATATACTCCCTGGGTTTGTTTGGGCAGGTAAACTCCCAAATATTTTACGGTGTATATCTTAGCATTAAAAGGGATTTTTCTTTCTATCTCTTGCTATTGAACTTTTTAATTAATATATAGGAATGCAGAAGATTTGTGCGAGTTTATTTTGTAACCTGCAACTTTGCTACAGTTGATTATTATTTCCAGTTGTTTTTTCCTTGAATCTCTGGGATTTTCTAAGTATATCATCATATCAGTTGAAAAGTGTGATAAGTTACTTTCTTCTTTACCTATTTTTATTCCTTCAATTTCCTTATCTTGTCTAATTTCTACAGCTAACATTTCTAGTACCATATTGAATAACAGTGGTGATAATGGGCATCCTTCTTCCCTTGATCTTATTGGAAATGCATCTAGCTAATCTCTATTGCATATAAAGATTGCTGATGGTTTTAGGTAGATACTGCTTATTATTTTATAGAAAGTTCACTTTATTTTTATGTTCTCCAGTGTTTTTAATAGGAATGGGTGTTGTATTTTGTTGACAGCTTTTTCTGCATCTATTGAGACAGTCATGTGTTTTTTGTTAGTTTTGTTGTTGATATGATCTATAATGCTAATAGTTTTCCTCATATTGAATCAACCCTACATTTCTGGTATGAATCCTACCTGATCACAATGTATTTTTCACGTGATAAGACGCTGTACTCGTTTTGCTAAAATCTTATTTACAATTTTTGCATCTATATTCATTAGAGAAATTGGTCTGTAATATTCTTTCTCTGTTTTGTCTCTTCCTGGTTTTGGTATCAAAACCATATTTGTATTATAAAAAGAATTTGGGAGGACTCCTTCTTCTCCAATTTTCAAAAATAGTCTATATAGTATTGAAACTAACTGTTCTTTTAATGTTTGATAGAATTCACTTGTAAATCCATCTGGCCCTGGAGACTTTTTCCTAGGAGTTCAATGATGACATTCAATTTCTTTTTCTGAGATGGGGTTGTTTAAGTATTGAACTTCTTCTTCTGCTAATCCTGGCAATTTATATTTTTTAAAATACTCATCCATCAAGGCAGGGAGGAGCCAAGGTGGCGGAGTAGAAAGACTCACGTATGCTAGCTCCGAATCCACAGCCCATAAGTTAACTGTAAAAAGAACTCCCCACAAATTCTGGAGCAGAGAAAGCCGCGCAGAAACACAGTGGAAGAGATTTCCATTCCAGAGAGCCCTGGAAAGCCGTCCCGAGGGGTCCATTGCACTCCACACCCAGAGCCCACCCCTGTGTTGTCCTGGACGGGTGGCCCGAAAGGAGCAGATCCGAGCAGGCTTCAGGGACGGAATCTCTGGGGGCCACGAAGGTCCCTCTGCCCACAGGCACTCCAGGTCAGTGAGAGAGACTTCTGGGCTGGCCGAGAGGGGAGAGGGGTGTCTCCATGACTCGGGCCCCCTCGGGAGGAAGCAGCAGAGGGAGAGGTGGCCCGGGACTCCCGGAGCAGACAGGAGCTCAGGGCCATTACCGAAGGTCTCTGCATAAACCCCCTGAGGGAACTGAGCCTGGGAGGTGGCCCTGCCCCCACCCCAGCAGCAGAACTTAAGCTCACATTGAATAGCAGCAGGTCCCACCACGGATAGCCCTGAGGCTGGGGAGCAGCATTTGAATCTCAGACCCCAAGCGCTAGCTGGGCAGATCTAGGCGCAGGTGGACACGAATCTCAGAAGTCAAGCAACTGGCTGGGAAAATTCCCAGAAAAGGGAAGAAAAATAACACCACAGAAAGCTAGTTTCTTGAGGAACAGATGTTTCCTCCTTTCATTTCTGACGATGAGGAACAATTCTTACCATCAGGGAAGACGTGGAGATCAGGGCTTCTGTATCCCAGACATCTGAGGTGGGTGTCTGGTGGGCTCAGGCCATGGAAGAGCTCAAAAAGGATTTTGAAAATCAAGTTAGACAGGTGGAGGAAAAACTGTGAAGAGAAATGAGAGAGATGCAAGAAAAGCATGAAAAACAGGTCAATACCTTGCTAAAGAAGACCCAAAAAAATGCTGAAGAAAATAGCACCTTGAAAAATAGGCTCACTCAATTGGCAAAAGAGGTTCAAAAAGCCAATGAGGAGAAGAATGCTTTCAAAAGAAGAATTAGCCAAATAGAAAAAGAGGTTCAAAAGCTCACTGAAGATAATAGTTCTCTCAAAATTAGAATGGAATAGATGGAGGCTAATGACTCTCTGAGAAACCAAGAAACCACAAAACAAAACCAAAAGAATGAAAAAATGGAAGAGAATGTGAAATGTCTTTTTGGAAAAACAACTGACCTGGAAAACAGATCCGGGAGAGACAACTTAAAAATTATGGGACTACCTGAAAGCCATGATCAAAAAAAGAGCCTAGACATCATCTTTCATGAAATTATCAAGGAAAACTGCCCAGAGATTCTAGAAACAGAGGGCAAAATAAGTATTGAAGGTATCCATCGATCACCACCTGAAAGAGATAAAAAGAGAAACTCCTAGGAACATTGTGGCCAAATTCCAGAACACCCAGGTCAAGGAGAAAATATTGCAAGCAGCTAGATAGAAACAATTCCAGTATTTTGGAAATACAATCAGGATAACACAAGATCTAGCAGCTTCTACATTAAGGGATCGAAGGGCGTGGAATAGGATATTACAGAAGTCAAAGAAACTAGGACTCAAACCAAGAATCACCTACCCAGCAAAACTCAGTATAATACTTCAGGGGAAAATATGGTCTTTCAATGAAACAGAGGACTTTCAAGCATTCTTGATGAAAAGACAAGAGCTGAAAAGAAAATTTGACTTTTAAACACAAGAATGAGAAGAAGCATGAAAAAGTAAACAGCAAAGAGAAGTCATAAGGGACTTACCAAAGGTGAACTGTTTACATTCCTATATGGAAAGACAATATTTGTAACTCTTAAAACTTTTCAGTGTCTGGGTAGTTGGTGGGACTACACACACACACATACACACACACACATGCCCACACACTTGTACACACGTGCGCACACACATACACACATGCACGCACACACAGAGATAGAGAGCACAGATTGAATTGAATAGGATGGGACCATATCTTAAAAGAAATTAAGGTAAATGGTGAGAGAGAAATGTAGTGGGAGGAGAGAGGGTGAAATGGAATGGGGCAAATTATCTCTCATTCAAGAGGCAAGCAGGAGACTTTTTAGTGGAGGGAAAAAGAGGGGAGCTGAGATAAAAACATGAAGTTTACCCTCATCACATTCGACTAAAGGAAGGAATAAAATGCACACTCATTTTGGCATGAAAACCTATCTTACAATACAAGAAAGTGGGGGAGAAGGAGATAAACAGGGTGGGTGGATGATAGAAGGGATGGCAATGGGAGGAGGGAGCAATTTGAAATCAACACTCTTGGGGAGGGACAGGATCAAAAGACAGAATAGAAACAATGGGGGGTAGGATAGGATGGAGGGAAATACAGTTAGTCTTGCACAACATGACTATTATGGAAGTCATTTGCAAAACTACACAGATATGGCCTATATTGAATTGCCTGCCTTCCCAAAGGGAATGGGTGGAGAGGGAGGGATGGGGAGAATTTGGAACTCAAAGTTTTAGGAACAACTGTTTAGTATTGTTCTTGCTACAAGGAAATAAGAAATACAGTTAATGGGGAATAGAAAGTCATCTGGCCCTACAGGAGAAAAGAGAAGATGGGGACAAGAGAAGGGAGGGAGGATAGAAGAGAGGCCAGAGTGGTGATAGGGAAAATTTAAAATGCTCACTGTATTGGGGTAGGGGTAGGGGATAAATGGGGAGAAAATTTGGAACCCAAATTTTGTGAAAATGAATGTAAAAAGTTAAATAAATAAATTTATATTTAGAATTCTAAAAAAAAAAAATACCCATCCATTTCATTTAGACTGTCGAATTTGTGGGCATAAAATTGGGCAAAACAATTTCTAATTATTGTTTTAATTTCCTCATTGTTGGTGAGTTCACCCCTTTCATTTTTGATATTAGTGATTTGATTTTTTTCTTTCTTTTTTTAAATCAAATTGACCAAAGGTTTATCAATTTTATTAGTTTTTTTTCAAAAAACCAAATATTGGTTTTCTTTATTAATTCAATAGTTTTCCTCATTTCAACTTTATTAATCTCTCCTTTGGTTGTCAATATTTGTAGTTTGGTATTTATTTGGGGATTTTCAGTCTGTTCTTTTTCTAGCTTTTTCAGCTGCATGCCCAGGTCATTGATCTCCTCTTTATTTTATTTATGTAGACATTCAAAGATATAAAATTCCCCCTAAGGACTGCTTTTGCAGTATCCCGTAAGATTTGGTAGGTTGTCTCAATATTCTCATTCTCTTGAACGAAGTTGTTCATTATTTCTCTGATTTCTTCTTTAACCCATTCCTTTAGGATTAGATTATTATGTTTCCAATTGATTTTTAGTTTTTCTTTCCATCGCCTTTTATTACATATAATTTTTATTGCACTGTGATCTCAGAAGGATATATTGATTATCTCTGCCTTTCTGCAGTGGATTGTGAGGTTTTTATGTCCTAGCGCATGATCAATTTTTGTATATGTGCCATGTACTGCTGAGAAAAAGGTATATGCCTTTCTATTTGCATTCAGCTTTCTCCAGAAATCTATCATATCTGCCTTATCCAGAGTTTTATTTACCTCCTTAACCTCTTTCTTGTTTATTTTGAGGTTAGATTTATCAAATTCAGAGAGAGGGTGGTTGAGGTCCCCCGCTAGTATAGCTTTCTTGTCAATTTCTTCCTTCAACTCCCCAAACTTCTCCTCTAAGAATTTGGATGCTATACCACTTGTGGCGTACCTGTTTAGTAATGATATTGCTTCATTGTCTATGGTGCCTTTCAGCAGGATATGCTTTCCTTGCTTATCTCTTTTGATTTTGTCTATTTCTTCTTTTGCTTTGTCTGAGATTAGGATTGCTATTCTTGCTTTTCTTACATCAGCTGAAGCACAATATACTCTGCTCCAACCTTTGATCTTTACCTTATCTCTCACCCCTTAATTTCATTTTTTGAAGATATGATCACATCCTATTCAATTCATCCTGTGTTCTCTGTCTCTCTGTATCTCTCTCTCTCTCTCTCTCTCTCTCTCTCTCTCTCTCTCTCTCTCTCTCTCTCATCCCATCAACTACCCAGATACTGAAAAAAGTTTCAAGAGATGCAAATATTGTCTTTCCATGTAGGAATGTAAACAGTTCAACTTTAGTAAGTCCCTTATGATTTCTCTTTGCTGTTTACCTTTTCATGCTTTTCTTCATTCTTGTGTTTGAAAGTCACATTTTCTCTTCAGCTCTGATCTTTTCATCAAGAATGCTTAAAAGCCCTATATTTCATTGAAAAATCATTTTTCTCCTGAAGTATTATATTTAGTTTTACTGGGTAGGTGATGCTTGGTTTTAGTCCTAGTTCCTTTGCTTTCTGGTCTATCATATTCCATACCCTTTGATCTCATAATGTAGAAGCTGCTAGATCTTGTGTTATCCTGATTGTACTTCCACAATACTTGAATTGTTTCTTTCTAGAAACTTGCGATATTTTCTCCTTGACCTTAGAACTCTGGAACTTGGCCACAATGTTCCTAGGAGTTTCTCTTTTTGGATCTCTTTCAGGAAGTGATCAGTGGATTCTTTCAATATTTATTTTGTCCCCTGATTCTAGAATATCATCGAAGTTTTCTCTGATAATTTCATGAAAGATGATGTTTGGGCTCTTTCTTTTTGTTCATGGCTTTCAGGTAGTCCAATAATTTTTAAATTGTTTCTCCTGGATCTATTTTCCAGGTCAGTTGTTTTTCCAATGAGATATTTCACATTATATTCCATTTTTTTTCATTCTTTTTGTTTTGTTTTGTGATTTCTTGGTTTCTCATAAAGTCATTAGCCTCCTTCTGTTTCATTCTAATTTTTAAAGAACTGTTTCCTTCAGTGAGCTTTTGAACCACCTTTTCCATTTGGCTAATTCTGCTTTTTAAAGCATATTTCTCCTCATTGACTTTTTGGATGTCTTTTGCCAATTGAGTTAGCCTAATTTTTAGAAGTGTTATTTTCTTCAGCATTTTTTTGGGTCTCCTTTAGCAATGTGTTGACTTGTTTTTCATACTTTTCTTTCATCTCTCTCATTTCTCTTCCCAATTTTTTCTTCCACCTCTCTTGCTTGATTTTCAAAATCCCTTTTGAGCTCTTCCATGGCCTGAGATCATTGAATATTTATTTTGGATGTTTGGCATACGGAAGCCTAGACTTTTATGTCTTTCCCTGATGCTAAGCATTATTCTTCCTCATTCCAAAGGATGGGAGAAGATATCTGTTCACCAAAAGAGTAACCTTCTAAAGTCTTATTTTTTCCCTTTTTTGGGCATTTTCCCACCAGTTACTTAATTTTTGGGTCCTTTGTGAAGAGTAGGGTATACTCTGGGAATCTGTAAGATTCCAAAGTGGTAGAATCAAACGAGTACATTGGTCTGGGAGTAGAGAGAGATTTTTGTTCCAGAATCTTAGCAGTTACCTCTCCACAGCCACCTGGCCTCCAGTTCTGGCAAGCCAGTAATGGGGGGCTGGGATTCAGCTAAGCTATGGGGACAGGGCCACCATTCAGAGTGAGATGAAGATCAGCTCCTTCAGGGACTCTACACAGGGCTGAGTTAATAATTAGCTCCTCAGTGCCTCCAGTGGCTTTTACCATCCAACAATGGATGCGGGCTGCTATAGGGGCTGATGTGGGAACTGCTGCAGCCCGCTTAATGTGACCTCTGTGACTGGCTGCTGCCTGAGTCCGGAGCTATGGGAAGTTCCTTCTCTCTTCTTGGTCAGCTGAAAAAAACCCTGTCCCTGACCTTTGGCACCTGTGGGTTGAGGGATCTGCAAACGCTGCTATTGCAACTGGCAATTTCGCCCCCATGTGTCTTCCTCCCTGACCCCCACAGCACCGCACCTCGAGGCCAAGGCTGGGCTGGGCTCTGCTCTACGTCCTGTGTTACAGTTGTTTCCCATGGGCCTTTCAGGTCACACTGGGCAGGAAATCTCCTCCACTCTGCTGTTCTCCACTTCTGCTGCTCCAGAATTTGTTGAGAGTCCCTCTCTACAAGTATTTTATGGGCTGTGTGGAGAGAGCCTGCATATGTGCTTCTTTCTACTCTGCCATCTTGGTTTTTCACCCCTGCCTTTACTTTGTGTGTATCCCCCCCTTTCAAATGTGTTTCTTGTAAACAACATACTGTTGGATTATGACTTTTAATCCATTCTGCTATCCTTCTCCGTTTTATGGAAGCGTTCATTCCATTCACATTCACAGTTATGATTACAATCTGTGTATTTCCCTCCAATCTCCTTCCCACTGTTTGTGTTTTTAGCTCTCCCGTCTCCCTTCCCTTCCTTAATAGTTTTCACTTTTCACCACCATATCCTGCAGTCTTCCATTCCTTCTTTTAACCACCCCTCCCTTTTACTCCCCTTTACCCTTACTGCTTCTTCCCTCCTTTTTAGCTTCCCCTCCCCTTTCTTCCCCCTTCCCTTCCTACTGCCTATAGAGCTAGTTAGAGTTATATAGTTAAGTTTATTGTTCCTTCCTTGAACCAAGTCAGATGAGAGTATCTCTCAAAGAATGCTCATCTCCCTCACCTCTTTCCCTCTACTATAATTTTGTACTTCTTCCTGTGATGTAATTTACCATTTTCTGCTTCCTCCTTTTCACCCCTCCTGTAAAAATCCCTTCACATACTTAAATCATATTTTAACATGACATCATTTACTTTATCCTTGTGCCCTCTATGTATATCCCTTTTATATTTCAAGATTAACAGGTGTCATCTTTCCTTATATGGAGGTAAACAGTTTGCCCAAATTGAGTAACAAGTTTTTTCCCTCTCTGTTTGCCTTTTTATGCCTCTCTTGAGACCTGCATTTGAAGATCGAATTTTCTGTTACGCTCTGGCGTCTTTGTCCAGAAGGTCTGGAAATCCCTTACTTCATTGAATGACCATCTCCTTGCATGAAATGTTATGCTGAACTTTTCTGGGTAGTTGATCCTTGGTTGTAGTCCCAGCTCCTTTGCCTTATGGAGTATTGGATTCCAATTCCTTTGATCTTTTAATGTAGAAGCTGCAAGGTCCTGTGTGATCCTGACTGTAGCTCCTTGATATTTGAATGGTTTCTTTCTGGCTGCCTGTAGTATTTTCTCCCTAACTTGATAGTCCTGAAATTTGGCAACAATATTTCTTGGGGTTTTGAGTTTGGGATCCCTTTTGAGAGGTGAATGGTGGATTCTTTCAGTGACTATTTTGCCCTTTGGATCTAGCTCTTCTGGGCAGTTTTCCTTGATGATTTCCTGGAAGATATTGTCCAGACTCTTTTTTTCATTGTGACTTTCTGGTAGGCCAATAATTCTTAAATTTTCTCTCCTGGATCTATTTTCCAGGTCAGTTGCTTTTCCAATTAGATATTTTACATTTTTTTCTATCTTTTCATTCCTTAGATTTTGTTTGACTGATTCTTGCTGTCCCATAGAGTCATTAGTTTCTACTTTCCCAATTCTAATTTTTATCAAAATCTTTTCTTCAGTTAACTTTTGCATCTCCTTTTCCATCTGTCCATTTTTTCCTTTTAAAGAGTTATTTTCTCCAGTTTATTTTTGTACTTCCTTTTCCATTTGTCCAATTTTCCCAGTTAGATTTTGTGCTTCTTTTTC
This sequence comes from Bettongia penicillata ogilbyi, assembly GCA_023548195.1. Taxonomy (NCBI): domain Eukaryota; kingdom Metazoa; phylum Chordata; class Mammalia; order Diprotodontia; family Potoroidae; genus Bettongia; species Bettongia penicillata. Next base: position 45,601 of record JAJHZJ010000172.1, read on the forward strand.
TATCTATCCAATTGTTCCTTTTAAGGAGTTATTTTCTCCAGTTAATTTTTGTACTTCCTTTTCCATTTGTTCAATTTTCCTTTTTAAAGAGATGTTCTCATCAGTGAATTTTTTTTATACTTTTAAAATCATTGGCCAGTTTTTCTTCTATTTCCTTCTCCAGCTGTTCCAGGAGAGCTGTTCATGCGTGTGAGCAGTTCATAGTCCCTTCTGAAGTTTCAGATGGAAGTACGGTCTCAGTGCTGACCTCTTTGGTATTTGTGTCTTGGTCTTTGTCCCCATAGAAAGGTTCTATGGTTTTTTGGCACTTGTTTTGCTTTTTCTTGTTCATGATGGTGATTGTGTGTTGGGGCTTCTGGTTCTTTCAGTTAGAAACTGCAGAACTCGGTGTGGAGCTGACTTGTGTGAAAAAGCTGAGAGCAAGTGTCTTTTTATCTTTTTGTTTTGTGTTTCCCCAATCTGCCCTGACATTAGTTTATTAAGTGTGGCTGAGGGTTGGTCTTACCACAGGAGATCCTCTCAACTGAAGAGAGGCAAAGGCAAGCTCAGGGTATGGTTATCCCAGCTGCCCTATTGTCTTTTGCCCCTGGAGTGCTGAAGTACGCCTGGATCCTAGTGTGAATTTCCATCCCTCCTGGGGCTCCTTTCCTGGAGCTGAGGCTTATCTTGGTCCTAGTGCGAGTTTTCAACACCCTGGGGCCCCTCTCCTTCCAATTCGCCTCCACCATAGTAGGAGGTATCCTTCTTAGCTATTTTCCTAGCCTCAGTTGTTATGAGACTATTTGCTCCCTCTGCTCTCTCCGCTGATCCAGGATTTTTCTGGGGAAATATTTTATGATTCTTTCAAGGTCAACAAGGGAGGGGGGGAGGGAGAGCACATTTACTGATCACTTACCATCCTGGCTTCTGGAAGTTCAAGTAGGTGACTTACAGATGTTTAATTTGTGGGCTGAAAGTCTCAAGAGCTGCTGCGGCTGATATCTGGTGCTCAGCAGCTGTCACTCACTGGGCTCTGCTGGTCTGTCACCCTGGGCTGCCACTCTGCCAGTTCTGCCTGACGCTGTCTCAGCTTTCTTTCCTGCTCTGCTGTGCGGAACTCACTGCATTGTGTGCTGTGGGCTCACCCCTGTGGAACAGATCCTTCCCGTGGACCTTCCAGTCTGTCCTGGGCTTTGAATCTGCCACAGTCTGTCTCCTATTGGATTCCGCACTTCCAAAATTTGGTCAAATTCTCTTTTTAGAGGTATCTGAAGTAGTTTGTCTAAGAGCTTAGCTGAGTAGTTGCTCTCACTCCGTGATCTTAGCTCCACCTTCCAGATTTCTTTTTTATTATTTTATGGCAACCTCAAGACCAAAAATGTACAATCTTCATCTGAAAAGTAACTATCTAGGTTCATAATTTTTTAGTAAGCTGATCAGTCCTCTGTATTTATAACTCATACATTTTAAATTGACTTCAAAACAGAAACAATCATGCAGATGTTCACACACCAAGAACAAAACAAAACAAGCAAAAGTACTCGTTAAATTTTAAAGTAGGGTTTCTATCATGTGGATGTAACTGGGAGGTACCCAACTGCCAGTCACGATTGACTCATGAAAAAATCGTTTAGAGTTATTGGAAATCCTGAAAAAGGCACAAAAGAACAACAATTTTTGTGGTTTTAAGTGTACTTAAAGGAAGGAAAAGATTGGGGCAGATTAACAGGGTAGTAAACTATAGTTGGCAACAACATAAACAAAACTTTCTTCATTCCCTTTCTGGACTCAACATTTTTCTCTAAAAGTGACCTAGGTTTTTCCTGACTACTTAAAATGCAAATCTTGATTGCAAAATGGCCTTTTCTTCTATTCTTACAGACTTCAGTGGAGAGAGAAGAAATAATGGGGGGAAGAAGTCAAACTTTCAGACCATTCAAAATAAGAGTGTCAAAACATAAGAATGTTTTGAAAGTCACTGGAAGAATAAGTGTTATTCCTTCTTCTTCACAAAGAAATGGAAAACTTTGGAAGTGAAATGGGAGGTTAGGATTTTGCATTTCTTTCAGACTCTGCCAGGCATTCCTGGACTAATCTTTGAACATGAATGATGCCTTGCTTTCGCCTATCCATAGTGCTTTTGCTCCCCGCATACATGGATCTGATCTCTCTGCCAAGGTTTATGATGATACATAGCAGTTCTGCATATTTGCTTTGGAGTACCTGGTTGCTCCCCATACCCTGGGTGTAGCCTCAAGACAGCAGTCTATAGTCATTGAACAAGTACTGGGTGGAGGTTTCCAGGCGGAGGGAAGAATAGTGGATAATCCCAGTTGATATCAGGGACACTCCTGGCATGTGGGCATTCAAGTTGGGCTTGAAAGACATGCCTGGGGGAGGCGAACTGCACCCAGCCCGCAAGTCCAGAGATGTAGTGGAACTCCTCTGAGCTCTCACTTCCCAGTTCACTTATTTTTTTCCCATTGGTGGGACTTTCTATACCCTTAGCGGAAAAGGAAGTAACTTCAGGGTAAACAGGGGTCAATCAGGTTCCAGTCAGTCAACTGACATTTTTTTAAGCTGCTTCCTATGTGCCAGGCTCTCTGCTATACTGGAAATGTGAAGAACTCTAAGACAGTCTCTGCCTTCTCAAGGAACTCACAAATTACAGGGGTAGTTAGCAATCAAGCAACAATGATCAAACAATCTATATAAAGGAATTACTGAAAATAGGGAAAGAACAAGAAATTTTCAGGAAAAGTAAAAGCTTCCTATAGATGGTGGGATTGTAATTGAGATTTGAAGAAAGTTAGAGAAGTCAGGTGGCAGAGATGATTAGGGAGAATGTACCAAGTGTGAGGAACAGCCACTGAAAGTAAAGGCCCAGATTTGGGTGATGGGGGATCCTGGGCTAGGCTCTCCCTGCAGCAATCACCACAATCAATCCCAATCACCACAAAATTTTACAAACTTTTTCATCTCTCCTCAAACACTTCCCCTTCCTTTACCCTGACAGCTGAGAACCTTAACTTAGAGCTGACTAAAAACATTGAAATCATTTGCTGAGAGCTCCCTCTTCTCCTCAACTTCTCATTTCACATCATCCACATGCCTTCTGCCATTATCTCATCCTGGATGTATTTTCCAGGTCATCTGTTTTTCCAAAGAAAGAGTTCACATTGTCTTCTATTTCTTGATTTTTGTTTTGTTTTGTTTTATTGTTTCTTGATATTTCAAGAAGTCATCATAAGTTATTCTCATGTTTAAGGAATTATTTTCTTCAATGATCTTTTGTATGTCCTTTTCCATTTGGCCAACTCTACTTTGTAAGATGATTTTTATTTTCAGTGAATTTTTGTGCCTCTTTTTCCAGTTGGCTAATTTTTCTTTTTAAGGCATTCTACTCATTAGCTTTTTGTCCCTTCCATATTCCTTGAGGCTCTCCATCAAAAATTTTGTGCATGAGTTTGGGCAATCACCTTTGTGACAGGAGGGGATTGCATTAATTGTTCTTTGAAGTCCCACCTATCTCTATATCTAGGGTGCTATAATCCTGTGTACCCACTGAAGGCATGAAAGGAATGACTGTGTAGTGAGAGAACTAAGGCCATAGATGTCCACCATACATTTGAGAATGTTAGTAATGTTTGAAAGGAGAATGATTACTTTATTGTGAATGGTGTATATAAGTTGGAGAAGGATGGAGAAAACAAGGTTTGGGGACAAAAACATGAATTAAAAACCTTGGAGACATTTCTTCCTTCACTCCATTCTCCCATAATGAAGCTACTAGTATTGGGACTGGAGAGCAGGGCACTTATTTTTTGTTCAGTGTGTGTTTGGATGAAGCCACCCACTGATATTTCTCATTGGATTCATTGGTCATTTTGGGGGTTTCCTTTCCAAAGGTCATGGCTATCGTGAAGGAGTCACATGGAACGTGGGACATTTTCTTGCTTAAGGTCTCTTTCTGGAGGTCAATCCCTTGCAAACAACCAACTCTGCACAGATTATTTGTCATAAGTGTGAGGGGAGGTTGGGCGGAGCAGGAGGGGGAGTGTGTAAGTTGTAAAGGAACTGGAAAAGTGAGGGTAGGTGGTGTATGAAAGACTTTGAATGTAAGAGAGGTTTTTATGATGAATCCTTAGTTTATAGAGAGGCACTAGGCAGGATATAATGTCCTACTTATGCTTTAGGAAGATGATTTTTGAAAGTTGAATGTAGAACAGGTGGAATGGGGATATACTGGGAGTAGAGACCTCAACCAAAAGGCTACTTCAGTAGTGCATCACTTGAATTGAGGAAGGCCTGCATCCAAGTGGTAGCACTTACAGAGGAGATAAGAGGCCATATATGAGAGTTGTTGCCAAGGTCAAATTGTCAGATCTTGGCAGTATGTTGCTTTGAGGAATGGTGAGAGAACAAAGAGTGAAGGATGACATCTAGGTTGTAAGCCTGGTGATTGGGAGGATGGTGGTACCATCAACAGTAAGCAGGAATTTTGAAAGAGAAGAGTGTTGTGAAGAGGGAGACTGAAAGCATTCTCACATAATAAGGTGGAACTTAACCTCTCCTTGGAAAATCCCTCTGCAGGCACAAGGGAAAACATTCCATCTTGTCATCCATTCCTCCTCTTATTTTCTCCACATTCCAAATTTCCAATCTCACCTTGTCTACTGGTTGCTTCCTCATGGATGACCAACAAGCTCATGGGTCCCCCATCCTCAAATGACCTCAGATGATCCCTACACTCATTAGTTCTCCTGCCTTTTGCAGTTAAAATCCTGTAGCACATCACGTGCAATAGGTGCCTCCACTTCTTTTCCTCTCACATGCTTCTTAAATCTTTGTATTCTGGCTTCCATTCAACTGAAACTGCTCCCTCTAAAGTCATTAACCATCTCTTAATTGCAAAATCGATTGGTCTTTTCTCAGTCCTCATCCTTCTGCACCTGTAGCCTTTGACACTGTTGATCTCCCTCTTCTCTCTGTTATTCTCCTCTCTTCATGTTTATGGGATGTTATAGTTTGGCATAGAAAACCTTTCAGATCCTCACCCCCTTTTTTACTTTCCAGTCCTCTTCTGCTTTATTCCCCATTCTCCATAGATTTTGCAATCCATTCCAAATGGCCTCCTTACTGTTTCATTAACAATATACTCCATCTCCAGAATCCAGGAATTTTCCCTATCTGTTCTCCATGCATACAATGTTCTCCTTCCCCATCTCCAACTCTGGGTGCCCTCAAAATCTCACTACAATACCACCTACTCTAAGAAATCTTTCCCAATCTATCTTAATTCTTTTGTATTCTTCCTGATAATTATTTCCTATTTATCCTATATGTAGCTCGTTTAGACAGTTATTTGTGTGTTGTATCGCCCATTGTAATCTGAGTTCATTGAGAGCAGGGGCTGTCTCTTGTCTGTCTTTTGCATCCCCATGGCTAAACACAAGTCACATAGTAGTTGCTTCACAAATGCTTCTTGAGTGACTGATTCAGATTTAGAACCTTAAGAGTCATTTTCCAATAAATGGATTGTCAAAGGATATGTACAAGTAATTTTTTTCATTTATTTATTCATGTTTAATATTCATTTGAAAAAATTTCAATTCTAAATTCTCTGACTCGCCTCTGCCTGGCCACCCCCACCCCGCCCCACCCCCCACCTCATTTAGAAGGCAAGCAATGTGGTATCAGTTATCCATGTGAAGTGGTAGACACCTTGGTTCCACCTTAGCCAATTTACGTGCTTGATGCCAAGTGTATGCTTCAGTCTACACTGAGTGTTCATCAGTTATCTCTCTGGAGATGGATACCATTTTTACATCATGACTCCTTTGAAATTTTCTTGAATTAACATATTAATCAGAGTAGCTGAGTCTCTCAATGGCCATCAACATTACAATATTCCTGTTACTATTTACAATGTTCTTCTGCTTCCACCCAGTAATTTTTAGTAATAACTAAGTGAAAAGAGCAAAATCAATTTTTGCCTTGCTTGGTTACACAAATGAACTCATCGAAGCCCAGCAGAGATTAACCCCCTGCCATTATATGAGTGACTGCTTCTATCTGGTCTGGATCAACCACTGTAAATTATTAATGAGGTTAATTATTTAATCAATATAAAGGTGAAAGCATAAACAGGCACTGAAGGCCCCTGTGTGAAAAAACCCAATCCCTGGTCCCCAGTATCCTTGCCCCTCATTTGTTCAGGTAGTAGGAGAAGCATCTCACCACTTTTTCAGTGGAAATCCAGATCAAGTTACTCAAGTGTCCAACAAAGCAGCAGCAACCAGTTTTAATCACTGGTTGCTATGGTAACTGGTCCTCACCTAGGATACTTGAAATGCTAAGTTGTAGGCAATCAGGCTTCCCCTTTATCAAGCCTCCATTATGTTCCCTAGGCTAGAGGGAGGGGAGGGTTTCTTCCTAGCTTTGTTCAGGAGTTACCACATATCAGGAGTACCCAGAAATGTACAAGTAAATATAAATCACCATGGGTTGCCACATATCAGGAGTACCCAGAAATGCACAAGTATGTGCAAAAAAGCACTGTTTATATTGTCTGTATTGAGAAACAGAGAACAAAACACAGACATAGAGATGCAGAGAGAGATATGGGCAGATTCAGAGACAGAGAAAGAGAAATAAAGATGGGGACTGCAGATTAGTATGCAGAAGAAGAGACACGAATGGAAGGGGGTGGTGATGCTCTGACTTGTCTAGTATATACTGGGTCCCACTTTCTCTCCCCCAATAGCCTTTCAAAGACAATCCCTATCACTAACTAAAACAGCTAACAGACCTGCTCAACCAGTGAGAATACATCCTGGAGGAAAAGTAACAGGCACTTTATCTATAATTTCCAAAAGACTTGTGACTAGGATTTTCATGGCAGCTCTATCTACCCAAGTTCTCATCCCACTTGCATTTTCACAATGTATTGACCATTGTCCTCAGTTTTTTTCCACAGGAAAAATGGTGGATACTCCTGATTACTTAACAGTCCCAAAGCCATTATCTATTCAAAGGAGAGCTCTACTGCCAGCCAAGAATGAATGAATGAATGAATGAGCATTTGTTTTTTTTTTTCTTATTGTGATTTCTCCAGAGATCATAATTCTATTTATTTCTGGATTTAGCTTTTTACTTTTAGTACACTAGTCAGGAGACCAGGAGAGTCTCGTTAATGAGTTATGTCTTCCTAGGTAAAGAACAACTTGGACCAGATCAGACCAGAGTCTCCTTAGGTATTCATCTAAGGACAAGAACCTTTGACAAAGAGATGTGCTCTGTGTTTCTTTTCTAATGTTTGTAGAGCTATGTGAGAACTGCTGATTCTACTTTGGGGAAAACATGATCACTCCTGAGAATGAAAAATTGGAACATCACTACAAAAAGAAACTCAACCTTTCCTTTTCTTATTTTAGAGTCAAGTTTAAATGGCATGTAGTTAGTGAAAGAAAAATCATTTGAATGAAATATTGGTGAGTGAATTTCCACTTGGTGGCTGATCTTTCTGCAACTTTTTATTGAGGTAAAGACATTTGGTAGCAAGCTAGTTAAAATTCTATTACTCTTTGATAGATGATAAAACTTAAGCACATGCCTCATATTATTTTAGGATATTCCAGTAACAAATTGAAATATCTAGATTATGATCTAAGATCATAAGGGAACATAGTTCTTAGTCTGAATTAGTCATGGTGTTATGTGATCCTTTGGACTTTGAAGCTTTAGCTTATTTGTCGTTGTTGATTCGTGGATCCCACTAAAATATCCTCCATGTCTATCATTTCAGGTTTGGTTAGATATCTTTTCATTACAACAATGGGCTGTGAAGTAAGAGTATTATTCAAGGGTATTCTTTGATGGAATAGACATAGGGCCTATACTGGTGTTTTCCTTGATGTTAGACACTCCTGGGTGAGGAAACTCTACTGATGCAGGTCAACTTTGCAATTTATAACCACAGAGAGTTGTTTATAGTGATTTGCCCAAGGGCCTACAGCCAGTTATTTGTCAGGGGCAGGAAGTGAGCCCAGCTTCCCTTGGTTTTAAAGTTAGCTTTCTATATTCTACACCATGCTGCCTCTCGGAAATGCTTTAAAGGGCACCCAAAATTAGATGGATATTTATGTCATTCAGTATACTATTTTTTAGGTTGTCTTTTCCTATTAAAAAGGCATAAATTACCAGGGGGAAAAAGGAGAAGAAGATAGATTTCACTTCATATACTGTCTCCAGCTACTTCAGAATCCCATGTAAAATCCTTCATTTTATATTCACACACACACACACACACACACACACATTCTGCTACATCACATTTTCCTTAGGAGAAAGAAATGCATCCATCATGTTACTAATGATACTAATATTAACACCTATGCATTTGTCTCTTTAGCTTTTCATCCCAAGAATAACCTTTTCCTTTGAATTTTGAGATATAGATTCTTTAAGAACAGAAAGAGAAGCAGACAGAAGAAAATGAGGCCCTCGTGAGCCCACAGTAGGTTACAAAAGAATGAATGAAATTCTTTTGGAAAAAAAAAGTAGGTGACAAGGGCAGAGGTCATTTAAACTCTGAACAGTCACTGCTATTGCTTATGACAGAAAAAAAAGAAAGACAACTAATGAAGAAAAAGTATTTTCCTTTTAGCTAAGAAATTCTCCTGATGACTCTAATGAGCCAAAGTGCATAAATCTTTTTGCATCTACATGAGATCCTTTTAATTTAGGGCACAGGATGGGCACAGGATCCCAGGCAAACAAGCCCCTAGTCTGTGCTTCCCATATTTATTGTGAGTTATGGCTATTGTCACATTAATCTTAGATCTGGGGCCCGCTCAGTGGGAGGGTTTGCTCCCTTCCGTGCCCTTTTGGAAAGTGGTACCTGTATAAACAGTCTTGTCTTTTTTGTTCTAATTAAATTAATCATGGTGCCCTTTAACTCACTGGACAATGAGTTAAGGAGAAGTTAACCCCTCCAAATGAATGTCTTCAACAGAGGAAATTTAGTTAGATGTAGGTCAGATCTTCAAGAGTTGAGTTCATTTACCTGACAAAGTTCTGTCACCTGGCACCTCAAAGCCCTATGCCCTAAAGTTACGAAGACGCATTGATAGATTGATCACATTTTACATGGTCTGCATTTTAATACTTTATGATCCAAAGACAGACCTTCTTTTGATGTTTATTGTTCTTTTTTGAAAAGGACCAGGGACATCATGAGTGATATCCTGTGAGTGAATTGGATTTAAATGAGACAGAGTTGCACAAAGTCATCAGCCTCACTTTCTATTCTAGAGAGTTCAGTGACAAGACAAAAATCAAGATACCTGTTGATGGCGTGGGATGCAGATGACATTGATATCTTTGATGTGTGACCATTCTCTAAGTGCCCACAGTGCCTACTTCAGCCACCTTAGTGGCCATTAGAACATATTGTTCTCATCTGCCCATTTTGCCAGATGGAAACGTTCATGTGCTTGGGGCAGACACTCCCCTAATTCACCAACAGGTTTGAGGCCTTTTGGTTGTCCTCACCATTGTATAGCCCATCTGCCAAGATAGTTTTACTGGGCTGTGGTTGCTGCACATGCTACAGCTTATATTTCTGGTTTAAGAGTTAGAATCTGATCCTAAGTAGTTTTAGTTTACCATTATGACCTCTCCAGGTAATGATTTGGAGTGAAAAGAGTTCTAGTTTTGGAATCAGAGGACACTAGTTTTGGGAACTGGAAGTAGAGACCTCAGTCTCTGGGGAAGCAGAATGGTTCAGCAGACATATCATTGGCCTCAATACCTCTTCTCAGATCCAAACTTTAATATTCATTATCTATATGGTTTTGGGCAAATCGTTCTTCCTGGATCCATAGCCTCCTTATCTAGAAAAATGAGTGAGTGAGAGTAGAAGTCCTTTCTAGAGCAGTGATTTATGCAATTAGGACTTAGCATGGATCTGCTTGGCCACTTCAGCATCAATATGTCTAAAATGGAAAACACCTGCTATCTCTGTAAACCAGTTGCTTTGCCTAAATAGCTTATGCTTTTGATGTATTCTCAGTAGCTCCTCCATTCTTCCAATTGCACCTAAAAATCTTGGGAGCCATTTTTGACCCTCCCTTCTATATCCCAGATTTTATCTTATTTGTCACTTTCTTGGATTCTCCATTGCTACTATTCAAATCTATTTCCTTATCACTTCACATATCTTAAATATACTCTCTGGATTTCAGGATCACATTCCCTTCAAAGTCAACCCACATGCCAGTGTCAGATTAATCATCCTAACATGCTCTTTTCTCAGGTACCCTGGAAGAAAACTAAAACTTTATCAGGGACAGGGATGAAACTGGCCTGTACTATTCTCTTCTGCACTTGGTCTTGCTTTTCTCAGAATGGCTATTGAATTTATATTCTGTATCACAAAGTTGAGGACTTAATTTAAAAAAAAAATATTTTATGCATTTTAATTGTCTCCCCAGTAAGATTTGTAAGGTCCTTCAGAGCAGGTCTTTTATTTGATGCTGTTTTCGCATCCCCCATAGTACTTAGTAAATGACCTAGCTGGACTTCAGGGCCTATATATCTTGAAAAGGCAAGTATTGAAGGTTTACTACAGTAGATATGTAGTTTGTAGCCTGTAATTTGTAATAAATATTATGTTTCTTGTCTGTTTAGTTAAGCAGGTGTGACAGCAAATCTACCAGATGGAAAAACCCAATAAATACACAAGAGTGGGAAATCTTTGGTGATTGATTCAATGTGATCAAGTCCAATATTAATAATAATAATATTGTTATTTTCTCTCTGCAGTTTTACACGTTCTTCTAAATTCTCTTGGATACTGAAAGCAGAGTAGACTATGTTGTCCTCTTCTCTTCCGTGTCCCCTCTAACCTTCCTTAGAGAGCAGTTGGTGATTTAATGGATCGACCTAGAGTTCAATCTAGCCCCAGACACATGCTAGTTGTGTGATCTTGGGCAGGTCACTAAAACTCTGTTTGCCTCAGTTTCCTAAACAGTAAAATGCATAAAGTAATAGAACCTACCTCCAAGGGTTGTTATAAGGATGAAAAGAGATACTGTTGGTAAGAAGTACTTCATATAGTGCCTGGCATATAGTAGGTTGTTGTATAAATGCTTATTCCCTTCCCTTTTGCTTCTCCACTCCCTAATCCCCTACAAATGAAAAATTTAGGCCTTCAAGAGGAAGAGACTTACCAAAAGTCGTGCAACTCCTAAGTGTAAGAGTTGGGATTAGAACACATCTTGATTCTCTGAGTGTATATATATCTTCAAACATAGTTTGCTGCCTCCTCATAATAATTTATCTTTATTATATATATATATATATATATATATATATATGCATATGCTGTTTATGTGATATATGAGGTACAAAATTAAAAAACGGTTGTAAAAGACATGTGCTTAAAACATGTCTAAAAATACAAATTAGGATAGCTAGGTGGTGCAGTGGATACAACACCAGAGCAGGAGTCAGAAGGACCTGAGTTCAAATCCCACCTCAAACACTTGACACTCACTAGCTGTTTGATATGGGCAAGTCACTTAATTCCAATTCCCTCATCCTGGGTCACCTACAGTCATGCTGATGAGTATCTGGTCACTGGATTCAGATGGCTCTGCAGTAGAAGTGAGTCTGATCACCTGCAAAGCCCTCCCACACACAAAACAAAGTCAAGTGCAAGTCATGTCCTTATTTTTCTGATGCCATGGTCTTCTTCAACAACGAAGGACAAACACACACACTACATACAATTCACTGTACTAAGGGATGTAGTATCTATATTCACTGCCAATCCTTATTTCCACATTCTGAACCCCACAAATCCACGATCGTGTGAGGGACTGTCTCTTACCTGGCTTTTCTACCCTCATGGCTTAGTGCAAAGAACATATTATGTGCTTCATACGTGTTTATTGAGTGACTGATTCAGACATAAAATCCTAAGAGTAATTTCCAACAAATGAGTTGTACAAGTATATAAAACAGCAATTTTCTTTTCATTTCTTCATTCATCTTTAAAGTTCCTTTCTATTATATTTTCAATTCCAAATTCTCTGACTCCCTGTTTACTCCGCATCTACAAGGCAGGAAATATCACATAAATTATCCACGTGAAGTGACAAAAAACTTGGTTCCATGTAAGCAAAATTGAAAAAAAAAAGGGTTAAGCAAAGAACAAAAGGAAAATAAAATATCTATTCTTTATCATACTGCCTAGACTCTGTGTTCATCAGCTATCTCTTTGGAGGTGGATACAATTTCTTCATCATGGTTTTTTCGAAATTTTCTTGAATCAATATATTAATTAGAGTAGCTAAGTCTTTCAAAAGCCATCGACATTACAAGATTGCTGCCATGCAGTTATTTTTAGAAATAACTAAAAAAAACCAATCAATTTTTCCCCTGCCTGGTTACACAAATAAACCATGGAAGCAGAGTTTCACAACCTGCCATTATAAGAGTGACTAGTTCTATCTGGTCTGGATCAACCACTGTAAATTATTGATGAGGTTAGTCGATTAATCAATACTAATGTGAAGGCAAAATCAGGCACTGAAAGCCCCTGTGTCAAAAAGTCCAAGACCTGGGCCTGAGCACGCATGCCTCACGTTTGTTCAGACAATAGAGGGGAATCTCACCCCTTTTTGAATGGAAATCCAGATCAGGTTTTCCAAGCATCCAATAAGGCAGCAGCGGTCAGTTCTAATCAATGGTAGCTGTGTTAAGTGGTTATCACCTAGGATGCTTGCTAAATTGTAGGCAATCAGGCTTCCCCTTTATCAGGCCTCCATTATGCTCCCCAGGGCAGGGGGGAGGGTAAGGCTTCTTCCTAGCTTTGTCCCACACTGACAAAGCTGGGAGCAGATGTAAATCACCAGGGGGTACCACATATCAGGAGGACCCAGAAACGAACAGGGATGTGCATAAAAGCAAAGTTTAGGTGTTGTATATTGAGACACAGAGAACAAAACACGGAAGTAGAGGCGTAGAGACAAATATGGGCAGATTGAGAGACAGGGAAAGAGAAGTTAAGATGCGCACTACAGACTGAGATGCAGGAGAAGACACATGAACAGAAGGGGATGGTGACGCCTTGACTTCTCTAGCATATGCTGGCCCACACACTCTCTCCCCAATAGCCTTTCAAAGGCAATCCCTACCCACTGCCAAAAACAGCAAAGAGTGTTGTTCAACCTGGGAATAGCTGGAGGAAAAGTCCCAGACACGTCATCTATAATTTGTAAAAGACTCCTGGATAGGATTATCATGGTAACTCCATGTGCTCAAGTTCTCATACCAACAGGATTTTCACAATATATTGGCATAGTCCTACGCTTTTCTTTCCACATGAAAAATGCTGGACACCTCTAATTGCTTAGCAGCACCGAAAGCAGCAAGCATTCAAAGGAGAGCTCTACTGCCAGCCAAGAATGAGTGAATGAATGAATGAATGAATGAGCATGTATTCAGGAATTACTATATACAAATAAATAAACCAAGGGTTGTAGTCCCTACATATGTTACCAATCCCTATTTCCACTGTCTGAGCCCTACAAATCCATGATCGTGTATTCAATGTTATTATCCCAAGAAGGATGTCTAGTTGGATGGCACTGTGATTCAAAGGGAAGGAAGGGAGGAAAGAAAGGAGAAAATTAGGGCCAAATCTTCTAGTTCTGGAAATACCCTAACCAGGGTGTAAGAGCGGCTGTTCCCCCTAAACTCTACCCTTCCTCATTCTGATTTCCCACCAGTCCTTGGCACAGTCTAACATGATTTTGAACATACAGTAGTTTCTCGACAAACGGTGCCTTTTCTGTTTCAATTTGACTTAAATCTAATAATAAAGCAATTTGTTGATTGTCAGCTCTGCTCTTCCTCAAAATTTGTGAGCTCATGATGGTGTCCCAAATTTCCTCAACTCTATCCTCTACTTGATTGTTGCTATAGTTTTTCTTCTCTATGACTCCAACATACAAGAAAAGGTTTGACCCTGCAGCTCCTAAAGTCAGAAGGAGGCTTCCTTTGGAGAGTGTCAGCCAATGGAGTTGTCCCTGAGTATCTCTCTTGTTCCATTCTGCTAGAGGGTGTTTCAGCACCAGCAGTCTCTTAATTAAGGGTTAATGTTGGGTGAAATAAGGTAGTGGGGTGTCACTGGACAGTTAACAGTAGCAGGTTTACTTGGACACAACACAGCATAGAAATGCAAGCGTGAAAGAGTGAGGAAGCTTCCCTAGTCACAGCCCCTTTCCTGCCTATAGAAACGCATCTGTTTATCAGAGCAGGCTGCCAGGGAAGAGTATGGGGACTTGAGTGGCCTGCAGAAATCCACCAGGTGTGAGAGGTCAGGCCTGTCCATTGGTGTGACTGTGTTTGTGGATGAAAATAAGCTTCATTACATCAAGTAATAAATACGTGCAAAGATGCACTTAGGAGCCTTAGTCATTTATGCAGGTTCCTTTTTCAATCATTCTACGGCAAATTCAACATTCGACATGGTCAGCCTTCTGAAATGTTTCTATGTGGGTTCTTAATTTTTAGTAGGCAGAGCAGTCCTCTGTCTTTGTAACTGTCGCATTTTAAATTTGTTGCAAAGCATGAACAATCATGCAAATGTACACACACCAAAGACAAAATGAGGATAAAAACAAGCTATTTTTTAAAGCAAGGTCTCTATCCAGTGGACCTAAGGGGGAGAAACCTAATTAGCAGTAAGCATTGACTCATGAGAAAGTCATTAAGCCTTATTGGAAACTCTGAAAAGGTGCCAAAAATCCCGCAACAATTTTAGAGTATCCGAAAGAAGAAAACGTTTGGGGCGGGTTAGCAGGGCAGGAAACTATCTTTAGCCCCAAGGTAAGTAACGTTTTTACAAGCAATTTCTGGACTCACTGCTTTAAAAAAAATGACGTGGGTAGTTCCTAACTATTTAAAATGCTAACGTTAACTGCCAAATTGTCTTTTCTTCTATTCTTCGAGATTACAGTGGGGATAAGGTACATAAAGGGGAGAGAACTCAAACTTTTAGACCATTCAGAATAAGGGATTCATGTGAATGCTTTTGAAAGTCAAGAGAGGAATAAGTGTTATTCTGTCTTCTTCAGAACGAAGTGCAAACTTGGGGAACAAAGTGGCATGCTAGGATCTTGCATTTCGTTCAGGATCAGTTAGGCATTCGCAATACTAATCTTCGAGTATGAGCGATGCCTCGCTTTTGCATCTCGATGGAACTTTTTCTCTCCATATACATGGGTCCGATCTCTTTGAAGATCGCAAGGAGTTGTGCGTATTTGCTTTGGGGTACTTGGCTGCTCCCCTTCCCCTGGGTGTAGCCTCGAGACAGGGGTGCATAGTGGCTGAACAAGTGCCGATACGGGGTGGAGGCCGCCAGGCTGGTAAAGGGTGAGTGACATTCCAAGCCAGGTTCAGGGACGCACCTGGTAGGTTGGCGTTCAAGTTGGACTTGTGCGACATGCCCTCGAGGCGAGCAGCGCCCCAAGCCAGCAGATTCCGCGGGACAGTGGAGAGCCTGCAAGGCCCTCACTCTACAGCTCCGTTGATTTTTTTTCTTTTATTCCCATTCGTGGGACTTTTCATGCCCTTAGCGGACAAGGAAGCAACATCAGGGCAAAGGGGCCCGATCAGGTTCCATTTAGGCCACGGAAAATTTTAAGCTGCTTCCCATGTGCCAGGCACCCTCCTACACTGGAAATATGAAGAGCTCTAAGACAGAGCGTGCCCTCTCAAGGTGCTCACCGATTAAGAACACTGAGCCAAGAAGCCATATCGGGGAAATAGCAGAAAAAAAGGAAATTGCTAGAAGTTTGCAGGGAAGGGAAAAGCATCCTAGGCATGGTGGGATGTTACCTGAGACTTGAAGAAGGTCGGAAAAGTCAGGTGGCAGAGATGGTTAGGAAGAATGTACCAGGTGTGAGGAACAACCACGGAAAGAAAATGCCAAGATTTGGGAGATGCAATTTCCTGTGCTTGGCTCCTCTTAAAATAAGGCAGTCCCTTTTTAACCTCCACAGTAAACTCTTGATGCCATTCAGCACAAAAACTCTTACAAACTTATTCCTCAACAATTTCCCTTCCTCTACCCTGACAGCTGAGAATCTTATCTGACAGTTGACTAAAGACATTGAGATCATTTGCTGAGAGCTCCCTCTCCTCTCCAGCTTCTCATCTCACATCATCTCCACGCCTTCTGCCTCTATCTCGTCCTGCATCGAGGTTCCAGTTCATTTGCTTTTCCAAAGAAAGAGTTCACATTGTCTTCCACTTGGGAGGTGTGGGGGTTGTTTACTTTGGTTTTAATATTTCTCGTTATCTCATGAAGTCATGTGTTGCCATTTCCTCAATTCTCAGTTTTAAGGAATTACTCTCTTCAATGACCTTGGGTACCTCCTTTTCCATTTGGCCTATTCTACTTTTGAGTAGGAAGGTGGTACCTTCAACAGTAATAAGAGATTTTGAGGAGGGGAATGCTGAGAGGAAGGAGATGGAAAGAGTTAACCTAATAAGGGAGCTCTTACCCTCTCCTGTGCAGACACAAAGGATCCCCTCTCATCCTATCACCCATCAGACTGCCGCCCTCTTAATATCCCCATATTCTGAATCTCCAGTCTATCTTTTTCTACTGGCTGCTTCATCATGGAATGCAAGCATGCTCCCATCCTCAAAGAACCTCTTATGACCATCCGCCCCTTAGTTCTCCTGCCTTTAGCAGTCAAAGTTCTGTAGAATATCGTCGGCAATAGGTGCCTCCACTTCTTTTCCTCTAACATTCTTCCTAACTCTTTGTATTCTGGCTTGCTGTTTCATCATTCAACTGAAGCTGCTCCCTCTGAAGTCACTAACCATCTCTCAATTGCCAAATCGATGGGTCTTTTCTCGGTCGCCATCCTTCGCGACCCTCACTCTTGGACACTGTTGATCTCTTTCTTATCCCTGGTATTCTCTTCTCTCCATGTCTATGGGATGCTCTAGTTTGGCTTAGAAAACCCTTCAGTCTCTCACCCCCTTCTCATCATTCAGTCTTCTTCAACCATATTTCCCATTCTCCATACATTTTGTAATCCAGGCAAATTGCTGTTCCTTGAACCAAATATACCATATCCAGACTGCAGACATGTTTCTTGGGTCTCCTCAATGCCTACAATGATCTCCCTCCTTATCTCCACCTCTGGTGCCCCAATATATACCCAACATCCCACCTACCATAAAAAAGTCTCAATCTACCTTAATTCTGTTTCTTTTTTCGTCTTAATTATTTCCTGTTTATTCTATATATAGCTTGTTTACATTTAGCTATTTGCAGGTTTCCCCCCCATTATACTCCCAGCTAATTTACAGCAGGGACTGTCTCTGACCTGGTGTTTCTATCCTCATGGCTTCGCACAAGGTACATATTAGGTGCTTCATGCATGTTTCTTGAGTGAGTGATTCACCCTTATAATCCTAAGAGCGATTTCCAAGAAATGAGGTGTCAAAATACATAATCCAGCAATTTTCTTTTCATGTCTTTATTCATATTTAATGTTCATTTCTTTTGTATTTGCAATTCCAAATTCTCTGACTTCCTGTTCACCCCCCATACGGAAGGGAGGAAATATCATATAAATTATGCATGTGAAGTAATATAAACCTTGGTTCTCTGTAAGACAAATGAAAAAAAAAACGGTGAAGCAAAGAACAAAAGGAAAATGGAATATCTATGCTTCAGCATACTGCCTACATTCAGTGTACATCAGTTATCTCTCTGGAGGTGGATACAATTTTTTCCTCAAGGTTCCTTTGCAATTTTCTTGAATTAGCATATTAATTAGAGTAGCTAAGTCTCTTAATGTCCATCAATATTGCAATATTGCTTCCCCCCAGTAATTTCTTCTAATAGCTAAAAAAGCAAACTTAATTTTCCCCTGCCTGGTTACACAATTAAACCCATGGAAGCAGAGTTTCACCACCTCCCATTATATGAGTGACTGGTTCTTTCTGGCCTGGATCAACCACTGTAAATTATTGATGAGGTGAGTCAATTAATCAGTATTAATGTGAAGGCATAAGCAGGCACCGAAGGCCCCTGTGTGAAAAAGCCCAATCCCTGGGTCCCAGCATGCCTGACCCTCGTTTTCTCAGGCAGTAGGGGAGGAATTTCACCCGTTTTTCAGTAGGTATCCAGACCAAGTTTTCCAAGCATCCAACAAAGCAGCAGAGGCCTCTTCTAACCACTGGTTGCTATGGTAACTGGTCCTCACCTAGGATACTTGGAATGCTAAGTTGTAGGCAATCAGGCTTCCCCTTTATTAGGCCTCCATTGTGCTCCCCAGCGCAGGGACGAGGGGAGAGCTTCTTCTCTGCTTTGTCCAAGGCTGACAAAGCTAGGAGCAGATGTAAATCACCAGGGGTTACCACATATCAGGGGTACCCAGAAACGCAGAGGAATGTTCACACAATCAGGGTTTATGTTGTCTGTATTGAGAGACAGAGAATAAAACACAGACATAGAGACGTAGAGATAAATATGAGCAGATTCAGAGATAGCGAAAGAGAAATTAAGATGGCACTACAGATTGGCATGCAGAAAAAGCCACAAGCATGGAAGGGGGTGGTGATGTCTGAACTTGTCCGGCATATGGTGACCCCACAGTCTCTCCATCAATAGCCTTTCAAAGGCAATCCTTATCACCTCGTGAAACAGCTTACAGTACTGTTCAACCAGGGAACAGCTGGAGGAAAAGTCCCAGGCACTTCATCTATAATCTGCAAAATACTCATGGCTAGGATTTTCAGGGCAACTCCATGTGCTCAGGTTCTCATGCCAATTGGGTTTTCACAATATACTGGTCCTCTGGTTGTTTTTTTTTTTTACAGAAAAAAATGATGGACACTTCTGATTACGGATCAGCCCCCAAAGTATCATCTATTTAAAGGAGACCTCTACTTCCAGCCAAGAATGAGTGAATGAATGAATGAATGAGCATGTATTCAGCAATTACTATATACAAATAACTAAAGTAAGGACTGTAGTGCCTACATACGTTACCAATCCCTATTTCCACTGTCTGAGCCCTACAAATCCATGATCGTGTATTCAATGTTATTATCCCAAGAAGAATGTCTAGTTGGATGGCACTGTGATTCAAAGCGAAGGAAGGGAGGAAAGAAAGGAGAAAATTAGGGCCAAATCTTCTAGTTCTGGAAATACCCTAACCAGGGTGTAAGAGCGGCTGTTCCCCTAAACTCTACCCTTCCTCATTCCGATTTCCCACCAGTCCTTGGCACAGTCTAACATGATTTTGAACATACAGTAGTTTCTCGACAAACGGTGCCTTTTCCATTTCAATTTGACTTAAATCTAATAATAAAACAATTTGTTGATTGTCAGCTCTGCTCTTCCTCAAAATTTGTGAGCTCATGATGGTGTCCCAAATTTCCTCAACTCTATCCTCTACTTGATTGTTGCTATAGTTTTTCTTCTCTATGACTCCAACATACAAGAAAAGGTTTGACCCTGCAGCTCCTAAAGTCAGAAGAAGGCTTCCTTTGGAGAGTGTCAGCCAATGGAGTTGTCCCTGAGTATCTCTCTTGTTCCATTCTGCTAGAGGGTGTTTCAGCACCAGCAGTCTCTTAATTAAGGGTTAATGTTGGGTGAAATAAGGAAGTGGGGAGTCACTGGACAGCTAACAGTAGCAGTTTTACTTGGACACAACACAGCATAGAAATGCAAGCGTGAAAGAGTGAGGAAGCTTCCCTAGTCACAGCCCCTTTCCTGCCTATACAAACGCGTCTGATTATCAGAGCAGGCTGCCAGGGAAGAGTATGAAGACTTGAGTGGCCTGCAGAAATCCACCAGGTGTGAGAGGTCAGGCCTGTCCATTGGTGTGACTGTGTTTGTGGATGAAAATAAGCTTCATTACATCAAGTAATAAATACGTGCAAAGATGCACTTAGGAGCCTTAGTCATTTATGCAGGTTCCTTTTTCAATCATTCTACGGCAAATTCAACATTCGACATGGACAGCCTTCTGAAATGTTACTATGTGGATTCTTAATTTTTAGTAGGCAGAGCAGTCCTCTGTCTTTATAACTGCCACATTTTAAATTTGTTGGAAAGCATGAACAATCATGCAAATGTACACACACCAAAGACAAAACCAAGACAAAAACAAGCTATTTTTTAAAGCAAGGTCGCTATCCAGTGCACCTCAGTGGGAGAAAATTAATTAGTAGTAAACATTGACTCATGAGAAAATCATTAAGCCTTATTGGAAACTCTGAAAAGGTGCCAAAAATCCCGCAACAATTTGGGTGGTTTTCAGAGTATCCGAAGGAAGGAAAAATTTGAGGCGGGTTAGCAGGGCAGGAAACTATCGTCAGCCCCTAGGTAAGCAACGTTTTTACAAGCAATTTCTGGACTCACTGCTTTAAAAAAAAATGAAGTGGGTAGTTCCTAACTATTTAAAATGCTAACACTAACTGCCACATTGCTTTTTCTTCTGTTCTTCGAGATTACAGTGGGGATAAGGTACATAAAGGGGAGAGAACTCAAACTTTTAGACCATTCAGAATAAGGGATTCATATGAATGCTTTTGAAAGTCAAGAGAGGAATAAGTGTTATTCTGTCTTCTTCAGAACAAAGTGCAAACTTGGGGAACAAATTGGCGTGCTAGGATCTTGCATTTCGTTCAGGATCAGTTAGACATTCCCAATACTAATCTTCGAGCATGAACGATGCCTCGCTTTTGCCTCTCCATTGAACTTTTTCTCTCCATATACATGGGTCCGATCTCTTTGAAGATCGCAAGCAGTTGTGCGTATTTGCTTTGGGGTACTTGGCTGCTCCCCTTCCCCTGGGTGTAGCCTCGAGACAAGGGTGCATAGTGGCTGAACAAGTACCGGTACGGGGTGGAGGCCGCCAGGCTGGTAAAGGGTGAGTGACATTCCAAGTCAGGTTCGGAGACGCACCTGGTAGGCTGGTGTTCAAGTTGGACTTATGCGACATGCCCTCGAGGCGAGCAGCGCCCCAAGGCAGCAGATTCCTCGGGACAGTGGAGAGCCTGCCAGGCCCTCCCTCTACAGCTCCGTTGATTTCTTTCCTTTTATTCCCATTCGTGGGACTTTTCATTCCCTTAGCAGACAAGGAAGCAACATCAGGGCAAAGGGGCCCGATCAGGTTCCATTTAGGCCACGGAAAATTTTAAGCTGCTTCCCATGTGCCAGGCACCCTCCTACACTGGAAACATGAAGAGCTGTAAGACAGAGCTTGTCCTCTCAAGGTGCTCACCGATTAAGAACACTGAGCAAAGAAGCCATATGGAGGAAATAGCAGAAAAAAAGGAAATTGCTAGAAATTTGCAGGGAAGGGAAAAGCATCCTATGAATGGTGGGATGTTACCTGAGACTTGAAGAAGGTCGGAAAAGTCAGGTGGCAGAGATGGTTACGAAGAATGTACCAGGTGTGAGGAACAACCACGGAAAGAAAATGCCAAGATTTGGGAGATGCAATTTCCTGTGCTTGGCTCCTCTTAAAATAAGGCAGTCCCTTTTTTACCTCCACAGTTACCTCTTCATCCCATTCAGCACAAAAACTCTTACAAACTTATTCCTCAACAATTTCCCTTCCTCTACCCTGACAGCTGAGAATCTTATCTGATAGTTGACTAAAGACATTGAGATCATTTGCTGAGAGCTCCCTCTCCTCTCCAGCTTCTCATCTCACATCATCTCCACGCCTTCTGCCTCTATCTCGTCGTGCATCGAGGTTCCAGTTCATTTGCTTTTCCAAAGAAAGAGTTCACATTGTCTTCCACTTGGGGGGTGTGGGGGTTGTTAACTTTGGTTTTAATATTTCTCGTTATCTCATGAAGTCATGTGTTGCCATTTCCTCAGTCCTCAGTTTTAAGGAATTACTCTCTTCAATGACCTTGGGTACCTCCTTTTCCATTTGGCCTATTCTACTTTTGAGTAGGAAGGTGGTACCTTCAACAGTAATAAGAGATTTTGAAGGAGAGTAATGCTGAGAGGAAGGAGATGGAAAGAGTTAACCTAATAAGGGAGCTCTTACCCTCTCCTGTGCAGACAGAAAGGATATCCCCTCTCATCCTATCACCCATCAGACTGCCGCCCTCTTAATATCCCCATATTCTGAATCTCCAGTCTATCCTTTTCTACTGCCTGCTTCATCATGGAATGCAAGCATGCTCCCATCCTCAAAGAACCTCATATGACCATCTAACCCTTAGCTCTCCTGCCTTTAGCAGTCAAAGTTCTGTAGAATATCGTTGGCAATAGCTGCCTCCACTTCTTTTCCTCTCACTTTCTTATTAACTCTTTGTATTCTGGTTTGCTGTTTCATCATTCAACTGAAACTGCTCCCTCTGAAGTCACTAACCATCTCTCAATTGCCAAATCGATGGGCCTTTTCTCGGTCGCCATCCTTCACGACCCTCACTCTTCCACACTGTTGATCTCTCTCTTGTCCCTGAAATTCTCTTTTCTCAATGTCTATGGGATGCTCTAGTTTGGCTTAGAAAGCCCTTCAGTCTCTCACCCCCTTCTCATCATTCAGTCTTCTTCAACCATATTCTCCATTCCCCATAGATTTTCTAATCCAGGCAAATTGCTGTTCCTTGAACCAAATATACCATATCCAGACTGCAGGCATGTTTCTTGGGTCTCCTCAATGCCTACAATGATCTCCCTCCTCATCTCCACCTCTGGTGCCCCCAATATATACCCAACATCCCACCTACCATAAAAAAGTCTCAATCTACCTTAATTCTGTTTCTTTTTTCATCTTATTTCCTATTTATTCTATATATAGCTTGTTTACATTTAGCTATTTGCAGGTTTCCCCCCCATTATACTCCCAGCTAATTTACAGCAGGGACTGTCTCTGACCTGGTGTTTCTATCCTCATGGCTTCGCACAAGGTACATATTAGGTGCTTCATGCATGTTTCTTGAGTGACTGATTCACCCGTATAATCCTAAGAGCGATTTCCAAGAAATGAGGTGTCAAAATACATAATCCAGCAATTTTCTTTTCATGTCTTTATTCATATTTAATGTTCATTTCTTTTGTATTTGCAATTTCAAATTCTCTGACTTCCTGTTCACCCCCCATATGGAAGGGAGGAAATATCATATAAATTATGCATGTGAAGTAATATAAACCTTGGTTCTCTGTAAGCCAAATGAAAAAAAAAAACGGTGAAGCAAAGAACAAAAGGAAAATGGAATATCTATGCTTCAGCATACTGCCTACATTCAGTGTACATCAGTTATCTCTGTGGAGGTGGATACAATTTTTTCCTCAAGGTTCCTTTGCAATTTTCTTGAATTAGCATATTAATTAGAGTAGCTAAGTCTCTTAATGTCCATCAGTATTGCAATATTGCTTCCTCCCTGTAATTTCTTGTAATAGCTAAAAAAGCAAACTTAATTTTCCCCTGTCTGGTTACACAATTAAACCCATGGAAGCAGAGTTTCACCACCTCCCATTATATGAGTGACTGGTTCTTTCTGGCCTGGATCAACCACTGTAAATTATTGATGAGGTGAGTCAATTAATCAGTATTAATGTGAAGGCATAAGCAGGCAGAGAATTGCCCTGTGTCAAAAAGCCCAATCGCTGGTGCCCAGCATGCCTGACCCTCGTTTTTTCAGGCAGTAGGGGAGGAATTACAAACGTTTTTCAGTGGGTATCCAGACCAAGTTTTCCAAGCGTCCAACAAAGCAGCAGAGGCCTCTTCTAATCACTGGTTGCTATGGTAACTGGTCCTCACCTAGGATACTTGGAATGCTAAGTGGTAGGCAATCAGGCTTCCCCTTTATCAGGCCTCCATTGTGCTCCCTAGGGCAGGGACGAGGGGAGAGCTTCTTCTCTTCTTTGTCCAAGGCTGACAAAGCGGGGAGCAGATGTAAATCACCAGGGGTTACCACATATCAGGCGTACCCAGAAACGCAGAGGAATGTTCACACAATCAGGGTTTACGTTGTCTATATTGAGCGACAGAGAATAAAACACAAACATAGAGACGTAGAGACAGATATGGGCAGATTCAGAGACAGGGAAAGAGAAATTAAGATGGCACTACAGATTGGCATGCAGAAGAAGACAGAAGAATGGAAGTGGGTGGTGACGCCTTAACTTGTCCGGTCTATGCTGACCCCCACAGTCTCTCCATCAATAGCCTTTCAAAGGCAATCCTTATCACCTCGGAAAACAGCTTACAGTACTGTTTAACCAGGGAACAGCTGGAGGAAAAGTCCCAGGCACTTCATCTATAATCTGCAAAATACTCATGGCTAGGATTTTCAGGGCAACTCCATGTGCTCAGGTTCTCATGCCAATTGGATTTTCACAATATACTGGTCCTCTGGTTGTTTTTTTTTTTTTTTTTTTTTTTTTTTACAGAAAAAATGATGGACACTTCTGATTACGGATCAGCCCCCAAAGCATCATCTATTTAAAGGAGAGTTCTACTGCCAGCCAGGAATGCTTGAATGAATGAATGAGCATGTATTCAGCAATTACTATATACAAATAACTAAAGTAAGAATTGTAGTGCCTACATACGTTACCAATCCCTATTTCCACTGTCTGAGCCCTACAAATCCATGATCGTGTATTCAATGTTATTATCCCAAGAAGGATGTCTAGTTGGATGGCACTGTGATTCAAAGGGAAGGAAGGGAGGAAAGAAAGGAGAAAATTAGGGCCAAATCTTCTAGTTCTGGAAATACCCTAACCAGGGTGTAAGAGCGGCTGTTCCCCCTAAACTCTACCCTTCCTCATTCTGATTTCCCACCAGTCCTTGGCACAGTCTAACATTATTTTCAACATGCAGTAGGTTCTCGACAAACGGTGCCCTTCCTGTTTCAATTTGACTTAAATCTAATAATAAAACAATTTTTTGATTGTCAGCTCTGCTCTTCCTCAAAATTTGTGAGCTCATAATGGTGTCCCAAATTTCCTCAACTCTATCCTCTACTTGAGTGTTGCTATAGTTTTTCTTCCCTATGACCCCAACATACAAGAAAAGGTTTGACCCTGCAGCTCCTAAAGACAGAAGGAGGCTTTCTTTGGAAAGTGTCAACCAGTGGAGTTGTCCCTGAGTATCTCTCCTGTTCCATTCTGCTAGAGGGTGTTTCAGCACCAGCAGTCTCTTAATTGAGGGTTAATTTTGGGTGAAATAAGGTAATTATTCACCCCATTATACTTCCAGCTAGTTTACAGCAGGGACTGTCTCTGACCTGGTTTTTCTATCCTCATGGCTTCGCACAAAGTACATATTAGGTGCTTCATGCATGTTTCTTGAGTGACTGATTCACCCGTATATTCCTAAGAGCGATTTCCAAGAAATGAGGTGTCAAAATACATAATTCAGCAATTTTATTTTCATGTCTTTATTCATATTTAATGTTCATTTCTTTTGTATTTGCAATTCCAAATTCTCTGACATCCTCTTCACCCCCCACATGGAAGGGAGGAAATATCATATAAATTATGCATGTGAAATAATATAAACCTTGCTTCTATGTAAGCCAAATGAAAAAAAAAACGGTGAAGCAAAGAACAAAAGGAAAATATATCTATGCTTCAGCATACTGCCTACATTCAGTGTACATCAGTTATCTCTCTGGAGGTGGATACAATTTTTTCCTCAAGGTTCCTTTGCAATTTTCTTGAATTAGCATATTAATTAGAGTAGCTAAGTCTCTTAATGTCCATCAATATTGCAATATTGCTTCCCCCCAGTAATTTCTTCTAATAGCTAAAAAAGCAAACTTAATTTTCCCCTGCCTGGTTACACAATTAAACCCATGGAAGCAGAGTTTCACCACCTCCCATTATATGAGTGACTGGTTCTTTCTGGCTTGGATCAACCACTGTAAATTATTGAAGAAGTGAGTCAATTAATCAGTATTAATATGAAGGCATAAGCAGGCACCGAAGGCCCCTGTTTCAAAAAGCCCAATCCCTGGGTCCCATCATGCCTAACCCTCGTTTTTTTCAGGCAGTATGGGAGGAATTTCACCCGTTTTTCAGTGGGTATCCAGACCAAGTTTTCCAAGCGTCCAACAAAGCAGCACAGGCCTCTTCTAATCACTGGTTGCTATGGTAACTGGTCCTCACCTAGGATACTTGGAATGCTAAGTGGTAGGCAATCAGGCTTCCCCTTTATCAGGCCTCCATTGTGCTCCTTAGGGCAGGGACGAGGGGAGAGCTTCTTCTCTTCTTTGTCCAAGGCTGACAAAGCTGGGAGCAGATGTAAATCACCAGGGGTTACCACATATCAGGCGTACCCAGAAACGCAGAGGAACGTTCACACAATCAGGGTTTACGTTGTCTATATTGAGAGACAGAGAATAAAACACAGACATAGAGACGTAGAGACAGATATGAGCATATTCAGAGACAGGGAAAGAGAAATTAAGATGGCACTACAGATTGGCATGCAGAAGAAGACACAAGAATGGAAGGGGGTGGTGATGCCTTAACTTGTCCGGCGTATGCTGACCCCCACAGTCTCTCAATCAATAGCGTTTCAAAGGCAATCCTTATCACCTCGTAAAACAGCTTACAGTACTGTTCAACCAGAGAACAGCTGGAGGAAAAGACCCAGGCACTTCTTCTATAATCTGCAAAATACTCTTGACTAGGATTTTGAGGGCAACTCCATGTGCTCAGGTTCTCATGCCAATTGGATTTTCACAATATACTGGTCCCCTGGTTGTTTTCTTTTTTTTTTTTTTACAGGAAAAATGATGGACACTTCTGATTATGGATCAGCCCCCAAAGTATCATCTATTTAAAGGAGACCTCTACTTCCAGCCAAGAATGAGTGAATGAATGAATGAATGAGCATGTATTCAGCAATTACTATATACAAATAACTAAAGTAAGGACTGTAGTGCCTACATACGTTACCAATCCCTATTTCCACTGTCTGAGCCCTACAAATCCATGATCGTGTATTCAATGTTATTATCCCAAGAAGAATGTCTAGTTGGATGGCACTGTGATTCAAAGCGAAGGAAGGGAGGAAAGAAAGGAGAAAATTAGGGCCAAATCTTCTAGTTCTGGAAATACCCTAACCAGGGTGTAAGAGCGGCTGTTCCCCCTAAACTCTACCCTTCCTCATTCGGATTTCCCACCAGTCCTTGGCACAGTCTAACATGATTTTGAACATACAGTAGTTTCTCGACAAACGGTGCCTTTTCTGTTTCAATTTGACTGAAATCTAATAATAAAGCAATTTGTTGATTGTCAGCTCTGCTCTTCCTCAAAATTTGTGAGCTCATGATGGTGTCCCAAATTTCCTCAACTCTATCCTCTACTTGATGGTTGCTATAGTTTTTCTTCTCTATGACTCCAACATGCAAGAAAAGGTTTGACCCTGCAGCTCCTAAAGTTACAAGGAGGCTTCCTTTGGAGAAAGTCAGCCAATGGAGTTGTCCCTGAGTATCTCTCTTGTTCCATTTTGCTAGAGGGTGTTTCAGCACCAGCAATCTCTTAATTAAGTGTTAATGTTGGGTGAAATAAGGTAGTGGGGAGTCACTGCACAGTTAACAGTAGCCGGTTTACTTGGACACAACACAGCATAGAAATGCAAGCGTGAAAGAGTGAGGAAGCTTCCCTAGTCACAGCCCCTTTCCTGCCTATACAAGCGCGTCTGATTATCAGAGCAGGCTGCCAGGGAAGAGTATGAGGACTTGAGTGGCCTGCAGAAATCCACCAGGTGTGAGAGGTCAGGCCTGCCCATTGGTGTGACTGTGTTTGTGGATGAAAATAAGCTTCATTACATCAAGTAATAAATACGTGCAAAGATGCACTTAGGAGCCTTAGTCATTTATGCAGGTTCCTTTTTCAATGATTCTACAGCAAATTCAACATTCGACATGGACAGCCTTCTGAAATGTTACTATGTGGGTTCTCAATTTTTAGTAGGCAGAGCAGTCCTCTATCTTTATAACTGCCGCATTTTAAATTTGTTGGAAAGCATGAACAATCTTGCAAATGTACACACACCAAAGACAAAACCAAGACAAAAACAAGCTATTTTTTAAAGCAAGGTCGCTATCCAGTGCACCTCAGTGGGAGAAACCTAATTAGTAGTAAACATTGACTCATGAGAAAATCATTAAGCCTTATTGGAAACTCTGAAAAGGTGCCAAAAATCCCGCAACAATTTGAGTGGTTTTCAGAGTATCCGAAGGAAGAAAAAGTTTGCGGCGGGTTAGCAGGGCAGGAAATTATCGTCAGCCCCAAGGTGAGCACCGTTTTTACAAGCAATTTCTGGACTCACTGCTTTAAAGAAAAATGACGTGGGTAGTTCCTAACTATTTAAAATGCTCACACTAACTGCCACATTGCTTTTTCTTCTGTTCTTCGAGATTACAGTGGGGATAAGGTACATAAAGGGGAGAGAACTCAAACTTTTAGACCATTCAGAATAAGGGATTCATATGAATGCTTTTGAAAGTCAAGAGAGGAATAAGTGTTATTCTGTCTTCTTCAGAACGAAGTGCAAACTTGGGGAACAAAGTGGCGTGCTAGGATCTTGCATTTCGTTCAGAATCAGTTAGGCATTCCCAATACTAATCTTCGAGCATGAGGGATGCCTTGCTTTTGCCTCTCCATGGAACTTTTTCTCTCCATACACATGGGTCCGATCTCTTGGAAGATCACAAGCAGTTGTGCGTATTTGCTTTGGGGTACTTGGCTGCTCCCCTTCCCCTGGGTGTAGCCTCGAGACAGGGGTGCATAGTGGCTGAACAAGTGCCGGTACGGGGTGGAGGCAGCCAGGCAGGTAAAGGGTAAGTAACATTCCAAGTCAGGCTCGGGGACGCACCTGGCAGGCTGGCGTTCAAGTTGGACTTGTGCGACATGCCCTCGAGGCGAGCAGCGCCCCAAGCCAGCAGATTCCTTGGGACAGTGGAGAGCCTGCAAGGCCCTCACTCTACAGCTCCGTTGATTTTTTTTCTTTTATTCCCATTCGTGGGAATTTTCATGCCCTTAGCAGACAAGGAAGCAACATCAGGGCAAAGGGGCCCGATCAGGTTCCATTTAGGCCACGGAAAATTTTAAGCTGCTTCCCATGTGCCAGACACCCTCCTACACTGGAAATATGAAGAGCTCTAAGACAGAGCGTGCCCTCTCAAGGTGCTCACCGATTAAGAACACTGAGCCAAGAAGCCATATCGAGGAAATAGCAGAAAAAAAGGAAATTGCTAGAAGTTTGCAGGGAAGGGAAAAGCATCCTAGGCATGGTGGGATGTTACCTGAGACTTGAAGAAGGTCGGAAAAGTCAGGTGGCAGAGATGGTTAGGAAGAATGTACCAGGTGTGAGGAACAACCACGGAAAGAAAATGCCAAAATTTGGGAGATGCAATTTCCTGTGCTTGGCTCCTCTTAAAATAAGGCAGTCTCTTTTTTACCTGCACAGTTAACTCTTGATGCCATTCAGCACAAAAACTCTTACAAACTTATTCCTCAACAATTTCCCTTCCTCTACCCTGACAGCTGAGAATCTTATCTGATAGTTGACTAAAGACATTGAGATCATTTCTGAGAGCTCCCTCTCCTCTCCAGCTTCTCATCTCACATCATCTCCATGCCTTCTGCCTCTATCTCGTCCTGCATCGAGTTTCCAGTTCATTTGCTTTTCCAAAGAAAGAGTTCACATTGTCTTCCACTTGGGGGGTGTGGGGGTTGTTTACTTTGGTTTTAATATTTCTCGTTATCTCATGAAGTCATGTGTTGCCATTTCCTCAATTCTCAGTTTTAAGGAATTACTCTCTTCAATGACCTTGAGTACCTCCTTTTCCATTTGGCCTATTCTACTTTTGAATAGGAAGGTGGTACCTTCAACAGTAATAAGAGATTTTGAAGGAGGGGAATGCTGAGAGGAAGGAGATGGAAAGAGTTAACCTAATAAGGGAGCTCTTACCCTCTCCTGTGCAGACACAAAGGATCCCCTCTCATCCTATCACCCATCAGACTGCCGCCCTCTTAATATCCCCATATTCTGAATTTCCAGTCTATCTTTTTCTACTGGCTGCTTCATCATGGAATGCAAGCATGCTCCCATCCTCAAAGAACCTCTTGTGACCATCCACTCCTTTGTTCTCCTGCCTTTAGCAGTCAAAGTTCTGTAGAATATCGTCGGCAATAGCTGTCTCCACTTCTTTTCCTCTCACGTTCTTCTTAACTCTTTGTATTCTGGCTTGCTGTTTCATCATTCAACTGAAGCTGCTCCCTCTGAAGTCACTAACCATCTCTCAATTGCCAAATCGATGGGTCTTTTCTCGGTCGCCATCCTTCGAGACCCTCACTCTTGGACACTGTTGATCTCTCTCTTGTCCCTGGTATTCTCTTCTCTCCATGTCTATGGGATGCTCTAGTTTGGCTTAGAAAACCCTTCTGTCTCTCACCCCCTTCTCATCATTCAGTCTTCTTCAACCATATTCCCCATTCCCCATAGATTTTCTAATCCAGGCAAATTGCTGTTCCTTGAACCAAATATACCATATCCAGACTGCAGACATGTTTCTTGGGTCTCCTCAATGCCTACAATGATCTCCCTCCTCATCTCCACCTCTGGGTGCCCCCAATATATACCCAACATCCCACCTACCATAAAAAAGTCTTTCTCAATCTACCTTAATTCTGTTTCTTTTTGCATCTTAATTATTTCCTATTTATTCTATATATAGCTTGTTTGCATTTAGCTATTTGCAGGTTTTCCCCCCATTATACTCCCAGCTAATTTACAGCAGGGACTGTCTCTGACCTGGTTTTTCTATCCTCATGGCTTCGCACAAGGTACATATTAGGTGCTTCATGCATGTTTCTTGAGTGACTGATTCACCCGTATATTCCTAAGAGCGATTTCCAAGAAATGAGGTGTCAAAATACATAATCCAGCAATTTTCTTTTCATGTCTTTATTCATATTTAATGTTCATTTCTTTTGTATTTGCAATTCCAAATTCTCTGACTTCCTGTTCACCCCCCATATGGAAGGGAGGAAATATCATATAAATTATGCAGGTGAAGTAATATAAACCTTGGTTCTCTGTAAGCCAAATGAAAAAAAAAAACGGTGAAGCAAAGAAGAAAAGGAAAATGGGAGACCTATGCTTCAGCATACTGCCTACATTCAGTGTACATCAGTTATCTCTCTGGAGGTGGATACAATTTTTTCCTCAAGGTTCCTTTGCAATTTCCTTGAATTAGCATATTAATTAGAGTAGCTAAGTCTCTTAATGTCCATCAATATTGCAACATTGCTTCCCCCCAGTAATTTCTTGTAATAGCTAAAAGAGCAAACTTAATTTTCCCCTGCCTGGTTACACAATTAAACCCATGGAAGCAGAGTTTCACCACCTCCCATTATATGAGTGACTGGTTCTTTCTGGCCTGGATCAAGCATTGTAAATTATTGATGAGGTGAGTCAATTAATCAGTATTAATATGAAGGCATAAACAGGCATCGAAGGCCCTGTGTCAAAAAGCCCAATCCCTGGGTCCCAGCATGCCTAACCCTCGTTTTTTCATTGAGTAGGGGAGCAATTTCACCCGTTTTTCAATGAGTATCCAGACCACGTTTTCCAAGCGTCCAACAAAGCAGCAGAGGCCTCTTCTAATCCCTGGTTGCTATGGTAACTGCTCAGCACCTAGGATACTTGGAATACTAAGTTGTAGGTAATCAGGCTTCCCCTTTACCAGGCCTCCATTGTGCTCCCCAGGGCAGGGACGAGGGGAGAGCTTCTTCTCTTCCTTCTCCAAGGCTGACAAAGCTGGGAGCAGATGTAAATCACCAGGGGTTACCACATATTAGGGGTACCCAGAAACGCAGAGGAATGTTCACACAATCAGGGTTTACGTTGTCTATATTGAGAGACAGAGAATAAAATACAGACATAGAGACGTAGAGACAGATATGAGCAGATTCAGAGACAGGGAAAGAGAAATTAAGATGGCACTACAGATTGGCATGCAGAAGAAGACACAAGAATGGAAGGGGGTGGTGATGTCTGAACTTGTCCGGCCTGTGCTGACCCCCACAGTCTCTCCATCAATAGCCTTCAATCCTTATCACCTCGTAAAACAGCTTACAGTACTGTTCAACCAGGGAACTGCTGGAGGAAAAGTCCCAGGCACTTCATCGATAATCTGCAAAATACTCATGGCTAGGATTTTCAGGGCAACACCATGTGCTCAGGTTCTCATGCCAATTGGATTTTCACAATATACTGGTTCTCTGGTTGTTTTTTTTACAGGAAAAATGATGGACACTTCTGATTACGGATCAGCCCCCAAAGCATCATCTATTTAAAGGAGAGTTCTACTGCCAGCCAAGAATGAGTGAATGATTGAATGAATGAATGAGCACATATTCAGCAATTACTATATACAAATAACTAAACCAGGGGTTGTAGTGCCTACATACATTACCAATCCCTATTTCCACTGTCTGAGCCCTACAAATCCATGATCGTGTATTCAATGTTATTATCCCAAGAAGGATGTCTAGTTGGATGGCACTGTGATTCAAAGGGAAGGAAGGGAGGAAAGAAAGGAGAAAATTAGGGCCAAATCTTCTAGTTCTGGAAATACCCTAACCAGGGTGTAAAAGCGGCTGTTCCCCCTAAACTCTACCCTTCCTCATTCTGATTTCCCACCAGTCCTTGGCACAGTCTAACATGATTTTGAAAATACAGTAGTTTATCGACAAACGGTGCCTTTTCCATTTCAATTTGCCTTAAATCTAATAATAAAACAATTTGTTGATTGTCAGCTCTGCTCTTCCTCAAAATTTGTGAGCTCATGATGGTGTCCCAAATTTCCTCAACTCTATCCTCTACTTGATTGTTGCTATAGTTTTTCTTCTCTATGACTCCAACATACAAGAAAAGGTTTGACCCTGCAACTCCTAAAGTCAGAAGGAGGCTTTCTTTGGAGAGTGTCAGCCAATGGAGTTGTCCCTGAGTATCTCTCTTGTTCCATTCTGCTAGAGGGTGTTTCAGCACCAGCAGTCTCTTAATTAAGGGTTAATGTTGTGTGAAATAAAGTAGTGGGGTGTCACTGGGCAGTTAACAGTAGCAGGTTTACTTGGACACAACACAGCATAGAAATGCAAGCGTGAAAGAGTGAGGAAGCTTCCCTAGTCACAGCCCCTTTCCTGCCTATAGAAACGCGTCTGTTTATCAGAGCAGGCTGCCAGGGAAGAGTATGAGGACTTGAGTGGCCTGCAGAAATCCACCAGGTGTGATAGGTCAGGCCTGCCCATTGGTGTGACTGTTTTTGTTGATGAAAATAAGCTTCATTACATCAAGTAATAAACACGTGCAAAGATGCACTTAGAAGCCTCAGTCATTTATGCAGGTTCCTTTTTCAATCATTCTACGGCAAATTCAACATTCGACATGGACAGTCTTCTGAAATGTTTCTATGTGGGTTCTTAATTTTTAGTAGGCAGAGCAGTCTTTATAACTGCCGCATTTTAAATTTGTTGCAAAGCCTGAACAATCATGCAAATGTACACACACCAAAGACAAAACCAAGACAAAAACCAGCTATTTTTTAAAGCAAGGTCGCTATCCAGTGCACCTAAGTGGGAGAAACCTAATTAGCAGTAAACATTGGCTCATGAGAAAATCATTCAGCCTTATTGGAAACTCTGAAAAGGTGCCAAAAATCCCGCAACAATTTGGGTGGTTTACAGAGTATCCGAAGGAAGAAAAAGTTTGGGGCGGGTTAGCAAGGCAGGAAACTATCGTCAGCCCCAAGGTAAGCAACGTTTTTACACGCAATTTCTGGACCCGCTGCTTTAAAGAAAAATGACATGGGTAGTTCCTAACTATTTAAAATGCTAACATTAACTGCCAAATTGCTTTTTCTTCCGTTCTTCGAGATTACAGTGGGGATAAGGTACATAAAGGGGAGAGAACTCAAACTTTTAGACCATTCAGAATAAGACATTCATATGAATGCTTTCGAAAGTCAAGAGAGGAATAAGTGTTATTCTGTCTTCTTCAAAACGAAGTGCAAACTTGGGCAACAAAGTGGCGTGCTAGGATCTTGCATTTCGTTCAGGATCAGTTAGGCATTCCCAATATTAATCTTAGAGCATGAGCGATGCCTCGCTTTTGCCTCTCCATGGAACTTTTTCTCCCCATATACATGGGTCCGGTCTCTTTGAAGATTGCAAGCAGTTGTGCGTATTTGCTTTGGGTTACTTGGCTGCTCCCCTTCCCCTGGGTGTAGCCTCGAGACAGGGGTGCATAGTGGCTGAACAAGTGCCGGTACGGGGTGGAGGCCGCCAGGCTGGTAAAGGGTGAGTGACATTCCAAGCCAGGTTCAGGGACGCACCTGGTAGGTTGGCGTTCAAGTTGGACTTGTGCGACATGCCCCCGAGGCGAGCAGCGCCCCAAGCCAGCAGATTCCTTGGGACAGTGGAGAGCCTGCAAGGCCCTCACTCTACAGCTCCGTTGATTTTTTTTCTTTTATTCCCATTCGTGGGACTTTTCATGCCCTTAGCAGACAAGGAAGCAACATCAGGGCAACGGGGCCCGATCAGGTTCCATTTAGGGCACGGAAAATTTTAAGCCGCTTCCCATGTGCCAGGCACCCTCCTACAATGGAAATATGAAGAGCTCTAAGACAGAGCGTGCCCTCTCAAGGTGCTCACCGATTAAGAACACTGAGCCAAGAAGCCATATCGAGGAAATAGCAGAAAAAAAGGAAATTGCTAGAAGTTTGCAGGGAAGGGAAAAGCATCCTAGGAATGGTGGGTCTTTCTCAATCTACCTTAATTCTGTTTCTTTTTGCATCTTAATTATTTCCTATTTATTCTATATATAGCTTGTTTGCATTTAGCTATTTGCAGGTTTTCCCCCCATTATATTCCCAGCTAATTTACAGCAGGGAATGTCTCTGACCTGGTTTTTCTATCCTCACGGCTTCGCACAAGGTACATATTAGGTGCTTCATGCATGTTTCTTGAATGACTGATTCACCCGTATATTCCTAAGAGTGATTTCCAAGAAATGAAGTGTCAAAATACATAATGAAGCAATTTTTTTTCATGTCTTTATTCATATTTAATGTTCATTTCTTTTGTATTTGCAATTCCAAATTCTCTGACTTCCTGTTCACCCCCCATATGGACGGGAGGAAATATCATATAAATTATGCATGTGAAATAATGTAAACCTTGGTTCGTTGTAAGCCAAATGAAAAAAAAAAAACGGTGAAGCAAAGAATAAAAGTAAAATGGAATATCTATGCTTCAGCATACTGCCTACATTCAGTGTACATCAGTTATCTCTCTGGAGGTGGATACAATTTTTTCCTCAAGGTTCCTTTGCAATTTTCTTGAATTAGCATATTAATTAGAGTAGCTAAGTCTCTTAATGTCCGTCAATATTACAATATTGCTTCCCCCCAGTAATTTCTTGTAATAGCTAAAAAAGCAAACTTAATTTTCCCCTGCCTGGTTACACAATTAAACCCATGGAAGCAGAGTTTCACCACCTGCCATTATATGAGTGACTGGTTCTTTCTGGCCTGGATCAACCACTGTAAATTTTTGAAGAAGTTAGTCAATTAATTAAATTAAGTTAGTCAATTAATTAAATTAATTAAAAAGTATTAATATGAAGGCATGAACAGGCATGGAAGGCCCCTGTTTCAAAAAGCCAAATCCCTGGGTCCCAGCATGCCTAACCCTCGTTTTTTTCAGGCAGTAGGGGAGGCATTTCACCCGTTTTTCAGTGGGTATCCAGACCACGTTTTCCAAGCGTCCAACAAAGCAGCAGAGGCCTCTTCTAATCCCTGGTTTCTATGGTAACTGGTCCTCACCTCGGATACTTGGAATGCTAAGAGGGAGGCAACCAGGCTTCCCCTTTATCAGGCCTCCATTGTGCTCCCTAGGGCAGGGACGAGGGGAGAGCTTCTTCTCTTCTTTGTCCAAGGCTGACAAAGCTGGGAGCAGATGTAAATCACCAGGGTTTACCACATATCAGGGGTACCCAGAATCGCAGAGGAACGTTCACACAATCAGGGTTTACGTTGTCTATATTGAGAGACAGAGAATAAAGCACAAACATAGAGACGTAGAGACAGATATGAGCAGATTCAGAGACAGGGAAAGAGAAATTAAGATGGCACTACAGATTGGCATGCAGAAGAAGACACAAGAATGAAAGGGGGTGGTGACGCCTTAACTTGTCCGGCCTATGCTGACCCCCACAGTCTCTCCATCAATAGCCTTTCAAAGGCAATCCTTATCACCTCGTAAAACAGCTTACAGTACTGTTCAACCAGGGAACAGCTGGAGGAAAAGTCCCAGGCACTTCATCTATAATCTGCAAAATACTCATGGCTAGGATTTTCAGGGCAATTCCATGTGCTCAGGTTCTCATGCCAATTGGATTTTCACAATATACTTGTCCTATGGTTGTTTTTTTTTTTTTTTTTTTTTTACAGAAAAAATGATGGACTCTTCTGATTACGGATCAGCCCCCAAAGAATCATCTATTTAAAGGAAAGCTCTACTGCCAGCCAAGGATGAGTGAATGAATGAATGAATGAATGAATGAGCATGTATTCAACAATTACTATATACAAATAACTAAAGTAAGGATTGTAGTGCTTACATACGTTACCAATCCCTATTTCCACTGTCTGAGCACTACAAATCCATGATCGTGTATTCAATGTTATTATCCCAAGAAGGATGTCTAGATGAATGGTACTGTGATTCAAAGCGAAGGAAGGGAGGAAAGAAAGGAGAAAATTAGAGCCAAATCTTCTAGTTCTGGATATACCCTAACCAGGGTGTAAGAGTGGCTGTTCCCCCTAAACTCTACCCTTCCTCATTCTGATTTCCCACCAGTCCTTGGCACCGTCTAACATGATTTTGAACATACCGTAGTTTCTCGACAAATGGTGCCTTTTCTGTTTCAATTTGACTTAAATCTAATAATAAAGCAACTTGTTGATTGTCAGCTCTGCTCTTCCTCAAAATTTGTGAGCTCATGATGGTGTCCCAAATTTCCTCAACTCTATCCTCTACTTGATTGTTGCTATAGTTTTTCTTCTCTATGACTCCAACATACAAGAAAAGGTTTGACCCTGCAGCTCCTAAAGTCAGAAGGAGGCTTCCTTTGGAGAGTGTCAGCCAATGGAGTTGTCCCTGAGTATCTCTCTTGTTCCATTCTGCTAGAGGGTGTTTCAGCACCAGCAGTCTCTTAATTAAGGGTTAATGTTGGGTGAAATAAGGTAGTGGGGAGTCACTGGACAGTTAGCAGTAGCAGGTTTACTTGCACACAACACAGCATAGAAATGCAAGCGTCAAAGTGTGAGGAAGCTTCCCTAGTCACAGCCCCTTTCCTGCCTATAGAAACGCGTCTGTTTATCAGAGCAGGCTGCCAGGGAAGAGTATGAGGACTTGAGTGGCCTGCAGAAATCCACCAGGTGTGAGAGGTCAGGCCTGCCCATTGGTGTGACTGTTTTTGTTGATGAAAATAAGCTTCATTACATCAAGTAATAAACACGTGCAAAGATGCACTTAGAAGCCTCAGTCATTTATGCAGGTTCCTTTTTCAATCATTCTACGGCAAATTCAGCATTCGACATGGACAGCCTTCTGAAATGTTACTATGTGGGTTGTTAATTTTTAGTAGGCAGAGCAGTCCTCTGTCTTTATAACAGCTGCATTTTAAATTTGTTGGAAAGCATGAACAATCATGCAAATGTACACACACCAAAGACAAAACCAAGACAAAAACAAGCTATTTTTTAAAGCAAGGTCGCTATCCAGTGCACCTAAGTGGGAGAAACCTAATTAGTAGTAAACATTGACTCATGAGAAAATCATTAAGCCTTATTGGAAACTCTGAAAAGGTGCCAAAAATCCCGCAACAATTTGGGTGGTTTTCAGGGTATCCGAAGGAAGAAAAAGTTTGGGGCAGGTTAGCAGGGCAGGAAACTATCGTCAGCCCCAAGGTAAGCACCGTTTTTACAAGCAATTTCTGGACTCACTGCTTTGAAGAAAAATGACGTGGTTAGTTCCTAACTATTTAAAATCCTAACATTAACTGCCACATTGCTTTTTCCTCTGTTCTTCGAGATTACAGTGGGGATAAGGTACAAAAAGGGGAGAAAACTCAAACTTTTAGTCCATTCAGAATAAGAGATTCATATGAATGCTTTTGAAAGTCAAGAGAGGAATAAGTGTTATTCTGTCTTCTTCAGAACGAAGTGCAAACTTGGGGAACAAAGTGGCGTGCTAGGATTTTGCATTTCATTCAGGATCAGTTAGACATTCCCAATACTAATCTTCGAGCATGAGCGATGCCTCGCTTTTGCCTCTCCATGGAACTTTTTCTCTCCATATACATGGGTCCGGTCTCTTTGAAGATTGCAAGCAGTTGTGCGTATTTGCTTTGGGTTACTTGGCTGCTCACCTTCCCCGGGGTGGAGCCTCGAGACAAGGGTGCATAGTGGCTGAACAAGTACCGGTATGGGGTGGAGGCCGCCAGGCTGGTAAAGGGTGAGTGACATTCCAAGCCAGGTTCGGGGACGCACCTGGTAGGTTGGCGTTCAAGTTGGACTTGTGCGACATGCCCTCGAGGCGAGCAGTGCCCCAAGCCAGCAGATTCCGCGGGACAGTGGAGAGCCTGCCAGGACCTCCCTCTACAGCTCCGTTGATTTCTTTTCTTTTTTTTTTTTTATTTTTTTTGTTTTTTTAAATTTATTTATTTATTTAATTTTTACATTCATTTTCACAAATTTTTGGGTTCCAAATTTTCCACCCTTTTATCCCCTCCCCGCACCCCAATACCCCAAGCAATCTAATTTTCCCTATCTCCAATCTGTCCTCTCTTCTGTCATCCCTCCCTTCTCTTGTCTCCATCTTCCCTTTTCTCCTGTAGGGCCAGATGACTTTCTATTCCTCATTAACTGTATGTCTTCTTTCCTAGTTGCAACAACAATACTAAACAATTGTTCCTAAAACTTTGAGTTCCAAATTCTCCTCATCCCTCCCTCCCCACCCATTCCCTTTGGTACAGCAGGCAATTCATTATAGGCCATATCTGTGTAGGTTTGCAAATGACCTTCCTGATAGTCGTGTTGTGTAAGACTAACTGAATTACCATCCGTCCTAACCTGCCCCTCAGTGTTTCTCTTTTGTCTTTTGATCCTGTCCCTCCCCAAGTGTTGACTTTCAATTACTCCCTCCTCCCTTTGCCCTCCCTTACATCATCCCCCCCCCGCAATATCTCCTTCTCCCCTGCTTTCTTATACTGTAAGATAGGTTTACATACCAAAATGAGTGTGCATTTCACTCCTTCGTTTAGTCAAATGTGATGAGGGTAAACTTCTTGGTTTTTTTGTTTTGTTTTGTTTCTTTTCCCTCAGCTCTCCTCTTTTTCCCTCCACTAAAAAAATCTCCTGCTTGCCTCTTAAATGACATATAGTTACCCCCTTCCATTTCCCCCTCTTTCCTCTCACTACATTTCTCTCTCACCATTTACCTTAATTTCTTTTAAGGTATGGTCTCTCATCCTATTCAGTTCAATCTGTGCTCTCTGTCTCTGTATATGTATGCATGTGTGTATGTGTGTGCATGTGTGTACATGTGTATGTGTGGTCCCACCAACTACCCAGATACTGAAAAGTTTTAAGAGTTAGAAATATTATCTTTCCCTACAGGAATATGAACAGTTCACTTCTAGTAAGTCCCTTAATACTTCTCTTTGCTGTTTACTTTTTCATGCTTCTTCTCATTCTTGTGTTTGAAAGTCAAATTTTCTTTTCAGCTCTGGTCTTTTCATTAAGAATGATTGAAAGTCCTCTGTTTCATTGAAAGACCATATTTTCCCTTGAAGTATTATACTCAGTTTAGCTGGGTAGGTGATTCTTGGTTTGAGTCCTAGTTCCTTTGCCTTCTGGAATATCCTATTCCACGCCCTTCGATCCCTTAATGTAGAAGCTGCTAGATCTTGAGTTATCCTGATTGTATTTCCACAGTACTGGAATTGTTTCTTTCTAGCTGCTTGCAAGATTTTTTCCTTGAGCTGGGAGTTCTGGAATTTGGCCACAATGTTCCTAGGAGTTTCTCTTTTTGGATCTCTTTCAGGTGGTGATCGATGGATTCTTTCAATACTTATTTTGCCCTCTGGTTGTAGAATGTCAGAGCAGTTTTCCTTGATAATTTCATGCAAGATGATGTCTGGGCTCTTTTTTTGATCATGGCTTTCAGGTGGTCCCATAATTTTTAAATTGTCTCTCCTGGATCTATTTTCCAGGTCAGTTGTTTTTCCCATGAGATATTTCACATTCTCTTCCATTTTTCGTTCTTTTGGTTTTGTTTGGTGATTTCTTGGTTTCTCGTAAAGTCATTAGACTCCATCTATTCCATTCTAATTTTGAGAGAACTATTAAATTCAGTGAGCTTTTGAGCCTCTTTTTCCATTTGGCTCATTCTCCTTTTGAATGCATTCTTCTTCTCATTGGCTTTTTGAACCTCTTTTGCCAATTGAGTGAGCCTATTTTTCAACGTGTTAATTTCCTCAGCATTTTTTTGGGTCTCCTTTACCAAGGTATTTACCTGTTTTTCACACTTTTCTTGCATCTTTGTCATTTCTCTTCCCAGTCTTTCCTCCACCTGTCTAACTTGCTTTTCAAAATCCTTTTTAAGCTCTTCCAAGGCCTGAGCCCACCCGACACCCCCCTGGGGTGTCTGGGTTACTGAGGCCCCAACCTCCACGTCTTTCTCTGATGGCAAGAATACGTTCTCATTCTCGCCATCAGATCCGAAGGTCGGGATCATTTGCACTTGTTGGAAAAAACTCTCTAAAGTCTTATTTTTCTTCCCTTTTCTAGGCATTTTCCCAGCCAGTTACTTGACTTCTGAGATTCCTTTCCACCTCTGCCTGGATTCGCCCAGATAGTGCTTGGCCTCTGAGATTCAAATGCGCTTTCCGCAGCAAAATTTTGTTCTGGCGCAGGGGTGGGGGCAGGGCCGCCTCCCAAGCTCGGTCCCTCAGGAGCTTTCTGCAGAGACTTTCAGGAACGGCACGGGTGGGAGCGGGGTGGGGGGCCCGCCTCCTATGCTCAGCTCCCTCAGGGGTTTTATTCAGAGGCCTTCAGTAATGGAGAGGGTTGGGGGCAGGGCCGTCTCCCAGGCTCAGCTCCCTCAGGTTGGAAAGACCTTCAGTATTGAGGATCCTACCTGCTGCTGGGGGATTCCTGAGTCCTGGGCAGCTGCGCCTCAACCGCCGCCCACGCCTCTGCCTCCGCCACTTCCTGCCCCTGTCTCTGCCGCTGTCGCTTCCTCCCGAGGGGGCCCGAGTAACCTAGACGCTGCACTCCCCTCCCCTAGCCCAGCCTTCTTTCTCACTGACCTTTACCTTCTGTGGGTGGAGGGAATTTCCCGGCTTCCGGAGCTTCACCCGGAGCTTCCCTCTATGAAGCCTGCTCGGGTCAGCTTCTCTGGGGCCGCGGCCAGGGGAGCGCTGGGGTTGGGGTATGCTTTCCAGGTGCGATGGACCCCGCTGAGGCTCTCCAGGGCTCAGTGGAAGGGAAACCTCTTCCCCTATGTCTATGCACCCCCTGCCGTGATTCAGAATTTATGGGGATCTCTTTTTACCTCAATTCCATGGGTTGTGGGCTCGGAGCTCATAAATGTGCGTCGTTCTACTCCGCCATCTTGGCTCCGCCCTGACTTCTTTTCTTTTATTCTCATTCATGGGACTTTTCATGCCCTTAGCATACAAGGAAGCAACATCAGGGCAAAGGGGCCTGATCAGGTTCCATTCAGGACACGGAAAATTTTAAGCTGCTTCCCATGTGCCAGGCACCTTCCTACACTGGAAATATGAAGAGCTCTAAGACAGAGCGTGCCCTCTCAAGGTGCTCACTGATTGAGGACATTGAGCAAAGAAGCCATATCGAGGAAATAGCAGAAAAAAAGGAAATTGCTAGAAATTTGCGGGGAAGGGAAAAGCATCCTAGGAATGGTGGGATGTTACCTGAGACTTAAAGAAGGTTGAAAAAGTCAGGTGGCAGAGATGGTTAGGAAGAATGTACCAGGTGTGAGGAACAACCACGGAAAGAAAATGCCAAGATTTGGGAGATGCAATTTCCTGTGCTTGGCTCCTCTTAAAATAAGGCAGTCCCTTTTTTACCTCCACAGTTACCTCTTGATCCCATTCAGCACAAAAACTCTTACAAACTTATTCCTCAACAATTTCCCTTCCTCTACCCTGACAGCTGAGAATCTTATCTGATATTTGACTAAAGATATTGAGATCATTTGCTGAGAGCTCCCTCTCCTCTCCAGCTTCTCATCTCACATAATCTCCATGCCTTCTGCCTCTATCTCGTCCTGCATCGAGTTTCCAGTTCATTTACTTTTCCAAAGAAAAAGTTCACATTGTCTTCCACTTGGGGGGTGTGGGGGTTGTTTACTGTGGTTTTAATATTTCTCGTTATCTCATGAAGTCATGTGTTGCCATTTCCTCAATTCTCAGTTTTAAGGAATTACTCTCTTCAATGACCTTGGGTACCTCCTTTTCCATTTGGCCTATTCTACTTTTGAG
Source organism: Bettongia penicillata ogilbyi (assembly GCA_023548195.1). NCBI lineage: Eukaryota > Metazoa > Chordata > Mammalia > Diprotodontia > Potoroidae > Bettongia > Bettongia penicillata. Next base: position 88,251 of record JAJHZJ010000172.1, read on the forward strand.
TAGGAAGGTGGTACCTTCAACAGTAATAAGAGATTTTGAAGGAGGGGAATGCTGAGAGGAAGGAGATGGAAAGAGTTAACCTAATAAGGGAGCTCTTACCCTCTCCTGTGCAGACACAAAGGATATCCCCTCTCATCCTATCACCCATCAGACTGCCGCCTTCTTAATATCCCCATATTCTGAATCTCCAGTCTATCCTTTTCTACTGGCTGCTTCATCATGGAATGCAAGCATGCTCCCATCCTCAAAGAACCTCATATGACCACCCTTAGCTCTCCTGCCTTTAGCAGTCAAAGCTCTGTAGAATATCGTCGGCAATAGCTGCCTCCACTACTTTTCCTCTCACTTTCTTCTTAACTCTTTGTATTCTGGTTTGCTGTTTCATCATTCAACTGAAACTGCTCCCCATGAAGTCACTAACCATCTCTCAATTGCCAAATCGATAGGCCTTTTCTCGGTCGCCATCCGTCGCGACCCTCACTCTTGAACACTGTTGATCTCTCTCTTGTCCCTGGTATTCTCTTCTCTCGATGTTTATGGGATGCTCTAGTTTGGCTTAGAAAGCCCTTCAGTCTCTCACCCCCTTCTCATCATTCAGTCTTCTTCAACCATATTCCCCATTCCCCATAGATTTTCTAATCCAGGCAAATTGCTGTTCCTTGAACCAAATATACCATATTCAGACTGCAGACATGTTTCTTGGGTCTCCTCAATGCCTACAATGATCTCCCTCCTCATCTCCACCTCTGGTGCCCCCAATATATACCCAACATCCCACCTACCATAAAAAAGTCTTTCTCAATCTACCTTAATTCTGTTTCTTTTTGCATCTTAATTATTTCCTATTTATTCTATATACAGCTTGTTTGCATTTAGCTATTTGCAGGTTTTCCCCCCATTATACTCCCAGCTAATTTACAGCAGGGACTGTCTCTGACCTGGTTTTTCTATCCTCATGGCTTCGCACAAGGTACATATTAGGTGCTTCATGCATGTTTCTTGAGTGACTGATTCACCCGTATAATCCTAAGAGCGATTTCCAAGAAATGAGGTGTCAAAATACATAATCCAGCAATTTTCTTTTCATGTCTTTATTCATATTTAATGTTCATTTCTTTTGTATTTGCAATTCCAAATTCTCTGAATTCCTGTTCACCCCCCATATGGAAGGGAGGAAATATCATATAAATTATGCATGTGAAGTAATATAAACCTTGGTTCTCTGTAAGACAAATGAAAAAAAAAAACAGTGAAGCAAAGAACAAAAGGAAAATGGAATATCTATGCTTCAGCATACTGCCTACATTCAGTGTACATCAGTTATCTCTCTGGAGGTGGATACAATTTTTTCCTCAAGGTTCCTTTGCAATTTTCTTGAATTAGCATATTAATTAGAGTAGCTAAGTCTCTTAATGTCCATCAATATTGCAATATTGCTTCCCCCCAGTAATTTCTTCTAATAGCTAAAAAAGCAAACTTAATTTTCCCCTGTCTGGTTACACAATTAAACCCATGGAAGCAGAGTTTCACCACCTGCCATTATATGAGTGACTGGTTCTTTCTGGCCTGGATCAACCACTGTAAATTATTGATGAGGTGAGTCAATTAATCAGTATTAATGTGAAGGCATAAGCAGGCACCGAAGGCCCCTGTGTGAAAAAGCCCAATCCCTGGGTCCCAGCATGCCTGACCCTCGTTTTTTCAGGCAGTAGGGGAGGAATTTCACCCGTTTTTCAGTGGGTATCCAGACCAAGTTTTCCAAGTGTCCAACAAAGCAGCACAGGCCTCTTCTAATCACTGGTTGCTATGGTAACTGGTCCTCACCTAGGATACTTGGAATGCTAAGGGGTAGGCAATCAGGCTTCCCCTTTATCAGGCCTCCATTGTGCTCCCTAGGGCAGGGACGAGGGGAGAGCTTCTTCTCTTCTTTGTCCAAGGCTGAAAAAGCTGGGAGCAGATGTAAATCACCAGGGGTTACCACACATCAGGCGTACCCAGAAACGCAGAGGAACTTTCACACAATCAGGGTTTACGTTGTCTATATTGAGAGACAGAGAATAAAACACAAACATAGAGACGTAGAGACAGATATGGGCAGATTCAGAGACAGGGAAAGAGAAATTAAGATGGCACTACAGATTGGCATGCAGAAGAAGACAGAAGAATGGAAGGGGGTGGTGACGCCTTAACTTGTCCGGTCTATGCTGACCCCCACAGTCTCTCCATCAATAGCCTTTCAAAGGCAATCCTTATCACCTCGGAAAACAGCTTACAGTACTGTTTAACCAGGGAACAGCTGGAGGAAAAGTCCCAGGCACTTCATCTATAATCTGCAAAATACTCATGGCTAGGATTTTCAGGGCAACTCCATGTGCTCAGGTTCTCATGCCAATTGGATTTTCACAATATACTGGTCCTCTGGTTGTTTTTTTTTTTTTTTACAGAAAAAATGATGGACACTTCTGATTACGGATCAGACCCGAAAGCATCATCTATTTAAAGGAGAGCTCTACTGCCAGCCAAGAATGACTGACTGAATGAATGAATGAATGAGCATGTATTCAGCAATCACTATATACAAATAACTAAAGTAAGGATTGTAGTGCCTACATACATCATCAATCCCTATTTCCGCTGTCTGAGCCCTACAAATCCATGATCATGTATTCAATGTTATTATCCCAAGAAGGATGTCTAGTTGGATGGGACTGTGATTGAAAGCGAAGAAAGGGAGGAAAGAAAGGAGAAAATTAGGGCCAAATCTTCTAGTTCTGGAAATACCCTAACCAGGGTGTAAGAGCGGCTGTTCCCCCTAAACTCTACCCTGACTCATTCTGATTTCCCACCAGTCCTTGGCACAGTCTAACATTATTTTCATACTGCATTAGGTTCTCCACAAACGGTGCCTTTCCTGTTTCAATTTGACTTAAATCTAATAATAAAGCAATTTGTTGATTGTCAGCTCTGCTCTTCCTCAAAATTTGTGAGCTCATCATGGTGTCCCAAATTTCCTCAACTCTATCCTCTACTTGAGTGTTGCTATAGTTTTTCTTCCCTATGACCCCAACATACAAGAAAAGGTTTGACCCTGCAGCTCCTAAAGACAGAAGGAGGCTTTCTTTGGAGAGTGTCAGCCAGTGGAGTTGTCCCTGAGTATCTCTCCTGTTCCATTCTGCTAGAGGGTGTTTGAGCACCAGCTGTCTCTTAATTGAGGTTTAATTTTGGGTGAAATAAGGTAGTTATTCACCCCATTATACTTACAGCTAGTTTACAGCAGGGACTGTCTCTGACCTGGTTTTCTATCCTCATGGCTTCGCACAAAGTACATAGTAGGTGCTTCATGCATGTTTCTTGAGTGACTGATTCACGCGTATATTGCTAAGAGCGATTTCCAAGAAATGAGGTGTCAAAATGCCTAACCCAGTAATTTTCTTTTCATGTCTTTATTCATATTTAATGTTCACTTCTTTTGTATTTGCAATTCCAAATTCTCTGACATCCTCTTCACCCCCCACATGGAAGGGAGGAAATATGATATAAATTATGCATGTGAAGTAATATAAACCTTGGTTCTCTGTAAGCCAAATGAAAAAAAAAACAGTGAAGCAAAGAACAAAAGGAAAATGGGAGATCTATGCTTCAGCATACTGCCTACATTCAGTGTACATCAGTTATCTCTCTGGAGGTGGATACAATTTTTTCCTCAAGGTTCCTTTGCAATTTTCTTGAATTAGCATATTAATTAGAGTAGCTAAGTCTCTTAATGTCCATCAATATTGCAATATTGCTTCCCCCCAGTAATTTCTTCTAATAGCTAAAAAAGCAAACGTAATTTTCCCCTGTCTGGTTACACAATTAAACCCATGGAAGCAGAGTTTCACCACCTGCCATTATATGAGTGACTGGTTCTTTCTGGCCTGGATCAACCACTGTAAATTTTTGAAGAAGTTAGTCAATTAATCAGTATTAATATGAAGGCATGAACAGGCACCGAAGGCCCCTGTTTCAAAAAGCCCAATCCCTGGGTCCCAGCATGCCTAACCCTCGTTTTTTTCAGGCAGTAGGGGAGGAATTTCACCCGTTTTTCAGTGGGTATCCAGACCAAGTTTTCCAAGCGTCCAACAAAGGAGCACAGGCCTCTTCTAATCACTGGTTGCTATGGTAACTGGTCCTCACCTAGGATACTTGGAATGCTAAGTGGGAGGCAATCAGGCTTCCCCTTTATCAGGCCTCCATTGTGCTCCCTAGGGCAGGGACGAGGGGAGAGCTTATACTCTTCTTTGTCCAAGGCTGACAAAGCTGGGAGCAGATGTAAATCACCAGGGGATCCACACATCAGGCGTACCCAGAAACGGAGAGGAACGTTCACACAATCAGGGTTTACGTTGTCTATATTGAGAGACAGAGAATAAAACACAAACATAGAGACGTAGAGACAGATATGAGCAGATTCAGAGACAGGGAAAGAGAAATTAAGATGGCACTACAGATTGGCATGCAGAAGAAGACACAAGAATGGAAGGGGGTGGTGACGCCTTAACTTGTCTGGCCTATGCTGACCCCCACAGTCTCTCCATCAATAGCCTTTCAAAGGCAATCCTTATCACCTCGTAAAACAGCTTACAGTACTGTTCAACCAGGGAACAGCTGGAGGAAAAGTCCCAGGCACCTCATCGATACCTGCAAAACACTCATGGCTATGATTTTCAGGGCAACTCCATGTGCTTAGGTTCTCATGCCAATTGGATTTTCACAATATACTGGTCCTCTGTTTTTTTTTTTTTTTTTACAGAAAAAATGATGGACACTTCTGATTACGGATCAGCCCCCAAAGCATCATCTATTTAAAGGAGAGCTCTACTGCCAGCCAAGAATGAGTGAATGAATGAATGAAGGAATGAGCATGTATTCAGCAATTACTATATACAAATAACTAAAGTAAGGATTGTAGTGCCTACATACGTTACCAATCCCCATTTCCACTGTCTGAGCCCTACAAATCCATGATCGTGTATTCAATGTTATTATCCCAAGAAGGATGTCTAGTTGGGTGGCACTGTGATTCAAAACGAAGGAAGGGAGGAAAGAAAGGAGAAAATTAGGGCCAAATCTTCTAGTTCTGGAAATACCCTAACCAGGGTGTAAGAGCGGCTGTTCCCCCTAAACTCTACCCTTCCTCATTCGGATTTCTCACCAGTCCTTGGCACAGTCTAACATTATTTTGAACATACAGTAATTTCTCGAGAAGTGGTGCCTTTTCTGTTTCAATTTGACTTAAATCTAATAATAAAACAATTTGTTGATTGTCAGCTCTGCTCTTCCTCAAAACTTGTGAGCTCATGATGGTGTCCCAAATTTCCACAACTCTATCCTCTACTTGATTGTTGCTATAGTTTTTCTTCTCTATGACTCCAACATACAAGAAAAGGTTTGACCCTGCAGCTCCTAAAGTCAGAAGGAGGCTTCCTTTGGAGAGTGTCAGCCAATGGAGTTGTCCCTGAGTATCTCTCTTGTTCCATTCTGCTAGAGGGTGTTTCAGCACCAGCAGTCTCTTAATTAAGGGTTAATGTTGGGTGAAATAAGGTAGTGGGGAGTCACTGGACAGCTAACAGTAGCAGGTTTACTTGGACACAACACAGCATAAAAATGCAAGCGTGAAAGAGTGATGAAGCTTCCCTAGTCACAGCCCCTTTCCTGCCTATACAAACGCGTCTGATTATCAGAGCAGGCTGCCACGGAAGAGTATGAGGACTTGAGTGGCCTGCAGAAATCCACCAGGTGTGAGAGGTCAGGCCTGCCCATTGGTGTGACTGTGTTTGTGGATGAAAATAAGCTTCATTACATCAAGTAATAAATACGTGCAAAGATGCACTTAGGAGCCTTAGTCATTTATGCAGGTTCCGTTGTCAATCATTCTATGGCAAATTCAACATTCGACATGGACAGCCTTCTGAAATGTTACTATGTGGGTTGTTAATTTTTAGTAGGCAGAGCAGTCCTCTGTCTTTATAACGGCCGCATTTTAAATTTGTTGGAAATCATGAACAATCATGCAAATGTACACACACCAAAGACAAAAACAAGACAAAAACAAGCTATTTTTTAAAGCAAGGTCTCTATCCAGTGGACCTAAGTGGGAGAAACCTAATTAGTAGTAAACATTGACTCATGAGAAAATCATTAAGCCTTATTGGAAACTCTGAAAAGGTGCCAAAAATCCCGCAACGATTTGGGTGGTTTTCAGAGTATCCGAAGGACGAAAAAGTTTGCGGCGGGTTAGCAGGGCAGGAAACTATCATCAGCCCCAAGGTAAGCAACGTTTTTAGAAGCAATTTCTGGACTCACTGCTTTAAAGAAAAATGACGTGGGTAGTTCCTAACTATTTAAAATGCTAACATTAACTGCCACATTGCTTTTTCTTCTGTTCTTCGAGATTACAGTGGGGATAAGGTACATAAAGGGGAGAGAACTCAAACTTTTAGACCATTCAGAATAAGGGATTCATATGAATGCTTTTGAAAGTCAAGAGAGGAATAAATGTTATTCTGTCTTCTTCAGAACGAAGTGCAAACTTGGGGAACAAATTGGCGTGCTAGGATCTTGCATTTCGTTCAGAATCAGTTAGGCATTCCCAATACTAATCTTCAGGCATGAACGATGCCTCGCTTTTGCCTCTCCATTGAACTTTTCCTCTCCATATACATGGGTCCGGTCTCTTTGAAGATTGCAAGCAGTTGTGCGTATTTGCTTTGGGGTACATGGCTGCGCCCCTTCCCCTGGGTGTAGCCTCGAGACAAGGGTGCATAGTGGCTGAACAAGTACCGGTACGTGATGGAGGCCGCCAGGCTGGTAAAGGGTGAGTGACATTCCAAGCCAGGTTCAGGGACGCTCCTGGTAGGCTGGCGTTCAAGTTGGACTTGTGGGACATGCCCTCGAGGCGAGCAGCGCCCCAAGGCAGCAGATTCCGCGGGACAGTGGAGAGCCTGCCAGGACCTCCCTCTACAGCTCCGTTGATTTCTTTTCTTTTATTCCCATTCGTGGGACTTTTCATGCCCTTAGCAGACAAGGAAGCAACATCAAGGCAAAGGGGCCCGAACACGTTCCATTCAGGCCACGGAAAATTTTAAGCTGCTTCCCATGTGCCAGGCACCCTCCTACACTGGAAATATGAAGAGCTGTAAGACAGAGCGTGCCCTCTCAAGGTGCTCACCGATTAAGAACACCGAGCAAAGAAGCCATATGGAGGAAATAGCAGAAAAAAAGGAAATTGCTAGAAATTTGCGGGGAAGTGAAAAGCATCCTAGGAATGGTGGGATGTTACCTGAGATTTGAAGAAGGTTGGAAAAGTCAGGTGGCAGAGATGGTTACGAAGAATGTACCAGGTGTGAGGAACAACCACGGAAAGAAAATGCCAAGATTTGGGAGATGCAATTTCCTGTGCTTGGCTCCTCTTAAAATAAGGCAGTCCCTTTTTTACCTCCACAGTCAACTCTTGATCCCATTCAGCACAAAAACTCTTACAAACTTATTCCTCAACAATTTCCCTTCCTCTACCCTGACAGCTGAGAATCTTATCTGATAGTTGACTAAAGACATTGAGATCATTTGCTGAGAGCTCCCTCTCCTCTCCAGCTTCTCATCTCACATCATCTCCACGCCTTCTGCCTCTATCTCGTCCTGCATCGAGGTTCCAGTTCATTTGCTTTTCCAAAGAAAGAGTTCACATTGTCTTCCACTTGGGGGGTGTGGGGGTTGTTTACTGTGGTTTTAATATTTCTCGTTATCTCATGAAGTCATGTGTTGCCATTTCCTCAATTCTCAGTTTTAAGGAATTACTCTCTTCAATGACCTTGAGTACCTCTTTTTCCATTTGGCCTATTCTACTTTTGAGTAGGAAGGTGGTACCTTCAACAGTAATAAGAGATTTTGAAGGAGGGGAATGCTGAGAGGAAGGAGATGGAAAGAGTTAACCTAATAATGGAGCTCTTACCCTCTCCTGTGCAGACACAAAGGATCCCCTCTCATCCTATCACCCATCACACTGCCGCCCTCTTAATATCCCCATATTCTGAATCTCCAGTCTATCCTTTTCTACTGGCTGCTTCATCATGGAATGCAAGCATGCTCCCATCCTCAAAGAACCTCATATGACCATCCAAACCTTAGCTCTCCTGCCTTTAGCAGTCAAATTTCTGTAGAATATCATCGGCAATAGCTGCCTCCACTTCTTTTCCACTCACTTTCTTCTTAACTCTTTGTATTCTGGCTTGCTGTTTCATCATTCCACTGAATCTGCTCCCTCTGAAGTCACTAACCATCTCTCAATTGCCTAATCAATGGGCCTTTTCTCGGTCGCCATCCTTCACGGCCCTCCCTCTTGAAGACTGTTGATCTCTCTCTTGTCCCTGGTATTCTCTTCTCTCGATGTTTATGGGATGCTCTAGTTTGGCTTAGAAAGCCCTTCAATCTCTCACCCCCTTCTCATCATTCAGTCTTCTTCAACCATATTCCCCATTCCCCATAGATTTTCTAATCCAGGCAAATTGCTGTTCCTTGAACCAAATATACCATATCCAGACTGCAGACATGTTTCTTGGGTCTCCTCAATGCCTACAATGATCTCCCTCCTCATCTCCACCTCTGGGTGCCCCCAATATATACCCAACATCCCCCCTACCATAAAAAAGTCTTTCTCAATCTACCTTAATTCTGTTTCTTTTTGCATCTTAATTATTTCCTATTTATTCTATATATAGCTTGTTTGCATTTAGCTATTTGCAGGTTTTCCCCCCATTATACTCCCAGCTAATTTACAGCAGGGACTGTCTCTGACCTGGTTTTTCTATCCTCATGGCTTCGCACAAGGTACATATTAGGTGCTTCATGCATGTTTCTTGAGTGACTGATTCACCCGTATAATCCTAAGAGCGATTTCCAAGAAATGAGGTGTCAAAATACATAATCCAGCAATTTTCTTTTCATGTCTTTATTCATATTTAATGTTCATTTCTTTTGTATTTGCAATTCCAAATTCTCTGAATTCCTGTTCACCCCCCATATGGAAGGGAGGAAATATCATATAAATTATGCATGTGAAGTAATATAAACCTTGGTTCTCTGTAAGACAAATGAAAAAAAAAACAGTGAAGCAAAGAACAAAAGGAAAATGGAATATCTATGCTTCAGCATACTGCCTACATTCAGTGTACATCAGTTATCTCTCTGGAGGTGGATACAATTTTTTTCCCCAAGGTTCCTTTGCAATTTTCTTGAATTAGCATATTAATTAGAGTAGCGAAGTCTCTTAATTTCCATGAATATTGTAATATTGCTTCCCCCCAGTAATTTCTTGTAATAGCTAAAAAAGCAAACTTAATTTTCCCCTGTCTGGTTACACAATTAAACCTATGAAAGCAGAGTTTCACCACCTGCCATTATATGAGTGACTGGTTCTTTCTGGCCTGGATCAACCACTGTAAATTATTGATGAGGTGAGTCAATTAATCAGTATTAATATGAAGGCATAAAGAGGCACCGAAGGCCCCTGTGTCAAAAACCGCAATCCCTGGGTCCCAGCATGCCTGACCCTCGTTTTTTCAGGCAGTAGGGGAGCAATTTCACCCGTTTTTCAGTGGGTATCCAGACCAAGTTTTCCAAGCGTCCAACAAAGCAGCACAGGCCTCTTCTAACCACTGGTTGCTATGGGAACTGGTCCTCACCTAGGATACTTGGAATGCTAAGTTGTAGGCAATCAGGCTTCCCCTTTATCAGGCCTCCATTGTGCTCCCTAGGGCAGGGACGAGGGGAGAGCTTCTTCTCTTCTTTGTCCAAGGCTGACAAAGCTGGGAGCAGATGTAAATCACCAGGGGTTACTGCATATCAGGCGTACCCAGAAACGCAGAGGAACGTTCACACAATCAGGGTTTACGTTGTCTATATTGAGAGACAGAGAATAAAACACAGACATAGAGACGTAGAGACAGATATGATCAGATTCAGAGACAGGGAAAGAGAAATTAAGATGGCACTTCAGATTGGCATGCAGAAGAAGACACAAGAATGGAAGGGGGTGGTGACGCCTTAACTTGTCTGGCCTATGCTGACTCCCACAGTCTCTCCATCAATAGCCTTTCAAAGGCAATCCTTATCACCTCGTAAAACAGCTTACAGTACTGTTCAACCAGGGAACAGCTGGAGGAAAAGTCCCAGGCACTTCATCTATAATCTGCAAAATACTCATGGCTAGGATTTTCAGGGAAGCTCCATGTGCTCAGGTTCTCATGCCAATTGGATTTTCACAATATACTTGTCGTCTGGTTGTTTTTTTTTTCCAGGAAAGTGATGGACACTTCTGATTACGGATCAGCCCCCAAAGCATCATCTATTTAAAGGAGAGCTCTACTGCCAGCCAAGAATGAGTGAATGAATGAATGAGCATGTATTCAGCAATTACTATATACAAATAACTAAAGTAAGGACTGTAGTGCCTACATACGTTACCAATCCCTATTTCCACTGTCTGAGCCCTACAAATCCATGATCGTGTATTCAATGTTATTATCCCAAGAAGAATGTCTAGTTGGATGGCACTGTGATTCAAAGCGAAGGAAGGGAGGAAAGAAAGGAGAAAATTAGGGCCAAATCTTCTAGTTCTGGAAATGCCCTAACCAGGGTGTAAGAGCGGCTGTTCCCCCTAAACTCTACCCTTCCTCATTCTGATTTCCCACCAGTCCTTGGCACAGTCTAACATGATTTTGAACATACAGTAGTTTCTCGACAAACGGTGCCTTTTCTGTTTCAATTTGACTGAAATCTAATAATAAAGCAATTTGTTGATTGTCAGCTCTGCTCTTCCTCAAAATTTGTGAGCTCATGATGGTGTCCCAAATTTCCTCAACTCTATCCTCTACTTGATTGTTGCTATAGTTTTTCTTCTCTATGACTCCAACATACAAGAAAAGGTTTGACCCTGCAGCTCCTAAAGTCAGAAGGAGGCTTCCTTTGGAGAGTGTCAGCCAATGGAGTTGTCCCTGAGTATCTCTCTTGTTCCATTCTGCTAGAGGGTGTTTCAGCACCAGCAGTCTCTTAATTAAGGGTTAATGTTGGGTGAAATAAGGTAGTGGGGAGTCACTGGACAGTTAACAGTAGCAGGTTTACTTGGACACAACACAGTATAGAAATGCAAGCATGAAAGAGTGATGAAGCTTCCCTAGTCACAGCCCCTTTCCTGCCTATACAAACGCGTCTGATTATCAGAGCAGGCTGCCACGGAAGAGTATGAGGACTTGAGTGGCCTGCAGAAATCCACCAGGTGTGAGAGGTCAGGCCTGCCCATTGGTGTGACTGTGTTTGTGGATGAAAATAAGCTTCATTACATCAAGTAATAAATACGTGCAAAGATGCACTTAGGAGCCTTAGTCATTTATGCAGGTTTCTTTTTCAATCATTCTACGGCAAATTCAACATTCGACATGGACAGCCTTCTGAAATGTTACTATGTGGGTTGTTAAGTTTTTAGTAGGCAGAGCAGTCCTCTGTCTTTATAACTGCCGCATTTTAAATTTGTTGGAAAGCATGAACAATCATGCAAATGTACACACACCAAAGACAAAACCAAGGCAAAAACAAGCTATTTTTTAAAGCAAGGTCGCTATCCAGTGCACCTCAGTGGGAGAAACCTAATTAGTAGTAAACATTGACTCATGAGAAAATCATTAAGCCTTATTGGAAACTCTGAAAAGGTGCCAAAAATCCCGCAACAATTTGCGTGGTTTTCGGAGTATCCGAAGGAAGAAAAAGTTTGCGGCGGGTTAGCAGGGCAGGAAACTATAGTCAGCCCCAAGGTAAGCAACGTTTTTACAAGCAATTTCTGGACTCACTGCTTTAAAGAAAAATGACGTGGGTAGTTCCTAACTATTTAAAATGCTCACACTAACTGCCACATTGCTTTTTCTTCTGTTCTTCGAGATTACAGTGGGGATAAGGTACATAAAGGGGAGAGAACTCAAACTTTTAGACCATTCAGAATAAGGGATTCATATGAATGCTTTTGAAAGTCAAGAGAGGAATAAGTGTTATTCTGTCTTCTTCAGAACGAAGTGCAAACTTGGGGAACAAAGTGGCGTGCTAGGATCTTGCATTTCGTTCAGAATCAGTTAGGCATTCCCAATACTAATCTTCGAGCATGAGCGATGCCTCGCTTTTGTCCCTCCATGGAACTTTTTCTCTCCATATACATGGGTCCGATCTCTTTGAAGATCGCAAGCAGTTGTGCGTATTTGGTTTGGGGTACTTGGCTGCTCCCCTTCCCCGGGGTGTAGCCTCGAGACAGGGGTGCATAGTGGCTGAACAAGTGCCGGTACGGGGTGGAGGCCGCCAGGCTGGTAAAGGGTAAGTGACATTCCAAGCCAGGTTCGGGGACACACCTGGTAGGTTGGTGTTCAAGTTGGACTTGTGCGACATGCCCTCGAGGCGAGCAGCGCCCCAAGCCAGCAGATTCCGCGGGACAGTGGAGAGCCTGCCAGGCCCTCCCTCTACAGCTCCGTTGATTTCTTTTCTTTTATTCCCATTCGTGGGACTTTTCATGCCCTTAGCGGACAAGGAAGCAACATCGGGGGAAACAGGGCAGAATCAGGGTCCATTCAGGCCACGGAAAATTTTAAGCTGCTTCCCATGTGCCAGGCACCCTCCTACACTGGAAATATGAAGAGCTATATGGCAGAACCTGCCCTCTCAAGGTGCTAAGGGATTAACAACAAGGAGCAAGCAAGCCATATCGATGAAATAGTACAAAGAATGAAATTGGTAGAAATTTTCAGGCGAGTGTGAAAGCATCCTAGCAATAGTTGGGTTTTAGCTGAGACATGAAGAAAGACAAGAAAGTTAGTTGGCAGAAATGGTTAGTAAAGTTGTACCAGGCGTGAGGAACAACCACTGAAAGAAGATGCCAAGCTTTTGGAGATGTAACATTCTGTTCTTCGCTCCTCCTACTGTAAGGTTACCCTTTTTTACCTCCCTATTTAATTCATATTCCCATTCACCTCAAAAACTCTTGCAAACTTTTTCATGTCAACTAATACTTCTCCTTCATCCACCCTGACGTGTGAGAACCTTATCTGATAATTGACTAAAGACATTGAGATCATTTGCTGAGATCTTCCTCCTCTTTCCAACTTCTCATCTCACATCATTCACATGCCTTCTTCCTCTATCTCGACCTTGAACTACTTTCCAGGCCATTTGCTTTTGCAAAGAAAGAGTGCACATTTTCTTCTATTTTGGGGGTTTTTGTTTTGTTTTGTTTTATTATTTCTTGTTATCACATGAAGGCGTGAGATGCTATTTCCTGAATTCTCAGTTTTAAGGAATAATTGTCTACAATTCCGTTGAGAAATTCCTTGTCCATTTGACCAATTTTACTGGTTAAGGAGGAGGGTGGTACCTCCAACAGTAACAAGGAATTTTGAAAGAGATGAGTGTTGAGAGGAAGGGGATGGAAAGACTTAACATAACAAAGAGCTCTTACCCTCTCCTGTGTAGGCACAAAAAATCCCATCTCACCTTATCTCCCATAAGACTGCTCCCCTCTTGTTATGCCCACATTCTGAATCTCCAGTCTATCCCTATCTGCTGGCTGCTTTCTCATGGAATGAAAGCATGCTCCCATCCTCAAAGAACCTCTTATGACCATCCACCCCTTAGCTCTCCTGCCTTTAGCTGTCAAAATTGTGTAGAATGTCATCTTCAATAGGTGCTTCTACTTCTTTTCCCCTCACTCTCTTAACTCTTTGTATCCTGACTTACTGCTTCATCATTCAACTGAAACTTCTCCCTCTAAATTCACTAACCTCCTCTCAATTGCCAAATCGATTGCCCTTTTCTCAGTCCTCATCCTTCTGGATCCTCACTCTTGGACACTGTTGATCTCCCTCTTGTCCCTGTTATTCCCTTCTCTCCACGTTTATGAGATGCTCTAGTTTGGCATACAAAGCACTTCAGTCTCTCACCCCCTTCTGATCTTTCACTCTTCTTCTACCTTATTCCCTATTCCCCATAGATTTTTGCAATGCAGTCAAATTGCTGTTCCTTGAACAAAATACTCTGTGTGCAGACTCCTCACATTGCTCCTAGCTCTCCCCAATGCCTACAGTGATCTCCTTCCTCATCTCCACCTCTGAGTGCCCTTAAAATCTAGCCAAAATCTCACCTATTATAAGAAATCTTTCCAATCTACTCTAATTGTCTTTCTTCCTTCATGATAGTTATTTCCTGTTTATTCTGTATATCACTTTTTTACATTTAGTTATTTGTATGTTGTATCCCCCATTGTACTCTGAGCTAATTTACAGAAGGGACTGTCTGTTACCTGTCTTTTCTATACTCATGGTTTAGGACAAGGCACATATTAGGTTCTTCACACAGGTTTCCTGAGTGACTGATTCATACATATAATCCTTAAAGTAATTTTTCCAAAAATCAATTGTCCAACTATATAAACCAGCAGGTTTCTTTTCATTTCTTTATTCACCTTTAATGTTTATTTCTTTTATATTTTAAATTCCATATTCTCGGACTCCCTGTTCAACCCCATCTAGAAGGCAGGAAATATGATATCAGTTTTCCATGTGAAGTGATATAAGCCTTTGTTCCATCTAAGCAAAATTGAAAAAAAAAAAAAGGGAAAAGCAAAGAACAGAAGGAAAATGTAATATCTATGCTTCAGCATGCTGCTGACACTCAGTATCCATGAGTTACCTCTCCGGAGGTGGATACCATTTTTACATCATGGATCCTTTGAAATTTTCTTGAATTAACATGTTAAATAGAGTAGCTAAGTCAATGGACATCGGAATTACAATATTGCTCCCCCCCCCAGTAATTTTAATAAGAACTAAACAAAAAGCAAAATCAATTTTTCCCCTGCCTGGTTACACAAAGAAACCCATGGAAGCAGAGTTTCACCACCTGCCATTATACGAGTGACTCGTGCTATCTTGTCTGGATCAGATACTGTAAATTGTTGATTGGGTTACAGTCATTTAAGGAATATTAATGTGATGGCATAAACAGGTACTGAAGGCCCCTATGTCAAAAAGCCCAATTCCTGAGTCCCAGCATGATAGCCCCTCGTTTGCTCAGGGAGCAGGAGAGGAATCTCACCCTTTTTCCAGTGGAAATCCAGATGAAATTATCCAAGTATCCAACAAAGCAGCAGGGGCCAGTTCTAATCACTGGTTGCCTTGGTAACTGGTCCTCACCTAGGATACTTGGAATGCTAAGTTGTAGGCAATCAGGCTTTCCCTTTATCAGGGCTCCATGAAGTTCCCTAGGGCAGGGGGGAGGGAAAGACTTCTTCCCAGCTTTCTCCAAGGCTGACAAAGGTGGGAGTAGATCCAAATCACCAGGGGTTACCACATATCAAGAGTACCCAGAAAGGTACAGAGATGTGCACAGAATCAAAGTTTATGTTATCTAGATTGAGAGACAGAGAACAAAACGCAGACATTAGAGATGCAGAGACACGTATGGGCAGATTCAGAGACAGTGAAAGTGAAAGTAAGATATGCACTGCAGAAGAAAACACATGAATAAAAGGGGATGATGATGCTTTGCCTTGTCTAGCATATGATGGCCCCTACCTTCTCTCCCCCAATAGCCTTTCAAAGGCAATCCCTATCACCGCCTAAAACAGCTAACAGTACTGATCAACCAGGGAACAGCTGGAGGAATAGTACCAGGCACTTCATCTATAATCTGCAAAAGACTCATGACTAGGATTTTCATGGAAACTCCATGTGCTCAAGTTCTCATGCCAATTGCATTTTCACAATTTGCTGGCCATTTTCCTCCATTCCCCTCCACCCCACAGGAAAAAAGATGGACACTTCTGCTTACTTAAAAGCCCCAAACCCGTCTTCTAGTCACAGGGAGCTCTATTGCCAGGCAATAATGAATGAATGAATGAATTAATGAATGGGTGGATGGATGGATGAATGAGCATTTGCTAATGCTTACTATATACAAATACCTGAACTAAGGATTGTACTACCTATATTCAATGCCAATATTTTTTTCCACTTTCTGAGCCCAACAAATCCATGATCCTGTATTCAATGTTATTATCCCAAAAGGAAGTCTAATTGGATGGAACTGTGATTCAAAGGGAATGAAGGGAGAAAAGAGAAGAGAAAAATAGGGCCAGCCTCTCTAGTTCTGGAATTAGCCTACCCAGGGTGTAAGAGAGTCTGTACCCCCTAAACTCCCCCCTTCCTCATTCTGATTTCCCACCTGTCCTAGGCACAGCCCAACATTATCTTGAACATTTAGTAGGTAATGAAGAAATGGTGCTAGTTGGACAACAATTTGACTTAAATCTAATAATCCAGGAACTTCTTAACTCACATAATGTTGACTGTCGGCTCTGCTCTTCCTCAAAATTTGTGAGCTCAGAGTAACGTCCCAAATTTCCTCAACTCTGTCCTGTATTTGATTATTGCTATGGTTTTTCTTCTCTATGACTATAACATAGAAGAAAAGGTTTGGCCCTGCAGTTCCAAATGTCAGAAAGAGACTTCCTTTGGAGAATGTCAGGCAATGGAGTAGTCCCTGAACATCTCTCTTGTTCCAGACTGCTGGAGGCTGTTTGAACACCAGCAGTCTATTAATTAAGGGTTCATGTTGGGATGAAATAAAGTACTGGGGAGTCACTGGACAGTTAACAGTAGGATTAGTTGGAGACAACACTGCATAGAAATGCAACCTTGAAAGAGTGATGAAGCTTCGCTGGTCACAGTCACTCTCCTCTCCGTTTAAACGCGTCTGATTATCAGAGCAGGCTGCCAGGGAAGATTATGAAGACTTGAGTGTCCTGCAGAAATCCACCAGGTTTCAGAGGTCCGGCCTGCCCATTGATATGAGTGTTTTTGTCAATGAAAATAAGCTTTATTACATCAAGTAATAAATACATGCAAAGATGCACTTAGCAGCCTTAGTCATTTATGCAGGGTTTTTTTTAATCATCCAACGGCAAAGTCAAGATCTAACATGGATAGTCCCCCGAAAAGTAGCTATGTGGGTTCTTAATTTTTAGTAGGCAGAACAGTCCTCTGTATTTATAACTGCTGCAGTTTAAATTTATTGACAAGGGTGAACCATCATGCAAATGAATACACACAAAAGACAAAGCCAAGAAAAAAGCAAGCTATTTTTTAAAGCAGGTTCTCTATTCTTTGGACCTAAGTGGCAGGTACATAATTATCAGTAAGCATTGACTGATGAGAAAATCATTAAGCGTTATTGCAAAATCTGAAAAGGTGCAAAAAAACCCCGCCAATTTGTGTGGTTTTAAGGGTATCCAAAGGAAGAAAAAGATTGGGGCGGTTTAGGAGGGCTGGAAACTATCGTCAACCCCAACATAAGCAACATTTTTACAAGCAATTTCTGGACTCAGTGCTTTAAAAAAAATTATCTGGGTAGTTTCTAACAATGTAAAATGCTAACATTAATTGCCAAATTGCCGTTTCTTCTATTCTTCAAGATTATGGTGGGGATAAGACACAGAAAGGGGAGAGAACCCAAACTTGTAGACCATTCAAAATAACGGATTTATATGAATGTTTTTGAAAGTCACCAGAGGAATAAGAGTTATTCTGTTATTCTTCGTCAGAACGAAATGCCAATCTGTGGAAATAATGTGGCATGCTAGGATCTTGCATTTCCTTCAGGATCAGCCAGGCATTCCCAATGCTAGTCTTCAAGAATGAACGATGGCTCACTTTAGTGTCTCCATGGAACTTTTTCTCTCCAAATACATGGGTCTGATCTCTTTGAAGATAGCAACCAGTTGTGCATATTTGCTTTGGGGTACTTGACTGCTCCCCTTACCCTGGGTGTAGCCTTGAGACAGGGGTCCATAGTGGCTGAGCAAGTGCTGTTAAGGGGTGGAGGCCGCCAGGCTGGTAAAAAGTGAGTGGACATTCAGAGTCAGGTTCAGTGACACACCCGTTAGGTTGATCTTCATGTTGGGCTTGTGGAGGAGAGCAGCGCTCAAAGTCAACAGGTCCCGCGGAACAGTGGAGCGCCTCCAAGCCCTAGCTCTGCAGCTCTTCTTTTTGTTTTTATTCCCATTCGTGGGACTTTTTATGCCCTTAGCGGACAAGAAAGCAACATCAGGGAAAACCGGGCCCAATCACGTTCCATTCAGGCCACGGAAAATTTTCAGCTGCTTCCCATGTGCCAGGCACCCTCCTACACTGGAAATATGAAGAGCTCTAAGACAGAACCTGTCCTCTCAAGGTGCTAACGGATTAACAACAATGAGCAAGCAAACCATATCAAGGAAATAGTAGAAAGAAGGAAATTGCTAGAAATTTGCAGGGAGACCCATCCTAGGAATAGTGGGGTTTTAGCTTAGACATGCAGAACGAAACAAAGTCAGTTAGCAGAGATGGTTATGAAGAATGTACCAGGTGTGAAGAACAACCACTGAAAGAAAATGCCAAGATCTGGGAGATGTAACAGCCTGTGCTTGGCTCCTCCTACTGTAAGGCAACCCTTTTTTTACCTCCCAATTTAACTCATGCTCTGACTCACCTCAAAAACTCTTACAAACTTTTTCATGTCTCCTCAATACTTCCCCTTCCTCCACCCTGATAACTGAGGACCTTATGTGATCGTTGACTAAATACTTTGAGACCATTTGCTGAGAGCTCCCTCTTCTCTCCGACTTCTCATCTCACGTCATCCACATGCCTTCTGCCTCTATCTCATCCTGGATCTATTTTAGAGGTCATTTGTTCTTCCAAAGAAAGAGTTCACATTGTCCTCTATTTTGGGGGTTTGTGTTTTGTTTTGTTTTATTATTTCTCCTTATCTCATGAGGTCTTGAGATGCCTTTTCCTCAAATCTCAGTTTTAAGGAATTATTCTCTTCAATGACCTTGAATACCTCATTTTCCATTTGACCAATCTACTGTGTAAGGAGGAAGGTGGTATCTTCAAAAGTAACAAGGAATTTTGAAAGAGACGAGTGTTGAGAGGATGGGGATGGAAAGAGTTAACATAATAAGGGAACTCTTAGCCTCTCCTATGCAGGCACAAAGGATCCCCTCTCACCCTATCACCCATCAGACTGCCCCCCTCTTATTATCCCCATATTCTGAATCTCCAGTCTATCCTTTTCTACTGGCTGCTTCATCATGGAATGCAAGCATGCTCCCATCCTCAAAGAACCTCTTATGACCATCCACCCCTTAGCTCTCCTGCCTTCAGCAGTCAAAGTCCTGTAGAATGTCATGTACAATAGGTGCCTCCACTTCTTTTCCTCTCACTCTCTTCTTAACTCTTTCTATTATGACTTGCTACTTCGTCATTCGCCTGAAACTGCTCCCTCTGAAGTCACTAACCATCTATCAACTGCCGCATCGATGGGCCTTCTCTCAGTCCTCATCCTTCTGTACCCTCACTCTTGGACACCGTTGATCTCCCTCTTGCCCCTGTGATTCTCTTCTCTCCATGTTTATGGGATGATCTCGCTTGGCATTGAAAGCCCTTCAGTCTCTGACCCCCTTCTGATTTTTCAGTCTTCTTCTAGCTTATTCCCCATTCCTCATAGATTTTACAATCCAATAAAATTGCTGTTGCTTGAACAAAATACTCCATCTCCAGACTCCAGACATTTTTCCTAGCTCTCCCCAATGCCTACAATGATCTCCTTCTTCATCTCCACCACTCGGTTCCCTCAGTATCTAGACAAAATCTCAGCAATTATAAAATAAAAACTTTCTCAATCCACCTTAATACTCTTTCTTACTTCATGATAATTATTTCCTATTTATTGTGTATATAGCTTGTTTACATTTAGTTATTTGTATGTGGTATCCCCCATTGTACTCTGAGCTAATTTACAGCAGGGACTGTCTCCTTCCTGTCTTTTCTATCTTCATGGCTTAACACAAGGCACAAATTACATGCTTCATACATGTTTCTTGAGTGACTGATTCAGACATACAATCCTAAGAGTAATTTCCCAAGAAATGAATTGTCCAACTATGTAAACCTCCACTTTGCTTTTCATTTCTTTCTTCACCTTTAATGTGCATTTCTTTTATATTTCCAACTCCAAATTTTCTGACTCCCTATTCACCCCCATCTAGAATGCAGGAAACATAATATCAATTATCCACGTGAAGTGGTACAAACCCTGGCTCCATTTAAGCAAAATTGGGAAAAAAGGGTTAAGCAAAGAGCAAAAGGAAAATGAAATATCTATGCTTCAGCATACTGCCTACACTCAGTGTCCATGAGTAATCTCTCCGGAGGTCAACGCAATTTTCTCATCATGGCTCCTTTGAAATTTTCTTGAATTAATATATTAATTAGAGTATCTAAATCTCTCAATGGCCATGAAAATTACAATATTGCTTCCCTCCAGTAAATTTTTGTACCAACTAAAAGAAAAGCAAAATCTGTTTTTCCCCTGCTTGGTTACACAATTAAACCCATGGAAGCAGTGTTTCACCACCTGCCATTATATGGGTGACTGGTTCTATCTGGTCTGGCTCAACCACTGTAAATTATTGATGAGGTTAGTCATTTAATCAATATTAAAGTGAAGGCATAAACAGGCACCGAAGACCCCTGTGTCAAAAAGCCCAATCCCTGGGTCCCAGCATGCCTTGCCCTCGTTTTGTCAGAGACCAGGAGAGGAATCTCCCCCCACCCTTTTCATTGGAAATTCAGATCCATTTATCCAAGTACCCAACAAAGCAACAGGGGCCAATACTAATCACTGGTTGCTGTGGTAACTGGTCCTCACCCTGGATACTTGGAATGCTAAGTTGTAGGCAATCAGGCTTCGCCTTTATCAGGCCTCCATTGTGCTCCCTAGGACAGGGGGGAGGGGAAGGCTTCTTCTCTGCTTTGTCCAAGGCTGACAAAGCTGGGAGCATATGTAAATCACCAGGGGTTACCACAAATCAAGGGTACCCAGAAAAGCACAGGGATGTGCAGAAAATCAAGGTTTACATTGTCTATATTGAGAGACAGAGAACAAAACACAGACATAGAGATGTAGAGACAGATATGAGCAGATTCAGAGACAGGGAAAGAGAAATTAAGGCACACACTGCAGATTGGTATGCAGAAGAAGACATATGAGTAGAAAGGGGTGGTGAGGCCTTAACTTGTCTAGCGTATGCTGGCCCCCACCGTCTCTCCCCCAATAGCCTTTCAAAGGCAATCCTTATCACCTCGTAAAACAGCTAACAGTACTCGTCAAGCAGTAAACAGCTGGAGGAAAAGTCCCAGGCACTTCATCTATAATCCACAAAGATCCATGGCTAGGATATTCATGGCAAAACCACGTGCCCACGTTCTCATGTCAATTGCATTTTCGCAATGTACTGGCCGTTGTCCTCCATTTTTCCCCCCAGAGGAAAAATGATGGACACTTCTGATGACTTAAATGCCCCCAAACTGTCATCTATTCACAGAGATCTCTATTGCCAGGCAGAATGAATGAATGCATGAGCATTTGTTAAGCACTTATTATATACAAATAACTGAAATAAAGATTGTAATACCTATATTCATTGGGAATCCTTGGTTCCACTTTCTGAGCCCAACAAATCCATCACCATGTTTTCAGTGTTATTATCCCAAAAGGATGTGTAATTGGATGAAACTGTGATTCAAAGGGAATGAAAGGAGAAAAGAAAAGAGAAAAATAGGGCCAGCCCTTCTAGTTGTGGAACTAGCCTAGCCAGGGGGTAAGAGAGGCTGTTCCCCCTATTCTTCCCCCTTCCTCATTGTGATTTCCCACCAGTCCTTGGCACAGCATAATATTATCTTGACCATTTAGTGGGACATTTAGTACGTACTCCAGAAATGGCACTGGATTGACCACAATTTGACTTAAATCTAATAATCCAGGATCTTCTTAACTCCCATTTTCTTGATTGTCAGCTCTGCTCTTCCTCAAAATTTGTGAGCTCTCAGTCCTCATCCTTCTGCACCCTCACTCTTGGACACTGTTGATCTCCCTCTTGTCCCTGTTATTCCCTTCTCTCCACGTTTATGAGATGCTCTAGTTTGGCATACAAAGCACTTCAGTCTCTCACCCCCTTCTGATCTTTCACTCTTCTTCTACCTTATTCCCTATTCCCCATAGATTTTTGCAATGCAGTCAAATTGCTGTTCCTTGAACAAAATACTCTGTCTGCAGACTCCTCACATTGCTCCTAGCTCTCCCCAATGCCCACAGTGATCTCCTTCCTCATCTCCACCTCTGAGTGCCCTTAAAATCTAGCCAAAATCTCACCTATTATAAGAAATCTTTCTCAATCTACTCTAATTCTCTTTCTTCCTTCATGATAGTTATTTCCTGTTTATTCTGTATATCACTTTTTTACATTTAGTTATTTGTATGTTGTATCCCCCATTGTACTCTGAGCTAATTTACAGAAGGGACTGTCTGTTACCTGTCTTTTCTATACTCATGGCTTAGGACAAGGCACATATTAAGCTGTTCACACGTGTTTCCTGAGTGACTCATTCAGATATATAATCCTAAAAGTAATTTCTCCAGAAATCAATTGTCCAACTATATAAACCAGCAGGTTTCTTTTCATTTCTTTATTCACCTTTAATGTTCATTTATTTTATATTTTCAATTCCAAATTCTTGGACTCCCTGTTCACCCCCCATCTAGAAGGCAGGAAATATGATATCAGTTTTCCATGTGAAGTGATATAAGCCTTTGTTCCGTGTAAGCAAAATTGAAAAAAAAGGGAAAAGCAAAGAAGAAAAAGAAAATGAAATATCTATGCTTCAGCATACTGCCTACTCTCAGTGTCCATGAGTTACCTCTCTGGAGGTGGATACCATTTTCTGATCATAGCTCCTTTCAAATTTTCTTGAATTAACATATTAATTAGAGTAGGTAAGTCTCTCAATGGCCATCAGAATTACAATATAGCTTCCCTCCGGAACTTGAAGTAATAGTTAGAAAAAAAGCAAAATCAATTTTTCCCCTGCCTGGTGACACAATTAAATGCATAGAAGCAGAGGTGTATCATCTGCCATTATATGAGTGACTGGTTCTATCTTGTCTGGATCAGCCACTGTAAATTATTGATGAGGTTACAGTCATTTAATCAATATTAATGTGAAGGCATAAACAGGCACTGAAAGCTCCTGTGTCAAAAAGCCCAATCACCGAGTCCTAGCATGTTTGCCCCCCATTTGTTCAGGGAGAGGGAGAGCAATCTCACCCTTTTTCAGTGGAAATTCAGATCAAGTTATTCAAGTGTCCAACAAAGCAGCAGCGGCCAGTTGTAATCAGTGGTTGCTATGGTAACTGGTCCTTTCTTAAGATACTTGGTATGCTAAGTTGTAGGAAATCAGATTTCCCCTTTATCAGGCCTCCATTATTCTCCCTAGGGAAGTGGGGGGAGGGAAAGACTTCTTCCCAGCTTTGTTCAAGGCTGAAAAAGCTGGGAGCAAATGTAAATCATCGAGGGTACCACATATCAGGAGTACCCAGAAAGGTACAGGAATGTGCACAAAATCAAGGTTTATGTTGTCTATATTGTGAGACAGAGAATAAAACACAGACAGAGAGACGTAGAGACAGATATGAACAGATTCAGAGACAGGGAAAGTGAAAGTAAGATATGCACTGCAGAAGAAAGACACATGAATAGACGGGGATGATGATGCCTTGACTGGCCCCCACCTTCTCCCCCCCAATAGCCTTTCAGAGGCAATCCCTATCACCGCCTAAAACAGCCAACAGTACTGATCAACCAGGGAACAGCTGGAGGAATAATACCAGGCAGTTCATCTATAATGTGCAAAAGACTCATGGCTCAGATTCTCATGGCAACTCCATGTGCTCAAATTCTCATGCCAATTGAATTTTTCAAAATGTACTGGTCATTGTCCTTCATTTCCTCCCCCACAGGAAAAATGATGGACATTTCTGATTACTTACCAGCCCCCAAACCATTATCTATTCACAGGGAGCTCTAATGCCAAGCAGGAATGAAGGAATGAAGGAATCAGCATTTTTTAAGCACTTAATATATACAGATAAGTGAACTAAGGATTGTGGTACCTTTATTCATTGCCAATCCTTATTTCCACTTTGTGAGCCTAGCAAATCCAGGATCGTGTATTCAATCTTACTATCCCAAAAGGATGTCTAATTGCGTGCAACTGAGATTCAAAGGGAATGAAGGGAGAAAAGAAAAGAGAAAAATAGGGCCAGCCCTTCTAGTTCTGGAATTAGACTAGCCAGGGTGAAAGAGAGGCTGTTCCTCCTAATATCCCCCCTTCCTCATTCTGATTTCCCACCAGTACTTGGCACAACCTAACATTATCTTGAATATTTTGTAGGTACTCGAGAAATTGTGCCTGTTGGACCGCAATTAGACTTAAATGTACTAATCCAGGAACTTATTAACTCACATTTTCTTGAATGTCAGCTCTGCTCTTCCTCAAAATTTGTGAGCTCAGAGTGACGTCCCAAATTTCCTCAACTCTGTCCTGTATTTCATTATTGCTATGGTTTTTCTTCTCTATGACTCTAACATACAAGAAAAGGTTTGGCCCTGCAGTTCCTAAAGTCAGAAGGAGGCTTCCTTTGGAGAGTGTCAAGCAATGGAATATTTCCTGAGTATCTCTCTTGTTCCAGACTGCTAGAGGCTGTTTGAGCTCCAGCAGTCTCTTAATTAAGGGTTAATGTTGGGATGAAATAAAGTGGTGGGGAGTCACTGGACAGTTAACAGTAGCAGGTTTACTTGGACACAACACAGCATAGAAATGCAAGCGTGAGGGGGCGGAACCAAGATGGCGGAGTAGAAGGACGCATGTTTATGAGCTCTGAAACCACAGCCCATAGAATTAATGTAAAAAGAGACCCCCATAACTTCTAGACCACTGAAAGGGGTACAGAAATGGAGTGGAAGAGATTTCCGTTCCAGGGAGCCCTGGAGACCCGTCCCCAGGGTCCATCGCGCCCTGGAAAGTGGACCCCACCCCAGCGCTGTCCTGGCCACGGCCCCAGAGAAGCTGACCCGAGCAAGCTTCAGGGACAGAAGCTCCGGCAGTCGGGAAAGTCCCTCCACCCACAAAAGCTACAGGTCAGTGAGAGAGATGGCTGGCTGGCTGAGGGGAGTGGGGTGTCTCTGTGACTCGGGCCCCCTTGGGAGGAAGCAGCTGCGGCAGAGATGGGGGCAGGAAGTGGTGGAGGGAGAGGCGTGGGAGGCAGCGGAGGCAGCGGCAGCCCAGGACTCCCCCAGCAGCAGGCAGGATCTTCATTACTGAAAGTCTCTGCATAAACAACCTGAGGGAGCTGAGCCTGGGAGATGGCCCTGCCCCACCCCGCTCTATTACTGAAGGCCACTGCATAAAGCCCCTGAAGGAGCTGAGCCTGGGAGGCGGCCCTGCCCTCACCCCAGCACCAGAACTAAAGGTCACATTGATTAACGTGTGGAAAGCCCATTTGAATCTCAGAGCCCAAGCACTAGCTGGGCGGATCTAGGTGGGGGTGGACAGGAATCTCAGAAGTCAAGTAACTGGCTGGGAAAATGCCTAGAAAAGGGAAGAAAAATAAGGCTATAGAGAGTTTTTTCCAACAAATGCAAATGATCCCGACTTTCGGATCTGACGACGACAACGAGGAAATATTCTTGCCATCAGGGAAAGACGTGGAGGGCAGGCCCTCAGCACCCCAGACACCCCAGAGGGATGTCGGGTGGGCTCAGGCCTTGGAAGAGCTCAAAAAGGATTTTGAAAAGCAAGTTAGACAGGTGGAGGAAAAACTGGGAAGAGAAATGAGAGAGATGCAAGGAAAGTATGAAAAACGGGTCAATGCCTTGGTTAAGGAGACCCAAAAAAATGCTGAAGAAAATAACACCTTGAAGAATAGGCTCACTCAATTGGCACAAGAGGTTCAAAAAGCCAATGAGGAGAAGAATGCTTTCAAAAGCAGAATTAGCCAAATGGAAAAAGAGGTTCAAAAGCTCACTGAATTTAGTAGTTCTCTCAAAATTAGAATGGAACAGATGGAGTCTAATGACTTTACGAGAAAGCAAGAAATCACCAAACAAAACCAAAAGAATGAAAAAATGGAAGAGAATGTGAAATATCTCATGGGAAATGCAAGCGTGAAAGAGTGATGAAGTTTCTCTGGTCACAGCCCCTCTCCCCTCTATGTAAACGCATCTGATTATCAGAGAAGGCTGCCAGGGAAGATTATGAGGACTTCAGTGTCCTGCAGAAATCCACCAGGTTTGAGAGGTCCAGCCTGCCCATTGGTGTGACTGTTTTTGTCAATGAAAATAAGCTTCATTACATCAAATAATAAATACATGCAAAGATGCACTTAGCAGCCTTAGTCATTTATGCAGGTTTCTTTTTTAAACATTCTGTGACAAATTCAACATTCGACATGGATAGCCTTCTGAAAAGTAACTATGTGGGTTCTTAAGTTTTAGTAGGCAGAACAGTCCTCTGTCTTTATAACTGCCTCATTTTAAATTTATTGCAAAGCAAGAACAATCATGCAAATGTACACACACCAAAGACAAAACGAAGAAAAAACTAGCTATTTTTCAAAGCAGGGTCTCTATCCTGTGGACCTAAGTGACAGATACTTAATCAGCAGTAAGCATTGAGTCATGAGAAAATCATGAAACGTTATTGGAATCTCCGAACAGGTGCAAAAACCCGACAATTTGGGTGGTTTTAAGAGTAACCAAAGAAGAAAATGATTGGGTCAGGTTAGGAGGGCAGGAAGCTGTCGTTAACCCCAACATAAGCAACATTTTTACAAGCAATTTCTGTACTCAATGCTTTAAAAACAAGAAAATGGCCTGGATGGTTCCTAATTATGTAAAATACTAACGTTAACCTTTTCTTCTATTTTTCAAGGTTATGGTGGGGAAAAGACGCAGAAAGGCGGAGAGAATCCAAACTTTTATACCATTCAAAATAAGGGATTTTTATGAATGCTTTTGAAAGTCACCAGAGGAATAAGTGTTATTCTGTCTTCTTCAGAACGAAGTGCCAAACTGTGGAAACAAAGTGGCATGGTAAGATCTTGCATTTCGTTCAGGATTAGTCAGGCATTCCCAATACTAATCTTCGAGCATGAGCGGTGGCTCCCTTTAGCCTCTCCATGGAACTTTTTCTCTCTAAATACATGGGTCTGATCTCCTTGAAATAGCAACCAATTGTGCATATTTGCCTTGGGGTACTTGATTGCTCCCCTTATCCTGGGTGTAGCTTCGAGACAGGGGTCCATAGTGGCTAAGCAAGTGCTGGTATGGCGTGGAGGCCGTTAGACTGGTAAAAGGTGAGTGGACATTTCGCGACAGGTTCAGGGACACACCCGGTAGGTTGACCTTCATGTTTTGCCTGTGGGACATGCCCTCAAGGAGAGTAGCCCCCGAAGCCAGCAGGTCCCACGGGACAGTGGAGTGCCTCCAAGCCCTAACTATATAGATCTTTTTTTTTTTTTTATTCCCATTCGTGGGACTTTTTATGCCCTTAGCGGGCAAGGAAGCAACATCAGGGAAAACCGGGCCCAATCAGGTTCCATTCTGGCCATGGAAAATTTTAAGCTGCTTACTATGTGCCAGGCACTCTCCTACACTGGAAATATGAAGAGCTCCAAGACAGAATCTGTCCTCTCCAGGTGCTAAGGGATTAACAACAATGAGCAAGCAAGCCATATCAATAAAATAGTAGAAAGAAGGAAATTGCTAGAAATTTGCAGGGGAGAGAAAACCATCCTAGGATTAGTGGGGTTTGAGCTGAGACTTGAAGAAAGACAAAAAAGTCAGTTGGAAGAGAGGGTTAGGAAGAATGTACTAGGTGTGAGGAACAACCACTGAAAAAAAATGCCTAGATTTGGGAGACGTAACATCCTGTGCTTGGTTCCTCCTACTGTAAGGCAACCCCTTTTTTACCTCCCTAATTAACTCATGTTCCCATTCACGTCAAAAACTCTTAGAAACTTTTTCATGTCTACTGAATACTTCCCTTTCCTCCATGCTGACAGCTGAGAACCTTATCTTATAGTTGACTAAAGACATTGAGACCATTTGCTGAGAGCTCCCTCTTCTCTCCAACTTCTCATCTCACAACAACCACATGTCTTCTGCCTCTATCTCATCCTAGATCTATTTTCCAGGTCATTTGCTTTTCCAAAGAAAGAGCTCACTTTTTCTTCTATTTTGAGGGTTTTTGTTTTGTAATTTGTTGTTATCTCTTGAAGTCATGAGATGCCATTTCCTCACTTCCCAATTTTAAGGAATTATTCTCTTCAATGACCTTGAGTACCTCCTTTTCCATTTGACCAATTCTAATGTATAAGGAGGAAAGTGGTAACTACAATAGTAACAGGGATTTTGAAAGAGACGAGTGTTGAGAGGAAAGTAATGTAAAGAGTTAACACAATAACGGAGCTCATACCCTCTCCTGTGCAGGCAGAAATGGTCCCCTCTCACCCTAGAACCCATCAGAGTGCCCCCCTATTATTATGCCCACATTCTGAATCTCCAGTCTATCCTGTTCTACTGGCTGCTTTCCCATGGAACGCAAGCATGCTCCCATCCTCAAAGAACCTCTTATGACCATCTACCCCTTAGCTCTCCTGCCTTTAGCAGTCAAAATTGTGTAGAATGTCATCTTCAATAGGTACTTCTACTTCTTTTCCCCTCACTCTCTTCTTAACTCTTTGTATCCTGACTTACTGCTTCATCATTCAACTGAAACTTCTCTCTCTAAATTCACTAACCTCCTCTCAATTGCCAAATCGATTGCCCTTTTCTCAGTCCTCATCCTTCTGGATCCTCACTCTTGGACACTGTTGATCTCCCTCTTGTCCCTGTTTTTCTCTTCTCTCCATGTTTATGAGATGCTCTAGTTTGGCATAGAAAGCGCTTCAGTCTCTCACCCCCTTCTGATCTTTCAGTCTTCTTCTGCCTTATTCCCCATTCCCCATAGATTTTGCAATCCAGATAAATTGCTATTCCTTGAACATAATACTCCATCTCCAGCCTCCTGACATTACTCTTAGCTCTCCTGAATTCATACAATGATCTCCTTCCTCATCTCCACCTCTGGGTGCCATCAATATATTCCCAAAATTCCACATATTATAAAAAATCTTACTCAATCTACCTTAATTCTCTTTCTTTCTTCATGATAATTATTTCCTATTTATTTTATATGTAGCTTGTTTACATTTAATTATTTGTATGTTGCATCCCCCATTGTACTCGGAGCTAATTTACAGTAGGAACTGTCTCTTACCTGTCTTTTTTATCCTCATGTCTTAGCACAAGGCACATATTAGGTGCTTCATATATGTTTCTTGAGTGAGTGATTCAGACATATAATCCAAGAGTAATTTCCCAAGAAATGAGTTGTCCAAGTATATAAAGCAGAAATTTTCTTTTCATTTCTTTATTCATCTTTAATATTCATTTCTTTTATATTTTGAATTCCAAATTCTTTTACTCCCTGTTCACCCCCCCATCTAGAAATCAGAATATATGACATCAATTATCCATGTTAAGTGATATAAACCTTGATTCCATGTAAGCCAAGTTGAAAAAAAGGGTTAATCAAAGAACATAAGGAAAATGCAATATCTGTGCTTCAGCATACTGCCTCCACTCAGTGTTCACCAGTTATCTATGTGGAAGTTGATACCTTTTTTCATAATTTCTCCTGTGAAATTTTCTTGAACTAACATGGTAAGTCTCTCAAAGTCAATAAACATTATCATCTTCTTGTTCCTGTTTACAGTGTTCTGTTTCTGCTCATATCAGTTTGCATCAGTATATACGAATCTTCCCAGGTTTTTCAGAAACCATCCTGCTTATAATATTTCTTATGACACAAGAATGTCCCATCAGAATCATACAGCACAACTCGTTCAGCCATTCTATAATTCCTCTCTGAGGCACTGCACTTAATCTCAGGACCTGTGGGCTCCAAGTGTCCCTCCACTCCCCAGGCATATCTTACAAACTCAGCTTGAATACTTACATGCGAGATGAGTCCCTGAACCTGGCTGGGAATGTCCCCTCTCCTCCTGCCAGCCTGGCAGCTCCTTGCCTCCAAGAGTTTTCACCACTGCGACACCAGCCTTTCAACTGTTAGTAAATTTCACACTTCTCATTCCAGTGGCAAAAAATGTATTTTTTCTCTGTCTAACCCGTTTCCTGATTACTAAAGGGAAAAATAATGATAGTTGTTTTAATGGGATCAAAATGATGAAATGATTGCAAAATGCTTAATGTAATGACTGATATATATTACATGCAACATTATTATTGTTATTTCTCTTTAATTTAATGTAATTGTAGCTTTGAGGTCATTTTTGAATGCCAAAAGTAATAAGATGTGCAATTTCTGTATGTGATAATCAGGAATTGCAATTAAGGCCATCTGAAATCAATTGTTTGTGCTAAAAAATGTATTTCTGAGATTGTATTCCTAATGTTCTCTTAGACTGTGAGATGTGAGAGGCCATGGTGAGGTACAAATGTTGTCAAAGTAACTTCAGTTTGTCTCTTGTTGCATAGGAATTGTTAAAAAGATGGGATGAAATTATATAATTTGACATATACTAAGATAGCAGATTTTTTTTCCAATTGAAATCTTTGCTATTGTAAGGGAAATACACACACACACACACACACACACACACATACACATATGGTGGTTTATAGTTTCCACATATTATGCAAGGTGATTTAGAAGTGCATTAATCTATAGTTCTTATAAACTGCTAAAGTTTCTGTGTTGTAGAATTTGTATTGAGCAAATTAGAGTCCATTAAAAATAAAAAGGGAGTGATTTTCAACCCAGTTTCATCCAAATGATATACTTATGTAGATTAATTAGAAGCTTTATAGACTACCTATGTGAAATTCCAGAATGCAATTAGTTTCTAGGTATATGTTAAAAGAAAATTTGTTATTTTAATAAGACTAAATTAATTGGATATGTCCTTCTTGACTTATAGAAACTAAATCTCTTCTCCATTAAAAACATCTCATTGGGGGCGGAGCCAAAATGGCAGAGTAGAAGGATGCACGTTTACGAGCTCCGAAACCAAAAGCCCATAGAATTAATGTAAAAAGAGTCCCCGATAACTTCTGGGTCAATACAAGGTGTGCAGAAACAGAGTGGAAGAGATTTCCGTTCCAGGAAGCCCTGGAGACCCGTCCCCAGGGTCTAGCGCGCCCCGAAAGTGAACCCCACCCCCAGCACTGCCCTGGCTGCGGCCCCAGAGAAGCTGATCTGAGCAGGCTTCAGAGACGGAAGCTCTGGCAGCCGGGAAAGTCCCTCCGCCCACAGAAGCTACAGGTCAGTGAGAGAGAAGGCCGGGCTGGAGGAGAGGGGAAGTAGGGCATCTCCCTGACTCGGGCCCCCTCAGGAGGAAGCGGCAGCAGCAGAGATGGGGGCAGGAAGCGGCAGAGGCAGAGGTGTGGGCGGCGGCTGAGGCGGCAGAGGCCCGGGACTCAGGAATCCCCCAGAAGCAGGCAGGATCTTCATTATGGAAGATTCCTGCATAAAACCTGACGGAGCTGAGCCTGGGAGACGGCCCTGCCCCCACCCCGCTCTATTACTGAAGGCTTCTGCTTAAAGCCTCCAAGGGAACTGAGCTTGGGAGGCGGGCCCCCCACCCTGCCCCCACCTGCTCCATTCCTGAAAGTCTCTACATAAAGCCCCTGAGGGATCGGAGCCTGGGAGGTGGCTCTGCCCCCACCCCAGCACCTGAACTAAAGCTCACTGATTGACAGCCGGCAGGAGGAAAGCCCATTTAAATCTCAGAGGCCAAGCACTAGCTGGGCGGATCCAGGCGGGGGTGGAAAGGAATCTCAGAAGTCAAGTAACTGGCTGGGAAAATGCCTAGAAAAGGGAAGAAAAATAAGACTTTAGAGAGTTTTTTCCAACAAATGCAAATGATCCCGACCTTCGGATCTGATGATGAGGACGTATCCTTGCCATCAGGGAAAGACGTGGAGGGCAGGGCCTCAGTACCCCAGACACCCCAGGGGGGTGGCAGGTTGGCTCAGGCCCTGGAAGAGCTCAAAAAGGATTTTGAAAAGCAAGTTAGACAGGTGGAGGAAAAACTGGGAAGAGAAATGTCAGAGAGGCAAGAAAAGTATGAAAACCGGGTCAATACCTTGGTAAAGGAGACCCAAAAAAATGCTGAGGAAATTAACACCTTGAAAAATAGGCTCACTCAATTGGCAAAGGAGGTTCAAAAAGCCAATGAGGAGAAGAATGCTTTCAAAAGCAGAATGAGCCAAATGGAAAAAGAGGCTCAAAAGCTCACTGAATTTAATAGTTCTCTCAAAATTAGAATGGAACAGATGGAGTCTAATGACTTTATGAGAAACCAAGAAATCACCAAACAAAACCAAAAGAACGATAAAATGGAAGAGAATGTGAAATATCTCATGGGAAAAACAACTGACCTGGAAAATAGATCAAGGAGAGACAATTTAAAAATTATGGGACTACCTGAAAGTCATGATCAAAAAAAGAGCCTAGACATCATCTTCCATGAAATTATCAAGGAAAACTGCCCTGACATTCTACAACCAGAGGGCAAAATAAGTATTGAAAGAATCCATCGATCACCACCTGAAAGAGATCCAAAAAGAGAAACTCCTAGGAACATTGTGGCCAAATTCCAGAACTCCCAGCTGAAGGAAAAAATCTTGCAAGCAGCTAGAAAGAAACAATTCCAGTACTGCGGAAATACAATCAGGATAACCCAAGATCTAGCAGCTTCTACATTAAGGGATCGAAGGGCGTGGAATAGGATATTCCAGAAGGCAAAGGAACTAGGACTGAAACCAAGAATCACCTACCCAGCTAAACTGAGTATAATACTTCAAGGGAAAATATGGTCTTTCAATGAAACAGAGGACTTTCAATCATTCTTAATGAAAAGACCAGAGCTGAAAAGAAAATTTGACTTTCAAACACAAGAATGAGAAGAAGCATGAAAAAGTAAACAGCAAAGAGAAGTCTCAAGGGACTTACCAGAAGTGAAGTGTTTACATTCATACAGGGAAAGACAATATTTCTAACTCTTAAGATTTTTCAGTATCTGGGTAGTTGGTGGGACCACTCTTACACATGTACATGCATGCACACACATACACACATGCACACACATACATAGACAGAGAGCACAGATTGAACTGAATAGGATGGGACCATACCTTAAAAGAAATTAAGGTAAATGGTGAGAGATAAATGTAGATGGAGGAAAGAGAGGGAAAGGGAAGGGGGTAACTATATGTCATTTAAGAGGCAGGTAGGAGTTTTTCTTAGTGGAGGGATAAAGAGGAGAGCTGAGGAAAAAAAAAAACCAAGAAGTTTACCCTCATCACATTTGACTAAACGAAGGAGTGAAATGCACACTCATTTTGGTATGAAAACCTATCTTACAGTATAAGAAAGTGGGGGAGAAGGAGATATTGCAAGGGGGGATGATGGAAGAGAGGGCAAAGGGAGGAGGGAGCAATTTGAAGTCAACACTTGGGGAGGGACAGGATCAAAAGACAGAAGAGAAACAATGGGGGCAGGTTAGGAGGGATGGTAATCCAGTTAGTCTTACACAACACGACTATCAGGGAGGTCATTTGCAAAACTACAAAGATATGGCCTATATTGAATTGCCTGCCGTCCCAAAGGGAATGGGTGGGGAGGGAGGGATGGGGAGAATTTGGAACTCAAAGTTTTAGGAACAACTGTTTAGTATTGTTGTTGCAACTAGGAAAGAAGACATACAGTTAAGGAGAAATAGAAAGTCATCTGGCCCTACAGGAGAAAAGAGAAGATGGAGACAAGAGAAGGGAGGGATGACAGAAGAGAGGGCAGATTGGAGATAGGGAAAATTAGATTGCTTGGGGTATTGGGGTGGGGGAGGGGATAAAAGGTGAGAAAATTTGGAACCCCAAAATTTGTGAAAATGAATGTAAAAAATTAAATATATAAAATTAAAAAAAAAGAATGTAAATAAAAATATCTCATTGACTAAGGTACTTGGTGATATCTGGGAATACTGCAATAACTAAGGATTTAGTTTTGTTTTAATACTTTTTGAATTGGTGTTACTTTACACCAACTTAGTTTTGGTGAATTCTAATTTTAATATTTGCAATTTTTCCATGGCCTCAGCAAGAGTTAAATGAATGTCTGAACCTATTGTATGTGTAAGATTTAGTTCCTGAAGTATCACATTCTTCCAGAGTGAGTATAATTAGGAAAGAATTACCAAACTTGTGAAACAAAGACATAAATTACTCTTTTTGGTTTGTTTAAACTGCATTGGGATTCCAGTACACTTACATTAGTTACAAGTAAAAACTTATGAGCTATGTTGTCTTATGTTTCAAATGTAAAGAAAAGTTGCATAATTTGAGAAATAGGATTGAGAGATTTGGAAGGACAAATAAAGTTCTTTATTAATTAGGCTCACTGATGATCAAAAAATTGAAGGTCTGTGATCTCTTTCCATAATCAAAACAAAACCATGGAGAACACTGAATACTTAAATACCTTTGGAAAAGAAAGTGCCCTCGAAAGGTAAAAATCAAGTCTGATTGTGGAAGAATTAATGAGGAGATGGGCTCAAAATCTTCAACTCCTCCTGCGAAGAACATGTCTTGGTCAGGAGACTCAGCCATCTCCAGCAATCTGGACAAAGGAATCCATCTCTACCCAGACCATTGTGGTTGACTTCCTAGTTCAGGAGCTGGATTACTCAAAGATACAATGCGGGCAGAGGGAATTCTTCAAGAGCGTTGACTTAATGCTTTAGGGTTAGATTATACTATTTCTGGGAACCTGGATTGTATTCTGTTTACACTGTAAGCAGAAATAGTCTTCTAGTTGGTTGGGGTCCTGCCCAGGATCAAGGAGCATGTTCCCTGAGGATTTGAAAATATAATTTATCAGATGCTGACTGACCTACTAGAGGGTAGTCCCTGAAGGAGGAAATAAAGAGTATTTATCTTAATTTAATAATTGGCTATTAATATAATAGAATAAATCACTTCTTTCAGGAAGAAGATGAGATTTGGAAGTCATCAATCTGAATTTGAATCCAAGTCCTACTACTAAGAATAAGGACTAGAGTTGCAGCCTGACTATAAGATTTTGTATATTCCCAGGGTTATTGGCTTGGTTATTTGTTTTTTTTAATAGCTTTGTACAGGGAAGTTATGTGGTGCAGTGCCTCCAATACCAAGAGTGGAGCCAGGAGGATCTGAGTTCAAGTCTGGCCTTAGATTCTTAATAGCTATGTGACCCAAGGCCAGTCACTTAACCATTTTTGTCCTAAGTTCCAAATCTGTAAAATAGGAACACACTGGAAAAGATAAAGCAAACCACTCCGTTGTCTTTACTAGGAAAACCACAAGTATAAAAGTCCATGGCATCACACAAAATCTGACATGACTGAGTGACTGAAGAACAACAAGCCCTGGGGAAATATTTCCACAGCTTTGATGGGGGCCCTTCCTTCCAGGAACACTGAGTGGTAACTTCTTTACTACTTTCTCAGAAGCCCCCTTCCACTCTTGCCTACCCACCCCTTTCAGCCTCAGTTTTCTCATCTCTAAAATGGGAATGATCCCAGAATTTCCTACCTTCAAGGACTTTTAAAGGGAACCGTTTCATCCATCTCAGAGTTGTACAGAAATTTGAGTTGTTCTGTAATTATCTCAAGGGATCTGTGTCCTGGGAACAGAAAAGAAAGGAGAGTTAGGCATCTAAGAGAAAGCCTGTGTAAGGACCAAGAATGGATTAAAAGTGAATCCCACACATACAGCAAATACCAGGAAACACTAGGCATGTGGGAGGACTGAGCCCTGGGAAAGATGGTTTTCTCAGTGAGGTAGGAAAGGAAGCCTGGAGTCTGGGCCATAAAGAAAGGAGAGGGACAGGTGGGAATAGGAGCAGAAGAGGTGAGAAGGACTTTCCCATACCACTTAAATGAAGGGAGACAGAGAGCAAGGATATGGAGAAAAACACCTGCCCCAAATGGAGGGGAGACCTTGATGCTGCCCCAAGATCCCTGGGGACACAGAGCCTGCAGACATTAAAGAGATGATGTTCCTCTAAGGAGAGAAAGGCAGAAAAGAGATGTGGCAATTAGGATATCTTGAAAACTTGACAAAAAGGGCTCCATGAGTAGCACAAAGGCCTCCTGGACACAGTGTCTGGATACCATGGAGAAAGGATTGACCAAGAGCACCAATGTATTGTCAGTCATTCCTTTAAGGCCTTAATGGGCCCACAGAACCACAGGTCTCATTTTCTACCTGAGACTCAGTGAATTCTCTCCATGATATCCCTGACAAGAGGTCATCCATATCTCTGCTTGGAGTGCTACAGTGACAGCGAACTCCCTACCTCCCAACCTAGGTCATTACTTCAGAACGTTCAGTGTTTCATTAAGACAACACTGCATCCCTGTAATCAATCCATTAATCAATCAATCTCAGAAGTATTTATTAAGGACCTACTCTGTTCCAGGACCATTGTCTTTCCCTTTGATTCTAAGTCTCCATACCAAAGTCACACCAAATCTCATCCCTTTGAACTGAGAGAGTCTTTCAGATGCCTTCAGCTACCACTTCCTCTGCTCTCTTCTCTTTTCAAGGTGAAATACCACACATGTACAGATTCATAGAATTTAGAACTAGCCTGATCTAATCCTCTCCATGTGAACTAGAGGAAACAGGCCTAGAAAGGGAGGTTCAGTGACTTTCCCAAGGTTTCACAAACTGTAGGAAGCAGAGTTGGAGTTGAAACCAATGTCCTGATTCTACATTCAGGGCTGCTTCTACCACAGGATCCTCTTCCTTTCATCTGTTCCTCATAGAATGAGTTTTTCTGACTCCTCTCCATCCCCATCTGTCAATGTCCTTCCTAAATGTGGATCCTGAAAGTGATCAGGATATTCTAGGTATGCTCTGAGCAGGACCCCAGAGAGAACTTTGATTCTTGACAGGATTATTTCCTCCAGCCCTATGATTCACTGGTGTGAGGGCACTCTAGATTGGAGAATCCTATTGGTGATATAAATAAGCCACAGATTAGACAGTTGCCTGGGACAGAGATGGGTTAAAAAAACCCAGGTATTTTCGACTCCAGAATTGACCTTCTATTGTCTACCACAGGTTCATTGGATGCTGCTATTCAGGCAAACTTTAATCACTATACCTAAGGCAGCCACTTAGCTAGGGATACAGCACTGGACAGAAACAAACACACACTCACACACAGACTCCTACAGTGCAAGAGTTACACACAGACTCAGTCACTCACAACCCCTCTGGGGACCTAATGCTCTTGATCTTCTGTGTCCTTTGTAAACTTGAGTTTCTGATGGGTTTACCTTGTCACTATAGGAAGACATAGGGGAATGGCCCTTGGTCAGCAGCTCTCCTTTCCAATGAAGGTGGCAGATACCTACAAAGACCTGTCATGTCCCTGAAGTTTTCTGCCCCCCCCCCAATTCTGCCCTTCCAAACAATATTGGAACTTCAGCATTTGATAGTTCACTCCCACCTCCACCAGCACTATCAGCTTTCCTGACAAGCACACAGGCTCCCCAGGCTCAAAACACAAGTAGTTTTCTTGAAAAGTAAATGAATGAACAAATGAATGAAAAAGCATTGATTAAGTGATTATTTAATATGTACCTAGTACCATGCTTAAAGTTGCCATTACAAATAGATAAAGAGAGTCAGTGCTCTCAAGGACATCTCACCCTAACTGGGGACAAGAATGGACAATGGAAGGGTGCCTCCTTCGGGGGAATTGAAAGGATGTCGGTGGCAGGGAAAATGACAAGACCCAGGATCCCGTAGAACACATCAGGGAGCCTGCCTTGCAGAATTGGGAGTTTGGAAGGGACTATAACCACCACCATCACCACCACCATGAACGAGGGGAAGGAGAGCAGAACTAAGGATCCTAGTGGAGCATGGATTCATACTTCCTCCAGCAGGACGAGGGCGTGGCAGCATAGGCACAAAGGTTGGGGCATGGCACCCTGATGAGCACCAATACACATACAGGTAGCACAAATGAGTATTTACGACCAATGATCTACTTCCCTTTCTCCTCCTGATTCCCAACTACACCACCTATATATTCCATAATCTGTGACTTACAGTATTCTTGTAGGGAGGGCTCTGGAAGGTGATAGCCAGGTGTTGCTTTCCAACTTTTGCCTTTCCATTCACAGTGGAGGGTGGCTCTTGCAAAAAACAGAATCAAATAATGAGAAAATGGAAAATAATATGAAAATCTTATCAGAAAAACAATTGGTTTTGGAAATAGATGAAGGAGAAATCATTTAAAAAATATTGGGCTACCTGAAATCCACGATTAGAGAAAGAGCCTAAGCATTATTTTAAGAAATTATCCTAGAAAATTGCCCTGATATCTTAGATTCAGAGGGTAAAATAGAAATTGAAAAGATCTGTTAACCACTTTCTGAAAGAGATTCCAAAATGAAAACCCCTAGGAATTTTAGAGCCAAATCACAGAGCTCAGAGGTAAAGGAAAAAATATTTCAAGCAGCAACAAAGCAACAATTCAATTGTCATGGAGTCAGCATCAGGATCACACAAGAGTTAGTAACTTCCATCAAAAGGAAGAGAGAACTTGGTACATATTTGGGAAGGCAAAGAGTTGGGATTACAATGAAGAGTAAACTATACAGCAAAACTGAGTAAAACCATTTGGGGGAAAAAATAGACATTTGAAGAAATAGGGAAATTTTAAGCATCTTAAGCAGAAATTAGAGAAGCAGAAAACATAAACAGAAAAGAGAACTCACAAGGGACTCAATTAAAGATAAATTGTTTCCTTTCCCATATATAAAGATGATACATGTAACACATAAGATCTTCCTCAGTATAAGGGCAGTTAGAAGTATTCTACATAGAGATCATGGGTGTGTGTTTACTGTGTTGAGGTGACCACAGGGAATGGATGGAGTGAGAAGGAAGGAAGCACTGGGAGAAGATGGAAAAGAGAGATGGAATATGGAAAAGTTTCTCACATAAAAGAGGTATTAAAGGAAGAGCTTTTCTAGTTAAGGGCAAAAGGTGGAAGAATTAGTGAGCAAGAATTGGTTCAAAAAGGGAAATATATATATATATATATATATATATATATATATATATATATATTGTGTGTGTGTGTGTGTGTGTGTGTGTGTGTAGATTAAGAGAGGCAGTGGTTAGAAGCAAAATCAACCTTCAAAGAGGGATACAATAAAAAGAGAGAAGAAAAAAATGGGCTGGAGGGAAATACACAGTGAATAATAATAACTATAAATTTGAAATGAATGAGCTTCCCAATAAAAGAGAAATAGACAGCAGGATGGATTAGAAACCATAAGCCAACAATACATGGTTTACATGAAACACAGTTGAACACAGAAAGATACACACAGTGTTAAAAGAAGAGATGGGAGTAGAATATACTATGCTTCACCTAAAGTAAAAAAGGCAGAGACACAAATCATGATCTCAGACAAAGCAAAAATAGACCTAATTAAAAGAGATAAGGAGGAAAACCATGATATAACTAAAGGGTACCACAGATAATGAAGTAATGTCAAAATTTCTACAGTTAGTTCCTCTGATGAATACCTATTGTCAATATATCGCTAGCTAAATTACATTTATAAAAAGAAGAGGCATTCCCCAATTGATTAGTAGTCAAGGGATATAAACAGGGAGCTTTCAGAAAAAGAAATCAAGGATAGCTATAATGGTAAGAAATCATGTTCTAAATCGCTAATTTTTAGGGAAGTACAAATGAACACAACTGTGAGGTGGCATCTCACATCTATCAGAAATGACAAATGCTGAAGGAGATGAATGAAAATAAGCACACTAACCAGTTGTTGGTGGAGTTGTTTGCTGGTCCCACCATTCTGGAGCACAATTTGAACTTATGCCTAAAAGGCTATAAAACTGTGTTATACCACTAGCAGGTCTGTACCCAAAGAGATGAAAGGAAAAGGAAAAAGACCTTTACGTACAAAACCATTTAGAGCTGCTGTGGTTGTGGTGGCAAAGAATTGTGAATTGAGGAGTTACTCTTCAATTCAGGAATGGATGAACAAGTTGTGGCATATGATTTTGATGGAGTACTTCTGTGCTATAAAAAATGACGAAGGGTGTGCTTACAGGAAAACCTGGGAAGACATATGAATTTATGCAAAATAATGTGACTGGAAATAAGAGATCATGGTGTACAGGAACAGCAAGGTTGTAAATGATGATCAGTTGTGAAAGGACTTAACTGCTCCTAAAAATGAAATGGTAAACACATTTCCAAAGGGCTCAAGATGAAAAAATGTTCTCCTCCAAAGAGAGAACAGATGAACTCTGAATGCAAATTGATGAATTATTTTTTCACTTTCTTTATTGTTTTTGCTTTTCTGATATTGCTAATATGAAAATGAGTTTTGCATGATTTCAATTTCATAATAAATATATCCCTTGCCTTTCAGTGGTTGGAGGAGGGGCTAGATGGAGTGAGAGAATTTGGAACTCAAAATTTAAAGCATAATGATTGTTAATAGCAAATGAACAATAATTTTATTTTAAAGGAATTCAGTAAAAAAAGAAGAAGATGATGAAGCAGAAGGAGGAGAAGGAGATATAGAAGAAGAGGAAGAGGAAAAAAAAGAAGAAGAATATGATGATGATAATGACAGCGGCGGCGGCGGAAGTGGTGAGAGAAAGGTAGCAGTGCCCAAACTAGATCCTCTCTAGGGATTTTGACCTTTCTGGGGACTCACATCTAGCAAGTATTTTGTATTGTCTACAGTTATTTTAACTGGAATTTTTCTTTCTCTCTCTTGCTGCTGGACTTTGTTGGTTATATATAGAAATGCTGAAGATTGATATGGGTTTATTTTATATCCTTCAGCTGTGCTGAAGTTGTTAATTATTTCAACTACCTTTTAGTTTATTCTCTAGGATGCTCTACGCATAACATCTGCAACGACTAAAAGTTTTGTTTCCTCATTGCCTATTCTAATTACATCAATTTCATTTTCTTCTCCTATTATTAGAACTAACACTTTTAGCACGGTATCAAACAATAGTGGTGATAATGGAGATGCTTGCTTCACTCCTGACCTTATTGGAAATGCTTCTAGCTTGTCTCCCTTACAGATAATGCCTGTTGATATTTTTAGATAGAATCTATTTCTCATTTTAAGGAAAGCTCCATTCATTGCTATGCTGTCTAGTGCTGGCCTGTGGGGGTGAGGGCAGGGTTGGGAAAAGAGTCCTTAGATCACAGACTCTTAAAGGTAGGATGTTCCTCATGTAAAAGTGAGGAGCTTCTCTGATTATCCCACCCCTTCAAAGTAAGTAATACCTTTCTTAGACAAGTTAACTATGTAATGCTTAAAATCATTTAGGATAGTCTCACCTCACTCAATATGCCTGCAATCTGACTCTAACTGAACTTATTCCTAGCTAGATGCTGAAACACTGTTCATGATCTCTACTATTGGAGATGACTGTCCACCCCTCCCAGAATGGAACATTCATAAGCAGAAATGCTCTGGCAAGAATGTTTTTTGAGGACAACTCCTTTCCCATCACTTACGCATTTAACTGGCAACATTCCCTCTTGGTTAGAAGGAACTAGTAAAGGGGGGTAGTTCTGAACTATTTTCAAGGGTCCCCGTCCACACTTCACCCTCATCCCCATCTGAGCTCCCTCCCTCTTCCCCCCACACCCCCGTTATGGGCATATAGCCGGGGAAGTTTTCGTCAGGACTCTGGAGGCTGACCAGGGATTCCTTAGCTGCATGATCCAGATATACGTAATTCCCGTATTGGTGTTAAACTACTCTCGTAAAACTGAATACCTATTGAAACTTACTGATGTGGCATAACTGTTGAAACTTACTGATTGAGGCCTTCATCTTCTTCATCATCATCATCTGTATCTAAAAATTATTACTGCTATTGTTTACTAATATTAATAATAAAAGTATTACTACATATAAGTGCGTATCAAACTTGACAGTGTCATTTCTGAACCAATCCAAACTGAAACTAAATTAAGTTGCAGTAAATTAGGTTGCTTAGAAATGCAAACTGCCAACAGTTATTAATTGACTCAAGCAATGAATGAGAAGCATGTATGAAACACTCAAAAGCACTGCCTTTAGGGATTTACCCATACCTTTAGGAAGTTGTATGAAAGAAGAGAACTCATAACAGAAGAAGACAGAGATTCCTAATGTTTGGAAGGACAGAGGAAGGAGCAGAGTCTTAGCAACCTGAACCAAGAACTAGAAGGGCTGGGACAACCAGCAAGAGGAGAAAGAGAAGGAAAATGTTAATGACACACACTGGCTCCATGAGCATCTCAGAGGAGTACACCCAGGATGGTGCTGCCAGTGCACCCACCTACTCAAGGCCAAGGAAATTTCCAAGAAGATGTCTGCTCCTTCCCCAGTTTCCCCCGTTAATACCAGTCTACTCATAGACACTACAGTAATGTACTTTTTAGTCACACAAAGGTTTCTAGTAACCTGGATTTTGCCCCAAGCACAAAGTGGCCAGGAAGTCAAATAGAGATGGATATAAATGTCAATTGAAGGAGAGAGCCCAACCTCTGCTTAAATGATAGGAATTTTCCTAACCCATAATGTTTCATGTAAAAGAGTTTTCCTAAAGTTTCAGAAGTGGCAACCATACGGACTGAGAAGGGGCATTTTATTACTCCTAGGTTCACTTTAAAAATGACCCCTTGATTATAAAATTTTCTGTCACTTAAATAACAGATCCTGGAATGTCAGGCCTGGAAACATCCTTATATTATAGAATGTGAGATCTGGGTGGACCCAGAGACCAGGGAATATGGAATGTCAGAGTTGGAAGGGACCCTGGAACACAAAACATCAGAGGGTGGGAAAATCATATTAGCATCACAGAATTCCAGAACTGAAAAGGACCTTGGAACCCAGAATGTCACTGCTCCAGGGGGAGCACTATAGACTGGTCCCACTAGAAGTGTCCTCAGCATACAGACAGGCAGAGCTGAGAGGATTTTGAGAGTACTGAATATCATTGATGGAAGGGTGTTTACCTAAGCTCACACAGTTTATACTATAGATGTTCCCAACAAGGGAGTGGAACTGAGGTCAAATTTATGCATACAGTTGCCTGGGATCATTGATTCTTCCAAGTTAATTAAGAGAAGACTCTTCCTTCCACCATCGAATGTCTGGCAGAACCTGGAGTGTGCAGAGTGCAAATGTAGTCTCTTTAACCCTGCAGTAAGGCCTTCCTCCAGGTAATTTTTTAATAATAACTCAATACAAAAGGAAAAAGGAATTTTCCCTTGTCAGGTGAAACAAATGAACATGTCAGTCCAGCAGAGCTTAACCCCCTGCCATTCTATGAGTGACTGGTGCTACTTGGTTTGGCTCAATCTCTGCAAATTTATTGATGAGGTGAGTCAATTATTCAATGTAAACGTGAGAGAATGAACAGGCATTGAAGCCTCTGTGCGAAAAATCCCAACCCCTGGGCTCCAGGATGTTTGCCCCTGGCTTATTCAAAGAGCAGGGAGTAGGAGGGGGAGTCTCCTACCGTTTCCAGTTCACATCCAGATCAAGTGACTTACCCCACCCCTGGCAGAGTATAATCCCTCTAGAGGCAAATTGTAGTGTCCAGCAAAGCAGGAGCAGCCAGTTCTAATTACTGCTTGCTATGGTAACTGATCTGTTACCTAGGATGCCTAGAATCCTGATTTGGGGCAGTCAGGCTACCCCTTTATCAAGTCTCTGTTATTCTCCATAGGCCAGGGGCAGGGGAGGGCTTCTTCCCACCTTTGTCCTGCACTGCCAGGTGGGAGCAGATCCAAATCAAAAAGGGCTACAAAACACCAGGAAGTACCTACAAATGCCCATGTATGTACGCACATGTATGCCTGGC
Source organism: Bettongia penicillata ogilbyi (assembly GCA_023548195.1). Lineage (NCBI taxonomy): Eukaryota > Metazoa > Chordata > Mammalia > Diprotodontia > Potoroidae > Bettongia > Bettongia penicillata. The sequence goes on from JAJHZJ010000172.1 coordinate 132,298, forward strand.
ACTGTGCATACTGTCTATATTGAGAGACTGAGAACAAAACACATAAAGATGCAGAAACAGCGACAGGCAGAAACAGCGACAGGCAGAGCCAGAGCAAAGGAAAGAGAAATAAAGATGGCGAGTGCCTAATAGTATGAGAAAAAGGCACACAAAGCAAGCAGCTGTTGCTGTGAGACATGCATCAGGAAAGGTGGTGGTGATGTATTCATTTGTCTGGCACATGCTACATCCCCCCTTTTTCTCCCTCAATAGCCTTTCAAAGGCAATTCCTAAAACAGCTAAAAGAGCTGCTCAAGCAGTCAGAACACGTCCTGGAGGAAAATTACCAAGCCCTGTTCCTATAATCAGCAAAAGAGTCATGGAGAGGGTTGTCATAGCAACTCCATTTTCTCAGGTTCACATCCCTCCTGCTTTTTCATTGACCATCGTCTTTAGATTTTTTCCACGGGAAAATTGGTGGACACTATTGACTACTTAGCAGCCCCAAACCCATCATCTATTCAAGGAGAAGTCTGTACTGCCAGCCATAAATGAAGGAATGAAGGAATAAATGATCATTTGTTAAGCACTTACTCTATACAAATCGGGGCACCTAGGGGGTGCAGTGGATAGAGCACCAGTGCAGGAGTCAGAAGGACCTGAGTTCAAATCTCACCTCAGACACCTAACACTCACTAGCTGTGTGACTTTGGGCAAGTTACTTAACCCCAATTGCCTCATCCTGGGTCATCTCCAGTCATCCTGACAAATATCTGGTCACTGGATTCAGATGGCTCTGGAGGAGAAGTCAGGCTGGTGACCTGCACAGCCCTCTCTCACTCAAAAAAAAAAAAAAGCAAGTGCAAGTTATGTCACTATTTCTCTGATGGCATGATTTTCTTTGGCCACGAGGGACAAACACACACACTCTACACAAATAACTGTACTCAGGGCTGTAATACATATACCCACTGCCCCTCCTCATTTCCATTTTCTGAACCCCACAAATCCATTTTCATGAATTCAGTGTTACTGCATAAAGGAATGTCTAATTGGGTGGAATTCAAAAGGAATAAAAGGAAATAAGAAGTAGAAGAACAGAGCCAGCCCATCCAGTTCTAGAACTTGCCCTGGGGGCGGAGGATATTCCCCCTAATCTCTACCCTTCCTCATTCTTATTCCCCACCACTCCTTGCCATAGCCTTGCATTATGCTGAACCTTCAGTAGGTACTCAACAAATGGTGCCTGTTCTACTGTAATTTCACTTAAAAATGTAATAATCAAGGAACTGCCTAAGTCACATTTTGTTGGTTATCAACTTTACTCTTCCTCAAACTTTTTTCATCTGGGAATGGTGTCCCCAATTTCCTCAATTCTTTCCTGTATTGTATTGTTGCTGTGATTTTTCTTCTCTCTTGCTCGACCATACAGGAAAAGGTTTGGCCCTGCAGTTCCTACAGTTAGGAGGAGGCTTCCTTTGGATGGTGTCAGTCAATCCAGAAGTCCCTGAGTATCTCTTTTGTGCCAGACCATTAGAGGGGCCTTGAGCACCAGATGTCTCTTAATTCAGGGTCAGTTTTGGGATGAAATGAGTTACTGGGGAATCACTGGACAGGGAGCAGTAGCAGGTTCACTCTGAGCCAACACAGCATAGAAATGCAGGCATGATACTGTGACACAACTTCTCTGGACATGACTCCCTCCTCTATGTAAACACATCTAGTTATCAGAGTGGTTTGTTTACAATATTCTCTTGTTTCCTAGAGTGAGGCCTTCCTGCAAGTGATTTTTAGTACTAAATGAATAAAAACGCACAATGAAATTTTCCCTTGCCAGATTGTACAAATGAACCAATAGAAGCCCAGCAAAGCTTAACCCCCTGCCAGTGTATAAGTGACTGGTGCTAGCTGGTTTGGCTCAACCAGTAAATTATTGATGAGGTTAATCATCTAATCAATATAAATGTCAAAGCACAAACAGACACTGAAGGCCTCTGTGCTCAAAAGCCCAAACCCTAGGCCCCAGTATCCTTGCCCCTGGTTTTTTCAAAGAGCAAGGAATAGTAGGGGGGCTCTATCACCCCTTTTCCATTGGAAATCCAGACCAAGTTACCCAAGTGTCTAACAAGAAAGCAGCAGTTAGTTCTAATCACTGGTTGCTATAGTAACTGGTCTTCATCTTGGGTACTTGGAATGCTAAGTTGTATGCACTCAGCCTACCCCCTTATCAGGCCTCAATTATGCTCCCTAGGCCAGGGCAAGGGGAGGGTTTCTTCCCAGCTTTGTCTCAGACTGCCAGCTGGGAGTAGATCTAAATCATCAGGGGCTAAAAATATCAGGAGGTATCCACAAACACAAAGGTATGTGCACAAAGGCACTGTTCATATTGTCTATTTTGAAACACAGAGCAAAACACAGACATGGAGAGACAGAGACAGGCAGAGTCAGAGCCAGGGAAAGAGAAGTAAAGATGGCAACTGCAGATTAGTATGCAGAAGAAGCCACAGGAATGGAATGGGCTGGTGATGCATTGAGTTGTCTGGCACATGCTGCCTCCCCCTTCTCTCCCTCAGTAGCCTTTCAAAGGTAATCCCCACCCCTGCCTCAAACAGCTAACAGAGCTGTTCAAGCAGTCAGAGCACATCCTGGAGGAAAGTTTCCAGGCGCTCTTCTTATAATCTGCAAAAGAGTCACAGAGAGGATTTTTGTGCAACTCCATTTTCTCACGTTCCCATTTCACTTGAATTTTTATGATGTGTTTGAGATTGCCTTTTGTTTTTTTTTTCCCACAGGAAAATTGGTAGATGCTATGGATTACTTAACACCCCCAAACCCATCATCTATTGAAGGAGAACTCTATACTGCCAATCATGAATGAATGAATTAATGAGTATTTCTTAAGCAGTTACTATAAGAAAATAACTTTAATAAGTTCTGCAGTACCTGTCTCCACAGCCAGTCCCCATAACCCCTTTTTGATATACAACAAATCCATGTTCGTGTATTAAATGTTATTATTCTAAAGGGATGCCTAATTTGGTGGAACTGTGATTTAAAGTGATTGAAAGGAAATAGAAACGAGACGAACAGAGCCAGTCCATCTAGTTCTGGAACTTAACTGAGGGGAGGAGATGCTCCCCCTAATCTCACCCTTCCTCATTCTTATTCCTCACCACTTCTTGACACAGCCTAACATCATGGGAATGTTCAATAGGTCCTCAATAAATGCCTAACACATCTTTTTGATAGTCAACTCTAATCTTCTTCAAAATGTTTTTTTTTTTTTTATCTGAGAGTGGTGTCCCAAATTTCCTCAACTCTTTCATGTATTTAACTATTGCTGTGATTTTTCTTCTCTGTGACTCTCTCATACAAGAAAAAGTTTGGTCCTGCAGTTCCTATGGTCAGGACGTTTCCTTTGGACAGTGTCAGTGAATCCAGGGTTAACACTGGGATGCAGTGAGGTACTGGGAAGTCACTAGACAATTAACAGTAGTAGGTTTACTTTGAGCCAACAGAGCATAGAAATGCAACCATGATACAGGGACGCAGCTTCCCTAAATACAGCCCCTCTCTTCTCATATACACACAACTGGTTATCAGAGCAGGCTGCTAGGGAAGAATATTAGGACTTGAGTGGGCTTCAGGAATCTACCAGTTTGGAGAGGTCCTGACTGTCTGTTGGCGGGACATTTTTTTGATAATGAAAACAAGCCTTATTACTTCAAGTAATAAATACATACAAAGATGCACATAATAGTTTTTTGTCATTTATCAATTTTTTAAAATCATTCTATGGCAAACTCAAGACCTGAAATCTAGTCTTCATCTGAAAACTATCTGAGTTCTTAATGTTTTAGTAGGCTTATCAGTCCTCTGTATTCATAATTCCCGCCTTTAAAATTAATTTTAAAGCAGGAACAAGAATGCAAATTATCACACTCCAAAAACATAGCAAACAAAAAGCATGTTTTCTTAAAGTAGGGTCTCTGTTGTGTGGACCTAAGTGGGAGACATCCAATTGCCAATCAGCATTGACAAATGAAAAAATCCTTAAGCATTATTCGAAATTCGGGAAAAGGTGAAAAAGAAGCATAATTTGGTTGGTTTTAAGTGTACTCAAAAGAAGAAAATGATTGGGTCAGGCTAGCAGGGCAGTAAACTAAAATGGCCAGGAACATAATGAAAACTTTCTACGTGCCATTTCTGGACTCAATGATTTTAATATAAAAGTGACCTAGGTTGTTCCTAACTAATTACAATGCAAATCTTAACTACAAAACTGCCTTTTCTTCTATTCTTTCAGACTGCAGTCTGGACAACAGTGGGTACCGGCCTGAGTTCCCCTTAATGCCTGGTTTAGAGTGATTATCAATAGTAACAGTTCCCTCCTAGTTTGATTTAGTTACCTTTTTTTTCTTTTGTTCACTAAAAGGCCATTCTCTGACTACTTATTAAAGAGATCTATTCACTCAATGAGTATTAACTCCTTCTAAGAGAGGCCGTCCTAAGAAAGTCAGTGTCTCCCATTGCATCCTGGGCCATCTCCAGTCCTCCTGATGAATATCTGGTCCCTGGACCCAGATGGCTCAGGAGGAGAAAGTGAGGTTTCACAACTCTCCCTCACTCAAAACAAAGTCAAGTGCAAGTCATGTCATCATGTCTCTGATATCATGGTGTTCTTTGAAAACAAATGATGAATAAAACAACAACAGCCAGACTATGGTGTGGATTGGATAAAGAAAAAGGGAAAGTACCCAAACTTTTAGAGTATACACAAGAATAAAGCCCAAATGGGTACATGATCTAGGTATAAAGATTGATACTATAAACAAATTGGTGGAATAAGGAACGGTGGATTTGTCAGATTTATGGGGAAGGGAAGAATTTTTGACTAAACAAGAGATACAAAACATTGTGGAATGCAAAATGGATAATTTTGATTACATTAAATTGAAAAGTTTTCGCACAAACAAACCCAATGCAAGCAAGATTAGGAGGGAAGCCAAAAACTGGGAAAGAATTTTTGCAACTAGTGTCTGTGATAAAGGTCTCATTTCTAAAATATGTAGAGAACTGAGTCAAATGTACAAGAAGACAAGTCATTCCCCAATTGATAAATGGTCAAAGGATATGTACAGGCAGTTTTCAGAGAAAGAGATCAAAGCTATCTACAGTCATATGAAAAAATGCTCTAAATTGCCATTGATTAGAGAGAGGTAAATCCAAACAACTCTGAGATACCACATCACACCTATCAGATTTACTAACATGATAAAACAAGATGATGATAAATGCTGGACAAGATGTGGGAGAGTTGGAACACTAATTAATTATTGGTGGAGCTGTGACCTGATCCAGCCAATCTGGAAAGCAATTTGTAAATCTGTCCAAAGGGCTACAAAATTGTGCATACCCTTTGATCCAGCAATACCATTTCTAGGACTGTATCCCCAAGAGATCATAAAAATGGGAAAGAGTCCCACATGTACCAAAATATTTATAGTAGCACTCTTTGTGGTGGCCAAAAACTTAAAATCAAGGGGGATGCGCATCAATTGGGGAATGGTTGAATAAATTGTTGTGTATGAATGTAATGGAATACTATTGTGCCATAAGAAATGATGAACAAGAAGACTTCAGAGAGGCCTGGAAGGACTTATATGAACTGGTACTGAGGTAAAGGAGCACAACCAGGAGAATTTTATACACAGCAACAACCACAGTGTGCAAGGATATTTTTTTGGTAGAGTTAGAACTATATTGCAATGCAAGGACTTAAAAAATTCCCAGTAGTCTCTTAAGGCAAAATGCCTTCCACATCCAGAGAAAGAACTATGGAATTCGATCACAGAACGTAGCACATCATTTTCTTTTTTGGTTTCTTTTGTGATTTCTTCCATTCATTTTGATTCTTCTGTGCAACATGACTAAGGTGATGTATAGAATGTATGTATAGAACCTATATAAAATTGTATGTAGTCTCAGGGAAGGAGGAGGGAGGGAGGAAGGAGGAAGAGGGAAGGGGAAAAAAATCTAAGTCATATGGAAGTTATTGTAGAACACTGAAAACAAATAAAATAATTAAAAAAAAACAGCAACCAGACTGTGGTGTGGATTGGATAAAGAAAAGGGGAAAGAACCTAAACTTTTAGACCATTCAAAATAAGAAATTCATATGAATGTTTTCAAAGTCACCAGAGAAATAAGTTTTATTCTTTCTTATTCACAAAGAAATGGAAAATTTTCGAAATGAAGTGGGAGATTAAGATCTTGCATTTCATCCAGACTCTGTCAGGCATTCCCAGCATGAATGATGGCTTGCTTTAGCCTCTCCATGAAGCTTTTGGTCCCCGCATACGTGGATCTGATCTCTTTGCTTAGATATTCAGTGATAGCTAGGAATTGAGCATATTTGCTTTGGGGTATCTGGCTGCTCCCCCTACCTTGGGTGTAGCCTGGAGATGGGGGTTCATAGTCTGTTGATCAACTTCCAGTACTGGGTGGAGGCTGCCAGCCTGGCAAAAGGAAAATGGACCCTCTGAGCAGGGTTCGGATACACCCCTTTCATGTGGACATTCAAATTGGGCTTGTAGGACATGTTGAAGGAGGCGAGCAGCACCCAGAGCCCATCAGTCCCACCACGCAGTGGAATGGCTCTGCATCATGGCTCCCCAGCAAAATTTTTTTCCCATTGGTGGGATTTTCTATGCCCTTAGCCAACAAGGAACTAATATCAGGGGAAACAGGGGCCAATCACGTTCCATTCAATCAACTGACATTTTTAAAGCTGCTTCCTATGTGCCAGGCTCTCTGCTACACTGGAAATACGAAGAATTCTTAAGAAAGGCTGTATCCTCTCAAGGAGCTCACAGATTAATGGAGAGTCAGCAATCAAATAACAATGAATAAACAAACCATATAGAGGAAATACTGGAAATAAGGAAAGTGCTAGAAATTTGTAGGAAAGGGGAAAGCTTCCTATAGATGTTGGGATTGTAGCTGAGACTTGAGGAAAGCCAGAGAAGTCAGGTGGCAGAGATGATTAGGGGAACTGTTCCAGGTGTGAGGAGCAGACACTGAAAGAAAAGGCTGAGACTTGGGAGAGGAAAGATCCTGTGCTAGGTTCTCCCTGCATCAAGGCAATCATTTTTATACCTCCCTAATTAACTCACGATCCCAATCACCACAAAAACTATTACAAACGTTTTTATGTCTCCTCAAACACTTCCTCTTTCTCTACCCTGACAGCTGAGAACCTTACCTCACAGTTCACTAAAAGCATTGAGATCATGTGTTGAGAGCTCCCTCTTCTCCCCTCCTCATCTCATATTATCCACACGTCTTCTGCCTCTATCTCCTCCTGGATCTATTTTCCAGATCATTTGTTTTTCCAAAGAAATGTTTCACATTGCATTCTATTTCTTTATTCTTTTTGCTTTGTTTTATTGTTCCATAATACCTCATGAAGCTGTCAGCTTCCATTTGTTCAATTCTCATTACTAATGAATCATTCTCTTCAATGCCCTTTCGTACCTCCTTTCCATTTGGTCAATTCTACTTTGTAAGGAGGTTTTATCTTCAATGAATTTTTGTGCCTCTTTTTCCAGTTGGTCAGTTATGCTTTTTAAGACTTTCTTCTCCTCATTGGCTATTTGTCCCTACAATACACTTTGAGGATCTCTATCTAAAATTTTGTGCCTGAGTTTGGACAAATCACTTCTCTAAGATGAGGAGACTGGATTACCTGTTGTCTGACGTCCCTCACATCTCTAAATTTAGGATGATATGATCCTGTGTACCTATTAAAGGTATTAAAGGAATGACTGAGAAAGGGAACTAAGACCACAGATATACACCATACATTTGAGAATGTTGGCAGTGCCTGAAAGGAGAAAGGTGGTTTTGTTCTGAATGGAGTGCATCAGTTGGATAGGGATGGAGAAAACATGGTTCGTGGATAATGAGATGAATTAAAAGCCTTGGAGACATTTCCTTCTTCCCTCCATTTTCACATAATGAATGTATTGATAGTGGGATTGGAGCGCTGAACTTTTATTTTTTTGACTGTTGTTTGTGTATGGACGAATCATCCACTGAAATTTCTCATTTGCAAACCTTGATTATTTTGGGGGGGGTTCCTGTCCAAAGATCAGGGTTTTCCTTAAATATTTATATGGAACGTGGGACATGTGTGGGCCATTAAGACAAACATCTTAGCAGAAAGTCTGACTTCATGTTTGTAAGGTGTTTTTCTAGTTTAAAGTCTCTTGCTGGAGAGCAGTCCCTTCCAAACACCCAATTCTGAAACGATTATTTATCATTAAGTTGAGGGAAGATATACAGGAGTTGGGGGAGTTTGTAAGTTGCAAAGAAACTATAAAGATGAGAGACTGTACCTTATGAAAGGCTTTTAATGTAAGGGAGGATTTTATAATGGATCCTAAAATGATAGGGAGCCAATGGATTTGATTGAGTAGAAAAGCAGAGTTGGGAGGAAGGATACAAGGTCCAACTTAAACTTTAGGAAGACGATTCTGGAAGCCGAGTGTAGGACAAGCTGGAATGAGGATGTAATGGAGGTAGAGACACCAACCAGAAGGCTGATAAATATTCCATCACGTGAATTGTCTAAGGCCTCCACCAAGGTGGTCACACTGTCAGAGAAGATAAGAGGGCTTATATGAGAGTTGTTACAGAGGTCAAATTGACAGGTCTTGGCAATATGTCTCTTTGGTGAATGGTGAGAGAATAAAGAGTGAAGAATGACACCTAGATTGCAAGTCTGGTGACTGTGGTTATGGTGGGACCATCAATAGTAAGAAGGAATTTTGAAAGAGAACAGTGTTGAGAGGAGAGTACAGAAAGAGTTCTCACATGATAAGGCAGCTCTTAACTTCTCCAAGTAAAAGCCTTCTGCAGACTCAAAGGATCCCATATCATCCAGCAGACTGTTCCCTCTCTTACTGCCTCCACATTCTGAATCTCCAATCTCTACTTGTTTACTGGCTGCTTTCCCATAGACTGCAAGCAAGCTTATGGGTCCCCCATCCTCAAAGTTCCTCCTATGATCCCTCCATCCTTTAGCTCTCATGCTTTTTGCAACTAAAGTTCTGTAGAATGTCACTTGCAATAGATGCCTCCACTAATTGTGAGCAGATCCAACCATTTTGGAGAGCAATTTTGAGCTATGTCCAAAGGGCTTCAAAAATTTGAATACACTTTGACCCCATCAATATCACTTTGGGACTGTATCCCAAAGAGATCATAAAAATGAGAAAGGGTCTCACAAGTACAAAAGTATTTATAGCAGTTCTGTTTGTGGTGGCCAAGAATTGGAAATCAAGGGGATGCCCATAAATTTGGGAATGGCTGAACAAGTTGTGGTATGTTAATGTAAAGGAATACTATTGTGCTATAAGAAATGATGAACAAGAAGACATCAGAGAAATCTGAAATGACTTATATGAACTGATGCTGAGCAAAAGGAGCAGAGCCAGGACAACTTTGTACACAGCAACAACCACAGTGTGTGAGGAATTTTTCTGGTAGACTTAGTCTTTCACAGCAATGCAAGGACCTAAACAATTCCCAATGGACTCTTGAGGCAAAATGCCTTCCACATCCAGAGAAAGAACTATGGAATTGGATCGCAGAATGAAACAGACTTTTCTCTTCCGTTTTGGTTTGGTTTGGTTTTTCTGATCGTTTCTCCCATTCAGTTGAATTCTTGCATGCAACATGACCAAGGTGAAAATGTATTTACTAAGAATGTTCGTGTAGAACCCACATAAGATTGCACGTTGTGTTGGGGAGGGATAGAGAGAAAAACTAACATTTATGAAAGTGATTGTAGAAAACTAAAAACACATAATTAATTTATAAAAATGGGTGCCTCCACTTCTTTTCCTCTCACTCTCTTCTTAACTATTTGTATTCTGGCTTCCTACTTCATCATTCAACTGAAACTTCTCCCTCTAAAGTCACTAACTATCTCTGAATTGTCAAATTGACTGGCCTTTTCTCAGTCCTCATCCTTCTGGATTTTGACACTTTTGATCTCCCTCTTCTTTCGGTTATTCTCTTCTCTCCATATTTATGGAATGCTCTATTTTGGCATAGAAAGCCCTTCAGATCTTCACCCCTTCTTGCCTTTCTCTCTTCTTCTACCTTATATCCCATTCCTCATAGATTTTTCAATTCAGTCAAAGTGGCCTCCTTGCTGTTCTTTGAACAATATACTTCATCTCCAGACTCCAGTCATTTCCCCTAGCTATCCTCCATGTCTACAATATTCTCCTTCCTCATATCCACCTTTGAGTGCCCTCAACATATAGCTAAAATTCCACCTAGTATAAGAAACATTTCTCAATGTACCTTAATTCTCTTACATTTGTCTTGATAATTATTTCCTATTTGTCCTGTATGTAGCTTGTTTACACATAATTATTTGTATGTTGTATCTCTCATTGTACTCTGAGCTCATTGACAGCAGGGGCTGTCTCTTGTCTGTCTTTTGTATCCTTATGGCTGAGCACAAGGCACATAGTAGGTGTTTCATTAATGTTTCTTGAGTGACTGATTCAGACTTTGCACCCTAGATGGTGGAATTATAACTGAACCTTGAAGAAAGTCAGAGAAGTCAGGTGGCAGTGATGATTAGGGAGAATGTTCCAGGTATGAGAAACAGCCCCTGAAAAAAATGCCCAGATTTGGGAGATGGAGGATCCTGTTCTAGGTTCTCTCTGTCGCAAGACAATCCTTTTTATTGTTGTTGTTGGGTTCATCCTTGTCTCGAAGAGGACTATGACATCAGAGAAATGATGACATGACTTGAACTTCACTTTATTTTTAGTGAAAGAGGGCTGTAAAAGGTCACCTGCCTTACTTTCTCCTCCTGAGCTATCTGGATCCAGTGACCAGATATTCATCAGGCTGACTAGAGATAGCCCATGATGCAATGGGACACCTTGACCTTTTAGGCTAAGGCCTTTTCAAGTACTCATTTAAAGTAAGGTAATGCCCATTCAGTGAATAACTAGTCAGGGGAATGACCCTTTTAATAGAAAAGAAAAAAAATAAATCATGCTGGGAGGAACAGGAGTCTCAGAGTTGTTGTTTGGAAGAGAAACTGTTGCTATTGACATTCACTCTTAGTCAGAAGGGTCCAAAAACAGGAATTGAGTGTAGGTTGGGCAGGGACCCTTCTTTGTTTAAGTCATGGGCTTCAGAGTGCACAGAGTATAAGGTTTTAGGGGAGAAAAGAAAGAGAGAAAGAAAGACGAGGCAAGGCAGGGCAGGGAGGGGAGGGGAGGAGAGGGAAGGGAAGGGAAGGAAAGGGACCCTGACAACTGAGAACCTTATCTCAGAGTTTATTAAAACAGTGAGACCATTTGCTGAGAGTATTCATATACCATAACCTCTTCAGCCATTACCAATTGGTGTGTATCCCCTGAATTTCGAATTCTTGGCCACCACAAAACCAGTTGGTATAAATATTTTTGTACATGTGGCCTCTTCTCTCATTTTTGTGATTTCTTCCAAATACAGACTTGTAATTGTACTGTTGGATCAAAGAAGAAAACCAATTTTCTATTCTTTTGGGCATAGGTCCAAATTGTTCTCCACAAAGGTGGGACTAGCAGACAACTCTACCAACTGTTGATTAGTGTTACTTTTTTTCCTCCCACCATCTGACCTCTGGCAGAACCTGGAGTTTGTAGAGTGTCTCTTCAAGCATAGTCTCTTCAATAATAGAGTGAGACCTTCCTCCCAGTGATTTTTTTTAGCTACAATTGAATTAAAAAGCAAAATGCAACCCTTAACAGGTTGCATGAATGAACCCATGGAAGCCCATGAGAACTTAACCCCCTGTCATTGTATGAGTGACTGGTGCTAGCTGGTTTGGCTCAACCAGTGTAAATGATTGATGAGGTTAACCATTCAATACATATAAATATGAAAGCATAAACAGTCACAGAAGGCCCCTGTGCCAAAAAGCTCAACCCCTGGGCCCCAACAAGCTTGCCCCTGGCTTTTTCAAAGAGTAGGGAGTAGGGGATAGGGATATAACACTACTTCCATTGGAAATTCAGATCAAGTTACCCAAGTGTCCAGCTAGGCATGAGCAGCAATTTCTAATCACTGGTTACTGCGGTAACTGGTCCATCACTTTGGATATCTGGAATCCTGAGTTGGGGCACTCAGGCTACCTCTTTATCAGGCCTCCATTATTCTCCCTAGGCCAGGGGGAGGGGAGGATTTCTTCTCAGCTTTGTCCTGGATTGCCAGTTGGAAACAGATCTAAATCACCAGGGACTGCAAAATGTCAGGAGGTACCCACAAATGCACACATGTCTCTATTGTCTATATTGAGTGACAAAGAACCAAATAGACAAAGAGATGCAAAGACAGAGACATGCAGAACCAGGGCCTGGGAAAAAGAATAAAAGGTTCTGACTGCAGAATAGTATGCAGAAATCACACAAAGCAAGCAGCTGTGTCTGTGAGACATGCATCAGGGAAGGTGGTGGTGATGTATTCACTTGTCTTGCACATGATTTCCCCCTTCTCTCCCTCAATAGCCTTTCAAAGGCAGTCCTCACCCCTGTTTAAAACAGCTAACAGAGCAGCTCAAGCAATCAGAGCACATCCTGGAGGAAAATTATGAGACACCACTCCTATAATCTTCAAAAGAGTCATGGAGAGGGTTGTCATGACAACTCCATCTACTCAAGTTCTCATCCTGCTTTCATTCTCATGATGTGTTTACAATACCTTTAGATTTTTTTCCCCAGAAAAATTTGGTGGCAGCTATTGATTACTTAACAGCCCCAAACCCATCATTTATTCAAGGAGAACTCTGCACTGCCAGTCAGGAATGAATCAATGAATGAATAAATCAATGAATCAATGAAGCAGTATTTGTTCAGTATTTACTATGTGCAAAAAGCTATAATAAATGCTGTAGTACATACCTCCACTGCCAATACCGCCTTCCATTTTTCAAATTTGACAAATCCATATTCACATATTCAATTTTATTATCCCAAAGGGGTATCTAATTTGGTCAAGCTGAAGTAGAAACAAACCCTATACATGCTACATTGGAAATCAGCAAGTGTAAAAAGACCCTAGAGCTAAGGAGGTGTCTAAAAGTTTAGATTGTAAGTGGGACCTGAAAGAAGTCAGGGTTACCAGGGGACAGAGATGAGGAGGGAGAGCATTGCAGGGAAGAGGGACAGCCAGAGAAAATGGCCATTTGGGAGTGTCTTGTACAAACACCAGCAAGAGTAGAGTGTCACCGGATCACAGACCCTCTGTAGAGAGAGTGTAGGGTGTAGGAAGAATCCAGAGATAGGAGAAGGGCGTGATGAGCCTTGAATGCCAAACAGAGGATTTTGTCTTTGATCCTTGGGGTGATAGAGAATCACTGGAATATCTTAAGTGTGTGTGAGGTAACATGGTCATACTCATGTGTTAGGAAGATCACTTTGGCAGCAGCCTGGTGGATGGAATGCAGTTCACAGAGACATGTGGCAGGAAGAACAAGCAACAGCTACTGTAGTAGTTCAGGCATTAGGTGAGGGGGGATGTCTGCCCTGAGTCTTTTCCAGAATAACCACCTGAAGTTTTTTCAGGTGTATATAGGGTTGGGCCCTTGTACAATGCATTAGAGAGGTCAGGGATGAGAGTAATGGGTGGATCTTGGAAAAAGTGAGATTTAGATGCGATGTCAGAAACATGTCCCTCCAGATTGATTAGAAGAATCCAAAAGCACATTGAAGCCTGGGCTGCCTCCTGTCCCCAATTCTGGTTGTTTTGATTCTTCAGTTAGTCTGGCTTGCCTGCCTCATGAGTGGCAATGGGTTGTCAGTTTGCTGTCCATGGCTGGCCCCTTCTCTGCAGGAGTGGCTTCCCCAACTGCTGGCTGTGAGAAATGGGCAGGAAGCAGATTGGCTGTTCTGGGGAAGGCTGCCCTTCCAGGGGATCTTGTGTGTTTTTCTGTGTATTGGTGATATGTGGTCACCAGTTGCTGCTAGTAGTGATGAGGAAGTTGGCTTCTGTCTTTCCAATGATTTCTTCCCTCCCTGATGTTTGTGGGGACTGGGCTGAAAGCAGGTCTGGTAGCTTGCAGGAGGTGGGGGTCAGTTCTTTCTAAAGCTCTGAGGAGCAGGACACGGGTCTGTCTCCATCTGGATCTGTAGGAAGATTCTGGACAAGGTGGTAGTGATGTCTTGTCTGGCACATGCTGCCCTCCATCTCTCCTTCAATAGCCTTTGAAAGGCTATTTCCACTACTGTCTAAAACAGACCTCCTCAAGCAGTCGGAGCAAGTCCTGGAGGAAAATTACCAGACCTTGCTCCTATAATCTTCAAAACAGTCACGGAGAGGGTTGTCATGGCAACTCCATGTTCTCACGTTCCCATTCCACTTGCATTTTCGTAATGTGTTTGACATTGACTTTAGATTTTTTCCACAGGAAAACTGGTGGGAGCTGTTGATTATTTAACAATCCCAAATGCGTTATCTATTCAAGGAGAATTCTGTACTGCCAGCCAAGAATGAATGGATGGATGAATGAATGAATGATTGAAAAAGCATTTAGTAGGCACTTAATATGTGCAAAGAACTATAGTAAGTGCTGTAGTACATAAACCCAATGCCAATCCCAACTACCACTTTATGAACCCCACAAATCCATGTTCATTTATTCAATATTATTATTCCAAAGGGGTGTCTAGTTTATTGGAACTTTCCTTTGTATTTCAAAGGGAATGAAGGGAAATAGGCAGGAGAAGAACAGAGGCAATCCATCTAGTTCTGGAACTTTCAAGGGCAGGGGTGTGGGGTTGTTTGCCCTAATGTTCACCCTTCCTCATTCTTATTCCCCTCCACTCCTCTGCACAGCCTAACATTATGCTGAACATTCAGTAGGTGCTCAATGAATGGTTTCTGTTCTAAAGCAATTTGACTTTAAATCTACCACACAAACAACTGCCTAACTCACATTTTATTTTGTCAGCTCTGCTCTTCCACAATTTTTTGGAGCCTGGAATGTTGTTCCCAAATCTCCCAAATCTTCCATATACCCAATTGTTAGGATAGATTTTTCTCCTCTCTGACTCTAACATGTTGAAAAGGTTTGTTCCTGCAGTTACTACAGTCAGGAGTAGGCTTCCTTTGGACAGTGTCAGTCAATCCAAAAGTCTGAGTATCTCTCTTTTACCAGGCTATTAGAGAAGTCTTGAACACCGGAAAATCTCTTAATTCAGCGACAATGTTGGGATAGAATGAGGTAGTGGGAAGTCATTAGACAGTTAACAGTAGCAAGGTTACTTTGAGCTACCACAGCATAGAAATACGGCCAAGACTGGACACAACCCCTCTCCTCCCCTCTATATACACACACATCTGGTTATCAGATCAAATCAGGCTGCAGGGGAACAGTATGGGAATTTGAGTGGCCTTCAGGAATCCACCAGATTGGAGAGGTCCTGGGGACCTTATTTACCTTTAGGGGACTAAAAAGCTACATGAGGGGAAACATGGGCCAATCACTTTCCATTGAGTCAATGAATATTTTTAAAGCTGCTTCCTATGTGCCAAGCTCTGTGCTATGCTGGAAATGTGAAGAACTCTAAGACAGTCTCTGCTCTCTCAAGGATTTTACAGACTAGTGGGAGAGTCAAGAATCAAACAACTACAAACAAAGAAGCCACATATAGAAAATACTGGAAATAATCAACATAAGGACGATGCTAGAAATTTTCAGGAAAAAGAAAAGTTTCCTATAGATGTGACATTTCAGCTGAAAGTTGAAGAAAGCCATGAAAATCTTCTGGAAGAGATGAGGAGGAGGCATGTTCCAAGTGTGGGGGACAGCCAATGAGAGAAAATGCTCTGATTTGAGAGATGGAGGATCTTGTGCTAGGACAGCAAGGAGACTAATGTTGCTGGAGTGAAGAGTGCATCATAGAAGGAAGATGAGGTCTGTAAGATGTAAGGAAACAGAAAAGGTGAGGGTGAGTAGTTTATGAAAGTCTTTGAATGGCATAGAGGATTTTATATTGGATCCTGAGTCAATAAGGAGCCATTGGATTTGATTGAAAAGAAAAGCAGGGGTGGAGGGAAGGCACATGGTCAGTCTTGTGCCTTAGGAAGATGATTTTGATAGCTAAGCATAGGACGGACTGGAATGGAGACGTACTGGAGATAGAGACCCCAACCAGAAGAATTTTTTTAATAGTCCACTTCTAAAAATTCCAAGGTACCTAAAAAAAGGGAGAATCTCACAGGAAGATTGGGAGGATGCTCACAGGACAGAGGGGAATAATAAGTGAGAGTTTTTAAGATAGTGGTACCAGGAAGGATATAAAGAATTCTCTCAGTATTCCTTCAGAAATGATAGTAGATTGGGGCAGTGCATCTGCCCCAGGATAAGAATTGTATGGCCAAAAGTACTGATTCTTGGATCTGTATTACTCTGTCTGTATATGCTGTGTTGATGTTTCTGTGAGAGAAAGTGCGTGTGTTTTTTCTGACACTTTGTACAGTTGTAAATTTAACCAGTCAGCCAGTAAGAACAGAAAGGCAGAGCTAGACTGTCCTTGAAATTCCTGTTACCTCCCTTCTTCACCCCTCCCACATCAGTCTCAGAGGAGCAGAAGGACAGGGAGGGACAGAAAGGAAGAGAAAAATTATTCTTAATGTTCAGTTTATATGGTTGGTCATAGCAAGCAAAAGTATAAGAGAAGTGTCAGGTCAGGAGTAGAAAGAAATGTTACATCCAGTTTTAAAGGGATTTTAATCAATGCCCACCAGAGGGAAAGGCGAGAAAGTTGAAGCAGGAAGAAATTAGAGGAGCATGGGTACTGTGTGATCAGAAGGCTTGAAAGAAGAAAAAAAAGAGGAGGAAAGGAAATTCTCTTTTTCCGTTAGACCAAAGGAAAGCAGGTTAACCAGCATTTAACTGTTTCCTGCCTCACCCAAAAGAGAAATTTTTGTGTAGTAGGATACAACCAAAAGATAATTGGTAATTTTGGTTGTATTTGGAAATGTGAAAAGGTGAAATGTGTCGCTCTTAATTTAATGTTTAAAGATAGGTTAGAATTTATTAATCTCTGCTGGAAGTAAGTGGAAGACTAGGAAATAAAAATAAATTATAAAGCATGTAGCTTAGAAGAAGGGCTGAGAGTTTTGAGTTTAAGTTTAATTAGGTCTTGAAGCTAAAGTTGGTACTTTATGTTCAAATAAAGTTAATATATTTGATCCCAGACAATGTGTTTAAAGTGGTTAATAGTAATAATAATAATAATAACAATAATAAATGTTTTCCTGTCTTTAAAAAGTGATCATCTTAGGATAAGGAAGAAGGGTTTTGTTTGTTTTTGCTTTTTTTTGTTGTTTCTGCAGAGGGAGAGGGGAAGAAATGTGACTTTCTTGGCATATAAATTGTTAGACATTTAATCTCTTCTAGTTTTTAAGATTTGGGGTAGGACAAATTTGTTGGGCATTTTATTTTTATTTGGAATATAAAGGAGAATGAAAGTAGTTTGAGGAAAGGTAGAAAAGAAAAAGGAATGGTATAAAGAAAAGTGGGAGATGGGGAAGCAACGGGCCCGTGTGCTTTCAGTCCCTCCCTTCCTCATATTATTTCCGAAAATTTGAGTATATTGAAAGAGTACAGAGTTTACAGTACAAATTTGCAACCTGATTGGAAAACCAACAGATTAAGTTATAGAAAGTTTTATTAAATTTAAAAATGGGTACTGACTGGGGTAAAGATATTGATTATTGTGATTGGTAATTGCTGCAATTCAATTAATTATTAAATTTTCAAATTCCCTGCTTGGAAAGGAAGTTAAACCGACCTAGTTAACATTGGTTTAGAATTAATAAGATCTATTTTACCTGAGCTAAAGACAGAAGATTAACTTAAGGACATTTTAAGTTAACATAATTTTAAACATTTTAAGAAAAGCAGGAAAGTTATTCAGATTGAACTTAAATACACACACACATATATGATTAAAATGCATATATTGTTATTTGGCATTTATGATTTTAAAGTGATTAACCTAAAGGACTGCAGTATAAGGTAACTTTGAAATGGGTTCTAAATGCCAAAAGTAGTAAGATAATTTCTGGAAATGAATTTCACATATATTTCTAAACTGGATTGCATTTCTATAGACATGTGATCATTTGAAGCTGTTATATATGAAGCTGGATATATTTGTGTATGTAACTCTGGAGATTTATTCTGTACTATATTAATTCTACAATAATTTAGGAATAAATGGGACTTAAAGTGGTTTTAATGAATTCCAATGTTTAAAGGTTTATTTTTGTTTTAAGGGAGAAGATTTTGTCAAAATTATTTCGCTATTGTTCATGAAATTCATGAGATTGTTAGCTAAGTTATTTTGGGTTACTGTTTTAATGCTGAAACCTAAAATTGATAATTGATTACTGTGTATGAAAAGAAAGGGATTGGGTGAAAACTTTATTTGTATTGGTTATGCACATTGAGAACAGTCCTTCTGTAGGTATGAAGAGTAAACGGACAAGGGAGCTAGCATCAGCATCCCCCCCCCCCACCTTGGAAACCATCTATGTGGACAAGGTAATCAGCCACAGGAAAAGGACTCGTTTGGGTTATGAGTTCCTACACAGGGAAATGATTTGTTTTTAACAATTAGCTTTTACACCAGGACAAATGTAAATTTGGGAAGGAAAGATGTTAAATGGAATCCGTGTGTATGTGAGTCCTGATAAATCTTTATTGCTTATTGCAACTCCGTGAGACAGAGACAGAGACAGAGAATGGGAGTGGTATTCCTGAGTCTGATTATCTAGTCACATACTTGCTTTTCCTTTTTACAGCACGTTTTCTGAAATGAGCACAATGCAAGAATGAGGAATTTTGCTGTTTACAACCCAATGACTGTGTGAATTCGTACAATGAACTGGTGAATTGGATTAGGAAAGGCTTCTTACAGAATATGGGATCTTAGTTGGGACTTAATGAAAGCCAGGGAGTGAGTAGGCAGAAATGAGAAAGAGGAACATTCCAAGCATGGGGGAGAGCCAGAGAAAATGCCAGGAGCTGAGAGACTCAGTGTTCTGTTTGTGGAATAGGGAGGAGGCCACTGTCACTGGTTTGAGACAGGAAGGAGGTGGCAGTTCTACTTCAGGAGCTCCATTCAGCAAGATCTGCCTGCTTCCTGTTCCTTACCTGTGACACTTCATTTCCCATCTGCATATCTCTGCAAAGCTTGTCCCTCATGACTAGTACAAAGTAGGTGCTTAATAAATGTGTGCTGACCAATTGTTTGCCACTGAGGAAAGGAGCATATGGTGGCACCTCGAGGTCAAAGGTGTGTTTACTGAAATGTTTAAAGTATTAGTCAAGAAACCTGTTCAATGAACTTCAGGGCATCCCCTGCACATCTGGGATCAAGCAAAGACTCCTCCTATTGTCATTTAAAGCCCTTCACATTTTAGCTATATTCTACCTTGTTAGTCTTATTATATACTCTTCTCCTTCATGGACTTTATTTTAGTTGAAGATTATTAAAGGCCTCGACTGATACAAAGTTCCTGGCACACAGTAGTTGATCAATATATGTTTACTCAATTGAACTGAATTGAAACAGGCACATAATAAATGCTTATTGACCAATTACTTGATATTGAAGAACAAAGCACAGCCTTTCAGTAACATCTCACATAGAAACAGGACACTGTATTTTACTTAAAAGTTTAGAACAAGGACGAAAACTTCAAATGTCATCATTTAATGACAGCAAATGATATCATCATTTCATGGTTACTCTGAGCCTGCTATCTTGTGGCCAGTTTCTAATTTCATACTCAGATGAATCCCAGAGTCTACTTTTATTGGATTTTAACGTTTGGGACACTTTGCTCGTGGTTAAGGGGGAAATATTGTAGCCAAAAGAAGTCTTGAATTTGGGACAGGAAGTGAGTAATTAATTGTTTCAGTGCAAACAGGAATTCAGAATAAATCAGCAATATCAAAATTGCCCATGAAATTATTTGCTATAGCAAAGGTCATCTGATATGGGATAAGAATTCATAGCAGTGGAGACACCACTGAGTTGGTCTGAGTCTTCAATGTACCAGTTAATCAGGTAAGACACTGATATTACCCACTCAATAGTCAGATAAAATAAATTACAAAAATATGGGTGTCGTTAGCTTTGAAGGAAGTTTATCGAAGAAATATCAAAAGTCTGACTCAGTCTTGGCCATTTTAAAATCAGACATGCAGGTAAATATTTACCCAGGTGTGCAGGGCTAATAAAAACAAAAACATAACCCTGAAACTATACAAAATAAGAGAGTAAGTGAAGCTACAGCTGTAGTTATTGTTCTCAGTAGTAGGGCTTAGATTTCATTCCAGCTCCTATATTTCCAAACACTGAATGATGTTCATCATCTATCTCCCACCTTTATACTCCATCAGAACAAAGCCATCTCTTTTTCTCTGTATGGTTGCCTCTCTCTCTCTCTCTCTCTCTCTCTCTCTCTCTCTCTCTCTCTCTCTCTCTCTCTCTCTCTCTCTGTTTGTCTCTGTCTCTCTCTCTGTCTTTCTCTCTCTCCCTGCATTTGGGCACTGCCAAAGTTATATATACGGTATATATCTGTTGTTTCAGTTCCCTCTCTGCCCAGTCATTCCTTAAGACCTTGAGTGAATCCATGAGATCACAGGACCCTAGATCTCAATCTGTTAGAGACCTTATAGGCATCTAGCTCCATATCCCTTATTTTCCAGAAGGGGAAACTGAAATCGCAGAGGTCAAGTGAGTTTTCCGAGATGGCACAGATTGGTGGCAAAATTTGAAATTCACTGCTATATGCACTAGATCCTGCTGCCTTTCATTCTGTGATCTCACTAAACTTCTCTCATCTCTCTAGAAATTGTAAGACTAAAGGTATAAGGAAGAGTTTGAGTTTTTGAAGTTAAAGGAAAAATACCTTCCCCTAAATGGAAAAATTCCTCTACTAAGTACTCGGTAGATCCTTACTGTCCTGAAGTGAATTCTTTGACTTTCTGTCTACACGACACTCTGTCCTGAAGGTACTTTACCTCATCTTTGCACTTGTGATGTGAGAGGTTTCAAAGGATTTATACAACAACTTAAGCTATGAGATATTGACAGCTATCAACATCATCTTTTCAGTACCAAAGATGATAGAAATCTCCTGTAGGATCATGGAAACAACTGAATCCAATAATACTCACATATCAAAGGGGGCCTAAAGTGACAAGGTAGGTCTACCACCCTGTGGGTCTCAAGAAAAATATTCTGTCTACCACAGTCAGATGGAAATTCATCATATCCTTCCCACCATTTCCACATATCTGGGTTTTACCATAGGCATCAGTGCATCAAGTATTGTAATCAAAAACTAAAAACAGAGACAGTATACAAAACTTGTATTGGGGTGATCACTCCCCAGAAAAGCGCATTCTTTCTCAGCCGCTATGCTAAGGAAACAGAATAATGGAACACTTGCTCTCAGATGTCCTTTACTGACAGGTGACCAGGCTCAAAACACCACAGAGCTTTTGACTGTGAATCTGCCATGCTTAGAAAAGAACTGATGTGAGCTTCAACAGAGTATTTTGTTCCTTTCATTCCAAGGTCTGGCAGGGGACAAAACAAGAAGGAAAATCTTCCAGAACTTTGTCTATGTGGAAGAGTTCAGACAATTAGCACAGACTTCTTAGTCTAAAAATTTTTGAGAAAGATCTGAGTAGATAATAGCCAAGGAAAAGCTGGGTTATTGTCAATTGACTTTAAGTCAGTTCACTGTAGGAAAAACAAACAAACAAACAAAAAAAACATTTGTTGAGCTCTAACTGCCTGTCCAGAACAGGGTTAGGCTCTGTGGGGAGGAGAAGGTAGAGAATGACAAAATAAGGGTGAGGATTAAGAAAACAGCATTTAAAGGAAAGTGTTGCCTCAAGTTACCTCCCAATGGACTTGCTCTTTTGGTCCCCTCATTTCTGCTCACCTTGGAGTCATCCAATTAGACATTGTTTTTTAATAACAATACACCTTACCTGGACACAGAAAGAGAAAGTAAGGATTTTCAATGGGGCTACTTTGTGGTAAAGTAGAAGGAACTTGGATTTGGAGTCAGAGGCCTGGGCTCAAATCCTGTCTTTATCACTGATGATCTATGTAATCCTGAGCAAGTCGTTGAAAGCATCTGAGCTTCAGTTCCCAGATCAGTCAAATGAGGAGGTTTTATTACACAATCTTTGAGATCCCTTTCAGCACCGAATATGTATTCCTATTTGTGATCTTAGCAAGTCACTTCTCTCTGGGCCTTAGTTTTCTCATCTATAAATTAAGTAGATTGGATAGATAACCTCTGACATCCTTTGCAGTTCTTCATCTAAAATCCCATGCATGCCCTTGGCTAAATACCCTCATTGACATGAGAGGATTGAACTAGATGTTCCCTAAGGTCTCTCACATCTCTAAATCTAGGGTCCTACCATCCTGTGGACCCATTTAAGGCCTTAAAGTAATGACTGGGAAAGAGAACACTAAGGTCACAGATATACACTGTACAGGAAAATGAGGGTAGTGCCTGAAAGGGGAAAGATGGCTTTGTTCAGAATGGAGTAGATCAGTTGGAGAGAGATGGAGAGCAGAGTTCAGGAGCAATGTTAGATGAATGAAAAACCTGAGAGACAAGGACTGGAACATTAAAAATTAATTCACTAGTTAGGCTAGCTGATGATCAATAAATGAATGGTCTGTGGTCTCTCTCCAAAACCAGAGACAAAACAACTAAGAACACTGAATGTTTAAATATGTTTGGAAAAGGAGTGCCCTTGACAGGTTAAAATCAAGCCTGATAGGTGAACAATTAATGAGGAGGTGGGCTCAAAATGTTTGGCTCCTCCTGGTGAGAACATGGCTTGATCAGGTGACTCAGCCATCTCCAGTAATCTGGAGAAAGGAATCCATCTCTACCCACACAACTCTGGTTGGCTTTCTCCTTCATGAGGTGGATTACCTTTATCCACAATGGGGGTGGAGGAGGTGCTTCAAAAGCATAGACTAGATGTTTTAGGACTGGAATACATTAGATTTAGGCACCTGGATTACATTCTGTTTGCACTCTAAGCAGAAGTAGTCTTCTAATTGGTTGGGGTCCTACCCAGGATCAAGGAGTATGTTACCTGAAGATATGAAAATCTCATTTATCAGATACTAATTGACCTACAAGGGGTAGTCCCTGAAGGAAGAAATAAGCAGTTTTTACCCTAATTTAATATTTAATAAAATAAAATTTTATCTTAATTTAATAATTCACTATTAATATAAAAATTACTTCTCTCAGTGAGAAGATGAGATTTGGAAGTTGTAAACCTGGATTGGAATCCAAGTACTGCTACTGAGGGTAAGGACTATAGCTGTAGCCTTACTATCCGGTTTTGTATATTCCAGAGGTTATTGGCTTGGTTGTTTTTTTTTTAATATCCCTGTACAGGGCAGTTAGATGGTACAGTGGACACAACACCAGGTTTGGAGCCAGGAAGATCTGAGTTCAAGTCTAGCCTTAAGCTCTTACTGGCTATGTGACCCTAGTCCAGTCACTTAACCATTATTGGTCTCAGCTCCTCATCTGTAAAATAGGAACATGCTGAAGGAGGAAAACACAACACTCCAGTGTCTTTACTAAGGAAACCCCAGATATAAAAGTCCATGGCATCACGCAAATCTGACATGACTGAGTGACTGAACAATAACAAGCCCTGGGCAAATATTCCTCAGCTCTGATGGGGGCTCTTCCTTCCAGCAGTATTGATTTATAACTTCTTTGCCATTTTCTCATTCAGGCCCTTCACATTTTCCCTACTCACCTCTTTCAGCCTCAGTTTCCTCATCTCTAAAAGGGAAATGATCCTGGCATTTCCTACCTAACAGGGCTTTTGTATGGAAACCATTTGATCTATCTCAGAGTTGTACAGAAATATAAGTTATTCCATCATTATTGTTGTCTCAAGGGATCTCAGTCCTGGGAAAAGGAGTGAAAAGAGAGGGAGGCACCTAAGAGGAAACCTGTGCAAGCACCAGGAATGGAAAAGTGAGTCCCCCATGTACAGCAAATACCAGGGAATACTAGGAAAGAGGAGAGACTGAGCCTTGGGAATGATGGCTTTTCCAGTGAGGTAGGAAAGGAAGCCTGGAGTCTGGGCTAGCAAAAGAAAGATAGGGGCAGGTGAGAGTGGAAGTAGGAGAGGTGAGAAAAGATTTCCCATACCACTCAAAGGAAGGGAACCAGAGAGCAAGGATATGGAGAAAAAAGCCTGCCCCAAACAGAGGGGAAACTTTGGTGCTGCCCCAAGACCCCTGGGGACACAGAGCTTGCGGACATTAAAGAGATGACATCCCTCTAAGGAGAGAAAGGCAGAAAAGAGATGTGAACATTATGAGATCATGAAGACATTATAAAAAAGTTTCCAATGGTAGCACAAAGGCCTCCTGCAAACAATTTCTGGATTCTGGCACCTTGTCCCCCATGGAGAAGGGATTAAATAAAGGGCCCCAGTGTATTCTCAGCCATTCCTTAAAGGCTCTAAAAGGCCCACAGGATCGATAAGTCTCATTTCCTACCTGATACACAGTGAATTCTCTCTACGATATCCCTGACAAGAGGCTATCAGAGTCCTTCAATAAGAGGGAACTAACTACCTTCCAACCTGGGACATTTTTTAAGAATACTCAATTTTTCATTAAGACATCACTGCATTCCTGTAATCAATTCATTTATCAATCAATACCAGAAGCATTCACTAAGCACCTACTCTGTGCCAGGAGCATTATCTTTCCTTTTGATTCTAGGTCTCCATACCAAAGCCACACCAATTCTCATGCCTTTGAACTGTAACAGTCCTTCAGATACCTTCAGCTACCACTGTCTCTGGTCTTTTCTCTTTTCAGAGTGAAAACCCACCCATTTATAGATTCATGGAATTTAGAACTGGAAGGGTCCAATCCCCTCCATGTGAACTAGAGGAAACAGGCCTAGAGAGGGAGGTTCAGCTACTTGAATAGAGTCTCACAGGCTGTATGAACTAGAGGTGGAGCTGAAACCAATGTCCTTCAGGGATCCTTCAACCATAGGACACTCCTCCTTTTATTTATTCTTCATAGAGTGAGGTTTTCTGGTCTCTCATCACCCCCATTTGTCAATGTCCTTCCTAAATGTAGGTCCTAGAAGTGAACAGGATATTCCACATGTGGTATGACCAGGACCCAAGAGAGCTGCTTTGATTATTGGTACGATTATTTTATCCAGTCCCGTGATTTCACTGGTGTGGGGGCACTCCAGCTGAGAGAGTCCTGCTGCTCATGTCAATCAGTCATGGTTTAGGGAGTTGGCTGGACACAAAGGAGTTAAAAATCACAGGTATTTCTGACTCCAAGACTGGTCCTGTATTGTCTACCCCAGGCTCCACTGCATGCTTCTATTCATGCAACCTGTAATCACTGTAGCTAAGGCAGTTACATGACTAGGGATACAGCACTGGAAACATAAACACACACACACACTCTCATAGTGCAAGAGCTACACACAGTCTCAGTCACTCACAACCCCTCTAAGTGGACCTCACCCTCTTGGTCTACCATGCAGCTGAAGACTTGTTCCCTGTGTCCTTTGAGTCTCTGATGGGTCTACCCTGTCACCATAGGACAACATGGGGAAATGACCCTTGGTCAACAGCTCTCCTTTGCAATGAAGGGGGCAGATACCTAGAAAGGCCTTTCATGTCCCTGAAATTTCTGCCCTCCTAACTCCATCTTTCCAGACAATATGGGCACTTCAGCATCTGGCAATTCACTCTCATCTTCACCAGCAGGATCACCTCTTTGGACAAGTACACAGGATCCCCAAGGCTTAAAACACAAGTAGTTTTCTTGAAAAGTAAATGAATGAATAAATGAAAAAGCATTGGTTAAGTGCTTACTTACTATGTACCTCTAACCATGCTAAAAGCTGCCATTACAAGTAAATAAAGAGAGTCAGTGAAGCTGCCATTACAAGTAAATAAAGAGAGTCAGTGCTCTCAAGGACCTCTCATTCTTTAATGGGGACAAGAATGGACACTGAAGGGGTCACTTTCAGCTTAGATGAAAAGGCCACTTAAGATGCCACTGGCAGGGCAAATGACAAGACCCAGGATCTCATAAAATGCATCAGGGAGCCTTCCTTGCAGATTTGGGAACCACCACTATGAAGAAGGTGCAGGGGAGTAGGCCTAATGTTCTGAAAGGAGCAGGGATGCAGGGCTTCCTCCAGGAAGACAGGAGCATGGGAGCATAGGAAGAAAGGTTGGGGCATGACACGCTGCTGGAGATCAGCTCACATACAGTTAACACAAATGAGCAGTTATGAGCAGTGATTGACTCCCTTTCTTCCTCTCAATTTCTAGCCCTCTACCCTTAGTCTCTGTGACTTACAGTAATGTTGGAGGTAAGGCTCTGGAAGGTGATGGTCAGGTGTTGCTTCCCAACACTGGCCCTTCAGTCCACAGTGTAGGAGGACTTGTGTCCTGCAATAAAACAAAATCAAAGAATGGGAAAATAGAAGGACATGGAAAAGCTTGTCAGAAAAATAATTGGTTTGAGAAATAGATGAAGGAGAAATCATGTACAAACTATTGCACTACCTGAAATGCATGAATAGAGAAAGAGCCTAGGCATTATTTTAAGAAATTGACCAAGAAAACTGCCCTGGTATCTTAGACCAAGAGGGTAAAATACAAATTGAAATGATCTATCAACCACTTCCTGAAAGAGATTATAAAATGAAATCCCCTAAGAATATTATAGCCAAATTACAGAACTCACAGGTAAAGGAGAAACTATTAGAAGCAGTGACAAAGAAACAATTCAGATGTCATGGACCCAGAGTCAGGATGACACAAGAGTTAGCAGCTTCCATGTAAAAGGAACAGAGAACTTGTAACATATTTTGGTAAGGCAAAAATCTGGGATTATAATGATGCACAAATTACACAGCAAAAGTGAGGAAAATTATTCAGGGGGAAAAATGCACATTTGATGAAATAGGGAAATTTTAAGCATTCTGAAACACAAGACTCTAGAGAAGCAGAAAAACATAAACAGAAAAGGGGACTCATAAGGGACTCAATGTGGATAAATTGTTTCCTTTCCCATATATGAAGGTAATACATATAACTCATAAGATCTTTATCACTATAAGAGCAGTTAGGAGTCTACATAGAGATCATTGGTGTGAGTTTATTGTGTTCAGGTGACGGCAGGGAATAAATGGAGTGAGAAAGAGCGAGATACCTGGAGAAAGGGGAAAAGAGAGATTGAATGTGGAAAATTTTCTCCCATAAAAGAGGTGTGAAAGGAAGAGCCTTTACAGTTAAGGGAGAAAGGTGGTGGAGTTACTGAGCAAGAATTGGTTCAAAGAGGGAAGAATATATATATATATATATATATATATATATATATATATATATATATATATATATATATATATATATATATATATATATATATATATATATAGGCACTTGGACACATATAGAAATCTATCATACCCAACAGGGAAATAATAGGAAAAGAGAATAAGAGAAATGGAGATTATAAGAGGAAGGGCAGATTAAGAGAGGCAGTGGTTAGAAGCAAAATAGGACTTTGAGGAGGGACAGAATAAAAAGGAAGAGAAAGAAGAAAGAGAAGATAATGAGATGGAGAGAAATATGCATTTAGTAATAATAACCATAAATTTTAAAGAGATGAGTCCACTCATAAAACAGAAGTAGATAGAAGGATGGTTAAACAACCAGAATTCAACAATATGTTGTTTACAAGAAATAGTTGGTACAGAAAGACACACACACACACAGAAAGAGAGAGAGAGAGAGAGAGAGAGAGAGAGAGAGAGAGAGAGAGAGAGAGAGAGAGAGTTAGTTAAAGGAAGAGATGGGAGTAGAATACATTATGTTTCAGCTAAAGTAAAAAAGACCTAGGTACAAATCATGATCTTAGATAAATAAAGATAGACATAATTTAAAAAGATAATCAGGGAAACCATAATTCTCTGAAAAGGTACCATAGACAATGAAGTAATGTCAAAACTTCTACAGTAAGCTTCTCTAATAAATACCTATTGCAAATATGTCTGTAACTGAGTCACATTTATAGAAAGAAGAGCTGTTCCCCAATTGATCAGTAGGCAAGGGATATGAACAGGGAGCTTTCATAAGAAGAAATCAAAGCTAGCTACACTGGCAAGAAAGAATGTTCTTAATCACTAATTTTTAGGGAAACGCAACTGAAAACAGCTGTGAATTATCATCTCACATCTATCAGAAATGACAAATGCTAGAATCAATGAAGGAAAATAAGCAAACTAATCAGCTATCGGTGGAGTTATCTGCTGGTCCCACCATTCTGGAGCACAATTTGGAAACATTCCTGAAATATCTATAAAACTGTGTAATACCACTACCAGGTCTGTATCGAAAGAGATTAAAGGAAAAGGATCTATATATACAGGAGTTCTTTTTATGGTGGCAAGGAACTGGAAATTGAGGAGTTGCTCTTCAGTTCAGGAATGGATGGACAAGTTTTGGCATATGAGTGTGATGGAATACTACTGTGCTATAAGAAATTAGCAAGGGGGTCGTTTCAGAAAAACCTGGGAAGACCTATATGAATTTACGCAAAATGAGGCAACCAGAAACAATATATCATGGTGTACGGGAACAGCAATGTAGTAATGGTTATCAATTGTGAAAGGACTTAACTGATCCTATGAATAAAGTGTTGAAGATATTTTCAAAGGACTCATGATTAAAAAAAATGTTCTTCTCTAGAGAGAGATCTGATGATCTATGAATGCAAATGGAAGTATAATTTTTCACTTTCTGATTCCCAAAAAATACTGATATGAAAATGGGATTTGCATAATTTCACTTTCATAATTGATATGGTACCACTTTCCTTTCAGTGGTTGGAGGAGGGGCTAGAAGGAGGGAGAGAATTTGAAACTCAAAATCTGAAACAGAAAGAAGGCCAATAATAAATAAACAATAACTTTATTTTTAAGTAGTTCAGTAAAAAGGAGAAGATATTGATGATGATGATGATGATGATGATGATGATGATGAAGATGGTGGTGGTGGTGGTGGTGGTGGTGGTGATAGAAGGGAAACGATGCCCAGACTAGCTCCTCTCCAGGGATTTTGGCTTTTTTAGGCATTGCCCCCTAGCAAGTATTTTATATTGTTTACTATTGTTTTAAATGGAATTTTTCTTTCTCTCTCTTGCTGCTGGACTTTGTTGATTATATATAGAAATACTGATGATCGATGTGAATTTATTTTGTATCCTGCAACTGGGCTAAAGTTGATAATTATTTCAACTAGTTTTTAATTTACTCTCAAAGATAAAAAGTTTTGTTTCTTCATAGCCTATTCTAATTACTTCAATTTCTTTTTCTTCCCTTATTATTAGAGCTAACATTTCTAGTACAATATTAAATGATAGTGGGGATAATGGAGATTCTTGCTTCACTGTTGACCTTATTGGAAAGGCTTCTAGCTTGTCTCCATTACAGATAATGCCTGCAGATATTTTTAGATAGAATCTGTTTCTCATTTTAAGGAATGCTCTCTGGTGCTGGCCTCTGGGAGTGGGGGCATGGTTGAGGTAGGAGTCCTTAGATCACAGACTCTTAGAGGCGGGATGATCCTTATGTAAAAGTGAGGAGTTTCTCTTATTATTCCACCCCTTCAAAGTAAATTATATCTTCCTTAGACATGTGTAATGTATAATGTACGTGTAATGCATAAATTCGTTTAGGACAGTCTGACCTCCCTCAGTATACCTACAATCTGACTCTAACTAGTCTTATTCCTAGCTAGACCTTGAAGGACTGTTTATGATGTCTGCTAATGGGGAAGACTGGCTACCCTTCTGAAACCTGACAATCCTAAAGAGAAATGCTCTCACGGATGTTTTGAGAACAACTCCTTTCCCGTCAATCATGCATTTAACTGGCAAAATGCTTTTGCTTAGAAGGAGCTATTAAAGGTGGGTAGTCCAGAGCCATCTTCAAGGATCCCCATCCCAAAAGTCCCCAACCCCCCACGTCAGGGCTCGACCTCCCCCCCATTATGGACATGTAGCTGGAGAAGTTCCTGTTGGAACTCTGGAGGATGACCCAGTGCTCCCCAACTGTGTGATCCAGATGTACAAAATTCTACCTTGGTGCTGATCAATTGTGGTAATATTGGATACCCATTGAGACTTACTGATTGAGGCCTTTATCATCCTCATCCTCATCATTATTACTACTGTTATTTACTACTACTATTATTATTAATTAAAAATAGCACTATATACATAAGTACATATCACATTTGGTACTGTGTCATTTCTGAACCAATCCGAACTGAAACGAAATTAAGCTGCATTAAATAAGGTTGCTTCGAAACACAAACTGGCAACTGTCATTAATTAAATCAACGAGTCAATGACAGGCAAGTATGAACCAATGAAAAGCATTACCTTAAGAGATTTGGTCATGCCTTTAGGAACTTGCATGAATGAAGAAGACCCATCCCAGAAGAAGACAGAGATTCCTAGGGTTTGGAAGCAGAGAGGGAGGAGCAGAATCATAGCAAGCTGAGCCAAGAACTGGCAGAGCTGGGACAACCAGCAAGAAGAGAAAGAGAAGGTAGGACTGAACTGGGGCAGAGAAGAAAATTATCGAAGACAAACACTGACTCTGTAAGCAACTCAAAGGAGAAGACCCAGGATGGTACTGCCAGTGTACTCACTTACTCCAGGTCCAGAAGTTTCAAGAAGATGTCTGATCCTTCCCCCCTCTTTTCCTCTTAATACCGGTCTACTCATAAACACTATAGTAATGTGCTATTCAGTCACAAAAAGGTTTCTAGTAATCTGGATTTTGACTCAACCATAAAGAGGCTAGGGTGTAAATGGAGAAGGGTAGAAATGTGAATTGAAGCAGAGAGCCCAACCTCTGCTGAAATGTTAGGTATTTTCCTAACCCCCAATGTTTCATCTAAAGGAGTTTTCCTAAAGCTGCAGAAGAGGCAACCATGTGGACTGAGAAGGTGCATTATATTACTCGTAAGTTCATTTTTAAAATGAGTTCTTGATTGTTACACTTAGATATCACATCATAGAATGTCAGAGCTGGAAATATTAAATTATAGTATGTGTGATCTGGGAGGACACAGAGACCAGAGAATATGGAATGACAAAGCTAGACGGGGACACTGGAACACAAAACGTCAGAGGGTGGGAGGATCATATTAGCATCACATAATGCCAGAACTGAAAGGCATCTTGGAACCCAAAATGTCACTGCTCCAGGGGGGAGCTGTACAGACTGGCCCCACTAGAAGTGTCCTCAGCATACAGACAGACACTCAGAGCTGAGAGGGTCTTGATAACACTAAATATCATTGATGGAAGGGTGTCTGTCTAAGATTACACAGTTTGTGCTAGGGAATCTTCCCAATTAAGAATGGGAACTGAGGTCAAGTCCATTGATACAGTTGCCTGGGATCTTTGATCCTTCCGAGGTACCTAAGACCACACACTTCCTCTCACCATCAAATGTGTGACAGAACCTGGAATATGCAAGAGTGCAAATGTAGTCTCTAATCCTGGAGCAACGCCTTCCTCCAGGTGATTTTTAGTAATTACTCAATAAAAAAGAAAAAAGGAATTTTCTCTTGTCAGGTGGGACAAATGAACCCATGTAAGCTCAGCAGAGCTTGACCTCCTGCCATTGTATGAGTGACTGGCACTAGCTGGTTTAGCTCAATTTCTCCAAATTGTTGATGAGTTCAGTCAATTTTTCAATGTAAATGTGTAAGAACAAAGAGGCATTGAAATCTCTGTGCCAAAAAATCCAACCCCTGGGAACCAGGATGTTTGCACCTGGCTTATTCAAAAGCAGGGAGTGGGGGAGAAGGGTCTCACACAATTCCCAGTAGAAATTCAGATCAAGTGACTAAGCCTACCTCTGATGGAGTATAATCTCTCTGGAGGCCAATTCTAGTGTCCAGCAAGCCAGGAGCAGCCAGCTCTAAACACTGATTGCTATGGTAACTGGCCTGTTGCCTAGGATACCTGGAATCCTGAGTTGAGTAAGTCAGGCTACCTCTTTGTTAGGCCTCCATTATACTTCCCAGAACAGGTGGAGGCGGGGGCTTCTTCCCAGCTTTGTCTTGAACTGCCAGCTGAGAGCAGATCTAAATCACTAAGGACTACAAAATATCAGGAGGTATCCACAAATGCACACATATATACACATAGGCACTGTGAATATTTTCTATATTGAAGGCAGAGAACAAAAGAAAGAGATGCAGAGACAGAAACAGGCAGGGCTAGGGCAAGGGAAAGAGAAATTAGGGTGGCGACTGCAGAACAGTATACAGAAGACACACAAAGGAAGCAGCTGTTGCTATGAGATATGCATCAGAAAAGGTGGTGGTGATGTATTCACTTGTTTGGCAACTTCTCTTCCCCAATAGCTTTTCAAAGGCAACGCCCACCATTGCCTAAAACAGCTAACAGACCTCAAGCAGTCAAAGTACGTCCTGGAGGAAAATTACTAGGCACTGTTCCTATAATCTGCAAAACAGTCATGGCAAAGGTCGTCATGGCAACTCCATCTATGCAAGTTCTTATCCCGCTTGCATTTTCATGATGTATTGGTCATTACCCTCAGATTTTTTTCCACAGGAAAATTGGTGGACACTACTGATTACTTAGTAGCCCCAAATGTAACATCTATTCAAGGAGAGCTCGACTGCCAGCCATGAATGAATGAATGAATGAATGAATGAATGAATGAATGAATGAGTGGCATTGGTTAAGCACTTACTCTATGGAAATAACTGTACTAAGGTCTGTACTACATACTTCCCCTGCCAATCCTCATTTTCACTTTCTCAACCCAATAAATCCATATTCATATATCTAATGTAACTATCCCAAAGGGATGTCTAATTTGATGAAATTGATTAAAAGGAAATGAAGGGAAATAGGGAGAAGAACAGAGCCATCCCATCTAGTCCTAGATGTTACCCTGGAGGGTAAAGATGTTCTTCCTGATCTCCACACTTTCTCATTCTTATGTCCCACCACTCCCTGACACAGCATAACATTATGCTGAGCATTCAGTAAGTACTCAATAAATGGTGCCTGTTCTACTGCAATTTGACGTAAAATCTAGTAACTGAGGAACTGCTTAACTCACATGTTGTTGACTATCAACTCTGCTCTTCCTCAGTATTTGGAGCTGAAAATCAGGTCCCCAATTTCCTCAACTCTTTTTTTTAAATATAAATTTATTTATTAAACTTTTTACATTCATTTTCACAAAATTTTGGGTTCCAAATTTTCTCCTCTTTTGTCCCCTCCCCCCTCCCCAATGCACCAAGCATTCTAATTTCCCCTATCACCAGTCTGCCCTCTCTTCTATCATCCCTCCCTTCCCTTGTCCCCATCTTCTCTTTTGTCCTGTAGGGCCAGATAACTTTCTATTCCCCATTACCTGTATTTCTTATTTCCTATTAGCAAGAACGTGTGGCCCCTGGAGATTCTGCTTCTGAAGTTTGCTCGGATCTGGTCCTCTCAGTGCCGCATGGACAAGGCAGGGCTGGGCTCTGCTCTGGGTCTGGTGAGTGATGGACCTTTGGTGTCAGTTTTTCAGGGTTCTCTGGAACAGAGATCTCCTCCACTCCATTGTTGTGTGGTTTCCACTGCTCCAGAATTTGTTGGGAGTTCTTCTTTACAGGTATTTTATGGGCTGTGGGTTGGGAGCTAGCATATGTGAATCTTTCTACTCCGCCATCTTGGCTTCTCCCCGGAGAAAGTAATTTATAATTATTGTTTTAATTTTCTCCACATTGGAGGTTGTTAAGCCTTTTCATTTTTGATATTGGTAATTTGATTTTCTTCTTTCCTTTTTTAAATCAAATTGGCAAAAGGTTTATCAATTTTATTGTTTTTTTCATAAAACCAACTTTTAGTTTTATTTATTAGTTCAATACTTTTCTTAATTTCACTTTTATTAAACTCTCCTTTGGTTTTCAGTATTTCTTATTTGGTATTTACTTGTGGATTTTCAATTTGTTCTTTTCCTATCTTTTTCAGCTATATGCCCAATTCATTGATCTCTTCTTTTTTTCTATTTTATTCATGTAGGCATTCAAAAATATAAAAATTACCCTACGAATGGTTTTTGTAGTATCCCACAAGTATCCCCACAGTAGGTTGACTCATTATTGTCATTCCCTTGGGTGAAATTGTTGCTTGTTTCTATGATTTGTTGTTTACCTCTCTCATTCTTTAGGATTAGATTGTTTAGTTTCCAATTAATTTTTCGTTTATTTTTCCTTGGCCTTTTATTACTTATAATTTTTATTGTGTTATGATCTGAGAAGGATACATTGACCATTTCTGACTTTCTTCGCTGGACTGTGAGGTTTTTATGCCCTAGTACATGGAGAATTTTTGTGTATGTGCTGCTTAGAAAAAGGTATATTCCTTTCTATCCCCATTCAATTTTCTCCAGAGATCTATCATATCTACCTTATCCAGAGTTTTATTCACCTCCTTAACTTCTTTCTTGTTTATTTTGAAGTTACACTTACCAAGTTCAGAGAGGGGGAGTTTGAGGTTCCCCAATACTATAGCTTTGCTGTCTATTTCTTCCTATAACTCCCTTAAATTCTACTCTAAGAATTTGGATGCTATACCACTTGGAGCATATATGTTTAGCAATGAAATTGATTCGTTGTCTATGGTGCCTTTTAGCAGGATATGGTTTCCTTCCTTACCTCTTTTGATTAGATTTATTTCTGCTTTTGCTTTGTCTGAGATTAGGATTGTTACCCCTGTTTTTTTCCCCCATCAGCTGAAGTACAATGTATTCTACTCCAACCTGTTACTTTTAACTGGGTGTGTATGCCCCATTTCAAATGTGTTTCTTGTGAACAATATATTATTGTGTTATGATTTCTAATCCATTCTGCTATCTGTCTCTATTTTATGGGAGAGATCATCCCATTCACATTCCCAGTTATGATTTCTGTGTCTTTCCCTCCATCCCCTTTCCCTCTTTATGCTTTTAGTTCTTCCTTCTCCTTTCCCCTCCACTATAGAATTTTAATTTTTGACCACTCACTCTGCCAGTCTTCCCTCCCTTCTTTCAGTCCCCACTCTGTTTTAATCTCCTTTTCCCTTACAATTTTTCCCTCCCTTTGACCTCCCCTCCCTTTTCTTTCCCTTTTCCTCTCCTACTACCTATAGAGCTAGTTGTATTTCTATATTTAATTGAGTTTGTTGTTCCCTCTTTGAACCCAATCAGATGAGAGTAACTCTCAAACAATGCTCATCTCCCTCCCTTCTTTCCCTCTACTGTAATATGCTTTTGTGCCTCTTCCTGTGATGTAATTTACCTTTTTCTGACTCCTCTTTTTCACATCTCCCATTACAATCCCTTCTCATTCTTAAATAAAATTTTTATCAAGATATTATTTACTTTATACCACTCCTTCTATCTATGTATATCCATTTTATATATCATCATAATTATATGGTTCTCAAGATTAACAAGTATAATTTCCCTTATAGGGATGTAAACAGTTTGCCCATATTGAATAACAAGTTTTTTTCCCCATTTTCCTTTTTATGCTTCTCTTGCTACCTGCATATGAAGATCTAATTTTCTGTTGAACTCAGTCCTTTTCATCTGGAAGGTCTGGAAATCCCTTATTTCATTGAATGTCCACCTCCTTGCCTGAAATATTATGCCCATCTTTGCTTGATAATTGATCCTTGATTGTAGTCCCGGCTCCTTTGCCTTACAGAATATCATATTCCAATTCCTTCGATCTTTTAATGTAGAAGTTCCAAGGTCCTGTGGGACCCTGACTGCAGCTCCTCGATATTTGAATGACTTCTCTTTGGCTGCCTGAAGTATTTTCTCCTTCACTTGATAGTTCTAAAATTTGACAATAATGTTCCTTGATGTTTTTAGGTTGGGATCCTTTTCAGGAGGTGTGTGGTGGATTCTTTCCACGACTATTTTGCCCTCTGAATCTAGGACTTCTGGGCAGTTTTCCTTGATGATTTCTTAGAAAATATTGTCCAGATCCTTTTTTTTTTCATCATGGCTTTCTGATAGACCAATAATCCTTAGATTTTTCTCTCCTAGATCTATTTTCCAGGTCACTTGTTTTTCCAAATAGGTATTTTACATTTTCTTGTATCTTTTCATTCTTTGGATTCTGTTTGACCAATTCTTGGTGTCTCAAAGAATCATTAGCTTCTATTTGTCCGATTCCAATTTTTATTCAATTGTCTTCTTCAGTTAACTTTAGCATCTCCTTTCCCTTCTATTCAGTTGTTACTTTTAAAGAGTTATTTTCACCAGTTAGGTTTTGTACTTCCTTTTCCATTTGTCCAATTTTCCTTTAAATTATTCTGTGATTTATTTTTTCATATTTTTAAAGTCATTGGTTAGTCTTTCTTGTATTTCTCTGATTTGGCTTTCAAAATCCTTCATGATCTCTTCCAAGAATGCTCTTTGTGTTTCAGACCAGTTCATATTCCCTTCTGAATTATCAGATGGGAGTACAGTCTCAATTTTGACCTCTTTGGTATTCATGTCTTGGTCCTTGTTCCCATAGGAAGATTCTGTGGTCTTTTCTTTTCTCTTTTGCTTCTTACTCATGATCTTTTCCTAGCTTTTAAAGTAGATCTCTGCATCTGTGGCACAGAGGGCTCTGTCCCACAAACCTTGAGGTTTTGTGTGTTATAGCCTCTGGCTCTTTCATCTAAAAGCTAAAACCCTGCAGTTTACCTGGTGCTGAGCTGGCTGGTGTTGGAAAGCAGAGGGCAGGTGAAGTCTTTTTGGGTTTCCCTAGGGTTACCCTGGAGCTAGCTGTGTTAAATGTGGGAGAGGGATGGTCTGGCCACAGGAGGTCTCCTTCACTGAACTAGAGCATAGGCAAGCTCAGTGGTTGGTGATCCTGCCTGCACTAGTGTCTTCCCTATACCCATGGGGTACTGAGGCATGCCTGAGGTCCTTATAATGGCAGTTTGGGGCTTCACACCCCTGTGGCTCCGGATCTTCTCCCAATTTACTAAGATAAGGCTGTCTGGGACAGCTCCAGTCCTGTACTGGTTCCCTTCAGTCACAGAAAGAGGGATCCTCCTTAGCGATTTTCCTAGCCTCACAGGCTAAGAGACTGTTTACCTCCTCTGCTTCTCCTACTGTTCCGGGATTTTGCCTGGGGAGATATTCTCTGGGCTCTTCAAGTCAACAAGGGAAGTGAGATAACAATTACTGATCACTCCACCATCTTGGCTCCCAGAATCTTCAACATTTTCATGTATTTAATTGTTGTTATGATTTTCTTCTCTCTAGCATCCAAGAAAAGATTTGGTCCTGCAGTTCCTACAGTCAGGAGGAAGTCTCCTTTGGACGGTGTCAGTCAATCTAGTAGTCCCTGAATATCTCTCTTGTGCCAGATAATTAGAGGAGGCTTGAGAACCAGCAGTCTCTTAATTCAGGGTCAGTGTTGGGATGAAATGAGGTACTGTGGAGTCACTGGACAGTCAATAATAGCAGGTTTAATTTGAAACAACAGAGTATAGAATTTCAGGCATTATACAGTGACACAACTTCTCTGCACACAGATCTCTCCTCTCTACATAAATATATCAGGTTTTCAGAGCAGCCTGTTTACAATATTCTCTTGTTTCCTAGAGTGAGTCTTTCTCCCAGTGATTTTTAGTAATAATTGAATAAAAAAGCAAAATGGAATTTTTCCCTGCCAAGTTGCACAATAAACCAATGTAAACCTAGCAGAGCTTTACCCCCTGCATTGTATCAGTGACTGGTACTCGCTGGCTGGATTCAACCAGTGTGAATTATTTATTAGCTTAATCATTTAATCAATATAAATTTGAAAGTATAAACAGTCACTGAATGCCACTGTACCAAAAAGTCCAAGCCCCGGGTCCCAGTATGCTTGCATCTGGCTTGTTCAAAGAACAAGGAGTAGGAAGGGGAGCTCTCACAGTTTTCTAACGGAAATCAATATCAAGATACCCAAGTGTCCAGCAAGTCACAAGCAACCAGTTCTTATCACTGGTTGCCAGGTCATTATCAAGGATACCTGGAATCATGAGTTGCTGGTATTCAGATTTCCTCTTCATGACACCTTCTGTTATGCTCCCTAGGCCAAGGGGAGGGGAGGACTTCTTCATAGATTTATCCTGGACTGCCAGCTGGGAGCAGATCTAAATCATCAGGGGCTACAAAATATCAGGAGGTACCCACAAACGCACAGACATGTGCACACAGGCATTATTTATATTGAGAGACAGAGAAGAAAATACAGAGAGAGGCAGAGACAGGAACAGGCAGAGTCAGAGCCAGGGAAAGAGAAATAAAGTTGGCGACTGCAGATTAGTATTCAGAAAAAGACTCATGAATGGAAGGGGGTAGTGATGCATTCACTTGTCTGACAAATGCTGCTCCCCCATTCTCTTTACCTCAATAGCCTTTCAAAAGCAATCCCCACTCCTGTATAAAACAGCTAACAAACCTGTTCAAGCAGTTAGAGAACATCATGGAGGAAAATTACCAGGCACTGTTCCTATAATCTACGAAAGAGTCATAGAGAGCATTTTCATGGCAACTCCATCTTCTCACGTTCCCATTCCACTTGCATTTTTGTGATATGTCTGACATTGCCTTTATATTTTTTCCAAAGAAAATTTGAAGAAGACTATTGATTACTTAGCTGCCCCTAATCCATGACCTATTCAAGGAGAACCCTGTGCTACCAGACCTGAATGAATGAATGAGCATTTGTTCAGCGCTTATTATGTGCAAGGAACTGTTCTAAATGCTGTAGTACATAACTCCACTGCCAATCCCCCCTTCCATTTTTTGAACCCCACAAATCCATGTTCATATATTCAATATTATTATCCCAAAGGGGTGTCAAATTTGGTGAAGCTGAAGTAAAAACAAACCCTATCCTGGTTAAATTGGAAATAAGCAAGAGAACCACGGCTCTGGCTCTAAGGTGGTCCCTGAAAAGCTTCTTATAGAAGGTAGGATTATTAGTGGAAACTGAAAGAAGTCAAGGAAGCCAGGAGATAGAGAGGAGGAGGAGAATATTGCAGGGAAGAGGGACAGCCAGTGAAAATGGCCATATTTGGGAACGTGAGAAGATGGAGTTGCCATGACAATGCTCTCCATGACTCTTTCATAGATTATAGGAACAGTGCCTGGTAATTTTCCTCCAGGATGTGCTCTAACTGCTTGAACAATGCTGTTAGCTGTTTTAGACAGAGATGGGGATTGCCTTTGAAAGGCCATTGAGGGAGAGAGAATGGGGGGGCAGCATTTGTCAGACAAGTGAATACATAACCACCTCCTACCATTCATGAGTCTTCTTCTGAATGCTAATCTGAAGTTGCCATCTTTATTTCCCTTTCCCTAGCTCTGGCTCTGCCTGTACCTGTTTCTGCATCTCTATTTCTTTGTTTTCTTCTCTGTCTCTCAATATAGACAAGGATGGAGTGTCAACTGCAAAGACCAGCAATGATTAGGGTGTCTCTGGATCATGGACACTCTGGAGGGAGACTGTAGGGTGTAGGAAGAATGCAGAGATGGGGGAAAGGTGTTATGGACCAAACAGAGGATTTTATATTTGATCCTCGAGGTGATGGGGAGTCACTGGAATATCTTGGGGAGGGATGGTGATATGGTTCTGACACTGTGTTAGGAAGATCACTTTGGCAACCAAGTGGAGGTTGCACTGCAGTGGGCAGAGACATGTGTCAGGAAGACCAAACAGTAGCTATTGTAGTAGTGCAGGCATGAGCTGAGGGAGACGTCTGTCTGACTGTTCTCCAGAATAATCACCTGAAGCTTTTTCAGTTGTATATAGGGTGGCCCTTGTCCGATGGAGCAGACAAAGGTCAGGGATGAGGGTAATAAGTGGGTCCACCCACCCCAGACTGATTAGAAGACTTCCAAAGTACATTGAACCCTGGGATTCCTCCTGTTCCCCCATCTCCCTCAGATTGTTTTGATTCTTCAGCACGTCTGGATTGCTTGCTCTATGAGTGGCAATGAGTGGGCAGTTTAGTGTCCAAGGCTGGCTCCTTCTCTGCAGGAGTGGCTTCCCCAACTGCTGGCTGTGAGAGATGGGCAGGAAGCATGCTGGTTGTTCTGGGGAAGGCTGCCCCTTCAAAGGCTCTTGTGTGTTTTTGTGTTTATTTGCGACGTGTGGTCGACATTTGCTGTGGTAGTGATGAGGATGATGGGCTCTACCTTTCCAATGATTTCTTCCCTCCATGATGTCTGTGGTGTATGGACAGGAAGCAGGTCTGGTGGCCTGGGGGGTGGGGTCTTGTTCTTTCCAAGGCTCTGGGGTTCAGGGCACAAACCTGTCTCCATCTAGGTCTGTGGGGAGATTCTGCTCAAGATTGTGGTGATGTATTCAATTGTCTGGCATATGCTGATCCCCCCATCTCTCCCTCAATAGCCTTTCAAAGGCAATCCCCACCACTGTCTAAAACAGCTAACCAACCTACTCATGCATTCAGAGCACGTCCTGGAGGAAAGTTACCAGACACTGTTTCTATAATCTGCAAAACAGTCACGGAGAGGGTTGTCATGGCAACTTCTTCTTCTCACATTCTCATCCCACTTGCATTGTCTTGATGTGTTTGCCATTGTCTTTAGATTTTTTTTTCCACGGGAAAATTGGTGGATGCTATTGATTACTTAGCCTCAAATCTATTCAAAAAGAACTCTGTGAAGCCAGTCAAGAATGAATGAATGAATGACCATTTGTTAAGCACTTACTATGTACAAAGAAATGTGAACTAAGTGCTGTAGTACGTACCCCCATTTCCATTCTGCACTTCTCCTTTCTGAATCCCACAAATCCATGTTCATCTATTCAATATAATTATCCCAAAGGGTTTTCTAATTTGGTGTAACTGTCCTTTGCAATTCAAAGGGAATGAAGGGAAATAGGAAGGAGAAGAAAAGAGGCAGTCCATCTAGTTCTGGAATTTTCAAGGGCAGGCGCGAGGGGGCTGCTGCCCCTAATCTCTACCCTTCTTCATTTTCATCCTCATCACTTCTCTGCACAGTCTAACATTATGCTGAACATTCAGTAGGTGCTCAACAAATGGTTTATATTCTAAAGCAATTTGACTTAAAATCTACTACACAAGCAACTGCCTAACTCAGATTTTGTTTTATCAACTCTGCTCTTCCTCAAATTTTTGGAGCCTAGAATGGTGTTCCCAAATCTTCCAAATCTTTCCTGTATATAATTGTGAGTATTGTTTTTCTCCTTTCTGACTCTAACATACTGAAAAGGTTTGGTCCTGCAGTTATTACAGTCAGGAGAAGGTCTCTTTTGGACAGTATCAGTCCATCCAGAAGTCAGAGTATCTCTCTTGTGCCAGGCTGTTAGAGAAGGCTTGAGCACCAGCAGTCTCTTCATTCAGGGTCAGTGTT
This sequence comes from Bettongia penicillata ogilbyi, assembly GCA_023548195.1. NCBI lineage: Eukaryota > Metazoa > Chordata > Mammalia > Diprotodontia > Potoroidae > Bettongia > Bettongia penicillata. Next base: position 173,929 of record JAJHZJ010000172.1, read on the forward strand.
GGGATGGAATGGGTTAGTGGGGAGTCACTAGACAGGAGTAGGCATGGAGATACCTATTCTACCTGAGGACATTCTGCCTACATTTCTTCTGGGAGGGCTGTGACTCAAGAACTGTCAGCCTTCTCTTAGCATGGAGAGGTTTTAGCCACCATGCCCTAGGCTTAGATGGCTATGGGGAAATAAATATAGACAAGATAGGAGCAAAGAGGAACAGTGCCCTGCATAGAAGAACCTGTGTGGTGAGTCCAGTGGAGCAATGTGCCAAGTGTCAAGTCTAGTGAAAGCATCATTGCAGGTCAGTCCACAACTGTCCCCCTATGTGGACTATTATTGTCTGGTTATCATTCCCCACCCCTATTCCTACCAATGGGGATCTATGTATGGGAGAGTGTGCTCTGTGCATATTATGGGGAATGGTCTATTGAAGACTTTCCTCTGTTATTTCATTAAATGTCTTTGCTTTGAAAAATTTGTGCCCTTTGACTAGAGAAAAATTGGAGCTCCTGAGCTCTCATTTGGTGTCTGTGGACACATGGAGCATCTTGACAGTAGGGCAGGTATTCTGGGGACCCTAAATAGAAAAATAGATGCCAAAGAGGCTCTATGTTATGAAAGAGGTGATCAGCAAACATATAGAAAAGGGAATGGTGAAAAGAAAAAATCAGCATGACTTCACTGAAAATAGGCCAAGCCAGACTAACTTCATTTCCATTTTTGCCAGAGTTGCTAAAATGATCAACCAGAAGAACATGGTAGCTCTAGTTTACCTAGATTTATACAAAATACTTGATAAATGATTATTGTGCTTTTTTTAGAAATGGTGTAGAGATGTGACCCAGATTATAGTGAAATTAGACCTACAATTAACTGAATGATTGGAGTATAAGGATTCCAGGTCAATTGGAGAGGTGGTCTGTGGTGGAAAGACTGAAAGACTTGTCACTGACCTATTGCTGCTTAATGTCAAGCACAATGTGAGGCAAAAGGATGATATCACAACAAATACCACCAAATGGGAACCTTTTCAGCCTGACTTCAAAGAAGAAGGAGATAATAGGCCATCCATGCTCTACACGAGGACTTTTCTGTCCCTCTCCAGCTGCTAGTGCCTTTGCCCTGAAATTATTTCATTTAAACATTCTATATAATTTGTATATACAAAATTTGTATATACAAAATTAATATATTTTGTACATACAAAGACACAGAGATACAGAAACAGAGACCCACAGTCTCTCACAAACACACTTAATATATATGTGTTTATGTATGCACACACACACACACACATATATATATATATACACACACACATATGTACATATATATAACTTGTCTTCCATGATAGAATATATGCTCCTCAAAGGAAGAGATGAATTGCTTTTTGGTATCTCTAGGGCCTACCACAGTGTCTGGTATTTAGTAGGTGCTTAATAAATGCCTATTGCTTAGTTGATTGATATTTAGAGGAAATGTGAGCCTTTCAGCACTTATCAAATAATACCACAGACATGACTGTCTCCTTTGGTTTATGTTTGGGCTTGGCAGGGAAAATGTTATAACTGAGCATAGAACTTGATTATTATATTTGGTGGCAGAGGAACATCTAATAATATTTATGTCACAGATCTTCTACCCAACAGACTCCCTCATTTTCTCCACTGTCCCTCTCAAGCTACTTTCTCCTCTCAATCATAGTCCCAAATATATTGCTCTGCTTCCCAAGGTGCCTGCTCTGCCACATTAATCTGCCACTCTTGCTCTATATTGCATTGGAAACAGGCACCTGGATTGTATCTCATTGCAATCCTTGACACTGCTATGCTGCTCTGTGCACAGCACCAAGGCCATCCCCCAAGGTGGCCATTGATATCCCAGACTTGAGGAATTTCCTTAATCTGGCTCCACTGCCCCCCTCCACCCCCCGAAGCAAATGCTTCCCCTAACAGTTCCTGCACAGGACTGGAGATGTAGAGGAAATCTTCCTATTCCTTCCAATTCTTAACAAATGTTTCCCTCTCAGTAAATTTGTGCTGGGTCACAAGAGCTCAACTACATGAAATTGTCCCTTCCAAAGTTCTAATCTGATGGGGTTCTCCTCCTGATGCAATTTGAGAGGTTCAAGGACTTCAAGGACTGAAGGGCAGGAAAAGATCATCTAGAATGAATTCATGGACTCAAGAATTTTTTTAGTCAAGTTGGCAAAGGTTTATTGTAATGCTAATATGGTGGGCAGAGTTCCTTAAGAAACTTGCAACTTAAGAAGAATGTTGCTGAATTTTATGTAGAAAATGCAGTGGATTATCTGGCAGATATGCTAATTAGGTGATAACATGCAAGCTTTGTCACAAGCAACATTCACTATGAGAAATGGGAAGAAGGGACTTCCTAAGGGGTGTGATTTGGTCTCTTTTTTGTAACAAGACAACTTAGGGAGTTGAAGTCTATAGCTTGGCATCTGGATTGTATACAGTAACTGTGAGAATCAGTACATGATAGTTCTGCTGATACAAGATAGTCCTGTTCATACAAGGGAAATTCTACAGAGGTCCACTTGTTCTTGTGAGAGGGAGAGATAGTTTGCCTGAGGCCCACTCATGACTTATTGCTAAGCATAGTATCCTTAGGCTGGGGAGAAGACTGTGAGGGAAAGTGTTCTGAGGCTGGGGAGAAATGTGATCTTGGAAGTGGGGTCCAAGAAAAAACAGCCAAGCATCCCATCACCCTCTTATAGAACCCTCCCTGTCCTTCTAGGGAAGTCAGTCAGGACCTCTCTAGAGGTACAAGTGTGTCTGGTGGGACTCCTCAACTGAGTTGGGTGGAAGGGAATGACAAATGTACTAATCTCTCTGAACAGTATGCTGAGTCCCTTCTACTGCAATAAATAGTGCGATTATCCCCACTTTGAAAATCAGATTCTACCATTTCCTCATATTCCCATTTTGGACTGTTTCACGCTGGACAGATCACTCTTACTGTCACATCAGGAATTTATATCGTGTACACACTAGCTTGAGATATGAATCATGACTAAAAATGACAAAACTTTCAGTTCTGGGGGGATCCTAACTAGGAGGGTGACAATGTGTTTAGTTGCTGAATGAAATGAAATGAGACACCATATGTAAAGCCCTTTCTACTGCTCTCATTATTGAATAGGGTGAAAGCTTTTGAATATGTATGATCTAAGTGTGGAAGGACCAGGGTGCTTGCAGTGGGATGCGTGTGATTTTGGTAGACCCAGTCAAGGGTTCCCACAATGAGGTCTTTGATATTGATTGCCTTCCCACTGCTTCCCCTAGACCTGTGTTGCCTTATTGTTGAACAGCCCAGACTCCCTTTTCCAGATGTTCCCATTTCAGCAGGGTTGGCATCTGCTACCTATGTGGGATCTTTGCCAGGTGTATGCATGAAAACCAATATGAGGCATTTGAAAAGGTAAACTCCAGAGAGTAGAATGTGATGTGTCATTCGTGGCAATCCCTGCCATTGGCCAGAATTCCCCAGTCCTGCAACAAAGGTGCAACATAACAATGGAGATACTCCTGTATATACTTACATGTTTACTCTGTGTGCACTTTGATTTCTGGGGATCCATAGTGACAGCAGTCACTTAACTCCTAACTGAAAAATATTTATCAATGTATTTAAGGAAACCAACTTCACCCCTTCTTAATGGAGGGGATGTTCCCAGGAGAATGCTTCTGAGGTAACAAAATCAGGAAGGAGCTCCTGGTTAAAGACCTTCCGCAAGTCCTTGTATTTTGGTGAGAATCCCTTCTCTCTGCTCTTAAAGGAAGTCATCTTGGGTGAAACAAAAATCTCTGGTGTCTTCTGACCATGCTTAGAGGGGAAGCCTACCTTGACTGGACCTCCACACAGCACTTGTTTTATGTGACCATAACCACAGTAGTCCCAATACCACCTCAGCTACAGCCGTGCCTGTAACTCTCAGTCATCCACCTATCCCTTAGAAAACCTCTGCCTGCCAAATCAGGGGGATCCTTTCCTGCTTCACAGGTCCCCTTCAGAAAACAGCCTTTTAAAGTAACTACCCTCTTAGGTAAAGCTGAACATAGAAAGGGAATGGAGAACAGACTTGGAAAGTATCCTTTAAAAAAATCTACCTAGTAGTAAAACACTGTGATCAATACTTCCCACTCAAAGCACATACTAAACAAGTTTAAAATGGACAGAAATACTTGTGGAACACAGAGATGTAACACTTCACTAAGCTATAGTAAAAGTAAGTCAACAAAAATGTTGACTCCCCCCTTGAATGTGTCCAGTGTATCTGAAAATGTATCCAGTGTATCCCCAATCTATGGGGGAAGTCTATAAAACAGCAAAGAGTGGAGTACAGATGCACTCCATAGTGATGTTCCACAGGAATTCATTCAACAATATGTGTACAGAGAACCACAAAACATATGCTCATCATGTCGGCTTGTTTATAGAAATGGAGGGGGTTTCTGACAGCAATCCCACATCGGGTCATTGTCAGCAGAAATTATAAAGTGTGTTTCAGAAGGCCAGATCTAGCAATCAGCACAGACTATGGAAGGAAGTGGTAGAAACTGAGCAATTCTTCACTCCAGGTTGTAAAACATGAGTACTCAGCAATACATGAACTGGTGACTGGAATTAAACATCAGAAGCTCAATATCTTTTCAAAGTGAACAGGTGACAATTGTTCCTGTTACACATGAAGACCTCAGAATATCCTTGGTGATTAAAAAATACATTGCACTGGAACTGGAACATTGTCATGTAACAAAACCTTTGTTCCCATCTCCAAGTCATAACATTGGTCCATAAGAATTCATGACCAATGTTTTAAATGGCACACCAAGTGTTCCTAATATCTAAACTGCCTTGATGAAAAGCTGGCAACATATAAAGACCTAGGGGACAACCTGAAAACCATGTGGGGACAGTATGAGGAACATGTGATTCCCACAGTCCTGTCTCCTCACAGAATTTTCCTAAAGATGTATTCCTGGAGCCTGTAGCAGATGATTTAACATCTCAGTACTTTGATTGAGTTACAAAAGACAGTAATTCTGTGCAATGATCTGAAGAACATCACACAGAAAAGAATCAACAGCATAATATGTAAAGTACATCAAAAGACTGACAGATGAATAATAACGATAATAATAGTAAACCTTTTCAGAGTGCTTCAAGATATAAAAAAGCACTTTGCAAACATCTCATCTGAACCTTACAATCACCTTGTTATTTGCTTGGCAAAGGTGTTATATCACTCCATTTAACACGTATAAAAATTGAGGTTTAGAAAGTTTAAGTGACTTGCCTATGGTCACACAGTGAGCAAAGAAGAACGTTCGTCTGGGGCTTGTGCATCCAATTTCAGATGTCTCCCCACTATGCCTATTTACTAGTGGCAGGGCAACTGGTGTTGGAGAGAACAAAGCACTCAATCTGATACACTTTTAGAAAGAAATTTACTAAGTCACTTGGTAGAGACGGAGGCGGAAAGGAGGCTGTGGCTCTTTCTTGTTCAGGCTCTGGAAGGTTTATATGACATAGGATTTAGACCAGAGTACTCACACATAAGTGGTGGGGGCAGATGCGCCTCCCTGGGTGCCTCCTCCTCCACTTCCTCCCCGCCAGGCCTGATCTTTGTCTCCTCTTGCCTGAAGAAAGGAGGCTGAGCCCCGCCCCATCCCCAGACCCCTCTCCCCGTTTCCTCCTCTGGAGGTCAGGAGGAGTTAATGTCCCATTCAAGGGCTGTTACAGCTTCTGTACTTTTTCTTCTCTTTTGTGGAGCCCAGGACAACCCTCGGTCTACCTCATCCTTCCCCTCTTTGTACTCCCTCTTCCTCTCTTTGTCCTCCTCCTTCGAGTTTCTATTAAGGGGCCGATCCTCCAGAACCCCAAGCTGAGTTCAGCTGCTCCGCACCCCGCCCCCCGCCTCAGCAGCCTCCCCTCAGGAACCTGGGAGCCTAGTAAGCCTTGGGCCGACCTCCAAGTGAAGGAAGCACCTGCGCTCCCCCTCCCCTAGCAAGTTTGGATGATGGGGGCTGAGACAAAGGACTGGGAAGGCTCCCTACATCTCTGGGTCTGTTGTCGCAGACCCCCTCCCTCCCTCTTCCTCCTTTGTTCTGGAAGGAGACCACCCACTCTCCGCATTGACGTCACCGTGCCCGCCCCGCTTCCCAACCCTATATTAAGTGTAAGTCTTCTTTGTCTGGAGCAGGATGCGAGTGGGGCGAGCAAGAGGAGGTCTGCGTACCTCTCACCCACTTCCCTTCCCTTTATCGTCCACACCCTACCCTCCTCTCCGTTACCCCTATCTGCCCCGCATTTTCCAGACTGGCTGATCCTGAGGGTCCTGCTAGTGTCTAACTGACTGAGTGAGGTAAGTGCTCCCTCCCTGCCCGTGCCTCAGCCTCTCCCTTTCTTCTCTTTGTCTTCTCTTCCCTCCGCCCTCCCCCCACCCGCAATCATTTCTTGATTGGGAACCCCCTCCCCAATTGCTTTCCCTTGGTGCCCAAAAGGATGTGTGTAAGGGTGGGATTATCAATATCTTTGTTTATGTGTTGTGTTGTGTGTGTAGGTAGGATAATCCATGTGCGTGTGTGTTCAGGGTTGAACCCGGTGTGTGCCTTCTCCTCCCCGGCTGCTCCTGCCTTGGTCTTTCTGCCTTCCCAGGTCTTTGTTGGGAGGTCTGGGGTTTGGGGGGTGGGGACCAATAGGGAGAAGCCTTTGGGGACGCTCCCACCCCTCCTCCAGTGGAGATTCCCATCCTTTCTTCCTCCCATTCTTGGCTTGGCTTCAGGACAGGGCAAAGAGGAGACGGTCTGGAAACTCTTCCCCTCCCTTTCTCCAGGTCATGTCTTTTGTTTAGTGTTGTTTGATTAAATTCTTAGGTTTGTTTTTGTTCTGATTTGAAGCGGAATCTGGTGAAAGGGGTATTTCCAGGTACTTTGTGGTTGAACAGAAAGGACTGTCCCTCTACCTGGAGATCTCCATGATTTATGGAAAGAAAGAAGAGAGATGTTTTAATGTGCACTTCTCTCATCTTGAGCAATTTGGCCCATTTTGTCACAGGGTTATTGATAGCTTGGATTTCTTCCTTTGAAAACTTTCTGTTCCTTTAACTATTGGAGAATGGCTCTTAACCTTAGAAATCGGAATCAGTTCCTTTTATATCTTGCATATGCAGCAGTCCTTAGAGAACTTTATTGGAAAGATGTTTTTCCTCATTTAACTGTATTCCATGTTTGCACAAAAATATTTCAACATTATAGAAGCCGAGTCCTCCATTTTACTTTCTATGATTCTCTCTGTTACTTGTTCTGTCATTACCTCTTCCCTTAATAGATGTAAAAAGTAATGTCCGCCTTGCTCCTCTAAGTTGCTGTTGATTCCCCTTTTACACCTAATTCATGTACCTATTTGTAGTTTAATTCGAGTGGATAACTGCTTTTCCCTTATCCCATCTGGTTTTTTTTAATCAAATAGTGTGAACTCCCCTGGTCTCCCTCCCATTAACTTTTGTCTTTGGATTTATTAAACACAATTTTATTTTATTGGTTTGCTTCTGTACTTTATGTACTAGTCTTTTCTATTGATCACCCTTTAAATTTTTAACAAGTTCTAATTGTTTTCTGGCTGCTAGATATTCTGCAGGGCCTGAAGACAGGAAGATTCATCTCCTTGAATTCAAACCTGGTTGCAGACCGTTACCAGTTGCGTGACCCTGGGCAAGTCACAATCCTATTTCCTCAGTTCCTCATCTGTTGAATGAGCTCCAGTGCAGAAGGCCATGACAAAGTACTCCAGTGTCTGGTCAGTAAAAGTCAGGCAGCAAGACTAAACAACAATGACAATTGGTTTTCTAATCACTGATCTGTAGCAGAGTTTGAGATTTGCTACTGATAATCTCTAACCCCACATCCCATTTTATCCTTCTCCCCTACACTATTTCCCTTGAGATACTTGACCTCTTTTAAAAAATGTTTTGATGATTGCTATTTCTTTTATCACCTGCGTATCCCATGTGCCTCTCTCCATCCTCCAGAGTCACGCCATGTAACAAATTTTCTTTTTGTTTCAGGAAGGAAAAGAAAAACAAGCCCAACTGATCAATGCATTCAGGTAAAGGTATGCAATGTATAACACCTATGGACCTCTCACATCTTAGAATGGGGTAGGGTGATGCTGTCTCCTCATTTTTCCTTTTCAGACTCACTTGATCTAGAACATTTTGTTGTGGGCACTTTTGCACATCTGGGTAAATCCCGTTATTGGAGATTGAGGGGTGTAGCGGGAAATGGAGTGTCTGAAGCTTCAGTCCTTTTCACACTATTCATATTGCTGTTTAAAGTACTGATTCTGAGGGTTAAAAATAGTTAATTAAAAATAATGGAATAGTATCACATGATAAGAAATGCTAAATGAAGTGTTTAAGAAAAACTTGGGAATCCAGTTTCAAAAATCAAAAGCCTGTTATATGGATACTCTTCTTGGCACTTGAGGTCAGAACCATGAGCAATAGCTAGAAGTTATAAAAGGGCTGATTTAGTCCTGATATCAGGAAAAACTTCCCAAGCATGAGCATTCTCCAAAATTGTAATGGGGTGCCTTGAAGAGGTGGTAGGTTCTCCTTCCTTGGAAGTATTCAAGGAAAAGCTGAATGACCATTTGTTTCTTAGACTGGAAATTCATTTCATGTATAGATCGGATGTGGTACATGCTGTGATCCTTTCTAACTCTCAAGTTTTATGCAATTTATGTGAACCAAGGCTGACAGGGAAATCTGAGGACAATATATGTATTTTTCAATAATATCTCATTTCCCTCCAGATCCATGTAAAGATAATTTTTAACATCCATTTAAAAAAAATTGAGTTCTAAATTTTCTCTCTCTTTCCCTCACCTCCCCCCTCCCTGAGAGAGTAAGCAATCTGGTATACATTATATATATTCAATCATACATGTCCTATTTCTGTATTAGTCATGGTGTGAAAAAATATATAGAACCAAAGGCAAAAATGCATGAAAAAATACAGAAAGTGAAAAAAATCTTCATTTAGACTTCATCAGTTTTTTCACTGGAGATAGATAGCATTTTACATTATGAGTCCTTTGGAACACTCTTGGCTCATTGTGCTGCTGAGAAGAGCTATGTCATACAAGGTTGATCATTGTATAGTATCGCTATTACTACGTTCACTGTTCTGCTTTTTCTCAATTTTGCCTCATTTTATATAATTCTTCCAGTTTATTCTGAAATCTGGGTGCTCATCATTTCTTATAGAACAGTAATATTGCATTCCAGTCGTATATCATGACTTCTTCAGTCATTCCCCAGTCAATGTCCTCAATTTCCAGTTTTTGCCACCATGAAAAGAGCTATTATAAGTAATTTTGTACAAATAGGTCCTTTCCCCTTTTTTGATCCCTTTAGGATATAAACTGAGGAGTGATATTGCTGGATCATAAGATCACAGTCTTATGGCCCTTTGGCCATAGTTCCAAATTGCTCTCCAGAATGGTTGGATCAGTTCTCAACTCCAACTAACAGTGAATTAATGGTGCCAATTTTTCCATATTCTCTCAAACATTTATTATTTAGCCGGGTGTGAGTTGGCACCTCAAAATTGTTAATTTGCATTTCTCTATTCTGACCATTTTTTCCCCTGTGACTATAGATAACTTTGGTTTCTTTCATCTAAAAATTGCCTGTTCATATACTTTACCCATTTACCAACTGGGGAACAACTTGACTTCTTATAAATTTAATGCAGTTCTCTGTATATTTGAGAAAGGAAACTTTTATCAAAGACAGTTGTTGTAAAAATGACTTCTAGCTTTCTGCTTTCTTTCTAACCTTGATGGCATTGGCTTTATTTGGGCAAACTCTTTTTCACTTCAAGCAATTAAAATTGTCCACTTGATGTCTCGTAATGTTTACTCTCTTGTTTGGCAGTAAAATCTTCCCTTCTCCACCGATCTGACATATATAAACGATTCCTGGCTCTCCTTATTTGCTTATGGTATTGCCCTTTATGTCTAAATCATCTATCCATTTTGTTCTTACTTGGTTGTTATTGTTTATCCTTCCTTCTGGAAGAGGACCAGTGACATCAGGAGGGCAATGTCTTGACTTGCAAGTGATTTGGACATAAGTGAGGCAGGGATGTGCAAAGTTATTCTCTCCTCCAGAGTCATCTGAGTCCAGTGATAAGACATTGGTCAGCACCACTGGAGATGGCCCCAGATGCAGGGGGAGACCTTTGCCTTTTCAAGATAAGGTCTTCTCAAATCTGAGTTTGTCTGAGGCAACTCCCATCTAGTGATTTAAGGTGAGGTAAAAATGATGCAAAAGATATCCTAGTTTGCTTACTCAAAAAAATCTATCTGGGAGGTGAATACCCTCAGGATTTCTGGTCAGAACAGAAACAATTGCTATTGACACTCACTCTGGTTTAGGTCAGGAGATTATTATTCCCCACTCCAGGAGAGCCAGAGAGATTTGAGTTCCAGAATACTCTAGTTGCTGCATTTGAATCCCAATAGACTTTATCAAAGCCTGGTTTCCCAGAGTTCTATTTCAAGAAATCATAAATGAAACTAGATGGGACAGTTCATTGTCCCAGATATTTTATTAAATGATAGAATGAAAAAGTAGAAAAAAGAACAAAAGATCTAGCTATCAAATTCCAAGAGATCTTGCAAAATTTATGGGATCAAAATTTATATTACTTTGGGCAGAGCGCCTTTGTATGCGATGTAAGGTCTCGGTCTATACCGAATTTCTGCTATACTGTTTTCCATTTGTTTCCGAGAAGGTTTTGCAAAGTGAGTTCATTTTTTTATTTTTTAAGTTTATTTATTTTTAGTTTTCAACCTTTGCTTCTCTAAGTTTTAAATTTTCCCCTTCTCCCCAAGACAGTATGCAATCTGATATAGTCTCTACGTATACATTCCTATTGAATATATTTTCACATTAGTCATGTTGCATAGAAGAGTTAAAGCAAATGGGAAAAAGCATGAAAATGAAAAAATAAAACAAAAAAAGAACATAGTCTGCTTCATTCTGCATTCAGACTCCCTAATTCTTTCTCTGGATGTGGATGGTATTTTCCATCATAAGTCCTTTGGAACTGTTTTAAGTCCTTGCATTGCAGGACTATCTATTTATTAAAGTTATTCATCAAATAATGTGACTGCTACTGTGCACAGTGTTCTCCTGGTTGCACTCACTTCACTTAGCACCAGTTCATGTAAGTCTTTCCATTTTTTTTTGAAGTCTGCTTGTTCGTTTCATATAGCACAATGGTATTCTATTACATTCATATACCACAACTTGCTCAGCCATTCCCTAATTGATGGATATCCCCTCAATTTCCAGTTCTTGGCCATCACAGAAAGAGCTGCTACAAATATTTTTGTACATGAGACTCCTTTCCTGATTTTCATGGTATCTTTGGGATACAGCTCTAAAAGTGGTATTGCTAGGTCAAAGGGAATAATAGTCAGTTCTTCTAAAAAAATACACGGAGCTACTTGAGTTTATCAAATACTACATTATAATGGTAATTTACTACCAAGTCTTTTGCATACCTAATCCATTCTATTGATACACTACTCTATTTCTTAACCAGTATCAGATAGCATTGATTACTGCTTTGAATACATTCTGAGATCTGATATGGTAGGCCACTTTCCTTTCCATTTCTTTTCATTAATTCCTTTGCTATTCCTGACATTTTGTTCTTCCAGATGAATTTTGTTATGATTTTTTTTTCTAGCTCCATAAAATCATTTTTGGTAGTTTGATTGGTATGGCATTGAGTTAGTAAATGAATTTAGGTGGAATTGTCATTTTATTGTATTGGTTCAGCCTCCCCATGAGCAACTGTTTTTCGAAATGTTTAGATCTGACTTTATTTGTGTGAAAAGTATTTTATAATTTTGTTCATATAGGTCCTAGGTTTATCTTGGAAAGTAGATTCCCAGGTATTTTGTGTTGTCCATAGTTATTTTAAATGAAATCTCTCTGTTACTTGTTGCTAGATTGTACTGGTAGTATATAGAAGTGCAGATGGTTTGTGTTGGTTTAGTTTGTATTCTACAACTGTGCTAAAGTTTTTAATGATTTCAGCTAGTTGTCCAGTTGATTCTCTAGGATTCCCTAAGTACACCATCACATCATCTGCAAAGAGTGATAGTTTTACTTCTTCAATACCTATTCTAATTCTTTCAATTTTTTTTTCTCCTGTTGCTAGAGCCAATATTTTTAGTACAATATTGAATAATAGATGTGATAATGGCACATCCTTGTTTCATCCCTTACCTTACTGGGGAAACTTCTACCTTATCTGTGTTACAGATAATGCTTGCTGATGGTTTTAGAGAGATATTACCATTTTAAGGAAAGCTCCATTTCTAGCATCTCTAGTGTTTTTCCCAGGAATGGATGCTGTATTTTGTAAAAAAATTTTCTGCACCACTTGAGATAATCATGTGATTTATCTATACGTGGTCACCCATGCAGATAGTTTTCCTAATATTGAACCAGTTCTGCATTCTTGGTATAAATCCCACCTGGTCATAGTGTATGATCCTAGTGATATATTGCTGCAATCTCCTTCCTGGTATTTTATTGAAAATTCTTGCATCAGTACTGATTTGGAAAATTGGTATATAGTTTGCTCTCTCTGTCTTAGCTCTTCCTGGTTTAGGTATCAACATTATATTTGTGTTATAAAAGGAATTTGGCAGTGCTCCTCCTTTGCCTATTTTCCCAAATAGATTATATAGTATTGGAAATTAATTGTCCTTTAAATGTTGGATAGTATTCATTTATGAATCCATCTCACCCGGGGAATATTTTCTTAGGGAGTCCATTCATGGCTTGTTCAATTTCTTTTTCTAAAATGGGATGATATATTCCATTTCCTCTTTTTTTATTCTGAACAATTTATATTTTTGTAAATATTTATCTATTTCACTCAGATTATGAGATTTATTGACACACAGTTGGGAAAAGTAGCTCCTAATTATTGCTTTAATTTTCTCTTCATTGGTAGTGAACACACCTTTTTCATTTTACCATGCTGGCCATTTGGTTTTCATCTTTGCTTTTTTTAAAACAAATGAACCAATGGTCTAATTTTTATTACTTTTTTCCCCATAAAACCAGCCCTTAGTTTGATTTCCTAGTTCACACAAAAGATTTTCCATCTTTTTAACTGTCCTTTGATTTTTATGATATTCAATTTGTTGTTTAGTTGAGTATTTTCAATTTGTTCTTTTTCTAGCTTTTTAGTTGTATGCCCAATTGATTGACCAGCTCTTTTTCTATTTAATTGATGTAAGGTTTTAGAGATGTAAAATTTCCCCCAGGTGCTGCTTTGGATGCATCCCACAAATTTTGATCCATTGTCTCATTGTTGTCATTTTCTTTGATGAAATTATTGGCTGTTTCTATGATTTGTTCTTTGACACACTCAGTCTTTAGGATTAGGTTATTTCCTTTTCAATGAATTTTTAATATCTCTTTCCACAACCCTCTTTTAAATGTAATTGTTATTGCATCATGATGAGAAAAGGATGAATTTAATATTTCTGCTTTTCTGCAATGGATTGTGAGGTTTTTGTGCTGTTATACATGGTAAGTTTTTGTGTAGGTTATGAAAAGGGTATATTCCTTTCTATCTCCATTCAGTTTTCTCCAGAATTCTATCATATGTAACTTTTCAAAATATCTAATCACCTACTTAAGTCCTTTCTTCATCTTGTAATTAGATTTAACTTGTTCTGAGAGAGAAAAATTGAGGCCCCCCCACTAGTAGTTTTACTGTCAATTTCCTCCTATAACTCATTTAATAATAATATGGATGATACCCCATTTCATGCATATGTTTAGTATTGGTATTGCTTCTTTATCTGTGGTACCTTTTAGCAAGAATTTTTCATTAGACCTCTTTTTATTTTTTCTTTGTCTAAGATAAAGATTGTTATCCCTGCTTTGTTTTTCTTACTTCAGCTGAACCATAATATATTCTGCTCTGACATTTTACCTTTATCCTGTACGTATCTCTGCTTCAAATAGATTTCTTGTAGACAATATACTGTAGGATTCTGGATTGTAATCCACTCAGCTCTCTGTTTCTTTTTTATGGGGGAGATCATCCCATTTACAGTGATAAAGACTAACTGTGTTGACACTGTTTATACTTTTCTTTCACTCTCCTTGAACCCTGTCCTTCTTCACTAGTGTTTTGATTCTGACTATCAGCCCCCAATGTTTTCTTATTCCCCTCCAATCCTACTTCCATACAGGTTAAGATAGATCTCCATACCCAACTGAATGTGTGTCATTTCCTCTTTGAGTCAAATCTGTTGAGAGAAAGATTCAAACAATGCCCACCTCCTCCTTTCTTTCCTTCCACTGTAATGGGTCTTTTGTACCTTTAAATGTGATATTAGTAACTCCATTCTTCCTCTCCCTCCCCACTTCTCCCAGAGAGAAGTTCTCCCAACTTCTCACCCCTGCATTTTTTAATATAATTTCATTAAAGTCAATTTATACCCACACCCTCTATCTGCATATACTCCTTCTAACTGCCCTAGTAGAGATATAGTTCTTAAGAGTTAGAAGTGTCATTGGGAGAAGCCAAGATGGCAGAATTAAAAGCAGGGCCTCATTTGAGCTCTCACCCAAAACCCTCCAAGTGCCTGTCAAAATGATTCTAAATAAATTTTAGAGCAGCAGAACACATAAAACTACAGAGTGAAAAAAATTTCTAGCCCAAGATAACTTGGATGGTCAATGGGAAAGGTCTGTTGCACCAGGCTGGGAGAGAAGCCCAGTCCAGCATGAGGCAAACCAGCACAGAGTGGGCACCCCAACAAACCCAGAACTCAGGGGACTGAATCCCAGCAGCTGTGGTGGTTTCTATATCATAGCCTGAACTGTAGCTCTGTTTTTAGTGCGTAGAGTCAGGAAGATCTGAGTTCAGATCCTGCCTCTAAATACTCACAAATTGAGTGACTCTGGGCAAGTCCTTTAACTTCTTTCCACCATTTTGGTGCCAGCCTGGGCTAATTAAACCCAGTGTTTAAGAGGGTTTACTTGAGACTCTCCTGTTTCAGTTTGAGAGAGAACAAACTTGTTAGGACATGCAACATCCAAGCAATGGAATTCCTTATGGTATACACTAATGGGAAGGTGTTTGATTCCAAAGAAAGAAACAGGCTAGAACACCAATGATGATTATATATGTCAATTTGTTAGGCTTAGTGGGTCTCATTGTGTTGTGTAAGGAAATTTACTCATGATACCAGCCCAATGGTGGCAACAGCACTGCCCATGGGTCAGGCCAGGTATTTTGAGGGAGGAGAACAAAAAAGGCCAAAAGCCAGGGATGACTGGTGATTGTTTTTATTTATTCCAAGTTTTCCCAGGAGACAGTTGAAGTTTCTCTTGCTGCTTACATTAAAGGTAGCTTACATTCTCTAATTCCTAGACCCTTGCAAACCCTGTACATAAAGCTACTTGGGGAGTTCCTAACTCAGGTAGAGCAACTAGAGCTTTTCCTCAGGGTGGATGGTGAATGTAGGAGGGACTAAGTACTTGTGGAACTTCCCTGCAGTGAGAATGAGCCCTTTTCTTATCCTTCCCAGGCCTCAAAGCAGGCTTCTGGACAATGGCTTGGCAATAGTCTTCTAGGATCTCTGAATCTTTCCATCTCAGTGGTTCGCTGGTTAGAGCACTGGTCTTGGAGTTAGGAAGATATGAGTTCAAATCCAGCCTCAAGCACTTATATATTATGGCACATTGGGCAAGGGGAAGTCCAAGTATTCCAAGTCAAGCACTCTTTCATCTTTCTGTCTCCTCAGTAAGTTTAGCAACTCATCTTCAATGTGGCTGTGATCTTACAGAGTGATCTGGGGCACTGAGAGGTGATGTGAGTTGACTGTGGTCATGCTACTAGCATGGACCTAAGACAGGATTTGCACTCTGACCCTTTCTGACACTGAAGCACAGATGCACAGATCCTGGACCCTCAGAGATTCTCTCTCTTCCCTCCAGACACAGTTCAAGCATCACCTATTCCATGAAGCCTTTCTTGATTCTAACTGCTAGTGGCCTGGCTCCCAGACTGCCTTGTACTTTGCCTTTATTTCTCTTTATTCTTTATATATTTTTATATATTTTCTGTCTCATTAGAACCTAAGCTTTTAGTGGTTAGAGACTGTACATCTTTAGAACCTAGTCCTGTGCCTTTTTTGTAGGAGGTACTTAAGAAATGCTTGTTGATTGCTAAATTAGGTCAACTGTCTTTCTTTGTGCCCAGCACATGGGAGCAATGTAGTCTATAAGGAATGAATAAATTAGTGAGTTGTAGGTCTAAGGTACAGCAAATACTAATGATTGTAATGGCATATTTTATAGATGTCTCATTTATAATTTTCATCACTTCTCACTTTATTATTTTAATGACCATATTTACTTCATATTTTCCCTTACAGTTTAATTTGATACATGTTGTGAGATTTTCATCTCCTATCAAATTCCTGTCAAACTACTTTACACTTATGCCATCTGTTTTTTTGTTGTTCTTTCAAGTACAGAGTTCTTGTTTTGTGTAAATGGACTGTTGGGAAAGGGAGAGAAACAGGAAGTGGGTCATTCCCTTGTCAATGGAGGAGGCCAGGAGATCATTTAAGGACATGACAACCAGTGACCAAGAAGCCAGATCAGGAGAAGAATCAGAGAGTGGTGGGGCCAGCCACATAATTATTTAGCTGGATTCCAGAAGAAGAACAAGCAAGGTACAGACACATAGAGGCTGGACACGGCCACACACAGGAAAGGACAGGCTGATATACATGGACTGAAGAAAGACACACAATACCCAAGCATGAATGGACAGAAGACAGCCAGGTAGATACCAGACACACATATAAATGGGCAGAACATCCTAAAGTCTCTTCTTTCAGTACTGGAAGTCTCAAGTCAAGCTCTGAATCTGCAGAGGTGGAATTAATCACTCTTCACGTCCGAAACCCCTTTCTTTCCTCTTCACAGTTCTCCATGAGTGCCCTTTAGATACCTCACCTCATTTAAAAGCTTCTTATTGGTGTTTTCTGTATCTTATATCATGGTTTCCTATGTATCTCTCCTTCTTCTTCTCCCTGACAGCCATGCCATGTTACAAACGATATTTTTTTGTTTTAGGAGGGAAAAGCAGTCAACATATAGTACACAGAGGAAAAGACAATTGAGGCAGAAGACACACTCTCTGAGAACATTCCACTTACTACAGGCTTACTCTCTGTGGAAACACTTCTACCCTCCAAACACTCAGAGGAAAAGATACTTGTGACAGGAGATACTCTCTGAGAACATTTCGATTACTACAGGCTTACTCTCTGGGGAAGCACATCTAGTCTCTGAACATTCAGTGGATGAAATACTTATAGGTGGAGAAACATACTCTGAGAACAATCTACTTACTACAGGCTTACTCTCTGGGGAAGCACATCTACTCTCTGAACTTTCAGAGGAAAAGATACTTGTGGCAGGAGACAGTCTTTCTGAGAACATTCCAGTTACTACAGGCTTACTCTCTGGGGAAGCACATCTAAGATCAGAATACTCAGTGGATGAAATGCTAATGGGTGAAAATAAATATTCTGAGAACATTCTACTTACTACAGGCTTACTCTCTGGGGAAGCACATCTACTCTCTGAACATTCAGAGGAAAAGATACTTGTGGCAGGAGACAGTCTTTCTGGGAACATTCCAGTTACTACAGGCTTACTCTCTGGGGAAGCACATCTAGTGTCCGAACATTCAGTAGACAAGACATTTGGGGCTGAAGACACAATCTGAGAACATTCTACTTACTACAGGCTTGCTTTCTGGGGAACCACCTCTACTCTCTGAACATTCAGAGGAAAAGACACTTGTGGCAGAAAACGCGCTCTCTGAAAACATTCCGCTTACTATAGGCTTACTCTCTGGGGAAACACATCGAGAAAAAAATGAACAATGAAATAGAGGCCCCTGAAGCATTCCTGATGAAAAGACCAGAGTTGAAGAGAAAATATGACTTTCAAATATAAGACTCAAAACAAGCATTAAAAGGTAAATATGAAAGAGAAATCTTAAGCGACTCAATAAGGTTAAACTGTGTACTTTTCTCTAAGAGAAGATGAAATGCTTATCTTTTAAGAAATTTATCATTATTCAAGTAGGAAGAAGGATTCTTTCTAAAAAGAAGTTCTGAGAGTGAGACAATTAGGTAGGGATGATGTAAAACAAATAGGGGAGAAATATGGACACTCTGGGAAAAGAGTGGGGACACTGAGAAAGAATGGGGAAATGATTTCACATAAAATAGGCATGCAAGGAAGAGGTTTTACATTGGGTTAAAAATGATGAGGTGAGGATGGGGCTGGGGATGTCAGGAAGGCAATCCTTGGACCTCAGCCATCTAAATTCATTCAAAAAGGGAAAATACATATTGACTCTATTGGTCATAAAATTACATCTTACCCTGCAGGTAAGTAGGAAAAGGGGATAAGAGAAAGCAAAAGTAGTGATAAAAAGGTGGGCAGATAAAAGAAGGCAGTGTCTGTATATAAAATATACATTAGAGGGAGGATAGGATAAAAAGAGAGAAGGAGAAACAGATGAAAATAGGATGGAGGGAAATGTAAAATTAGTAATCCTAGCAGTGTCAGAGGGATGAACTCATTCATAAAGTGGAATTAGGTAGTAAAATGGATTAGAAAATAGAATTTTACAAAACATATTTATGAAAGACCTCTGGGGAAAACTGAATGGGAATAGAAAGAAGTGCAAACAGATGTTGCTTTATGTAAATTCAAATCATACAAGTTGGACTTTATGTAAGAATTTCTATAAGAAATCTGTATGCCCCAAAATCCACCCATGTAGACTTTACCAGAGAGCAATGGGATCTCTTTCTGCTCCTGCTGCTGAGCTTGGTGCTCTGTCATCTCCCACCTGCCACCTCCCAAAAAGCCTTTAAAAAAATCTTTCATGTGAAAGCAGAAGAGACGTGCATAGAGAAAACCACCACCACTGCTGGATCAGGACTTGGCTTGAGATCTCCAGTGCTAACTGAAGAGACTTTGGTTTCAGTCAGCCTAACCACCAGAGAGTTTGGTTGCTACTTTTTGGTATTTTGTCCATCTGCCTTGGGGTACCATGTGTCTGAGCCTTTCCTGAATATTCCATGTCCAGCCCCCATCAGTCTGCCTGCCAACATGTTCTTCCTGTCAGCTCCAGCCAGGCCCTGGAGTGGTTGGTCCAATTAGCCATTAGTTCTTCCTCCTGCTCTTGCTTCTCCATGCCCAGCCACTTTGTCCATGTCCTTGAGCAATGTACCACTCTCATCAGGATCCTCCCTGGGTTTGATCTACATTCCAGGCTGACTTCTCCTATCAGGACCATCCCTGGGACTCGAGACTGCTTGACAACACCTGAATTATTCCCTCAGTCTTTTCTGTATTTAAGTTCCATCTCACCTCCATGAAGGTGCTCAGATTCAATCCTGCTCTGACTCTGCCTAGCTGAGATTCTATCTGGCCAACTTGTAATAAGTGTTGCAAATGTTTGGCTCCTTAACAGTTATATCAATATGGCAAATCTTTAATGAACTTGTTTTTTTTTCCTTTGGCTTTAAGAAGGTTTGTGTCGAATTCATTTGAGCAGGACCCAGTGTGTTGGTATTTTGGGGTTCCCAGCACCCCAAACCTCAACATATGGTTCCCTGACTGGGAAGAATTGCTAATTTCAAATTCTTCTGCCAAGATTGGAAGGTATGTAAGCGTCCCTCTCTCCCTATCCCCTTATTGCTCTCCAAGCACCTTTGGCAGGGGTTTTTGGACCTGACCTTAGGTCCCAGTAGGTTGGGCAGCTAAGGCTGTCTTGAGCACAGGTTTTCAGTCCAGTGGCCATGTACAAGGCTGTGAACCTGGGCACATGTTCCAAAGCATAGAGGATGGAAGCACTTTCAGGAAGTGTATGCCCAACTCTTTCAATTCCCTTCATGGTAGGGAATTAGGAAAACATCAATTACTTTTTTTTCTTGTTTTTTTTTCAAGGCTTACTCCCACATCCTCCTTTATGGAGGGAGGGACTTCCAGCCCACGCCTGTAATGGGTCAATCCTCTTCAATCACCAAAAATTCGCCTTTGGATTGTCTTTTACAAAAATGGAAAAAATTTAGCTTTCCTAGAGAACTTAAAAAAGAAAAAGTTGGTGTTCTTTTGCAACACAGTTTGGCTTCTGTAGCACCTGGAGAACCAAGAAGTATGGCCCATTTTTGGAACCTTAAAATGTAATAATTCTTTTACAATTGAGTTATATTGTCACCAAACAGGAAAATGGATAGAAATACTCTACATAATGACCTTCATCAAGCTCTCTCAGGACCTCATTCTCAGAAAAGATTGTAAGATGCTTGTAGCTAGAGCCACCCCACCAAAGGGCAATGGGGGTGAATTGGACATTTGGGTCTTGGTCTCACCTCCTTACCTATCTCCATTCCCACCATCCCAACTCCTATCCTCACCTCAATCTCCCACAGCCCCTCTTGCCACTCCCTTACCTCCCTCAACCCTGGGCTCCTCCTCGGCCACCCCTTCTTTCCTTTGGTTTCCCTTCCCTTTTCCTCTACCCTTACCTGCTTCAATTCCTGCCTCATTTACCTTCCATGTCTACTATCCAGTATCTCCTCCCATGGCCCCTCCTCCCTAGGTGACCCCTGCTCAGTTCCCAGTCACGGGTCTTGCTAAGATGCCTCCTTCTGCAGCCCATCTCCCTGAGGCAACATCCACTCTGGCCTTAGGTCCCACTTTCACCAAATTCTCTGGGGTATCTCCCCCTCTGACCCCTTCCCTTCCTCAGTTACCAGTTGATCTTTCCCCCTGCCAGCCAGATGCCCTGGCCTTGCAGCCCAAACCAGTTGAGTCAGCATTCCCTGACCCCTCCCTCATGAAAACTCAGGACTTCCTATCTCTCTAACCAAGCCCCTGCCCCACAGTGCCTTCAAGGCTTTTTTCCCCTGAGGGAAGTGCCTGACTGTAGTGGGACATTAGAGTCCACATCCCATTCTCTATCTCAGACCTCATTCAGGTTAAAAAGAAACTAGGGAGATACTGTACTAGGAAAAACCCAATAAGTTTAATGAGGGTTTTAAGAACATATCCCTACAATTTGAACTTTCTTGGAACAATCTACATATCTCTGTGTGCTATACCATTGAGGAGAAGAAGACTATTTGGGAACATGCCCAAAAGTTTGGGGATCGTTTGATTAGCGGTGATCCCACAAAATACCCCCCAGGAACAGCTGCTGTTCCCACTAGTGACCCAGGATGGGATTTTCAAAAGAGTGAGGACAGAGGAAAAAGAGACCATATGGTAATTTGCCTTTTAGAAGGCCTAAAAACTGCATTTGAAAAACAAGTAAATTTTCAAAAAGTTAGGAAAATTACTCAAGGAGAAAAGGAAAACCCTGCCCTTTATCAAGACCAGCTAGTAGAGGCTATTAAAAAGCATACAAATTTGGATCCTGACTCCATAGAAGGGGCAGCAATCTTTAGCATGTACTTTATTACTCAGTCTGCCCCAGATATGAGGAGGAAACTGCAAAAATTGGCAATGAGACCCCAAATACCTCAAGCCCAATTACTGCAGATGGCCTTTGAAGTCTTCAACAACAGAGACCTAGTCAAAGCAGAGGAAAAAGAGCTCAGAAACAGGGCCAGGGACAGAAAACATGCTCAATTCTTGGCTGTTGCCATGGCCAGGAAAAGACCCAGGGAGCACCCCTCCAGGGTATCCCCTTGGAGAAAGGCTGGCTACTTGAACAGTGGGGAAACCTGCTTCTGACACTACAAGGAGGGTCATTGGTCCAAGAAGTACCCCTCCAGAGTGCCCCCCCCAGAGGGAACCACAGGAACTGGCACCTATAGAACTATGCCCATGTGACCAGAAGGGACATTGAAAGAAAGATTGTCCCCAAGGTTGGAAAAGTGATGGAACTGCCCCCCAGTACTCTGTTCTCCAGTCTTCTCAAGACCCGGAAAAATGAGGAATCCTGGAACTTGGCAGCGTTCCCACTTTCTCCACCTCTCTCCAAGCCCTGGGCAAAAATCAAGGCTGAAGGTAACTTTGCCCACTTTAATTTGGATAAATTCTCTGCTTTAACCAGTTACTCTAGCCCTGCCCACCCCTTGATGCTTCGGGTCAGAGGCATTGAAGAGAAAACTAAGGAATGTCTCCAGATACACCCCCTCCACAGCCTACTTGAGGATCTGTTGTTTAAACACTCCTTCCTTATGCCCTCCCCTAGCCCTTCCCCCTTGCTGAAAAGGGACCTGATGGTGAGATTAGGGAGCCAGTTTTCTCTAGTTAATCCTCCCATCTCCCTTTCCCCTCTGTTCACTAAATCTCCCCATGTTCACTTGAGAGTGTGGGAGACAGTTGAGTCAATTGTTTGATATCCAGGAATTCCAGGGTGAGCTACTTCTGCCACCCCAGCCATTGTCAGCCTCCCAGACCCTAAAGTGTTCCCCCACCTCTACTAGTATCTGACTAAGGCTGAGGCCTAGGAAGGATTACAACATTTAATTGAAAAATTACTTAAGTGTAAAATACTTGTCCATTGTTCATCTCCATATTACGCTGCAATCCTTCCCAGAAAAAAGCCTCAATAGAGAATACTTACAATTTATTTTTGCCTTTGAGTGAACTCTTCTGGGGAATCAAGTCCACATCAGCTAAGTGGAACAGTGTTGTCCCAAGGGTTTTGAGATAATCCTCATTTATTTGTCCAGACTTTGGGAAGCAATTTAAAGAACCTCAAAGTAGCAGATTGCAGCTTAGTTCAGTATGTGCATGATATTCTTATTTGTAGCGCCACCCAGGCTACTTCTTTGGCTACTGCTACAGAAGCCCTTAATTTCTTGGACACTCAAGGCTATAGGGTCTCTTTGAATAAAGTCCAGATAGCATGCCAGTCCAAAAGTATCTGGGCCTTGACCTCATGCCCACCTCTCTCTCCTTTACCTCTGAGAGCAAAAGCACTGTACCTGTTGCAACCACTAAGAAACAGGTTTCAGTCTTTTTAAACATGGCTGTATTTTGTTGACTCTGGCAAGGCCCTGACTTACTCCCTCTACAATGGGGTCTGGATCAGGCTAAAGCTTTTGATACTGAAAACTACTTTGGCCACTACCCCAGCAACTAGCCTTATCCAGTCTAGAAAATCCTTTCACTCTGTATGTTAATGAAAGAAAATGACAAGTTTTGGGAGTCTTAACCCATACTTTAGTACCTGAACCCAGGCCAGTTCATGTTTTTATTTACTCAAAATATGCTTTCCTTGTTCTATATGCCCATGGAGCAATCTGGAAAGAAGAGGAATATCTGACAGAAAAAACTCCCTTATCAAACATGTCCTTCTGTGTTTTGGCCTTTCCATAGTCTTCTTTAATCCCCTCCAGGGAAAAATATATATTTTTTCCTTTTTACTTCTTTCTCTCTCTTGTGAAACTGTTTCCTTTTGAATTGGCAATGATAGTGTTAACAGTTTTCCTCCTCCCTGATACTTCAAATACACTTAGCTTCTGAAAGTGGGAGGATAACTCTTTGGTCAAACTGGGAAACTGATTAGGCTGGGGGGAGTGAGGAGTCCAAGATTGTTGTGTATGCCACTCACACCCACAGGGTAACTCTCACCTCCTGCCACGGGCTATTTTTGGGAAAGCTTCCTTCTCCAATAACTTTACATCAGTCAGCTGTACCAGTTGTTATGAGGGAGCATTTCCTATTTGCATCTTTGACCACATCCCTCTCCTTATTCTCCTAGTAGGTTTCCCTTTTTAAGTTTTACTCCTAAGTTAAGGCGCAATGTCACAGCTCCTTCCACTTAGAAAACTCTTAGTGATCTCTTAAAGACACGCCTCTTAACTGGGAGCTTAATATGCAACCATTCTGATCCTTGGGGCACCCAAACTCAGGCCATAGTAACAGTGCTCCCAAAACATCTTCTCCATGGGAACCCTGGCTTCTTTCTCTATTTGCCCATAGTCTTATTCCTCTATTACCTATAATCCATTTGTGCCTGTTTGGTCTTTGTTACTTAACATCCTTGCCAGGTTTGTCTTCTCCAGGTTCAAGCTATCAGTTTCCAGATGACTGCTCAACCTCCGACTAAACCCAAGGTTTTCAACTCCCTGGACCTGGCACCAACCATCTTATGAAGTCTGACTCCTTGAACAGGACCAAGAAAGGCAGGGACAGATCTATGCCCCTTGCCAGAAGGAAGCAGTTTTAGAAGTTGAGACCTTTGCCCCTTACCACAAAAGAATTTGGGTCCCATCTATTTGAGGGGGGAATAATGGGTACAAACCCAAGTTGAGACCTTTGTCCCTTGTACCAGGAAAGTTTTCATCCCATTTGTTTGAAGGGACCCCTGAAAGCCTGGCCCTGAGGGCTCCTTCAATTCCCCTTACTTGATTTAGCATTCTTTTGGTATTTCTCCCTTCCTGCCACTTCTTAGCATTCTCTTGAGGTTCCAGTCACCCAGCTAGGATTGTGGATTGTCTGGACTACCAGCCACTCCCATCAGGATCCTCCCAGAGTTTGATCTACATTCCAGGCTGACTTCTCCTATCAAGACCATCCCTGGGACTTGAGACTGCTTGGCAACACCTGAATTCTTCCCTCAGTCTTCTGTATTTAAATTCTATCTCACCTCCATCAATGTGCTCAGATTCAATCCTGCTCTGATTCTGCCTAGCTGAGATTCCATCTGGCCCACTTGTAATAAGTGTTACAAATGCTTAGGCTCCTTAAGAGTCCACTCAATATGGCAAATCTTTAATAAACTTTGTCTTTTTTCTTTGACTTTAAGAAGGCTTGTGTCGAATTCATTGAAGCAGGACCTGGCATGTTGGTATTTAGAGGTCCCCCAGTCCCCCAAACCTCAAGAAAGGGACTGCAATCCTTGGTATGCATTTTATTAGTCTGCCCCAGACATCCAGAGGAAACTACAGAAGTGAGTTTTGAGTCCTCAGACACCACAGACTCAACCTTTGGAAATAGGTTTTGGGGTATTCAACAATAGGGACCGAGCTGCAGTACAGGAAAGGGACCACAGGGCCAGGGCAAGGAACAGAGAACAGGCTCAAATCCTAGCTGCCTCCATATCTGAGTTCCAGAAAGACTTGCCCCTAAAACTCCTGGGGAAGTCTCATACTTTTGCTGTCACAAGCAGTGCATTGGTCTCCTAACTGTCCCCTGCCTAAGTAAAAACTTTCAGGTCTATGCCTTGTCTGCTAACAGGAGGAACACTGGAAGAGGGACTGCTCTGAAAAGGGCTGAGCTGCCTCCTCCCACGACCCCACATTCCAGCCTTCTCAGGATGAGGCATGACAGGACCGGGGATCAATGAGACTCCCTTCCTCTACATCACTGTGATTGAACATGGGTTTTGTTTACAAGTGGCAGGAAAAACTCTTGATTTTTGATAGATATGGGAGCATCATATTCAGTCCTGCAACAGCACTCTGGTCCCACCCGCCCGGCATACCAGTAGGTTGTGGGAATGGAGGGTAAATTCAGAAAGTAAAGGGGGTGCAGGCTTAACACAGGACACATGGGTCCAGCTGGGGAGGCCCTCAAGTTTTATGGCAGTTGAAGCAGTGAGAATGACCTGATAGGAGCCCTTCCACTTTGTATCCAAGTGTTTACTCCTATGGGCCTTCCAGGACTTTAAATAAACATGTCTCCAAATGCACAGAGCTGGAAATTTTACAGCAATGTTCGGCAGGTTTGGGGAGGTGCTCATTAGCATATTGGTGAAAGGGACTACTCCAAGCTGAGTTGTGAACTGTGTGATTAAATGCTGCTCTGGATCTCAAGAATGTAAGGTGTTACAAAAGGTCTCCCATACAGGAGTTCAGAGGGGCTAAGTTTAATATTATCCCAGGGAGTGATGCAAACCCCTAATAGCCCCACAGGGAGGACACCAACAGAAACATGAGCATCTCCTCTTGATTGTCCATCACATGGATGCAGCTCATGCACATTTCCATCCTCCCCCTCTCTTCTGGGATCCACTAAGACAGAGACAACTCCATACCCTTCCCAGTCTGAAGAAGTTACAGAAGCAAAGATCCTCAGCCCTTTTCTCAAATGATTTTGGGTTCCAGTTATCTGAGGGGAGAATGATGGAATACTAATAAAGCTGCCCCCAGCCCCAATATTCTAACTTCATTATATGCCCCACTGAACAACAGGCCCACTCTACCTGCCTTGATTCCCACCCATATCCTAACTTCATCATATATGCCTCGCTGCTCACTAGAACAACAGGTGTGTCCATGAACTCATAGTTCTCACAGAAACAGCAGGCATGTCCATGTGATGGGAACCCAGCCACTGTCTCTAGCTAGCCACTGCCCCTAGACCCGTTCCCATAGAAACAGATGTGTCCATGAACTCAACCTTAACCACATTATCCATCTTGACTAGACAAGACCACAATAGCTAGCCCACCAGAAAACAGAACCAGTAGGATGTAGAGCAGGATGCTTGACCACCAAACCACACTAAGATAGTGCCTACAGAGTAACAGTAAAGAACTCATTTAGAGTGAACTTAAAATGTAAAGAGGCTTATTATAGCATCATTATCAAAAATACATACCTCCCAAATATGGATTTTTTTCTATATGCATAATGGGTAACAGCATGTGCAGTTCCGCTGAGACTGGGACCCCTCCTCCATTAAATAATCCCCTAATAAACTCTTCCTGACTTTTTAATATTAATCATATTCTTAAATTCTATGTCAATTTTTATTGAATAATCAGCATCACCTTCTCTATAAAATTGTGTGTCTTACTGAAGTTGCTAATTCCTCTAAGGAACTTAGCCACTGGCTAGAGTGTGAAACCATAAAACTATAATAAACCTTTCCAACTGACTTGGAGTCGACCTGAGTCTTTTAAATTCTTTAGAGATGTCCTGCCACAACTCTATCTGACCCTTATCACAAGTACTCATTTTGATTATGGTTTCTAGGTAGTCTAATGATTCTGATATTGTCTCTCCTGGAGCCATTTTCCAAGTCAGTAATTTTTCCCATGAGGTATTTTACAATTTTTTCCATTTTTTTTTTGGTTCCTTTGAATGTGTTTCACTGGTTCATGATGTCTCATAGAGTCATTAGCTTCCATTTGCCTCCATTTTAACTTTTAAGGTATTATTTTCCTCAACTAGTTTTTGTCCTTCCTTTCCCATTTGGCCCATTTTACTCTTTAAGGAGTTTGTTACGTCAGTTGATTTTTGAATCTCCCTTTCCATTTGGGCAGTTCTACTTTTTAAGCCTTTATTTTCTTTTTCTAAGCCATGGACTCTTCATAATTCTCTTGCATCACTTTCATCTTTTCCCCCATTTTTTGTCTTTCATGTGATTTTTAAGCTGTTTTTTGAGCTTTTCCAGATCTTTCTGGGCTTGAGATCCCTTCCTGTTTTTCTTTGAGGTTATGCCCATAGGTGTTTTGACATTGTTGTCCTCTTCTGAGTCTGTGTCTTGGTCTTCCCTGTCAATATAAAAATTTTATATCAGATTTTTTTCTATCTTCTGCCGATTCATTTCTTGCCCTTTTTCCTTCCTTTTAAATTTGAACTCTGCTTCCCAGGTGGCAGGGGTACTGTCTCTTCTTGTGCTAGTAGCTGCAGGCCCTGGCTGTTTATCTGGTGCCACACTGATGTTTTTCCAAGGTCCAGGGGGGACTCTCGTGTCTGGTGCTACACTGTAAGGGTAGGGTTGGGGTTGGAGGGAGGTGCTGGAGACCATAGGGGTCTGGCAGCTTACTTGGTGTTGAGATGAGGTCAAAGAAGTGGTGTCTGTCACGTGTTGAGACTGGGTGAGGTGTTTCTGTTTCCCTGTGGCTACACTGAAGCATGTGATGGTTAAGCCTCTGGAGGCTGCCTATTTGCTTAGGCAATTATAGACTAAGCATATGCCTGTTTGCCCAGGGTTGTGCTGGATCATGTGGACATGTTAACAACTGGAGGATTCCTGATTGCCCAGGACTACACTGAAACACGGGGTAGTTCTCAGCCTGGAGTCTAACCAGTTCCCTAGACTATGATAAGGCATGTGGGGGGAGAGGGTGGGGCAGAAATCCTGTTGCTAGAATTTGCCTGCTCCACCACAATGGGGCTCAAGATCTCCTGCTGGCTTGCTGGGATACTTTCTGTCCTGGGCTGCACTCCTCTTTCACTCAAGTGAGAAGGACCATTTTTGCTGATTCTCCAAGTTTCTTGGGCTAAAAGATTGTTTCACCCCAATTTTTGGCTTCTTCTGCTGTTGCAGAATTCAGTTTACTGCTTACTCCACCACTTTCACTCCTGAAAGTTCAAAATACTCTTTCCATTTATTTTCTTTTGAGTTATTGCTATATGTAGCACTTCTAGTATAGTAATGAATTGTAATGTTGATCACAGATATCTGTTATATCTAAAAAAGGAAATTTTCTTAGGCTTATTGTTTCTGGAAGAAAATGATTTAACAGCAAGACCAGCAAATTACATTAAATCAAATCAACAAATCCCTCAGTGATTGGCTACAATTTGATGGATTTAGAGAGCTTATTTTATAACAGAAAAAAGGAACTATGCTCATGAGGCTGAGTCATGTTTTTCAGAGAAGTAGATAGATTTAGAATATTCAGCTGCTGAGTAGGTTGGGAGCATAGTAGGAAATTTCTAGGGTGGAATAACTGCTAGATTCAATATTTTATTGGTTTAGAATTTATATCTGTCATTCTTTGAATTTTTTTTTTGAGAAGTGTCATTCAGTGGTCCTTTAAAGATTACTACTATTGGTCAATGACCTAAGTTAATAAAAGTGAAAACTGGGGTGAGCTAAGAGTCAACACACCAACCCTCCAGCTGTCTAAAAAGGGCAATCTGACCTTTAGTACAGAGACCTGTGTTATCTAAGTTTAACCTTATGATTATTTTATTTTATTTCTAAAAAGGTATATATTTAGGCTGGTTCTAACTTATCTGCTATTCAATCTTGTTAAAATATACAATCTCTAAGTCTATAGTTAACTTAGGCATAAAGGAATATTTATCTAGTTTAACTCTTCTCAAGGAAAGGAAAATTAATCCTTCAGTCAAAATAAGACAAATCAATATGAACTGATTTAGAGATCATTTCAGTTCCTCCCCTTTGATCAATGATGAAATCAATTTATTTATAGATCACTTAGAAATGTTTTCCAATGTCTTTATGCACTCCATGTTTTCTAAGATTAATTTGTTCAATAGTTCTTTTTGTTCTTTTTTATTCATTTTTAGTTTGCAGCATTTATTTGTATTTATAAGACTATAGGATTTTGAGTTCCAATTTTTTTCTCACCCTCTCCCTTCCCCCACTCCCTAGATCACATGCAATCTGATATAGGGTATAAATGTACAGTCATATTAAACATATTTCCACTTTAGTCATGTTGTACAAGAAGAATCAGAACAAAAGGGGAAAAACACCAAGAAGGAAGAAGGAAAAATAAAAGAGAAATAGCATGACCCGCATTCAGACTTCCCAGTTCTTTCTCTGAATGTAGATATCATTTTCCATCATGAGTCTTTGAAAAATGTTTTACATCATTATATTGCTGAGAAGAGCTAAATCTGTCAACATTGGTCATCATACGATGTTGTTACTAGCTTGTACAATATTCTCTTGGTTCTGCTCACTTCATACCTGCTTAGCAGTTCTACTTATGAATATAAAGTTTTAAAAAGTTGACCACTTTCTCTCATTAGTCTGCCAGTTTGATATAGGACATTTTCTATTTGGGGTAAATCACTGCTAGGGTAAACAATTGACACCTCTAGTTTAACTCTGTTTTCTATGTCTGTCCCTATCATGAGACATGTTTTTCAGGCAACATGAGGGATAATTTGTTTTCTTAGCTTTGATAATAACACAATTATCAGGTTTTTTAAAACATAAAAGTATGTGGACAAGAGTAGGCACTCATGATTTCAGGTACTTAGTGGACCTGGTGATAGCCCAACATCTATAGGACCCAATGAGCAATTTTTGTCCTACCTGATTATGAAGTCAAGAAACAGCTTTATTCATTACCCAATCACCTTTGGTACAGAAGTAATGGCACATGGGGAAAAGAGAACAGAATCCTTTGTTGATTTCACCCAGTTCACTGGAAATCCTTGCTACGGATGAAAAAATTCAAAGATCTGTTGTCTCCTGTACCCCCACAATATGGAGTTTTTTCAACCTGCTTTATGACTGTGACAAGCAAGAGACATACATTTCTGGAATGTCATGTTCTTAGGACAGATCTGAAGGATCTTCTTCTTTCCAGATCTTCTCAAGATCCAGGAGCATGTAGAAAAACTTCATACAAACTCAACATAAAATAGAGCTGTAAGAGGAAAATCAAATGAAGAACACATAATTCACCTGAAACTTCAGAGAATTTCAGTTGTTACATCCTGAGGGCATAAACTGGAAAATGAGTCTTTTTCTCTCTTAAGATGATCAGATTGATGCTTCAAATGGGAAAATGATTTTGCCCTCTTCACAGTCATCAACGGAACTTTGCATACAAAATTCTTAATCCATTTTGTGAAAACTGTGTGTCACATGTCCTCAAACCTCTTATTAAATTATAAGAATTTAAGGCAAAAGGCACTTCATGATTACAATGTGCTTTTCCTTCCGCCCCCCCAAAACCTTTTATCACATTCATTTGAATAACTCAATAGAGAAGTAGCCAACCAACATTTTGCAATACTTTAGAAAAATTTCATATAAATGTATGTTTTTAAAAGCATATTTTCCTAATTAAAAGACAATTCACATTTCTGATCAAATGTCTCATTCTTCCAAATTCCACAAAACAACAAAATTTGGCATTCTAAAAAAAATCCTGTTTGTTGTTTTTTTAAAAAAAAAATTCAAAATTTCTCAAGTGCTTCCCAAGTCAAATTTCATTTATTATATTATATAAAATCTTGACTCATCCTTGTTATAAAATCATCCATGTTACTATCTTTGATAGGTCCTTTAGTCCAAAACACAACAATATAACATTTATACTTTGTTTATTGGGCTTAGGCACTTCAGAATCATTTAACTCCTCCAACAAGCCTGGGACATGAATACTGCTATTATTGTTATTATTCTTGTAACATATAAAGACAGATCAAATTCTCTACCACATGACAATTACAAAAATTTTCAACCCCATCAGTTCTTGGTTTGTAATTATTAGTGGCAATAAGTAAACCTCAGTTTTCACGAGGGTCCATTATTTTTAGCTGGCTTACATTAAAAACAAACCGTGGTGATGCTTCCAACCCCAAAGAGCAAAAGCAATTCTCATTCTCTCTCTCTCTCTCTCTCTCTCTCCCTCTCTCTCTCTCTCTCTGTCTCTCTCTCTCTCTGTCCTCTCTCTCTCTGTCTCTCTGTCTCTGTCTCTGTCTCTCTCTGTCTCTGTCTCTCTCCTCCAACCAGTGTACCTTAAGGCATTTTCTTTTTTTTAAATTTTTTAAATTTATTTTATTTTTATAAATAAATCTATTTATTTAACTTTTTACATTAATTTTCACAAAATTTTGGGTTCCAAATTTTCTCCCCATTTGTCCCTTCCCCCCACCCCAATACACCAATCATTCTAATTCCCCTTACCACCAATCTGCCCTCTCTTGTACCATCCTTCCCTTCCCTTTTCTCCATCTTCCCGTTTCCCCTGTAGGGCCGGATAACTTTCTATTCCTCATTACCTGTATTTTTTATTTCCTAGTAGCAAGAAAAATACTCGACAGTTGTTCCTAAAACTTTGAGTTCCAACTTCTCCCCATCCCTCCCTCCCACCCATTTCCTTTGGGAAGGCAGGCAATTCAATATAGGCCATATCTGTGTAGTTTTGCAAATGACTTCCATAATAGTTGTGTTGTGTAAGACTAACTATATTTCCCTCCATCCTATCCTACCCCCCCATTGCTTCTATTCTCTCTTCTGATCCTGTCCCTCCCCAAGAGTGTTGATTTAAAATTGCTCCCTCCTCCCATTGCCCTCCCTTTCCATCATCCCCCTACCCTGCTTATCCCCTTCTCCCCCACTTTCCTGTATTGTAAGATAGGTTTTCATAACAAAATGAGTGTACATTTTATTCTTTCTTTTACTCGGATGTGATGAGAGTAAATTTCTTGTTTTTCTCTCAGTTCCCCTCTTTTTCCTCCACTAAAAAGTCTCCTGCCTGCCTCTTCTGTGAGGGATAATTGCCCTATTCCATTTCACCCTCTCTCCTCCCAATACCTTTCTCTCTCACCGCTTAACTTCATTTTTTTAAAGATATGATCCCATCCTATTCAATGCACTCTGTGCTCTCTGTCTCCGAGTGTGCTTGCAGGTGTGTGTGTGCATGTGTGCGTGTGTGTGTGTGTGTGTGTGTGTGTGTGTGTGTGTGTGTGTGTGTAATCCCACCAAATACCCAGATACTGAAAATTTTCAAGAGTTACAAATATTGTCTTTCCATGTAGGAATGTAAACAGTTCAACTTTAGTAAATCCCTTATGACTTCTCCTTGCTGTTTACTTTTTCATGCTTCTTCTCATTTCTTTTCAGCTCTGGTCTTTTCATCAAGAATGATTGAAAGTCCTCTGTTTCTTTGAAAGACCATATTTTCTCCTGAAGTACTATACTCAGTTTTGCTGGGTGATTCGTGGTTTTAGTCCTAGTTCCTTTGACTTCTGGAACATCTTATTCCGCGCCCTTCGATCCCTTAATGTAGAGGCTGCTAGATCTTGTGTTATCCTGATTTTATTTCCACAATATTGGAATTGTTTCTTTCTAGCTGCTTGCAATACTTTCTCCTTGACCTGGGAATTCTGGAATTTGGCCACAATGTTCCTAGGAGTTTCTCTTTTGGGATCTCTTTCAGGTGGTGATTGGTGGATTCCTTGAATACTTATTTTTCCCTCTGGTTGTAGAATGTCAGGGCAGTTTTCCTTGATAATTTCATGAAAGATGATGTCTAGGCTCTTTTTCTGATCATGGCTTTCAGGTAGTCCCATAATTTTTAAATTGTCTCTCCTGGATCTATTTTCCAGGTCATTTGTTTTTCCAATGAGATATTTCACATTCTCTTCCATTTTTTCATTCTTTTGGTTTTCTTTTGTGATTTCTTGGTTTCTCATAAAGTCATTAGCCTCCATCTTTTCCATTCTAATTTTGAGAGAACTATTTTCTTCAGTGAGCTTTTGAATCTCTTTTTCCATTTGGCTAATTCTGCTTTTGAAAGCATTCTTCTCATTGGCTTTTTGAACCTCTTTTGCCAATTGAGTTAGCCTATTCTTCAAGGTGTTATTTTCTTCAGCATTTTTTTGGGTCTCCTTTAGCAAGGTGTTGACCTGTTATTCATGCTTTTCTTGCATCTCTTTCATTTCTCTTCTCAGTTTTCCCTCCACCTGTCTAACTTGATTTTCAAAATTCTTTTTGAGCTTTTCCATGGCCTGAGCCCATTGAATATTTATTTTGGATGTTTGGGATAAAGAAGCTTTGACTTCTATGTCTTTCCCTGATGGTAAGCATTGTTCTTCCTCATCTGAAAGGAAATGAGGAAATATCTCTTCATCAAGAAAGTAATCTTCTATGGTGTCATTTTTTTTTCCCCTTTTCTGGGCATTTTCCCAACCACTTACTTGACTTCTGAGATTCCTCTCCACCTTTGCCTCACCTCGAGATCCGCCCAGCTAGTGCTTGGGGTTTGAGGTTCAAATGCTGCTTCTTAGCCTTAGGGCTTTCAGCGGGGGCAGGGCTGATATTCAATGTAAGATTACATTGAGGTGCTTAGGTGGAGGCAGGGCTACGATTCAGTGTGAGATTAAGTTCAGCTGTTCAGGTGGGGGCAGGGCTGCCTCACAGGGCTCAGTTCCCTCAGGGGATTTATGTAGAGACCTTCAACAATGGATCCGAGCCCCTGTCTGCTTTGGTAGGCCCTCTCCACTGCTGCCTCTGCTTCTGCCTCCCAAGGGGGCCTGAGTTATGGGAACACCCCGCTCCCCTCTCTGCCAGCCAAACAGGCTCTTTCACTGACCTTTGGCATCTGTGGGTGGATGGACCTTCGTGGCCACTGGATATTCCCTGAAGCCTGCTCAGATCTGGTCCTCTCTGTGCCATGTGGCCAAGGCAGGGCTGAGCTCTGCTCCAGGTCTGGTGCGTGATGGACCTTTGGTGTCAGTTTTTCAGGGCTCTCTGGAAGAGAAACCTCCTCCCCTCCGTTGTTGTGCAACTTCCACTGTTCCAGAATTTTTTGGGAGTTCTTCTTTACAGATATTTTATGGGCTGTTGGTTTGGAGGTAGCATATGTGAATCTTTCTACTCCACCATCTTGGCTCCTCCCCCTTAAGACATTTTCCTTAAAAATTCTTGAAATTCTCCTTGAATTTTTTTTGTTAGTGAGATCAAAGGCATTACTCAAATTACCTTTTTCAAAACTTCAGTCTCTTACTTTAAGCTCTGTGTCTGTGCTCTGCCAATGTTGACTCCAAATTTCCATAAACTCTCTACCCATTTTCTCATCCCTACCTGCTGTCATCATCTCTTTCATTTTACAAAAATCCCTTCAAAACTGGACCATTCTTCTAACCTTATCCAACACTTCTCTTACTTTCTTCTATTAGCTTAATTCCTCTAGATATTGATCTCCAAGATTTCAAACTTTAGGAAAGCATCAGTGTGCTTATGCTTGAATTTATGTTTGACAATGAGGGAAGAAAAATCCTGAAATAATTTAGTTTTGTTATCCTCCAATTCCTGGTTTTTACACTAAGATTTAAAAGCCACATATGCCTTTTAATTTGGTCTTTTGTAGTTTGAGTACCCTCTGCTAGGTTTGCACGCACTTAATTCATTCTTATACTTTTCTATAATTCTATATTCTTGTTTCATTCTATCTTAAATAATTCTTACCTTGGGGGAGGAGCCAAGATGGCGGAATAGGAAGACTCACGTATGCAAGCTCTGAATCCAAAGCCCATAAATTTCCTGTAAAAAGAACTTCCCACAAATTCTGGATCACAGAAAGGCGCACAGAAACACAGTGAAGAGATTTCCTTTCCAGAGAGCCCTGGAGAGCTGTCCCCAGGGGTCCGTCACACCCCAGAAAGTGGAGCCCAACTCTGTGCTGCCCTGGCCATGGCCCCAGAGGAGCAGATCCGAGCAGGCTGACGGGGGTCGGGAAGGACCCTCCACCCACAGGGACTACAGGTCAATGAGAGAGATGTCTAGGCTGGCTGAGAGGGGAGCGGGGTGTCTCCGTGACTCGGGTCCCCTTGGGAGGCAGCAGCACAGGGAGCGGCAGAGGCAGCTGCAGAGGCAGCGGTGGCTGGGACTCCCCGAGCAGACAGGAGCTCTATTACTGAAGGTCTCTGCATAAAGCCCCTGAGGGAACTGAGCCTGGGAAGCGGTCTTGCCCCCACCCCAGCATCAGAACTTAAGCTCACATTGAATAGCAGCTACTCCCACTGCAGATAGCCCTGAGACTGGGAAGCAGCAATTGAATCTCAGATGCCAAGCACTAGCTGGGCAGATCTAGGCAGGGGTGGAGAGGAATCTCAGAAGTCAAGTAACTGGCTGGGAAAATGCCCAGAAAAAGGAAGCAAAATAAGACCATAGAGAGCTAGTTTATTGGGGAAGAGATGTTCCTTCCTCTTTTCATTTCTGATGATGAAGTACAATGTTTGCCATCAGAGAAAGACGTGGAGGTCGGGACCTCTCTATCCCAGACATCCGATGTGGATGTCCGGTGGGCTCAGGCCATGGAAGAGCTCAAAAAGGATTTCGAAAATCAAGTTAGACAGGTGGAGGAAAAACTGGGAAGAGAAATGAGAGAGATGCAAGAAAAACATGAAAAACAGGTCAATACCTTGCTAAAGGAGACCCAAAAAAATACTGAAGAAAATAACACCTTGAAAAATAGGCTCACTCAATTGCCAAAAGAGGTTCAAAAAGCCAATGAGGAAAAGAATGCTTTCAAAAGCAGAATTAGCCAAATGGAAAAAGAGATTCAAAAGCTCACTGAAGAAAATAGTTCTCTCAAAATTAGAATGGAAAAGATGGAGGCTAATGACTTTCTAGAAACCAAGAAATCACAAAAGAAAACCAAAAGAATGAAAAAATGGAAGAGAATGTGAAATATCTCATTGGAAAAACAAATGACCTGGAAAATAGATCCAGGAGAGACAATTTAAAAATTATGGGACTACCTGAAAGCCATGATCAGAAAAAGAGCCTAGACATCATCTTTCATGAAATTATCAAGGAAAACTTCCCTGATATTCTAGAACCAGAGGGCAAAATAAGTATTGAAAGAATCCATCGATCACCACCTGAAAGAGATCCCAAAAGAGAAACTCCTAGGAACATTGTGGCCAAATTCCAGAATTCCCAGGTCAAGGAGAAAATATTGCAAGCAGCTAGAAAGAAACAATTCCAATATTGTGGAAATACAATTAGGATAACACAAGATCTAGCAGCCTCTACATTAAGGGATTGAAGGGTGTGGAATAGGATATTCCAGAAGTCAAAGGAACTAGGATTCAAACCAAGAATCACAAAACTGAGTATAATACTTCAAGGGGAAATATGGTCTTTCAATGAAACAGAGGACTTTCAATCATTCTTGATGAAAAGACCAGAGCTGAAAAGAAAATTTGACTTTCAAACACAAGAATGAGAAGAAGCATGAAAAAGTAAACAGCAAAGAGAAGTCATAAGGGACTTACCAAAGGTGAACTGTTTACATTCCTACATGGAAAGACAATATTTGTAACTCTTAAAACGTTTCAGTATCTGGGTAGTTGGTGGGACCACACACAGATGTACACACACACACACACACATGCACACACACATGTACATGAGTGCACCCACACACACATAAGCACACACACAGAGACAGAGAGCACAGAGTGAATTGAATAGGATGCAACCATATCTTAAAAGAAATTAAGGTAAATGGTGAGAGAGAAATGTAGAGGGAGGAGAGAGGGTGAAATGGAATGGGGTTAATTATATCTCATTCAAGAGGCAAACAGGAAACTTTTTAGTGGAGGGAAAAAGAGGAGAGCTGAGAAAAAAAAACCAAGAAGCTTATCCTCTTCACATTCGACTAAAGGAAGGAATAAAATGCACACTCATTTTGGTATGAAAACCTATCTTACAGTTCAGAAAAATGGGGAAGGAGGAAATAAGCAGGGAGGGAGGGATGATGGAAGGGAGGGCAATGGAAGAAGGGAGTAATTTGAGGTCAACACTCTTGGGGAGAGACAGGATCAAAAGACAGAATAGAAACAATGGGGGGGGCAGGATAGGATGGAAGGAAATACAGTTAGTCTTATACAACACGACTGTTATCGAAGTAATTTGCAAAACTACACAGATATGGCCTATATTGAATTGCCTACCTTCCCAAAGGGAATGGGTGGGGAGGGAGGGATGGGGAGAATTTGGATCTCAAAGTTTTAGGAACAACTGTTTAGTATTGTTCTTGCTACTAGGAAATAAGAAATACAGTTAATGGGGAATAGAAAGTCATCTGGCCCTACAGGACAAAAGAGAAGATGGGGACAAGAGAAGGGAGGGATGACAGAAGAGAGGGCAGATTGGTGATAGGGAAAATTAGAATGCTCGGTGTATTGGGGTGGGGGAAGGGGAGGAATGGGGAGAAAACTTGGAACCCAAAATTTTGTGAAAATAAATGTAAAAAGTTAAATAAATAAACTAATTTAAAAAATAAATAAATTAGAAAAGATTCATAAATAAATAAAATAAGATAAATTAAAAAAAAACTACTTAGCAAAAAAAAAAGTAATTCTTACCTTAACTTATCAGAGAAGGTATGGAAGGTGAGGAGAGGAGACTTACAGGTGTATCTCACTCAAAGTGAGAATCCGATAACACCTTAACCAAAAACGGCCAAGTTCCTGCATTGCATCCTGGGCCATCTCGAGTTATCCTGATGAATATTAGACCATTGGACCCAGATTTCTCTGAAGGAGAAAGTAAGACTGGTTACCTTGCACAACCCTCCCTTACTCCAATGAAAATCAAGTGCAAATCATGTCATCATCTTCATGTCATGGTACTCTTTGAGAATGAATGTTCAGTTCCCCTGATTTCAACACAAGTTTGACTGCATTTTTAATTTACCCGAACAATTGATTTAAACTACAGAGATATCATTAAATTTTAGTCACTTTCAATTGCTTCCTGATTTGAAAACAGACTTTTCTGTTCTGGGAGCACTTTGGGATTCACTAGCAATCTAAGAGTCTCAATGTAAGACATGGTAACAGGGTTTGTTTGGTATCTTCTGGCTGACTGTTTAAAAGCAGTAAGCAACAGAAGAGAAAATAAATTTCAACTCCACTTTTGCTCTTTTGGAATCTGAAGATGATCTAAAATTTTCGTGTTCTGCCTTCTAATTTAATAAAATTCACACTTCCTGTAATAAAGATATCTGAAAGTTAATTACAGTTTTTAAGTATCCTTTTATCTGTACTAAAGTTAAAACCAATTTCACAGAATGATACCCCAAAATTGAATTCTGTGTTGCTGAATTCTTGAAATTCATGAGTTATATTCTAATTTCTCCTGTTTCATTTTCTTAAGTACCTTTTCTTTTTTTTAACACTTCTCTGAATTTTACTTAATCTCTATTTCACTGAATCTGTCCTGAACAGATTCAATGACTAATAAAGCAGATGTTAAAGTTTCAAATACAACTTCAAAATTAATTTCTAGTCATTTTAAAGTTCTCCTTTTATAGAGTAACTAATCTTTCAATTTTTTGTTTTGGTTAAACTTTACAAAGTTCGCTGCTACCTCAGAAGCTCATCAAAATACTTCTTAAGAACTATCAAATCATACTTTAGAAATTCCTAGTGGAGAATAACAAATTTAATTTCTAATATTAATGTCATTTTATTTTATCCATATTTCATCTCTGCAACCTGCAATGTGGCCAGTATTAGAAACAGAGAAAAGGAAGACTTGTCTTTTTTGAAGACTTTTTGAAAATTTTTACTTTTTACAATCTTAACAAATCTGCCAGTATAGACTAGTACAAAACACAAATAAAGTAGCAGAGATTGCCCATTGTATCAGAGTTAAATCCTTTTAATCAAAGTTCTTAAAAATCTTAAAGATTTTTCTAATTGTTTTGAAATGGACGGACCGAGAATAAATCACAGGCAAGTCAATTAGGAATTTTGAGAGCATCTTTTATTAGCCAGGCTGGCGGCTGCCTCATGTAGAGACCCAGAGAAGACAGCCCTGAACTAGGGTGGGTGAGTGCATTTTAAGTGTTTCAGTGCTACTCGGTACAGCCTTGCGTTTTCCACAACAAACAGAGTTCTGACAGAGTAAGAGGGGGGCTTGCTGCTAGGCAAGAACCCCCAAAGAGAAGGTGGTTTTCAAGGTGCTACTAGGCAAAGGACCTCTAACAGAAAACAGGTGCCAGGAGAGGTAGCCAATCAGGAAGGGGGTGGTCTCAGCAGAAGGTGGTTACCTGGCTAACATTAGAGGGGCACAGGTGGTTACCATGCAAATGGACTAAACAAAAATGACTGTTAACAATTTATCAGATATTAAACCAAAGGGGAATAACATTTTGACAGGGGCCCAACAACAGAAAAACTAGGCAAGTTATCCAACCCTGCCCAGTAACCTAACAGATATCTCTCAGCCTAGGGGTCCAGGGAGGAATAATGTCCAGTTCAGTTTAAAATTACTTTCTATCTAAAGCAAAAAACCAAGTATTCCTAAACTTAGTTCTATCATACACAAATAGACACACAGAATATACAACAAGAATTGACACAACATTGAAACAGGCCTGAGTTTCTTCTCAGTTTCTTTAGAAGACTTGAAAGTCAAAATGTTATTATGTCTATACACACATACACATATACAGATACAGATGCATAAATGACAAACATAATGTAGCAAAGTCTTTCTTCTTCTCTTTTATTCTGGCACTTCAGTCCCTACTAGAGAATTCTACTTCCTCTAGGTTCTGTACCAAATCACATACAATAATTCTTAAATAATGCTAAGGAAAGGAAAAAGACATTATTTTGCTCTCAGGGAGCCCAGTCTATTTGGAGAGACAGCATAGAAACATCTATGCACAAGAAAGCTAAATGCTACATGTATTAGAAATAATCAACAGAAGGGATGCACTAAAATTAAGAGGAATTAGGAAGGTCTTCCTATACAGGAGGTGAATTTGTGTTTGAGACTTGAAGAAAGTGAGGGCAGCCAGGAGAATCAGATGTATCCCAGTCCTGTGGTTCAGTCACTGAAAGAGGAAGAGAGTTGGAGATTCCAATGTCACCTTTTGGAACCAGGAAGGAGGTGAATGTCAATGGATCTCACAGTGTGTGGGAAGTAAATGTCAGGTCTAATAGGACTGGAAAGGTAAAGGCTGTTTATGAAGGGATTTAAAGACCAAAGAATTTTACATCTGATTTGGGAGGTGACTGGGATTCATCAGAATTTATTGAGTAAGGAGGATGGTGACATCATCAGATGTCACTGAGAGAAGGAAGAATTGGAGAGAGACTTGAGGCAGGGAGGCCAACTTATTGCAGTAGCCCAGGTGCTAAGTGTTAAGACGTTGCACTGGGGTCTTGTCAGTGCCAGAGGAGAGAAGTGGGCATATTCAAAAGATGTTAAGAAGGGGAAAGGACAGATCTTGGCAAAAGATTGGATATGAGAAGGTGAGAGAGTATCAGGCATCTGCGATGACCCCTAGCTTACCGGCCTTGGTGACTCTTGGGATGTTGGCAGTACTGGGTTGCCATTTATAGTAATGGGAAAGGTAGGAAGAAGAGATGGATTTGGGCATGTTGAGTTCAAAATATCTACAGAATATCCAACTCAAGACGGTCAATAGGCAATTGGAGATGTGAGACTGGACGTATGTGCAAAGAGGTAAGTACTTGATAAGTGCATTTTTGAATCATCCAGCTACTGAACCTCCAGCCCCTCTATGGTGAAACTCCTATCCCTGCCCCCAGTATGTGGTTATAGGGGAGAGTAGACTCCTTTCCTTCTGTGGCAGTTTCTCAGGTTTCACCTACTTCTCGTCAATTCCTTTCCCTTCTTGTAGCTGTTCAGTCATTTAATCATATGTAATTCTTTGCAACCCCTTAGACCATAGCATGCCATGCCCTTCTTTTCTTCACTATCTCTGAAAGTCTGTCCAAGTTCATGTTCATAGTTTTCCATGGTGTTATCCATCCATCTCATTCTATCTCATTTACTTTTCTTTTTACCTTTAATCTTTCCCCACATCAGGGTCTTTTCCAATGAATCTCATTTTTATGATCTGCATGTTAAAGAGAGAGATGAGCGAGCTGGTTCAGATGTGCATGAATTCACTTAGACCTCTATTTTTTTTGCATTCTTTTTTATTATTATTATTTTTTAATGCTCTACAATCACTACCATAAAATTAAGATTTTAACCCCCCCACACCTAACCCCCACTACCCCATCCCTCTGCAAGACAACATACAATTCTGTATAGGTTCTACATATACTTTGCTATTTAGTACATTTTCACTATAGTCATGCTATGTAGTCGAACTAAAATAAATGGAAGAAATCATATAACAAATCATAATATAATACACAAAAACACACACACACACAAAGATGATCTACATTCTGCAAATGACTTCCATATTTCTCTGAGTGTGGAAGGCATTTTGCCCTCGAAAACCACCATTGGGATTTTTTTAAAATAAATTCTTGCATTAATACGAAGTTCCAGGTCTACCAGAAAAAAAAAAAAAAAAAAACTCTCACACACTGTGGTCGTTGCTGTGCACAAAGTTCTCCTGGTTCTGCTCCTTTTGCTCAGCATCAGATCATATATGTCCTTCCAGGCTTTCCTGAAGTCTTCTTGTTCTTCATTTCTTATGGTGCAATAGTATTCCATTGCATTCATATACCATAATTTGTTCAGTTGATGGGCATCCCCTTGACTTCCAGTTTTTGCAACTACAAAGAGTGCTGCCATAAATATTTTTGGACATGTGGGACCCTTTCCCATTTTTATGATCTCTTGGGGATACAGTCCCAGTATTTCTGGGTCAAAGGGTATGCACATTTTTGTAGCCCTTTGGGCATAGTTCCAAATTGCTCTACAGAATGGTTGGATGAGCTCACAGCTCCACCAACAATGAATTAGTGTTCCAACTCTCCCACATCCTCTCCAGCATTTATCATTTTCTTGTTCTGTAATGTTTTCCAATCTCATAGGTGTGATGTGGTACCTCAGAGTTGTT
This sequence comes from Bettongia penicillata ogilbyi, assembly GCA_023548195.1. Lineage (NCBI taxonomy): Eukaryota > Metazoa > Chordata > Mammalia > Diprotodontia > Potoroidae > Bettongia > Bettongia penicillata. Next base: position 216,372 of record JAJHZJ010000172.1, read on the forward strand.
TTGATTTGCATCTCTCTGATCAATAGTGATTTAGAACATTTTTTTCATATGATTATAGACATCTTTAATTTCTTCCTGTGAAAATTACCTGTTCGTATCCTTTGACCATTTATCAATCGGGGAATAACTTGTATAGTTATACATTTGAGTCAGTTCTCTACGTATTCTAGAAATGAGGCCTTTATCCCCGAGCTTAGCCTTAAAAATTCTTTCCCAATTTACTATATCCTTCCGAATTTTGGTTGCGATGAGTTTGGTTGTGCAAAAACTTTTCAGTTTAATGTAATTAAAATTATCCATCTTGCATTTCATAGTGCTTTCTATCCCTTTTTTAGAAAAAAAATTCTTCCCTTCTCCATAAATCTGATAAATACACTATTCCTTGCTCCTCCAATTTATTCATGGTATCAGTCTTTATACCTAAATCATGTACCCATTTGGACTTCATTCTTGTGTACGTTGTCAGGCATGGGTCTATGCCTACATAGGATTTAGTGCAGTCAAGAAGTAGGTGTTTTTTCTAGAACTCCCTTGTTTTCTCCATAGTCCTGGGAATGTTGGCAATTTTGTCTCTAGTTCCTCTGCCTTTTCAAAAACCATCCAGCTCTTCCAGAAATTTTCAGGATTGTGGAAGCCTAGCTTGGAGAATCATTTTTTAAATTATTATTTAAATATATTTATTTAAGCTTTCAACATTTGCACAAAATTTTGGGTTCCAAATTTTCTCCCCATTTCTTCCCTCCCCCCACCTCAAAACCCTGAGTATTCTAATTACCACTGTCACCAATCTGCCCTTCCTTATAGCATTCCTCCCTTCCCTTATCCCCATCTTCTCTTTTGTCCTGTAGGGCAAGACAACTTTCTATACCCCATTACCTGTATTTCTCATTTCCTAGTTGTATGCAAGAACAATACTCAACAGTTGTTCCTAAAACTTTGAGTTCCAATTTCTCTTCCTCCCTCCCTCCCCACCCATCCCAATGGGGAAGGTAAGCAATTCAATATAGGCCATATCTGCATAGTTTTGCAAATAACTTCCATAATAGTCGTGTTGTGTAAGACTAACTATATTTCCCTCCATTTTATCCTGCCCCCATTTCTTCTGCTCTCTCTTTTGACCCTGTCCCTCCCCAAGAGTGTTGACTTCTAATTCCTCCCTCCTCCCATTGGCCACCCTTCCATCCTCCTCACCCTGCTTATCCACTTCTGCCCCACTTTCCTGTGCTGTAAGATAGGTTTTCATCACAAAAGGAGTGTGCATTTTATTCCTTCCTTTAGTCGAATGTGATGAGAGTAAGCTTCATATTTTTCTCTCAGTTCCCCGCTTTTTCCCTCCACTGAAAGTCTTTTACTTGCCTCTTTTATGAGAGATGATCTGACTCATTCCATTTCCCCCTTTCTTCTCCCACTATATGTCTCTGTCACCCCTTAATTTCATTTTTGATATATGATCCCATCCTATTCAATTAACCCTGTGTTCTCTGTCTCTATGTGTGTGTGTGTGTGTATGTGTGTGTGATCCCACCAACTACCCTGAAAAAAGTTTCAAGAATTAAAAATATTGCCTTTCCATGTAGGAATGTAAACAGTTCAACTTTGGTAAGTCCCTTATGATTTCTCTTTGCTGTTTGCCTTTCCATGCTTCTCTTCATTCTTGTGTTTGAAGGTCAAATTTTCTTTTCAACTCTGGTCTTTCGATCAAGAATGCTTGAAAATCCTCTATTTCATTGAAACACCATTTTCCCCCTGAAGTATTATACTCAGTTTTGCTGGATGGGTGATTCTTGGTTTAGTCCTAGTTCCTTTGACTTCTGGAATATCATATTCCACACCTTTTGATCCCTTAATGTAGAAGTTGCTAGATCTTCTGTTACCCTGATTGTGTTTCCACAATACCTGAATTTTTTCTTTCTAGCTGCTTGCAATATTTTCTCCTTGACCTGGGAACTCTGGAATTTGTCCACAATGTTCCTAGGAGTATCTCTTTTTGAATCTCTTTCAGGAGGTGATCGGGGGATTCTTTCAATATTGATTTTGGGCCCTGGTTCTAGAATATCAGGGCAATTTTCCTTGATAATTTCATGAAAGATTATGTCTAGGCTCTTTTTTTTTGTTCATGTATTTCAGTTAGTCCCTAATTTTTTAAATTGTCTCTCCTGGATCTATTTTCCATGTCAGTTGTTTTTCTAATGACATATTTCACATTATCTCTCTTTTTTTATGCTTTTGGTTTTGTTTTGTGATTTCTTGGGTTCTCTTTAAGTCCATTAGCCTCCATCTGTTCCATTCTAATTTTGAAAGAACTATTTTCTTCAGTGAGCTTTTGAACCTCCTTTTCCATTTGGCTAATTCTGCTTTTGAAAGCATTCTTCTCCTCATTGGCTTTTTGAACCTCTTTTGCCAATTGAGTGAGCCTATTTTTCAAGGTGTTATTTTCTTCAGCATTTCTTGGGTCTCCTGACCCACTTTTCATGCTTTTCTTGTGTCTCTCTCATTTCTCTTCCCAGTTTTTCCTCCACCTCTCTTACTTGATTTTAAAATCCTTTTTGAGCTCTTCCATAGCCTAAGACCATTGAGTATTTATTTTGGATGTATGAGATACAGACGCCTTGACTTTTATGTCTTTCCCTGATGGTATCCATTGCTCTTCCTCATCCAAAAGGATGGGAGAAGATATCTGTTCACCAAGAAAGTAACCTTCCATAGTCTTACTTTTTTCCCCCTTTTTTGGGCATTTTCCCAACAAGTTACTTGACTTTTGGGTCCTTTGTCAAGAGCAGGGTATACTTTGGGAATCTGGAAGATTTCAATTCCTTCAAAGTGGCACAATCAGGCATTTACACTGGTCTGGGAACAGAGAGAGATTTTTGTGCCCATAATCTTAGCAATTTCCTCTCCACTGCCACCTGGCCTCCAGTTCTGCCAAGCCCGCAATGGGGGGCTGGGATTCAGTTCAGCTGGGGGGGCAGAGCCGCCATTCTGTGTAAGATAAAGATCAGCTCCCTCAGGGCCTCTACACAGGGCTGAGGTAATAATAAGCTCCTCAGTGCCTACAGCGGTTTTTACCATCCAACAATGGATGTGGGCTGATATAGGGGATGCCTTGGGAACTGTCTGCAGCCTGCCCAATGTGACCTCTGTGACTGGCCACTGCCTGGAGCTGGAGCTATGAGAAGGTCCTTCTCTCTTCCTGGCCAGCTGAAAAAACACTGTCCCTGACCTTTGGCGCCTGTGCGTTGAGGGTTCTGTGAGCCTGCTGCTGCTGCAACTGGATATTCCATCCCGAGGGCTATTCTCAAGCTGCACCTCAAGACAAGGCTAGGCTGGTCTCTGCTTCACATCCAGTGCAACAGATGTTTCCCGTGGGCCTTTCAGGTCACACTGGGCTGGAAATCTCCTCCATTCTGTTGTTCTCCAATTCTGCTGCTCCAGAATTTGTTGAGAATCCCTATATACAGGTATTTTATTGGCTGTGTGGGGAGAGCCTGCATATGTGTGTCTTTCTACTCCACCATCTTGGCTCCGCCCCCTAGCTTGTAGAATCTTAAGAATAAGTTTGGGAAAAGGGGAAGCAAAATGACAGAGACACAGCAGGACTCGCCTGAGCTTTCTCCCCATACCCTCCAAAGACCTTTAAACAATGCACTAAAAGAAATCTTGGAGTGGCAGAACCCACAAAAGTACTGGTTGAAACAATTTTCCAGTCCAGGACAACTTAAAATTTTGGCAGGAAATATCACACCGGGGTGAGAGTGAAGCACAGTTTAGTGAAGTCCATGGCCCAGCAAACCAGGAGCAGGGCTTGAGAGTGAAAGAATCAGTACCAACAGTGGCTGCTACAGGAGCTCTCATCCCACAAAAGGGTGGGGGTCAAACAAGTGGGCTTATGGTCACTCATAGACCAGAGTACAGATCAGAAGAGCGGTAAATATACCTTCCTTCAGACCATACTGTGAGAGAGAGCAAAGTGTTAAGTTTTCACAGAGTTACTGATTGGTGACATTACTAAAATAAGTCAGATAAGGAGACTAGCAGATTGCATATGGGTCCAACCAATCAGGAGACAGTTCAGTAAACCATAGAATCCTTTATAAAGGGGCCAAGCCTGAAATCAACCTAAACAGGTTGGGATCAGTGATGAGGAGAAAGCTTTTCTTCACTGAACTTGCTTAATAAACCTCATGCATATTAAGTTTTCCACCTGGGGGAGGGGAGGAGAGATATCACAATCTTAGGTGTAATTCATATGTTACAAAGGAACATATCAAGAAGATATGTAATAGGCATGTAAAGAAGATTGTGACTTAAAGGAGAATGGAACAGTCTGATGGGAGGATCTGTACTAAACTAATGGTATAAAATTGGTCTTGCTTCTGTATTCAGCACTTCCTCCACCTCAAGAGGGGTGGAGTCTGCTTCTGGTCAGAAAGGGTCAATTCCTCTGGACTCTGGTTTAATAAATTTTCTTTGAGGGGGCAGAGCCAAGATGTCAGAGTAGAAAAACACATGTACTCAAGCTTTTCCCCAACAAAATACCTGTAAAAATGACTCTCAACAAATTCTAGAGCAGCAGAAGTCACAGAACAACAGAGTGAAAGAGGTTTCCAGCCAAAGGTAACCTGGAAAGCTGACAGGAAATGTCTCATGAGACACTGAGAGGAGCAGAGCTCAGCCTTGCCCTCGTGGCACTGGGAGAACAAGACCTGAACAGATTTCCGGGGCAGAGTTCCCTACAGCGAGGGTCCCAGATCTCTGAACCCATAATTGACAAAGAAAGCTCCAAAGGTCAGTGTGGAAAGGCCTTCCCAGCTGGGGAGAGAGGGGAATGGGGGGTCTCTTATGCTGGACCCAGGCGGCAGCAGCAGAGGGTGGTGGCAGCTACATGGAGGCAACCTGGGTCCATTGTCCAGGCAGCTCAGTTTAAAGCCTCTGGGGGAATTGAGCAGCTGATATGAACCTCAGCTCTCAGTGGCAGCACAGCCCCCACCCAAAGCCCCCTAGGGGAGTTGAGAAGTTGATCTGAATCTCAGCCTTAAGCATCGTACTGGGGAGAGGAGGAGTACTAGGACCCTCCTCTTGACAAAGGATTCAAAAGTCAAGTAACTGGCTTGGAAAATGCTCCAAAAAGGGGAAGAAATAAGATCATAGAAAGTTACTTTCTTGGTGAACATGTGTCTCCTTCTATCCTTTCAGATGAGGAAGAACAAGGAACACTGTCAGAAGAAGTCAAGGTTTCTGCCTCCAGTACCTTCAAAATAAATAAGAAATGCACTCAGACCATAGAAGCACTTGAAAAGCATGTCAGCAGCCTGCTAAAGGAGACCCGAAAATGATGAGGAAAATAACACCTTTAAAAATAGGCTAACTCAATTGGAAAAAGAGGTCCAAAAAGCCAATGAGGAGAAGGAGGCTTTGAAAAGCAGAATTAGCCAAATGGAAAAGAAACTGACTGAACAAAATAGTTCCTTAAAAGAGAGAATCGAGTTCAGGGAAGCTATGACTATGAGATAAACCAAGAAGTTAGAAAACAAAACAAAAAGTTTGAAAAAATGGAAGATAATGTGAAGCATCTCATTTGAAAAACAACTGACCTGGAAAATAGATCCAGGAGAGACAATTTAAAAATTATGGGACTAACTGAACGCCATGATCAAAAAAAATAGCCTAGACATTATCTTCCATGAAATTTTCAAGGAATACTGCCCTGATATTATAGACCCAGAGGGCAAAATAAATACTGAAAGAATCCACTGATCACCTCCTGAAAGAGACCACCCCCCCTAAAAAAAAAAAACTCTTAGGAACATTGTGGCCAAGTTTCAGAGCTCCCAGGTCCAGGAGAAAATATTGCAAGCAACTAGAAAGAAACAATTCGAGCACTGTGAAAATACAATCAGAACAACAAAGGATCTAGAAGTTTCTACTTTAAGGGACTGAAGGGCTTGGAATAGGACAGCAGAGAAGTCAAAGGAACTAGGATTAAAATCAACAATCACCTACCCAGCAAAACTAAGTATAATACTTCAGTGGAATAAATGTCATTCAATGATATAGAGGACTTTCAAGCATGAAAAGAGGACTTTCATGATGAAAAGACCAGAAATATATAGAAAATTTGACTTTCAAACCCAAGAATCAAGAGAAACATGAAAAGATAAACAAGAAAGAGAAGTCATAGAAGACTTTCTAACACTGAACTGTTTACGTTCCTACGTGGAAAGATAATATTTGTAATTCCTGAGATTTTTCTCAGTGTTTGGGTACATGAAGACACACACATACACACATATAGACAGAGTACAGGTTGAGTTGAATCAGAAGAGATGATATCCTTAAAAAAATAAAATAAAAATTAAAGGGTGAGGGAGGAAAATACTGGGAGGAGAAAGGGAGAAATGGAATGGGGCAGGCTATAACTCATCAAAGAGATAAGAAAAATCTTTCTCAAAGAAGGAGAAAAGGGAGAAGGTGAGAGGGGAAAAGTGAAGCTTACCCTCTTTACATATGGCTTGAGGAGGGAATAACATGCTCACTAAATTTGGTATAAAAATCTATCTTACACTACAGGAAAGTAAGAGAGGAAGGGGCAAGTGTGGTGAGCGGGATGATAGAAGAGAGGGCAAATGGGAGAAGGGAGTAGTTAGAAGTAAACACTTTTGGGAAGGGAAAAAGTCTAATGAGAGAATAAAAGAAAGGGAGACAGGGTAGGATAAGGGACAATATAGTTAGTATTATACAACATGATTATTATGGAAGTCTTTTGCAAAATTATATATATATATATATATATATATATATATATATATATATAATATATATATATATATATATATATATATATAGCCTGTAATGAATTGCTTACCTACTCAGTGGGGGATGGATAGGGAGGGAGGGAGAGAGAGAAGTTGGAATTCAAAGTGTTAGAAACGAATGTTGAGAATTATTATTAAATATAACTGGGAAATAAGAAACACAGATAATGGAGTATAGAAATTTATCTTGACCTACCAGAAAAGAGAGAAGATGGGGATAAGGGAAGGGTGGGATACGATAGAAGGAAGAGTACATTGAGGGAAGGGGTAATCAGAATGGAAGATATTATGGTGTAGGGGGAGAGGAGAGATGGGGGAGAAAAACTGGAACTCGAAATTTTGTGGAAATGAATGTCAAAATCTAAAAATAAATAAATAAATACAATTTAAGAAATAAATTTTCCTTGGTACCTTTTCAGTGTCAAGCATGTTTGTAACAATTTTCCCTCCAATGTGAGACTCAACTCTATTACCTTGGGAGGAATGAGATAAGATACCACAGGAAGAGAGCTTCTATTGATTTCAACAGTTCCTGTAGTCTGAATCCGTTCTATTTAGGTAACCATTGCCAGATCAGAGGCCGAGAGATCAGAGGAACTGGGGAAAGTGAAGCTTCCAACTGACCACACAAGTCGATATATTGAACAAAGTAAGAACAGCCCAGGAATTTGCACTCCAGAATGATCTTTTACTGATGAGTGGAGTTTGGCTGTAAACTCTTTATTGGCTGACAAGTGGAGTCGGACACTCCAGAGTCCCAGGAATATGGGGATTCAGACCAAGAGGAGGTTAATTCTAGGCCTAGGGAGGGGAGGATTCCCCAGGAAGGCATTAACCCTGCGCCCTTGGGAGGACACTCCCAAGACAGAGCAGAAGAATAACTGAGCACTCTTAAGATAGTAGTACCAGGAAGGGGATAAAGAAAGAATCCTCTGAGTATTCCTCTGTAATTGCTAGCAGATTGGAGTAGTGTATCTGCCCCAAGATAAGGATTTTAAATGACGAAAAGAACTGATTCTTGGATCTGTTTTGCTCTATCTGTATATGTTGTGTTCATGTTTCTGTGTGAATGAAAGTTTGTGTCTGTGCTTTATCTGACATGTTGTTAGGTTACATATACAGCCAGTCAGCATCTTAAAGTGAAAGGCTGAGCTAGATTGTTCTTGAAATGACACTACCTCCCTTCTTCAACCCTCCCACATCATTCAGAGAAGTGGAAAGATAGGGAGGGAGAGAAAGGGAGAGAAAAATTATCTTTACTTTTTAGTTTATATGCCTGGTAACAGTAAGTTGAATAGTGCAGGAGAAGTTTCAGGTCAGGAGTAGAAAGCACTAAGTTAAAGGAGCTTTAATTGAAGTCCACCAGAGGAAAAGGCAAAGAAGTTTAAGCAGGTAGAAATGAGAGGAGCATAGATGTGATAAGAAGGTTTTAAAGAAGGGAAAAAAGCGGGGGAGGGAATTTCTCTTTTTACCTGAGACCAAAGAAAGGCAAGCTAACCATTTCCTATCTCACCCAAAGGAGAAGTTTTTGTGTAATGGGACACAACCAAAAGATGATTGGTAATTCTGATCATATTTGGAAATGTGAAAAGGTGAAGTGTGTCACTAAATTTAATGTTTAAGATAGGTTAGAATTCATTAAAGTCTGCTATAAGTAAGTGAAAGACTAGTAAGTAAAAGAAAAATCTCAAGCAGGCAGACTGGAGTGAAAAAGTTGTGTTTAGGTTTAATTAGATCTCAAAGCTAAAATCCGTGTTTGATGTTCAAATTAAATCAATATATATGATAACAGACAATGTGTTTAAAATTGCAAAAAAAAATATTTTTTCTGTCTTTTAAGACATTTTGTTCAACACTTTTCTGTCATAGCCTTAATTATGATTCACCTTAATATTTCATTTTAAATGCATATCAAGCATTAATTTTCTCCAGATTCTGAAGGATGAAGGCAAGGAGGGAGAAGTTTCTCAAACCTCCATGAGTCTTTTAATCCTTTTTAGAAGAGAATGGGTTGACAGCATCACCAAAGAAGTTAGGTTGTGGAAAGAAAAGTGAAATACCTAGGACACTTGATAAGTAAGGGAATTAGAAAAATTAACCCTGACAGGATCAAAGCTATAACTGAAATACCCTCTCCCAAGGACTTGAAGAGAATTGGGAAAATTTGGGAGTTTGACAGGATTTTGTTATCTATGGATTGGGAGTGAAATTTGATTGTTTGAAATTTATATTTGGTTATAAATGAGCAGTGATAATGCTGGTGTATGCTACATAATGGTAGACTTTCCAATTGAAATCTCGGCTAAAAATACTTAATTCCTGAAGTATCTCATCCTTCCAGAGTGAGTATAATTAGGGAAGAATAAACAAGCTTGTGAAACAAGAACATAAAACCACCATCCTGAAACTAATTTACTTTGTTTAAGTTGGAATGGGATTCCAGTACAGAGAGTTATGTTAGTAAAACATAATAACTCATGAGATATCTTGTCTTGTGGATAAAATGTAAAAGGAGAACTGGATAATCTGAATAATGGGATGGAGAGATTTGGAAAGATAAATAAAGGTCTGATTGAAAATATAGAAGGCAGATAAGGAGGTTTGGGAACAAACAGGGGTTATCAAAACCCCTCCTGAATAGATGGTTGCTCAGGATACCTTTGTGTCAGTTTCTGATGGTTTAAGTGTGTTCAGAAAGTGTGAGGAAGTATTTTAGGATGAAAAATAATTATGTAACTTGATTTCATAATTAATAGCTCAATCAAATTTGAAATGGCCCTATCTGAAGGGTGCCAGGCAACATTTATTTGCTATTCAGGATTTATGGGACTGCAATTTACCATTTTTAAGCTCTGATTACAGGAATAGTTGTCTAAATTATCATAAAAACAATTGACATGGACTGTAGGCTGAGAACTGCTAAGGGTAGATGTCTGAGGACAGTTTTGAAGACAACTTTGGACATGGTCTAGCAAGTTTCTGTAATCAAGAAGTTATATTAAATGATTATCAGGTGATAGTGTGTGCCCATGTGTTGGTGAGGAGATGAATTTCTGTGCAACATGATGTGGAAATGCATTTGCCTGGATGGATGATTTGCTTCAAGTTTTAAATATATAATAAGGTATATGTTGTTGAAAAAGTAATTTATCTAAATGTTGTATCAATTCTGTGTAAAAGTTTCCATGCTGTAAAACACCTATTGAAAAAATGAGAGGGGGTAGAGCCAAGATGGCAGAGAATAATGAACCTCCTCTAGCTCTCTCCACATAGCCTATGAAATACTTGTAAAAATGATGTTAAACAAGTTCTAGAGCAGCAGAAACCACAAAATGACTGAGTGAAACAGATTTCTAGCCCAAGACAGCTTTGAAGGCCAACAGGAAAGGTCAACCACACCAGGACTGGAGCAGAGTACAGCCCAGCATGGGCCACGTGGCATGGACAGGACTGAAGTAGACTTCAGGGCCCAGAATCACCAGCAACTCTTGTGGTTCCCAGATTTCTTAACCCACAAACGCCAAAGACAGCTTCAAAGAACAGTAAGAAACTTCTTTAACCTGGGTGACAATGGAACATGGTGAGACCCCAGTCCTAGCCCCAGGGCAGTTGCAGCAACTTTGGCAGCAGCTTCCATTTTTGGAGCCCTGGTCAAATGACCATGAAGGAATCGAGCAGCTGATCTGGATCTCAGTCAGGAATGGAAGTTCTGGAGTGAGGAGGAGGGCTGGCTTGGCAGAGCAGGTAGCAGCTGTGGAGAGGGAACCATACTTGTAGTTCCAGAGGAGAAAATAGTGCTTTTGGTTGCTCAGAGATGACAGTGCAGACCAGGAGAGAAGCAAATGCCTCGCCCCTGATTGTGCTACCTTGGAGGAACTGAGAACTTAGAGGTACTAGAGATATCTCAGAGAACAGCAGCACAAAACCTCTGAAGCCTAGGGTAGTATACCCTCCACTTGAAAAAGAAACCAAAAGTCAAGTACCTGGCTTGGAAAATGCCACAAAATGGGAAAAAATAAGACTACAGAAGGTTATTTTCTTTCTTCCATACTTTTGGATGAGGAAGAGCAAAGCACACCATCAGAAGAAGACAGGAAGGTCAAGTGCATCCAAGCCTGCAAACAAAATATGTGATGATCTCAGGCCATAGAAAACTTCAAAAAGAATTTTGAAAATCGAGTAAGAGAGGTGGAGGAAAATTTTGGAAGAGAAATGAGAGTGATGCAAGAAAATCACAAAAAGCATGTCAACAGCTTGCTTGAAAATCAAAATATGCCAAAGAAAATGACACCTTTAAAAACAAACTAATCCAAATGGCAAAAGAGGTCCATAAAGACAATAGGGACAAGAATGCAGAATTGGCAAATGGAAAAGGGGGTTCAAAAGCTCACTGAAGAAAATAGTTCTTTAAAAATTAAAATGAAGCAGATGGAAGCTAATGGCTTCATAAGAAACCAATAAATTATAAAAACAAAACCCAAGAATGAAAAAAAAAAACAACACAAACAGAAGACAATGTGAAATTTCTCATTGGAAAAACAACTGATCTGGAAAATAGATCCAGGAGAGATAATTTTAAAACTACTGGTCTACCTAAAAACTATGATCAAAAAAAGGACCTAGATGTAATCTTCCAAGAAATTATCAAGGAAAACTGCCCTGATATTCTAGAAAGAGAGGGCAAAATAGAAATGGAAAGAATTCATTGATCACATCCTGAAAAAGATCCCAAAAGGAGAGCTCCTAGGAATATTGCAGTCAAATTCCAGAGTTCACCAGTCAAGAAGAAAATATTACAAGCAGCCAGAAACAATACAAGTAATGTGGAAATACAATTAGGACAACACAGGATGTAGCGGCTTCTAGACCACGGGATAAAAGGGCTTGGAATATGATATTCGAGTAGTCAAAGGAGATAGGATTAAAACCAAGAATCACCTACCCATCAAAAGGGGGTATAATACTTCAGGGGAAAAATACTCTATGAAAAAGAGGACTTTCAAGAATTCTTGTTGAAAAAACCAGAGCTGAAGAGAAAATTTGACTTTCACATAACAAATCAAGAGAAACATAAAAAAGCAAACAGGGAACAGAAACCTTAAGGAACTCATTAAAGATGAACTGTTTACATTCCTATGTGGAAAGATGTTATCTGTGACTCATGAGATGCTTTTCTGCATTAGGGTAATTAAAGGGAATATACATACATATATGTGTGTGTGCATACATATGTATGTGTTTATTATATATGTGTAGATCATACATGTGTAACATATACGTATATGTACATGGGTGTATATATATACATACATATATATGTACACACATAGACAGATCAAAGGGTGAGATAAATATGAAGGAAGAATATGTAAAAAATTAAAATTTACTATTGAGTGGAATGTACTTAGAATAATAGGTAGAGTGTAGGCAATCATACCACATGAAACAGGGGAGAAAGAGCTTTTACAATGGAGGGGTAGAGGAGGGAGATGAAAGGAAGAAGTGAGTCATACTCTAGTGGGATTTGGCTTAAGGAGGGAATAACACACAATCAATTGGATATAGAAATCTATTTAACCCTACAGCAAGGCAAGGGGGAATGGGATAAGAGAGGGAAGATAATAGAAGGTACAGTAAATTGGGGAAAGGAATAATCAGAAGCAAGCATTATTTTGGGAAGACAGGTCAAAGGAGAGAATGGAAGAAATGGAGGGCATGATAGGACAAAGGGAAATGTGGTTAGATTTTAGATAGCTGTTATGGAAGCGTTTTGCATTCTTAAAAATGTATGACCTATATTGAATTACTTGTTTTCTCTATGAGGGTGGGTGGGAAGGGAGGAAGGGAGAGACTATGAACCTCAAAGCTTTAATAATGAATGCTAGCAATTGTTTTAGCATACAACTGGAAAATAAGACGTACTGGCAATGAGGTATAGAAATCTGTTTTGCCTTGCAGGAAAGTAGAGGGTAGGGGGATGGAAGAAGAGGGGGTAATAGAAGGGAGGACAAACTGGAAGAAATGGTGGATGGGGTGCATGCTGTCCTGCAGTGGGGGTGAGGAGAGATGGGGAGAAAATTTTGGATTCAAATTCTTGTGGAAGTGAATGCTGAGCACTGAAAAATAAATAATTTTTTTTTTTAAAAAAGAAAACCAGATAAATGAGAATCCTTGAAATATGTGTGTGTGTGTGTGTGTGTGTGTGTGTGAGTGTGATGTTCAACCCTGTTTCACTTAAGGATGTATTAACTATGTTAACAAGTTTATTTCTGCTATTAAGAGAGAAGTTTTGCCTAAAATTATTTTTGCTGTAAATCAAGCATTTACAAAAGTATGTTTGTGAAAGGAAACTTGCTAATTAAGCAATATCCTTGATTTTAGATCTTTTCTTGTATTTTTGTCAATAAAGTTCAAGAGAATTTTGTGATAAATTGCATACTGTTTTTAGGAAAGGAAAAATGAGCGCTCTCAGCAGTCAATCTTGAAGGGAAATCCTGGTAGGGAGGACAAAAGAGACAACATAAGAGAGATCAGGAATTTTTTTACTCCAGGAAGCTCTGTGATATTTCAAGAGAAACAGCATCCTATCAGTGTCCTCATTCACCTTCAAAGTCCAGAATAGAGAGACTGATGGAGAAGTTAAGGTGTGGCTAGATTGTCTGGGGGTTTCAGGGATGGTCTTGATGGGAGTAGGCAGTAGCCTGCTGGATTGGATTGATAGGATTAAGAGTGTGGAATAGAAAAAGATTTGGGCATAGCAATACAGAAAAGCTTATGGGTCTCTAGGGAGTCAGATCAAGAGGAAATTCAAGGAACTTTCAAGGTAAGGTTTTCCAGGCCCTTTACACAAATGGAACATAAACTCTTTGGGGGTAAGGGGCAAAGGTCCTAACTTGGATCAATACCCCACTGGAATAAGATCCTTGCAGAAATCAAAGTGATGCAACAGCAATTTTTTATTAATACAATTGACTGAATTAATTACTGAGATTAGATTAGAGACATCTTTAGTTTGGGGAAAAGAATTTCAGTCTAGGTTTTTTAGAGGCAGGTAACCTCTGGAAATACTTTGCATTGATGGAAAAGTTGAATGTTTTTCTGTTTTGATTTGAATTCATATCATGAACAAAAGATGAATTAGTGTTTGAATTTATCATTTGTGCATAGAATTCTTTTAGACTGAGCATGGTTAGAAAAAGCTAGAGAAACTTGGGGAACAGATGCAAATCTATTGGGGCAATAATTTATGATTTTAATGGTAAATGTGATTTTATGTTTTTATTTATTCAGGAATTAGAACAAGCATAAAAAGACATGCAAGCTACTTAAGATTCCCTTTAAAGATGTTTTTCAGTCAATGTGAAATTATAGTCATGTCTGAAACTGATTTTTGGAACTTGCTATTTTAAGATTTTATGGGACTGTTAACTGACTATTCTTCTGAATCTAACTCCAGGTATGAATATCAAGAAAGGTTGTCTGAGCCATTGATCCAGGCTGCCAGATATCCTGTGCAGGTATAAACTGCAAAGTTGATATCTCACGGGAAAGTTGGGAGAATGCCTCTTCCACCTGAGCTGAGGTAGGATTATCCTGACTCAATTTCCCCAATGCCATCTGGCAGATATAAACTGCTAAGTGACAGTTAATAATCTACACAACTTTTGCCTGGAATTGATGTGAAGTTAGGGAAATATTCCTTCGCTCCAGCCATGTCCCTACTCTTAATAGCAAATTACTATACTCAAAACCTGTGAAAGCATAATAACAGATTTATTAAATAATGAGTTGGTATGGGAATATCTGAGGTTTAGATGTAAGTCTAAGATTATGTTATTAGATTTAGGATTTTAGACCAAGAAAAATAAGTTAGGGTCCTTTAATTTTTAGTAATAGATTGAGGATTTATTAAGTTAGCTTACTTAGTTAATATTATTCTTGTCTTGGTTAATGCTAAAAGAAAAACGGTTTGTAGTCTATTTTATAAATTCTTTGAAGAAGTACAGCATGAACAGAAGTTGAAAATGTTTATAAGGTGATGTGTCCTGTGCTAAAAATTGATCACTTACTGTAATTATGTATGTATTTGTAGGGAGCCATTGAGGGCCACAATTCCCTGAGTTCATGATGGCCTGATAAGCCCACTCTATTGTGCAAATGTAGCAAAGGTTGTTGAATCTCATACAATAGCCCCAAGACTTTCTGGTCTTAGGTAAACATCTTAGCATTTGACAAATATCCTGAGGCAGTCATTGGGACATGCATTTGTTAATGAAAGAGGATTGGTGAAAGTAATCACAGCACGAGCTTGCCACGAGTATGGAACTTACAGCTGCACAGCATATGAGACTTCTACTTGTTAATAATAAATGGAGCTTGCAACATCTCGTCTCCCACCTCATCACTGCATGCCTGTGATCGAATCGTCCTGTGGGTCAGGGGTCTCTCCACTGAGCCGGCTGTAGTAGATTGACGCCCAACGTGGGACCTCTTCGAATAGACAGAAGAAAGGAAGATAAGAACTCAGGATCAGAGTTCGGGCTTGGTAGGAACCTCACCCACAGTTCTGGACCGAGACACAGGACAATCACTGTAAACAACTTCCCAGAAGAGGGAAGTCTTCAGGCAGCAATCCTGGAGGAGAAAGAAGACTTCGGGGAGATAAGTATAAATTTTTTTGTCATGGAGCAGAAACTAGGAAGAGAGGAAAAAGAATCTTATGCAAGACTTATTTAGAAAATGTTAAAGAAACAGGGTTGCTCAGTAAGCCCTTCTCAAATCAAAACGTTCCTAGAGACAGCATACAAGGTATCTCCTTGGCTTGCTGAAAATCCTTCTTGTGATACTGATTCTTGGAAAGTGGTTGGAGAACAGCTTACTGAATTTCATAACCCCGAGGAAATCCCCATAGATAGTTTTGTTACAAATGCAAAGGCCCGAGGGGAGGATCTCAGTGAGTTGGGGTTGCATATGGCTATTCCTGTATTAGAGGATCATGAGGACGATCCTCAGAATCCTGGGCAGAGACGTGCTGTAAGAAGACATGGGGCATTAGAAGTAAATTTAATAAAACAATTGAAAAAGGCTGTAGTAGCATATTGGCCAAAATCACCATATGTATTATTGCAGTTGAAGTCTGTGGCTGCTTACATACTCACTCCAAATAATTGGAAGGCAGTGGGTAGGGCAGTGTTAGAACCAGGGCAAGCCATTTCCTGCCTTACTGCCTACATGGAAAAGTGCAGAAAAATGGCTCTTGAACATAATCCTGGAAATCTCACTAATGCCACATTATATTTCAAACAACTTTCTGGTACAGAGAGGCATGCTACAGATAATGCACAAATTTAATTCTCTATAGAGACGTATGAAAAAATTGCTAGTTGTGTTGAAATGGCTTGGGGAACTATCCCTGTTGCGGGGGAATCATAAGTACCATTCACTCAGCTTAGACAGAAGACACAAGAACCGTTTATAGATTTCCTCTCCCGAGTACAAGAGGTGGTGGCTAGGATGATGGGGGAAGTTCAAGGAACAGAAGTAGTCATTAAACAAGTAGTAAGAGCAAACTGTAATCCAGATCGTAAAAAAGTTATGACTGGATTAAAAAAGGATGCATCAGTAGGGGAAATGATACAAAGATGTGAGCAAGTAGGTTCTCAAGTTTTTGGTGCACAAGTTTACGCTGAGGCCATGCACGCACAGGGGGTGAATGCTAAGCGATCCACATGTTATCAGTGTGGAAAGACAGGGTTTCAAGAAAGAATGTTGGCAGTTGCAGAAGTTAGGGGCACAGAGGAAAGGGTCTAAGTGCTGGAAAACCCCATGTCCGAAATGTAAAAAGCCAGGTCATTGGGCATCAGAATGTAGGTCATTATAACCCGACCACGGATGGCCTTAGTTCCAGTAAAAACAAAAGGATGGTATCGATCGCGCGCAGATCATGTATTTTACAAATTAGAAGAGCAGATAAATACTATATCCACCCAGAGATCGATGTATAAAATGCATAAGCTGTGTAATTCTAGGAATTAGCCTACTTATCAGGTTGATTACTTCTTCTATATCAATTGCTATGTCCATATCTAATGCTCAAAATGAAATTGTGCAAGCGAATTTCTTGAATGAATTAGCAAAATATGTGTCCATGGGATTTCAGGAACAAAAGACAAATTGATCAGGAATTTTATGCTATGATAAAAGAACTCTGAGATGCCATTGTGGCAGTCAGAGATGAATTAGATATTGCAGAATTCAAAGATTGGTGTGTGATTATCGTTATTCTCATGCTTGTGTTACACATGCATTGTATAATGAGAGTCATTATGATTGGGAATGAATTTGCAATCATTTAAATGGAGTGATTGACAATCCTAATGTTACCCTAGATATTAATGCCTTGTATAATATTTCCCGATACATTCATGATCCCACAGAACAGGATCTTACCCCAGATAAAGCTGCTCAAAATATTATTGATTTTTTTTAAAACACGTATCAATTCTAAGTATCTTTCAAGACATTGTTAGGGTGCTTATAACCGCAGCTATAGTGCTTATGTTAATACTCTTAGTTTTGCCATTCATCTTTCGGTTATTTTTCCGTGTTCTTCATGAGGCCTTGGATGTTACACGATTATGATCTTGGAAGCTGCACTATCAAAAACAAGAAGGGGGAATAGTAGGGAGCTGTTGAGGGCCACAAAGGTTCCATGATTTCATGATGGCCTGATAAATCCACTCTATTGTGCAAATAGAGCAAAGGTTGTTGGTTCGACCCTCCAGGATCCCATACAATAGCCCCAAGGCTTTCTGGTCTTAGGTAAACATCTTAGTATTTGACAAACATCCTGAGGCAGTTATTGGGACTCTGTTAATGAAAGAGGATTGGTGAAAATAATCACGGCATTAGCTTGCCAGGAGTATGGAACTTACAGCTGCTCAGCATATAAGGCTTGTACTTGCTAATTATAAATGGAACTTGTAACATCTCTGGCTCCCACTTTATCACTGCGTTCCTGAGATCGAGACGTCCCGTAGGTCGGGGGTCTCTCCACTGAGTCGGCTGTAGCATGTAGTGGAACCTGTTATTTATTTCTTAGTGAAATCTCATCTCCTTGATGGGGGAATAAATAATGGGCAATAGGACAAAGTTCCAATTTCGATTTTGTAAGAGTAAATTTTAAGAGCAATAAGGGGTATATTGCTTAAGCGTAGGGGAAGACCTGCATCCCTACACGGCTTGGTGATGTAATTGAAGAAAAGAGGCAGAAAAGATACAACAATTCCGTTTATTGATCCGAGGGTTAGAGTATATATAGACCAAAACTGCAAGTTTACGTGACATTCTGCTCGTCTCCTGTTCCAGTGATTTGGCCAGTCTTATAGTCTTTAAAGGCTATTAGCCTAGAGGACATCTATTTTGCATATCCCTTGTTTTTTGCAGTTCCCACGTTTGTCTCAGGGAGACAGCAACATCTGGGGGGCATGGAAAGCCATTCTGGATGATAATGAGCACAGTCTCAAAGAACAGTTTCCCCGAAGTTCTTTCCTGATCTTGTCAACAGCACTCCACCCTGGCCCTCAACACTTAAGAATGGTAATTCATAAATTTTGTCAGGATCAATTTTGTAGGAGAATGGACACAGGAAAAAGAACTTCTACAGAAGAGAGCAAGAAGATACTCTGCTGAAGACAGTTTGAATGAACATCCAGAACAGAAAGCTGCAGCAGGTGATGATGCCCCCCATTGTTGTAAGGGATGAAACTTCTAAATGGACAACTCATCGATTCACCTTTTTCTTTTATGTCTTTGCTTCTGTATTGATGAAGGGGACTGCCCCCTTGTAATTTCTTAATGCGTCAATCAGCCTGTCTGTCTTTCTACTTAAAGGGGAGATAAATTAAAGGAAGAATTCATGTGAGAAAGAGAGTAAGGGAGCATTAAATATGTGGAAACAAAATTTTAAGGAGGGATGTGTTAAGACCTTATTGGAAAGATCCACAGGAAACTCCATCAGATTAGGAATGTGAACTGATGTTAAAAAGGTTTGAAGAAAGTATCAGGGAAAAAATGTGGAAACATAATCCATATTGAAAGAAAAGGAGGCATTGTAAGAGACACTAAAGAGTTAAGTTTCCACAGAATTGCTAGCTGTTTAAGTTACTAAAACAAGTCAGATACTGAGGCTAGAATACTGCAGGTGGGCCCAATCAATCAGGATACAGTCAGTGGCCTTCAGAAAAACAAAAAATGCTTGATAAAGGGGACCAAGCCTGAAACCAGCCTAAACTGGTTGGGGTCAATGACCAGGAGAAAACTTTTCTTCACTGTGCTTACTTAATAAACTTCACACATTTTAACTTCTCTGCCCAGGGAGGAGAGAGAGCACAAAATTAGACACAATCCATATGTCAGAAAGGGGGGATATGTCAAGGAGATATGTAATGGACGCATAAAGAAGATTGTGACCCAAAGGAGAAGGGAACAATTCATTCTCTGATGGGAGGATCTGTCCTGAACTAACAGTATAAACCTTACCTCCCTTCTGGATTCAGTGTGCCCTCCTCCTGAATCGGAGTGGAGTCCACTTCTGGCCAGAAACGTTCAATTCCTCTGAACCTGCTTTAATAAATTTTCCTTGATATCCTGCAGTGCCAAGTATGTTTCTAACAGTAAACAAATAAAAGTTCTCATATAAAGAAACTAGTGATCATACTGGGTCCCTGCCACACTGTTATTTTTCTTAACTGTTTCTATCCAAATATTAAATATATATAAATAAAGCTCTACATGCAATTTATGCAGTTATATCATTTTTTAAAATCCACATTTTCTTACCCTGAACTAACAAAAAAGGAAATATGTGCATTCCTAAATTTGATCTCTGTTTGATACGAAGGCTAGCAAATGGTATTATATTTTATATATGCTGAGCCTGCCTTTACATTTCTTAAGAAATTACTTTCAAACATACCAAGATTATGTAAAATGAACTTTTAAAAGATTGATAATGTTTTCATTTTGTGGTATAGGCCATAAATTGGGTGTTTGCTCTTCAAGCCTATATCCTAAGAGGTGCTTTTTATTTTTTTAGCCTGCAACACACCATAATTGATCCTGACATTTTGGTTTATAATTATCCATGACTTACTGAAGTTGAGGAATGTTGAAATTATCTTTTTACTAATGAAAAAGAAAGCTATACTATTTCTGAGAAAGAAAACCACATAGAAAACAAGATTATTCAGGAGGTTGAAGTACTACTTTAGAAGGGGCGAAGGTTAGGTTTGTATTACTGAATAAACACCAAGTTGGTCAAGTTTGGTTTCTGGTTGATTTCAGAAATATTGATCTATTCATGACCCAGATGTCTCAGTTGGAAGGCCTGATATAGCAAGCCAGGAATAAAGAGATTTGAAGTGGGCAAAAAAAGTATTTATTTTAGCTTTGTTAATAGTAAACATCAACTTTCACCTGGTTAATAAAAAAAAATCTTTATTCATTATAAAGGCTTGTTTTTCTTATTAGATGCCAACAGGAGCAAAAAAACTATAATTGCAGGTCTCTGAATCTGTCCGTGAACTCATCTCTTCCTAATAACTTTCAGAAGTTTTATGGCCATCACCCTGAAACAGATACTGAAAATGAAATAGTTCATTTTCTTGGATTTTATATAAACTGCAAGCTATTTATCACCACTGTGTGAATTTTCCAAATTGACTACCAAGTAAAAAAGTAATTGAAGTTTGGGCCATTATTTAAATAGACAATAAAATGGAAACTAAGCTTTCTCAAATTAGCACAGATTAAAAACTCTATTTAGATCATTTGTTGAAGAAATGCAACTCATAGCATTATCTATTAATGTGCTAAGACTCACATATTGCTAAGAGGAAAAGCAACAATTATTTATTCAAACTTACCTTCCCAAACATTGGGTATTTCTTTTTTATTTAAAATAAAATCAAACATTGTTCCAGAGGCCTTACTAAATATTATAATAAAAAAACATTTTTTCCCTAAAATTGTTTGGTAACTGTCTTCTATCATATTTTGATTAAGAAGAAGTACCTAACTAGATGGCAGATTTCTCCAAATAATTTTTATTTCATATCATTTAGCTTAAGAAAATAAAACAGCTGCACTGTTAAGATTTAGTATGTGGCAATCTTGAGGCAGCTATTACTTTTAAAATGCTTGATAAGTATTTCTGTAAATAAAGTTGTGATCTAATTTATCTCCTCTTTTCTATCATAGGCATATTGTGTTTTTGAGATTTAATTTTAGGGTTTTTCAGAATTTTATCTGGTGTAACACATTTTCATCAATATGCATTATTTTGTAATCCAGAAGATTGAAATGTGTATTTGGAATATACTCTACAATTTTATCAATAAAGATTATTGATAAAATTTTAAAAAAGACTCTACCTATCACCTCCTAAAAGGGATCCCCAAAAGACAAGTCCTAGGAATATTATAATCAAATTCCAGAGCTCCCAGGTTAAGGAGAAAATCCTTCAGACATCCAGAAAGGAAATAATTCAAGTATTGTGGAACCACAGTCAAGAAAACATGAGATTTAGCAGCTTCTATATTGAAGGATCAGACGGCACTGAATATGATATTTTGGAGGGTAAAGGAGCTGAAATTCAATCTAGAATCATCTACCCAATAAAGCAGAGTGCAATCTTTCAAGGAGAAAATGGATATTCAGTGAAATAGAGCCCTTTCCTGTATTCCTGATAAAAAGAGCAGAGCTGAATATAAAATTTGACATTCAAATACAAGACTGAAAAGAAGCATAAAAATATATGCAGGAAAGGGAAATCATAAAAGACTTTTTAAGTCTTTAACTTTTTTAAAGTTAAACTGTTGCATGTCAACACTCCGGAAGGCATGTTCCTCTTATAAAGGCATCCTTTCTCAAATATATAATGAAATGAGTCAAATTTGTGCAAATAAGAACCATTCCCCAACAGATAGATGAACAAAAAATATGAACAGTCAATTTTCAGATTAGATAATCAATATCTATGTGAAAAAATACTTTAAATCACTATTGAGTAAAGGAAAAATTGTAAGGTACTACCTCTCATGTTAGGTTGGCTAATAAGACAGAAAAGGAAAAAGACAAATGGCTGGAGGGGATGTAGGAAAAATGAGATATTAATACACTGTTGGTAGAGGTGTGAACTGAAACTATGACCAAAGGGCTAAGACTATATCATATAAGAGATAATTTTTTTTTTCAAAAAGGAAAAAGACCATTATGTACAAAAATTTCTATAGAAGCTCTTTTCTGATGGCAATAAATTGGATAATGAGGGGAGAGTCATCAATTGGGGAAAGACTGAACAAGTTCTGATATATGATTGTAACAGAATATTATATCATGTTATCATGTTATAAATATATAATGTTATCATGTTATAAAAATTATGAGTGGAGTGCTTTCAGAAAACCTAGACTTACATGAATTGATGGAAAGCGAAATGACTAGAACCAAGAGAACAATGTACACAGTTAGAGCAATATTGGAAGATGATAGCTATGAATAACTTCACTATTTTCCCAGTACAATGCTCCAGGACAACTCAGAAGGACTGAGATGAAAAATGCTATCCATCCCCACAGAAAGAAGTAATGGTGTCTGAAAACAGGTCGAAGTATATGTTTTGGTGCCTTCTTTATTTTTCTCAAAAGTGATATTTTTTGTTCTGTTTTCTTTTATATGTGGGATTCTTTATTCTTTCTCATCTGAGAGGATGGAGGGAAATGCCTGTGTATGTGTATGACTACACATTTATAAGCTATATCAGATTGGTTCTTCTCAATGAGGGGGTGAGCAGGGAGGAAGGCAGAGAAATTGGAAGTCAAAATTTTAAAAACAAATATTAAAAACAGTTTTACATGTAATTGGGGGAAAATAAGATACTAAGTGAATATTAAAAACTACCATAAGTGAATCACCCTGTAGACCCTTTACACAAGGAGAATTTACTCATGGATGTGGAATGTATGTATCCCCCGAACAGGAGGGCTGGCACACTCTCAATGACATGGACAAAGAGTGGCTGGGCACAGAGAAGCAAGAGCAGGAGGAAAAATGCATGGCTAACTGGACTAGCCACTCCAGGGCCTGGCTAGAACTGAAATAATATTCTGGTACGCAGACAGATGGGGAGGCTAGACAGGGAAACATTCAGCAGAGGCCTGGACACATGGCACACCAAGGCAGATGGACAAACTACCAAAAAGCTGGAACCAAACTCTCTGGCAGGTTGGTCGACTGAAAGCAAGGTCTCCTCTCTTAGCACTGGAGGTCTCAAGTCAAGCCCTGATTCAGCAGTGGTGGTGGCTTTCTCTCTGCAGGTCTCTTCTGTTTTCATTTGGAGGAGTGTTTAAAAGCTTTTTGGGGGTGGCAGGTAGGAGGTGACAGAGCACCAAGGCCAGCGGCAGGAGCAGAAAGAGATCCCAGTTTACATGAGTGGTTTTTTGGGAATGCAGATTTCTTTTAGAATTCCTTATAAAGTCCAATTTTTATAATATGAATTTACATAAAGCAACCTCTGGTGCATTACTTTCTACTGTCATTCAGTTTTCTCCAAAGATCTTTCATAAGTAAGTTTTCTAGGCTTCTATTCTACTTTCTAATCCATTTTGCTACCTGTTTCCATTTTATGACAGAGTTCATCCCATTGACACTGTTAAGATTACTATGAATTTCCCTCCATCATATTTTCTTCTGTTTCTTCTTATATCTATTTTTATGCTGTCCTTTCACTAATGTCTGTTTCACATACGGACACTGCCTTCTTTTATCTGACCACCTTTTCATCAGTACTTTTTCTTTCTCTTATCCCCTTCTCCTACTTACCTGCAGGGTAAGGAAGATTTTCTGGACCATTTGAGCAAATATGTATTTTCCCTCTTTGAACAAATTTAGATGAGTGAGGTCCAAATATTGTCTGCCTGACATCCCACCACTCCCAGTATATTTAACTCAAGTGTAAAAGTTCTTCATTGCATGCCCATTCTATGTGAGATCATTTCCCCCATTATTTCTCTCCCTTCTACCTTTTCTTTATTTCTCAAATATTTATTGATTTTACATCATCCTCACCTAATTGGCTCACTCTCACTTTCTAGGGAGAATCCTTCTACCTACCTGAATAATGATAAAATTTTTAAAAGATATGCATTTCATCTGCTCTTAGAGAAAAGTACAATTTAACGTTATTGAGTCTCCTATGATTTCTCTTTCATATGTACCTTTTAATGCTTCTTTTGAGTCTTCTATTTGAAAGTCACATTTTCTCTTCAGCTCTGGTCTTTTCATCAGGAATGCTTCAGAGGACTCTATTTCATTAAAAATATATATATTTAAAAAAAATCAATGTGGTTCCCCAGAAAGTAAGCCTGTAGTAACTAAAATGTTGTCAGAGAGCGGGTCTTCTGCCACAAGTATCTTTTCCTCCGAGTAGATCTTTTCAGAGAGTAGAGGTGGTTCCTCAGAAAGCAAGCCTGTAGTAAGTAGAAGATTCTCAGAACATGCGTCTCCACCCATGAGTATCTCATCCACTGAGTGTTTGGAGGTTAGATGTGCTTCCCCAGAGAGTAAGCCTGTAGTAACTGGAATGTTCCCTGAGAGACTGTCTCCTGCCACAAGTGTCTTTTCCTCTGAATGTTCAGAGAGTAGAGGTGGTTCCCCAGAAAGCAAGCCTGTAGTAAGTAGAATGTTCTCAGATTTTGTTTTCAGCCCCAAATGTCTTGTCTGCTGAGTGTTTGAAGGTCAGATGTGCTTCCTCAGAAAGTAATCCTGTAGTAACTGCAATGTTCTCAGAAAGAATGTCTCCTGCCACCAGTATCTTTTCCTCTGAATGTTCAGAGAGTAGATGTGCCTCCCCAGAGAGCAAGCCTGGAGTAAGTAGAATGTTCTAAGAGTATGTGTCTCTACCCATAAGTATCTCATCAACTGAATGTTTGGAGGCTAGATGTGCTTCGCCAGAGAGTAAGCCTGTAGTAACTGCAATGTTCTCAGAGAGTGTGTCTTGCCACAAGTATCTTTTCCTCTGAGTGTTTGGAGGGTAGATGTGTTTCCACAGAGAGTAAGCCTGTAGTAAGTGGAATACTGTCAGAGAGTGTGTCTTCTGCCTCAATTGTCTTTTCCTCTGTGCACTATAGTTATGTTGACTGCTTTTCCCTCCTAAAACAAAAAAAATATCACTTGTCACATGGCAGTGTTGTCAGGGAGGACAAGAGGGAGAGGGAGGGATACATGGGATAGAATGATGTAAGATACAGAAAACACCAATAAGAAGTTTTTAAATGAGGTGAAGGATCTAAAGGTTGTTCATGGAGAGGTGAGAAGGGGAAAGAAAGGGGTTTTGGACATGCACAGTGATTCCTTCCACCCCTGCAGCCTCAGGATCCTGTTTTGGCTTGAGACCTCCAATGCTGAGAGAGGAGACTTTTGGCTGCCCTGTCCGTTTATCCACATTTCTGGCATCCGTGTGTCTGTCTTCTGTCCATCCACACTCCAGTACTGTGTTTCTTTCCTCAGTTCATGTGTCACCAGTCCTCTTCTCTGTGTGGCCACGTTTGGCCTCCACATATCTGCCTCCCATTTATACTTCCTCTCAGTTCTGTCCAGAACAACCTGTGGCTTGCCTGACAGTCTCCTAGTCCCCTCCCTGCTCTTGCTGCTTTCTCCCCAAACCCCATATCTTCTTGAACTGTCTCCAGGCTCCCTCTTTTCACAGGTATGTGTTTTCCTTTCTGTCTTCCTCCCTCCTGTGTAACTACGTATGTGGGCTAATTCACATTACTTCAAAATTGTTCTATTTAGATGTTTGCTCAACAGTCCATTTATGCAAAACAAGAACTGTCTGTAGTTAATAAAAGAATAAAATAACAAGTGACTTAAGTGTACTTTGGCAAAAATTTGATAGATCAACATGAATTAGATGTGAAAAACATTGAAAATCATAGGACATATAATCATTCATGATTACTCTGGCTTAGACCTACAACTCATTAATTTATCCATTCTATAGATAGAGATTAAGCTCCTCCCAGATACTCAGTAGATAGGAAGACAGGTGGCCTAATTAAGAAATCAAGAAGCATTTCTCAAGTACCTCCTGAAGAAAAGGCACAGGATTAGGTCCTGGAGATGCATAGTCCCTCTCCACTAGAACCTTGTGTTCTAATGACACACACAAAAAACATAAAAGTATATAGAGAATAAAGACAAATAAAGATAAAGTACAAGCAGTCTGAGAGCCAGGTCACTAGCAGCTGGAATCAGGAAAAGCTTCATGGAATAGGTGATACTTGAACTGTGTCTGGATGGAAGAGAGGGATTCTCTGACACCCAAGGATCTCTGCTTCAGAGTCAGAAGGGCTCAGAGTGAAAGTCCTACCTCAGATCCATGATAGTAGCATGATCACAGCCATGTCACCTAACCTCTTAGTGCCCCAGACCACTCTGTAAGATCAGAGACACTTTCATATGGGTTGTAAAACTTACTGAGGAGGCAGAAAGATGAGAGAGTGCTTGATGAGGTGCACTGACTTGTCCTTGCCCAAAATCACATAACTAGTAAAGGCTTGAGGAGGAATTTGAACTCAGATCTGCCTAACTCCAGGCCCAGTACTTTAACCACTGAATCACCTAGATGGAGAGATTTAGAGAGCTCAGAAGACTTTTTGGAAGCCACTGTCCAGGAGGATGCCTTGAAGCCAGTGAAGGATAAAGAAGGAGCTAATGCTCAGTGCAGGGAAATTCTACAAGCGCTCAGTCCCTTCTAAATTCACCACCCACCCTGAGCAAAAATTCTCATTGCCCTGGGTTAGGAACTCCCCAAGTCCCTTTATCTACAGAAAGTGCAAGTGTCTGCCAGAGTGGGATCTATAATCCCACAGAGAATGTAAACTACCTTTAATGTAAACAGCAAGAGAAGCTTCTACTATATTTCAACTGGGAAAGCTTGTACTTAACCATTAGTCATCTCTGGCTTTTGACTTCTTTTGTTCAGTTTCAGTACAATACTTGGCCTGACCTAATGGTGGTGCAGGGATTCAATACTCTGTCCTGCTGCAACCACAGGGCTGGTCTCATGAGTAAATTCCTAACACAAACAATATAATAAACCCCACTAAGCCTAATAAATCAACATATATAGTAGACATTGGTGTGGCCTGCTTCTTTTTATGGAATCAAATACTTTTCCATCATGATATAACACAACAAATACCATCCCTCTTGGATGTTGTGTGTCCTAACAAGTTTTTTTCCTCTCAAAGGGAAACAGGAGAGCCTCAGGAAAACCCCCTCAACATTAAATTTAATTAACCTAGCCTGGAACCAAAATGATATTGAGAGGTTAAGGGATTTGCTCAAGGTCACTCAACTTGTAAGTATCAGAGGCAGAATCTCAACTATGTTCTTCCTGACACTAAAGCAATGATAGAGCTACAAGCCAGACTATGATGTGGTAAGACTTTGTTTCAGGGCCCTCAGGACCCATGATGTTTTAGTTCCCACTTTCCCTGACCATAATGCATGCATAAACACATACACATACACATAGAGACATACACACTTCTCTTCAACCAGATGTTACCACCATTCACGTGTATAAAATACATTCATTGAACAAGTGTTGAGCACCTGGGGTATACTTCACCTTATGTGTTCAGTTTTGAAGAGGAGGGGTAGGTATGAAGTGGTTTCTTAAAATACCTCATGTTCCAAGAGGAATAATGCATAAGCATGAATAAGCAGGCTAGTGTCCAGGTTTGGGAGACCTGGAGGTCCAGGCACAGCAGACAATAAACCAGCCCTCAAGGCACCAGAGCAACAAGCCTGGTGCCAGAGTAACAAGCCCTGAACCTCAGTGCAAGAAAAATGGTACTCATCCCCCTGTACTCCAAGAGCAGAGCTCAACTTTACTTGTTGTAACACAGGCTGGTAAATCACCAAGACAACAAGAAGTAGAAGAGCAACAAAGCCCTGACCACAGAAAGCTACTGTGGCGACAGGAAAGATCAAAACACAAACTTAGAAGAGACCAAGGATGCCAAAACATGTATATGCGAAGCCTCAAAGAGAAATCTGAATTCATTTCAGGCTTAAAAAGACCTTCTGGGGGCAGAGCCAAGGTGGCAGAGTACAAAGACACACAAATGCAGGCTCTCCCCACACAGCCCATAAAATACCTATAGAGAGGGACTCTCAATAAATTTTGGAGCAGCAGAAGTGGAGAACAACAGAGTGGAGGACATTTCCAGCCCAGGGTGACCTGAAAGGCCCGCGGGAAACATCTGTTATGATGGACGTAGAGCAGTGTCCAGCCCAGCTTTGGCTACACTGTGCAGTGCTGCTCTGGGAGGACACCTCAGAGGTGGAATCTCCAGTCTCAGTAGCAGCGTTCACAGATCCCTCAACCCACAGGCACCAAAGGTCAGGGACAGGATTTTTTCAGCTGGCTGGGAAAGGAGAAGGGCCTTCACATAGCTCTGACCTCAGGCAGTAGCTGGCCACAGAGGCCACATTAGGCAGGCAGCAGCAGTTCCCAGGGCAGCCATCACAGCCTCCCCCATCCATTGTTGGATCATAAAAACCCATGGAGGCACTAAGAAGCTAATCATTACCTCAGCACTGTGTAGAGGCCCTGAAGGAGCTGATCTTTATCTCACACTGAATGACGGCCCTGCCCCCACAACTTAACTGAATCTCAGCCCCCTAATGCTGGTTTGGAGGAACTGGAGGCCCTCTGGAGAGGAAACTCTGCTAAGATTCTGGCCACAAAAATCTCTCTCTCCACCCAGACCAGTGTACATGCTTGATTGTGCCACTTTGGAGGAACTGAGATCTTACAGATTCCCAGAGTATACCCTACTCTTGACAAAGGATGCAAAAGTCAAGTAACTGGTTGGGAAAATGGCCAAAAAAAGGGAAAAAAAATAAGACCATAAAAGGTTACTTTCTTAGTGAACAAATATCTCCTTCCATTATTTTGGATGAGGAAGAACAATGCTTACCATCAGGGAAAGACATAAAAGTAAAGGCTTCTGTATCCCAAACATCCAAAATAAAAATTCAATGGTCTCAGGCCATGGAAGAGCTCAAAAGCAATTTTGAAAATCAAGTAAGAGAAGTGGAGAAAAAACTGGGAAGAGAAATGAGAGAGATGCAAGAAAAGCATGAAAAGCAGGTCAACACCTTGCTAAAGGAGACCCAAAAAATGCTGAAGAAAATAACACCTTTAAAAATAGGCTAACTCAATTGGCAAAAGAGGTTCAAAAAGTCAATAAGGAGAAGAATGCTTTAAAAAACAGAATTAGCCAAATGGAAAAGGTGATTCAAAAATTCATTGAAGAAAATAGTTCTTTAAAAATTAGAATGGAACAGATGGAGGCTAATGACTTTCTGAGAAACAAAGAAATCACAAAACAAAACCAAAAGAATGAAAAAATGGAAGATAATGTGAAATATGTCATTAGAAAAACAAAGTAGGAGGATGCTGACCCCAAACAGCTTCAGGGAGAGCCTCGGGAGCAGCGACCACACAAATTAAGGGGGTGCTGACCCCAAACAGAATTAAGCAGAGTCTAGGGGGTATCGACTGCACTAAGACAGCTGGTGATCCAACACAGCAGGGGTCGATGGAATGGAGCAAATTATCTCTCATAAAAAAGGCAAGTAAAAGACTTTTCAGTGGAGGGAAAAAGAGGGGAGATGAGAGAGAAAAAATTTTACATTCATTTTCACAAAATTTTGGGTTCCAAATTTTCTCCCTTTTTATCCCCTACTGCTACCCCAATACACCGAGCAATTTAATTTTCCCTATCACCAATCTGCCTTCTCTTCTATCATCCCCCCTTCTCTTGTTCCCATCTTCTCTTTTGTCCTGTAGGGCCAGATGACTTTCTACTCCCCATTAACTGTATTTCTTATTTCCTAGTAGCAAGAACAATACTAAACAGTTGTTCCTAAAACTTTGAGTTCCAAATTCTCCCCATCCCTCCCTCCCCATCCATTCTCTTTGGGAAGGCAGGCAATTCAATATAGGCCCTATCTGTGTAGTTTTGCAAATGACTTCGATAACAGTCATGTTGTGTAAGACTAACTGTATTTCCCTCCATCCTATCCTGCCCCCCATTGTCTCTATTCTGTCTTTTGATCCTGTCCCTCCCCAAGTGTTGACTTAAAATTGGTCCCTCCTCCCATTGCCCTCCCTTCCATCATCACCCCCTTGCTTATCTCCTTCTCCCCCATTTTCCTGTATTGTAAGATAGGTTTTCATACCAAAATGAGTGTGCATTTTATTCCTTCCTTTAGTCGAATGTGATGAGGGTAAACTTCTTGTTTTTTTCTCAGCTCTCCTCTTTTTCCCTCCACTAAAAAGTCTCCTGCTTGCCTCTTGAATGAGATATAATTAACCCCATTCCATTTCACCCCCTTTCCTCCCACTACCTTTCTCTCTCACCATTTACCTTAATTTCTTTTAAGATATGGTCCCATCCTATTCAATTCACTCTGTGCTGTCTCTGTATGTGCATGCATGTGTGTATGTGTGTGTGCATGCACACGTGTCCATGTATGTGTGTGTGGATGTGTGTGTGTGGTCCCACCAACTACCCAGATACTGAAAAGTTTTAAGAGCTAGAAATATTGTCTTTCCATGTAGGAATGTAAACAGTTCACTTTTGGTAAGTCCCTTATGACTTCTCTTTGATGTTTACATTTTCATGCTCCTTCTCATTCTTGTGTTTGAAAGTCAAATTTTCTTTTCAGCTCTGGCCTTTTCATCAAGAATGCTTGAAAGTCCTCTGTTTCATTGAAAGACCATATTTTTCCCTGAAGTATTATACTCAGTTTAGCTGGGTAGGTGATTCTTGGTTTGAGTCCTAGTTCCGTTGACTTCTGGAATATCCTATTCCATGCCCTTCGATCCCTTAATGTAGAAGCTGCTAGATCTTGAGTTATCCTGATTGTATTTCCACAGTACTGGAATTGTTTCTTTCTAGCTGCTTGCAATACTTTCTCCTTGACCTAGGAATTCTGGACTTTGGCCACAATGTTCCTAGGAGTTTCTCTTTTTGGATCTCTTTCAGGCGGTGATCGATGGATTCTTTCAATACTTATTTTACCCTCTGGTTGTAGAACATCAGGGCAGTTTTCCTCAATAATTTCATGGAAGATGATGTCTAGGCTCTCTTTTGGATCATGACTTTCAGGTAGTTCCATAATTTTTAAATTGTCTCTGCTGGATCTATTTTCCAGGTCAGTTGTTTTTCCAATGAGATATTTCACATTCTCTTCCACTTTTTCATTCTTTTGGTTTTGTTTGGTGATTTCTTGGTTTCTCAGAAAGTCATTAGACTCCATCTTTTCCATTCTAATTTTGAGAGAACTATTATCTTCAGTGAGCTTTTGAACCTCTTTTTCCATTTGGCTAATTCTGCTTTTGAAAGCATTCTTCTCCTCATTGGCTTTTTGAATCTCTTTTGGCAATTGAGTGAGCCTATTTTTCAAGGTGTTATTTTCTTCAGCATTTTTTTGGGTCTCCTTTACCAAGGTATTGACCCGTTTTTCATGCTTTTCTTGCATCTCTCTCATTTCTCTTCCCAGTTTTTCCTCCACCTGTCTAACTTGATTTTCAAAATCCTTTTTGAGGTCTTCCATGGCCTAAGCCTACAGGACATCCACCTGGGATGTCTGGGATACAGAGGCCCTGACCTCCACGTCTTTCCCTGATGGTAAGAATAGTTCCTCGTCATCAGAATTGAAACGCGGGAACATCTGCACCCTATGAAAGTAGCTCTCTATGGTCTTATTTTCCTTCCTTTTTTTGGACATTTTCCCAAGCAGTTATTTGACTTCTGAGATTCCTGTCCACCCCTGCCTAGACCCGCCCACCTAGTGCTTGGGGTCTGAGATTCCAATGGGCTTTCCGCGGCAGGCAAGGCTGCTATTCAATGTGAGCTTAAGTTCTGGTGCTGGGGTGGGGGCAGAGCCACCTCCCAGGCTCGGTTCCCTCAGGGGCTTTATGCAGAGACCTTCAGTAATGGGGCGGGTGGGGGCAGGGCTGTCTCCCAGGCTCAGTTCCCTCAGGGCGTTTATGCAAAGACCTTTGGTAATGGCCCTGAATTTCTGCCTGCTTGGGGACTCCCAGGCCACCTCCACTGCTTCTGCCTCTACCACCGCCTCTCGAGGGAGCTCGAGTCATGGAGACACCCCCCTCCCCTCTCGGCCAACCCAGACGTCTCTCTCACTGATCTTTAGCATCTGTGGGCAGAGGGACCTTCCCGGCCACTGGAGGTTCCATCCCTGAAGCCTGCTCGGATCTGCTCCTCTGGGGCTGCGTGGCCAAGGCAGCGCAGGGGCGGACTCCACTCTCTGGAGTGTGAAGTACCCCTGGGGACAGCTCTCCAGGGCTCTCTGGAACGAAAATCTTTTCCACTGTGTTTCTGCATGCCCTGCAGTGCTCCACAATTTGTGGGGAGTTCTTCTTGCAGAAAATATATGGGCTGTGGTTTCGGAGCTAGCATACGTGAGTCTTTCTACTCCACCATCTTGGCTCCCCAGAATTTTTAATAATTACTTAAACAGGGGTATTGATAAAATGGAGAAGGAGGTCCAACAATCCAAAGATGAAAAGAACTCCTTAAAACGAAGAACTGGAATAATGAAAAATGAAATACAAAAGCTCAAACAAGAAAACAGTTCCTTAAAAATTAGACTTGAACAAGAGTAGGCTAATTTAATGACTTTGAGAGAGCAAGAAGAAATAAAATCAAAAGAAAACAGAAGAAAATGAAAAGAAAATACCTCATTGGAAAAACCATTCACCTGGAAATAGATCCCTGAGAGATAATTTCACAATTACTGGACTGCATAAAAGACAGGATGAAAAAGGAGCCTGAGCAGCATTTTTCAAGAAATTATCGAGGAAAACTGCCCTGATATCCTAGAACCAGAGAATAAAACTGACATGAAAAGAATCCCCAACCATCTTCTAAAAGATCTCAAAATGAAAATTCCAAGGAATATTACAGCTCAACTACAGAATTCTCAGTTTAAGGAGAAAATACTACAAGATAAAAAACAGATTCAAATACTGAGGGGCTATAGGTAGGATTCCACAACCTTGAGTAGCTTCTACATTAAAGGATTAGAGGGGTTGGAGTAGGATATTCTGGAAGGTTAATGAATTTTGATTATGACCAAGAATCACCTACCCAATAACAGTGAGCATGATGTTTCAGGGAGAAAAATGGACATTCAGTGAAATAACGGACATTCAAACATGCCTGTTGAAAAGACCAGAGCTTAGCAGCAGAATCAATTTTCAAATATAAGACTCAAGGAAAGCATAGAAAGATAAAAAGGAAAGCAAAAACATCAATTATTTAATGACTAACGTGCTTCCATCCTTACAGGGGAAGATGATACTTGTAATTCTTAAGAACTGTGTCTCTACTAGAGCAGTTACAAGGAGTACACATAGACAGAGGGTATGAGTATAAATTGACTTTGATGGGATGATATAAAAAATTAAGGGGTGACAAATTAGACTGCACGGGAAGAAGAGGGAATGGAGAGGAAGAATGGAGTAACTAATATAAAATTTAAAGGTGCAAAAGACCTATTACAATGGAAGGAAAGAAGGGTTGTGTTGCTTGAACTCTTCTCTCAGCAGATTTGATTCAAAGAGGAAATTACATACACATTCAATTAAGGATAGATCTATCTTATCCTGTAGGGAAGTAGGAGTGGGAGGGGACAAGAATATGTGAGGGGAGGCTTATAGAAGAGAGGACTGATTGAAGGAGGGGGTAATGAGAATCAAAATACTAGTGAGGAGGGACAGGGTGTAAGGAGAGAGAAAGAAAAGTATAAACAGGGAAAATATTCAGTTAGTCATCATCACTGTAAATATGAATGGAATGCATTTGCCCGTAAAAGAGAAACAGATAACTCAGAATTCTATATTATATTGTTTACAAGAAACATATTTGAAGCAGAGATACATACAGAGTAAAGGTAAAAGGTCAGAGCAGAATATATTGTGCTTCAGCTGAAGTAAGTAAAAACAAAGCAAGGGTAGCAAACTATATCTCAGACAAAGCAAAAGTCAAATAGATCTAATGAAAAGAAACTCTAAGTATTTTTTCCTAAAAGGTACCACAGATAATGAAGTGATATTAACACTAAACATGTATGTATCAAATGACATAACATCCATATTTCTATTAAATTAGTTACAGGAGAACATGGACAGTAAAATTACTAGTGGGGGACCTCAACTTTTCCATCTCAGAACTAGTTAAATCTAACCACAACATATAGAAGAAGAAACTTCAGGAGGTGTTTAGAAAAAAAATTAGATATGAAAGAACTCTGGAGAAAAATGAATTGGGATAGAAAGAAATATAACATTTTCATAGCAGGACATGGCATCTATGAAAAACTTACCAGTTATTACAGCATAAAAACCTCACAATCCAATGCAGAAAAGCAGAAATATTAAATGCATCCTTTTCTGATCATGATGCAAGAACAATTACATTTAAGAGAGGGCCATGGAAAGAGAGATTAAAAATCAATTAGAAATAAAATAATCTAGTCTTAAAGAATGAGTGTGTCAAAGAACAAATAATAGAAACAACCAATAATTTCATCAAAGATAATGGCAAAAATGAGACAACAGACCAAAATGTGTGGGATGCAGTCAAAAAGTATTAGGAGAAATTTTACATCTCCAAACACTTACATCAATAAAATAGAGAAAGAGCTGATCAATCAATAGGGCATGCAACTAAAAAAAGCTACAAAAAGAACTAACTGAAAATTCCCAATTAAACAACACATTGAAAATCCTGAAAATCAAAGAAAATTTAGCAGATGGAACATTAAGAAAATGACTGAACTAAGAAATCAAACCAAGGGCTGGTTTTATGGGGGGGGGAAATAAAATGTAAATCCTTGGTTCATTTGGTTAAAAAAAAAGAAAAGACAAAAACCACTTGCAAGTCAAAATATCACCCTCCTGATGTCATTGGTCCTCTTCCAAGAGGATGGATGAATAACACAAGAAGAACAACTAAATAAGTTCAAAATGGGCACATGATTTAGCATAACAGGTGATAACATAAGCAAATTAGGAGAGCAAGGAATAGTTTTTACCTGTCAGATGTATGCAGAAAGTAAGATTTTATCACCAAACAAGAGATAGAGTTTATCACCAAACAAGAGATAGAGAATATTACAAGATAACAAATAGACAATTTAAATTGTATTAAGTTAAAAAGATTTTGCGGAAACAAAAGAATTGCAATCAAGACTAGAAGGAAAGCAGAAATCTGTAAATCATTTTTTTAAAAAAATTGTCCTTGATAAAGGACTCCTTTCTCAAGTATATAGAGAACTGCATTAAATTTATAAGAATTCAAATTATTCTCCAGTTGATAACTGGGTAGAGGGTATGAACAGGCAATTTTCAGATGACAGAAACTAAAGTTATCTATAGGCACAGAAAAAAAGTGCCCAGAATCACTATTGATTAAAGAAATGCAAATTAAAACAGCTCTAAGGTGCCAGGTCACACTTAGGAGATTGGCTAATATGACCAAAAGAGGAAAATAACAAATCTTTGATGGGATGTGGAAAAATTGGTACATTATGGCACTGTTGATGGAACTGTGAAATGATCCAACCATTCTGGAGAGAAATTTGAAACTATGCTCACAGGAGTTTAAAGCTAGGCATATGCTTAGATCCACTTCTAAGTCCAAAGAGATTTTAAAAAGGGGGGAAGGACCTATTTGTACAAAACACATCTAACAGCTCTTTTTATACTGGCAAAACTGGAAATTGAAGGGAATGTACACTGAGTGAGGAACAACTGAAGAAGACATGACATATGACTGGAATGGAATATTACTGTGGTATAAATATGATGAGCTCCCGGATTTTAGAAAAACCTGGAAAGACTTAAATGAACTGATTCAAAATAAACTAAGCAGAATCAGAGTAATGCTGTACACAGTAATAGCAATGCTACATGATGATCAACTGTGAATGACTCAGTTATTCTCAGCTATACAATGATCTGAGACAATTTCAAAGGAGCCATGATGAAAAATGTTATTTACCTCCAGTGAAAGAATTGATGAAGTCTTAAATGCAAATCAAACCATACTCTTTTTCACTTTCTACATCTTTTCATGTGTTTTCTCCTTTGATTCTATGTACTCTTTCACAACATGACTAATACAGTAATAGGACTTGTATGACATACCCCATACCAGATTGGTTACTCTCTCAGGGAGGAAGGAAGTGAGGGAAGGAGAAATAAAATTTGGGACTTAAATTTTTTTGAATTAATGTTAAAAATTATCTTTACATGTAACTGGGGGAAAATAAAATATTGAAAAATCCACATTGTCCTCAGATTTTCCTGTCAGCCTTGGTTCACATATGTTACATAAAACTTGAGAGTTAGAAGGGACCACAGCAGCCATCTCATCCAATCTACACAGGAAAGAAATTTTCACTGTAAGAGACAAATGGTCATTTCCTTCAACACCTCCAAGGATGGGAAATCCACCACCTCTTCAAGGCAGGGCATTACACTTTTGGAGAATGCTCATGTTTAGAAAGTTTTTTCTGATATCATTCCTCAATTGGCCTCTTTATAACTTCCAACTATCGCTAATGATTTTGACCAAGAAGAACAACTATAATCCTTCATCCATATAACAGGCTTTTCGTTTTTGATACTTGATGTCCCAAGTTTCTCTTAAGCACTTCATTTAGGTATTTCTTATTGTGTGGTAATATTTCATTATTTTTAATGGAATGTAGTCATTTTTATTTATTTTTAACCCCCAGAATTAGGACTTAAAACAGCAATATGAAAAATGTGAAAAGATTTATAGCTTTAGATAATTCCCTCCAGGTTCCCCTTGCATCCAGTCTCTCACTAAACACACTTAGGCTTCAGCTGAAGTACAAAAGGCAGTGGTAGACATAATGATCTCAGGAAAAGCAAAAACTCAAACAGACCTAATTCAAAGAGATGAGCAGAAAAAGTATATTTGGCTAAAAGGTGCCATAAGGAATAATATAACATCAAGACTAACCAAATCAGCATCAAATGGCAGAGCATGCAACTTATTAAAATGAAAAGTTAAATGACTTACAGAAGGAATTAGTAAAACTATACTAAGTGTAACTGCAACTTTCCCCTTTCAGAATTTGGAAAATCTATGCATAAAATGAATAAAAAAGAATATTAGAAAAGTAAGACATGACAGAACCCTAGAGAAAACTGAATGGAAATAAAAATGAATATAACTTTTTCTCAGCTGTACATGGCACCTTCGAAAATGAACATATATTAGCACATAAAAACCTCATAAACAAATGAATACAGAAATATTGAATGCAACTTTTACAGAACACAATGCAATATAAATTACCAAGGTGTGGAAACACAGAATAAAAATTAATTGAAAACTAAATGATCTAATCCTAAAGAATGGGTGGACTGAAGAACAAATCATCTACTTAACCAATAATTTCATTGAAGTGAATTACAACGAGGCAACATACAAACATTTGTTTCAAATTTTGGCCAAAGCAGTGCTTAGGGGAAACTTCTTTCTAGGTCTAAATGCTTATATGAATAAAACAGCAGAAAAGCAGATGAGGGAACTGGGCACTAAATTTTAAAAAGTAGAAAAAAGAACAAAGGATAATTCTCCAATTACACACCAAAATGGAAAGCCCTGTATCTAAGATGAGATTAAGAAAATGTTTTAAAAATCAATATAATAAATAAAAATAGGTGATAGTTTTATAAAAATACTAATCAGAATGATAAACCATTATTTAACATGATTAACAAAATGAAAGAATAAAACCAAATTACCAGTCTCAAAAACAAAATGGTGAATGCAATAACCAATGAAGATGAAATTAAAGCATTGCTTAGGAGTTATTTGGCCCAATGATATGCCAGGAAAATTAACAATCCACATGAAATAGATGAATGCTTACAAAAATATAAATTGCCCATGTTTACAAAAGAGCAAATAGAATGCTTAAACAACCCTACCTTAAAATAAGACATCAAACATGGCACAAATGGGTTCCCTGGGAACAAATTCCCAGGACTACATGGATTTGAAAGGAAGTTCTACTACACATTTAAAGAACAGTTGATCCCCATACTATATAAACTATGTGAAACAACAGCTAAAGAAGGAGTCCTTTTTTGGCACAAATATAGTTTTGATACCTAAACAAGGGTGTGGAAATATGCACACACTAGTACGCTATTGGTGGAGCTGTGAAATGACATATTCATTTCAGAAAGTAATTTGGAATTATGCAAATAAAGTAACAAAAATACCCAAAGCCTTTAAAGCAAGGACTTTCATTACACCCTGAGGAAGCCATCAAGAAGAAAAAAAAATCCCCATATACTCCAAAACATTTATAACAACACTTTTTGTGACACTTATGAATTGGAAACAATGTAGATGCTTATCAACTTAAGAATGGCTAAACAAGGCATGGAACATGAATGTCATGGAATGCTGTTACCATGCTGTAAGAAATGATGTGTTAGATGAGTACAGAGAGGTATGGAAATAGCTTTGTGAACTGATGCAAAGTGAATTAAGAAGATTCAAGAAAACAGTATATACACCCAGTATATAACATTAAATAAATAAAAACAGAAAATAACAATTAAAACAGAAAGAATGACACACAAAAATTAAAAGTAAATGTCACAAAATGTTGAACTGTGGAACTGGAAAGGAAACATGATAAGACAGCACCAGTCTCATCCTACCCTGTCCAGGAGTTGAAAGGTCCAATCATATTAAACATTACACACCTTTTTCTGAATGCATTGATCATTTGAGGTTGCTTTTCTTTTCCTCCCTAAAACAAAAAGACAATTTGTGACATGGCATAGATCTGGAGAATGGGGAGAGGAAGGGATACCTGGGATACTCTTGTGATGGATGAAACAGAAAATATTAATAAAAATTTTTGAAAAGGGATCAAGTATCTCAAGGAAAATAATTGAGGGAGAGAAGGAGAGTAAAGGTCGGGAGGTTAGTGATTGTCAGTAGCAGATCTCAAACTCTACTACACATCAGTGATTATGAAAACAATTGTAGTTATTTAGTCCTGCTTGACTTTTATTGGCCAGATATTGGAGTGGTTTGGCATTTCCTTCTCCAGCTCATTCCACAGATGAGGAACTGAGGTAAACGAGATTGTGACTTGCCCCAGGTCACACAGCTGGTA
This sequence comes from Bettongia penicillata ogilbyi, assembly GCA_023548195.1. NCBI lineage: Eukaryota > Metazoa > Chordata > Mammalia > Diprotodontia > Potoroidae > Bettongia > Bettongia penicillata. Next base: position 255,530 of record JAJHZJ010000172.1, read on the forward strand.
AGTATCTGCCAGCTTTGAACTCAAGGAGATGAATATTCTTGTCTTCAAGTGCTGCAGAATACCGAGCTGTCCAGAAAACAATTAGAACTTGTCAAAAAGTGAAAGATTAGGTATACAACTTATAGAAGCACGCAAAAAATAAAATCATGTTTAATATATTCAAGACAGAAGTTGAGGGGAGACAGAGGAGGCAAAACTATTTGATTAAATAAATAAAAAAAAACAACTGATGAGATAAGGGAAAAGTCATTTACCAGAAATGTGATAGGACATCAACACCTCATACCACACATTTCCAATTAAACTACAAATAGGTACATGAATTAGGTGTAAAAAGGTAATCAATAGCAACTTAGTGGAGTAAGGAGGAATTATTTTTGCATTTATTAAAAGAACAGGTTATGACAGAGCAAGCAACAAAGAGAATCACAGAAAGTAAAATGGAGGAGTCTGCTTCTTTAAAGTTGAAATGTTTTTGCACAACTAGGTCAAATTTAGTTAAATGAGGGAAAACATCTTTGCAGCAAAGTTCTCTAACTGATCCAGTTTCTAAGATTAAGAGCCATTCTCCAATAGTCAAAGGAACAAGAAGTTTTCAAAGCAAGAAATCCAACGTATCAATAGCCCTGTGACAAAATGGGCTAAATCCCTCATGATGAAGTAATTGCACATTAAAAACATTTTTTCTTACTGTCTGTAAATCATAGAGATACTGTCAGTCTCCTCTTTCTCTTCAACCACCAAGTACCTGAAAATACCCGTTTCACCAGATTCTTGTTCAAACAAGAACATAAATGACTGTATTATTAAGTTAAAGGACACCAAGCAAAGGAGATGATCTGGAAAAGGGTAGGGGAAGAGGTCCTAGACTGCATCCTCTCTCCCCAGCCCTGAGGCCAAGCCCAGGATGGGAGGAAGGGAGGAGAAAGGATGGAAAACTCCACTTGAGGAGGGGAGGAGGGAGTGTCCCCAAAGGCTTCTCTATGCTGGCCTCCACGGCACCCCACCCCACTCCCCAGACCTCCAGACAAAGACCTGGGCAGGCAAGAAGCCCCAGGCAGGGGCAGACACAAACAGGCTCACCCCTGAACACACATGCACACAGACATTATCTTACCTACATATACAACACATGTACAAAGATCTTGATAAACCCAGGCGCTGGCACCCACCGTTACACACATCCTCCTCGGCATAAAAGGAAGCCAATTGTGGAGAACGTGCTCTGCTTCAGAGAAACGTTGGGGAGAGGGCTGAAGAGAAGACAAGGAGAAGAAAGGGAGAGGCTGAGGCAGGAGCAGGGAGGGGGTACTTACCTCACTCACAGCCACTTAGGCACTAGGAGGACCTTCGGGCTCGGTCAGTCTGGAAGATGGGGGGCAGATGGGGGTAACTTAGGGGAGGCTGGGGTGTGAAGGGGAAGCGGAAGGGAAGTGAGTGAGGGGCACTCAGACATCTCCCTGCTTGACCCACTCACATCCTCCTCCAGACAACAAACACTTACACTTAATGTAGAGAGGGAGGAGGCGGCCACCGTGACTTCACTGCAAGGAGAGGCTAATCTCTTCCCAGAGCAGAGGAGGAAGGGAAGAGAGAGCCAATCTCTAACATCAGCTCCAGAGCAGTGGGGAGACCCCCCCGCCCAGTCCTTTATCTCAGTTCCCATGACCTAAACTGCCTAGGGGAGAGGGCCGCAGGTACATCCTCCTCGTGGAGGTGGGCCCAGGGCTGACCAGGCTCCCAGGTTCCTCAGCTCAGGCTGCTGGAGGTGGGGGAAGAGGAGCAGCTGAGCTCAGCGTGGGGTTGTGGAGGGTCAGCCCCTTTATGGAAACTGGGGGAGGGGAAGGTCAAAGAGGGGAAAGGGTAGGTCGAGGGAGGACTGTCCTGGGCTCCACAAAAAGGAAGAAAGAGCACAGTAGCTGCAGCAGCCTCTGCAAACCAGCAGCCCTTGAATGGGACTTGAATTCCTCCCATCCCCCAGAGCAAAGGGAGGCGGGGCGGGGGCAGGTGGCGCTGAGGAAGGAGCAGGGCTCAGCCTCTTTTCTCCAAGCAGGAGGAGACAAAGATCAGGTCTGGTAGGGAGGAACAGTGGGGGCACCCAGGGAGATAGCACGTCTGCCCCTGCTTTTTAAGTGTGGTATCTGGGTCTAAAGCCTAGGTCACATAAACTTTACAGAACTGAAGAGGGAGACAAACCCTCCTTTCTTCCTCAGTGTTCACAGTCCTTAATAATTTTTTTTTCTAACACTATTTCAGATTGGGGGCTTTGTTATCTCCAACAGCAGCTGATTTGCCACTAGTGAATTGGCACAGTGGAGAGACACGGGGAATTGGAATCACAATACCTAAACTGAAGTTCAGTCTTACTCACTGTGTGACCATGGGCAAGGTACTTTAAATTCTTTAAAACTCAATTTTCATATCTTTCAAATGGGGTGCTGCAGGGTGTCTGTAAGGTTCAAATGAGATGTTTTGCAAACTTCTTTTCAAACCATAAAACACAAAGTATTTATCATTATTATTATCATTATTCATCTCTTAGTCTTTTTGATGGAGTTCACGTATCATGCTATTGATTCTTTTCTATATAATGTTATTCAAATCGTTGCACAGAATTAGTGTCACTGGTAACTCATTCAGAGTATTAGGATGTTAGCTCATATGCAGGCTCTCTGAATACATCATTAGGACAATTCTGGGAGGAGACAGGACTGTGAGGAATCATAGGTTCCTCATACTGTGCCCACACAGTTTTCAGGTCTTCCCCTAGGTCTCTATGTGTTGCAAGCTTTTCATTCAGGCAGTTTAGAGATTAGGAACACTTGGTATGATATTAAAAACATTTCTCTTGAAGTTTTATGAACTAGTGTTGTGACTAGAAGATGGAAGTCAGAGGGCAAAGGTATTTTTGTCCCATAGCAATGTTCTACTTCCAGTACAATTTATTTTTAAATTCCCAGACATATCTATCCTGAGGTCATCATGTATAACAGGAACATCTATCAGCTGAAAGATATTGAGTTTCTCATGGATAATTCCAATCACCAGTTCATGTTTTGCTAATTGTTCATTAGGCACTAATACTTTACAACCTACAGTAAAGAGTTGCTCATTTTCTACCACTTTCTTTCATAGTCTGTGCTGATTGCTCGATCTGGGCTCTTGAAGTGTGGTCTACAATTTCAGCTGGCAATGACCTGATGTGAGATTGCCATCAGAAATCCCCTCCATTTCGATAAACAAACCCATATGATAAGCATGTGCTCTGTGGTTCTCTGTACGCATATTGTTGGATAAATTCCTGTAGATTGTCACGATGGTGTATATCTGGACTCCACTCTTGGAACTTTACTATTTTATAGGCCTCCCCCATAGAGTGATTGCTTTCAGATGCACTGGAAACATCAAGGGGTGAGCATTTATTTCATTTTTGTTGATTTATTTTAGCATTGCTCAGTGAAGTGTTACATCTCTGTGTTCCACAAATGTTTTTGTCCATTTTAAACTTATTTAATATGCCCCTTTAATGAGAAGAGTTGATCTTTGTGTTTTGTTATTAGGTAGAAGTTTTAGGATACTTTCCAAGTCTGTTGCCCATTTTTGCAGAAATGGGAAAAGGCTTTTCTTCACTCAGCCTAAGAGGGTGGCTACTTTAAGAAGGCCATCTTCTGGGAGGAGGCCTGGGAAGCAAGAAAGGCTTCACCTGATTTGGTCGAAAGAGGGTTATAAGGGATGGGTGGATGACTGAGAATTACAGGCATGGCTAGCCATAGCTGAGGTGAGTGACTGCTATTACTATGGATCCCCAAAGGCCAGGGTACACACAGAGTAAACATACAAGTATACACACGAGTATCTCCACTGTTATGCTGCACCCTTGTAGCAGGACTTGGGCAAATGGAAAAGGAGATTCAAAAGCTCACTGAAGAAAATAGTTCTTTAAAAATTAGAATGAAGCTGATGGAAGCTAATGACTTTGTGAGAATCCAAGAAATTAAAAAACAAAAACAAAAGAATGAAAAAATAGAAGACAGTGTGTAATATCTCATTGGAAAAACAACTAACCTGGAAAATCTATCCAGGAGAGATAATTTAAAAATTAATGGTGGACCTGAAAACCATGATCAAAAAAAGAACCTAGACATCATCTTGCAAAAAATTATCAAGGAAACTGCCCTGATAATCTAGAACCAGAGGCTAAAATACAAATGGAAAGAATTCACTGATAATTTTCTGAAAGAGATACCCAAAGGAAAACTCTGAGGAATATTGTAGCCATATTCCAGAGTTCCCAGGTCAAAAAGAAAATATTGCAAGCATTCAGAAAGTAATAATTCAAGTATTGTGGAAATACATTCAGGATAACACAAGATTTAGCAGCTTCTACACTAAGGGATCAAAGTTTGGAATATGATATTCCAGAGGTCAAAGTAGTTAGGATTAAAACCAAGAATCATCTACCCAGTAAAACTAAGTATATTACTTCAAGGGAAAAAATGGAATTTCAGTGAAATAGAGGACTTCTAAGAATTCTTGTTGAAAAGATTAGAACTGAATAAAAAAATTGTCTTTCAAATAGAAGAATCAAGAGAAACATGAAAAATTAAACAGGAAAGAGAAGTCTTAAGGAACTCATTAAAGTTGAACTGTCTGCATTCCTATATGGAAAAATGTTATTTGTAACTCATGATATCTTTTTTTCAGAATTAGGGTAGTTAGAGGAAATATATATGTAGGTATGTATAGGTATGTATGTGTGTATATTATGTATGTATAGATATGTATATGTATATGAGTGCATGTATGTATATGTATATGTGTGTGTGTATACACACACACACACATATATATATATGTACACACACATACACATAGACAGAAAGCACAGGGTGAGCTGAATATGAAAGGGGAATACCTAAAAAAATAAAATTTACTGTTGTATGAAATGTACTGGGAGTAAAAGAAAGGTAAAAGAAATGGTAAAAGAAGAGGTAGAATGTAGGAAATTATCTCACATAAAAAAGGGAAGAAATGGCTTTTACAATGGAGGGGAAGAGGGGGGAGATGAAAGGAAATAATTGAGCCTTACTCTCATGGGATTTGACTTAAGGTGGGAATAACAGATGCTCAATTGAATATGGAAATCTATTTTACCCTGTAGGAAGGCAATGGAGAAGGGGATAGGACAAAGAAGGTAATGGAACGGACAGCAAATTGGGGAAAATGATAAACAGAAGCAAGCACTATTGTGGAGTGACAGGTCAAGGGAGAGAATGGAATAAGTGGAGGGCAGAATAGGAAAGAGGGAAATGTGGCAAGTCGTTTACAACATAACTTTTATAGAAGTGCTTTGCATTGCTACACATGTATGACATAGATTGAATTGTTGTTTTCTCCATGTGGGTGAGTAGAGAGGGAAGGAGAGAATGTGGAACTCAAAGCTTTAATAATGAATGTTAAAAATTGTTTTAGCAAGCAACTGGAAATTAAGATATACAGGCAAAGGAGTATAGAAATCTATTTTGCCCTACAGGAAAATAGAGGGGAAAGAGGATGGAAGAAGGGTGGGTAATAGAAGGGTGGACAGAAACAGAGGAAGGGGTGGATGGGGTGCATACTGTCCTGGGGTGGGGGGTAGGGAGAGATGGGGAGAAAATTTTGAATTGAAATTCTTGTGGAAGTGAATGTTGAGAACTGAAATATAAATAAACTATATAAATATAAATAAACTATATAAATATAAATAAACTATATATGTATATATATATATATAAAACTATATATATGTAAAAAGAAAGTAAAAGCAAAGTTATGTCAGGGAAAATGCACTAACAGTTGTAGAGGGACAGCAAAGTCCTTGTGTAGAGCATAGATGGCCTATTACCTCCTTTTTCTTAGAAGTCAGGCTAACAAGATTCCATTTATGGGGTTTTATTGTGATATACTTCAGCCTCATATTGAGCTTAATGTTAAACAGAAAAGGGTCAATGACAAACTTTTCAGGCTCTCCACTAGAGACCTCCTTCCCAGTTGACAACGAACCCTTTTACTCCAATCAGGTCTATCATCTTGGCCACATCTCCACCCCATTTCTACAAAAAGAGCACTAAATCACCTAACAAATATTTTGTAGAAACCTAGGCACACTAGAGCTACCACATTCACCCTTTTAGCAACTCTTTCAAAAAATGGAAATGATGTTAGTCTGATTTGTCCTATTTTCAGTGAAATCATACTATTTAGTTCTCATCACCATTCCCCTTGCTAGATGTTCACTGATCATCTCTTTAATAACATGAAGCATTTGTGGCACTTATTCCATTTAGTGTCCTCAAGAATACTTGCCCTACCTTCAAGATGCTCCATGTGTCCACAGACACAAAATGAGAACTCAGGAACCCCCATTTTCTCTAGTCAATCAAAGGGCATATATTGTTTAAAGTAAAGGCATTTAATGAAATAGCAGAGTAAATTCTGCAATAGACCATTCCCCCATAATATGCACAGCGCACTCTCTGATACAAAGATCCTCATTGGTGGGGTTAGGGGAGGGGAAGCAGAATCCTTAGTAATCACACAAGAATAGTCCACATAGGGGGACAGTTGTGGAGGGGAGTTATGTTTTTGGACTTATGGAACACAGAATTGCTAAACTCGTTGACTTGTCAGACTATGGCCAGAATGCCTCTCTTTTAACACAAACTCTAGAATTAAGTGGCCATTTTCTCCCAGCATCCCTACCATTTCCATTTCAGGAACCAGTTCCTCCCCATTAAAAGCAGATCCAGAATAGTCAAACAATAAAGATCTACTATGGGCCAGGAACTGAGCTAAGTTAATGCTGAGAATACAGCAAAAAGCAAAGGCATTCTCTGTGCTGAAAGGAACTAAGGATAAAGGAGAAGATAACATACAAACAACTATGAAGAATCATGCTATGGACAGAATGAAGTGGAAGGAATAAGAAGTGAAAATGGGCTAGAATGAGGTGGGGATCAAGAAAGGCCTCCTGCAGAAGGAGAGATTTTATCTGGGATATGAAAGATGCCAAGGAAGCCAAGAGGTGGAGAGGAAGAATGAGAGCATTCTAGGTGTGGGGAAACAGTCAGTGAAAATGCTCAGAATCAAGGGAAAATTCCTATTTCTATTTGTTGATTCCTGTGCTTCACGAAAAGATCAAATGATCACTAATGCAACTGAAGAAGTGATTAGCTAGATGACAGAGTAGAAGAAGCACTGAGCCACACTCTCTCAACATTCCCTCTACATCCCATCCCCAAACTACTTTAAAATAATGGCTCAAATTGAAATCTTATAAGGCAGAGCCAACAAAAGGTCAAGGTGAGCTATGCTTCTAGCCCAAGACATCTTAAGAGGTTGAAAGAAGGTGAGGCTGACCTAGAGCCCAAGTGGATGAAACACCATTGGTGGGATTAAGGGGTGGGAGCAGAACCAAAGACACTTCAGGATCTCTCAAGTTGAAGACAGTAAGGGGGCCTGGCAACTGGTCAGAAAGAGATAACAGGGGGCCCCTGTGCTAACCCTGGATGGAGGCCTGTAAGCTGCTTGGCAGTTCCATTGCTTACACAGACTTCTGGCTCACAGTTCAATGGCAGAGAGGATCACTTTTAGGCAAGGGGGTGTAGAACCCTGAGGAGCACTATTGCTTTTGCTTACAAGAGATCAGGGACACTGAGTAGCTGTAATGATTGTAGTCCCAAGGCATCACAGCTTCTTCTTGGCTAAGAGCCACAGTATAGACCAGGAGAGCAGTGACCACATCTATGCCCAAATCATATTACCTTATAGCCAATGAAAACTTCCAGCCTGCAGAAGTTGTTTTGAAAATAGCAGCATGAAAAAGGCTGAATTGTCAGACATTGCATTTCCCCATTCCTCCTATTCTGGAAACAGAGACCAACATTAACATAAATATAAAATCAAGCAATAGGCTGGACAAATGAGTAAAAAGTAATTCACCATATAAAGCTACAGTGGAGACAAGGAAGATCAAGCACAAACAGGGGTAGCAATCATGATCTCAGACAAAGCAAAAACAGACCTAATGCAAAGAGATGAGCAAGGAAACAATATGTTGCCAAAAAAATTTCATTATAAAATAATGTAATAGCTATACTAAACAATATGCGCCAAATGCTAGAGCCCCCAACTTCTAAAAGGAAAAGTTAGATGACTTACAAAAGGAAATATTCAAACTCTATTAATGGTTTTAACCATTTAACTTTTCCCTCTCAGAATTAGGTAAATTAGGTAAAACAAATAAGATAGAAAAGTTATCTATGACAGATTTCTGGAGAAAACTGAATGGAAATAAAAAGGACTATAACTTTTTCTCAACTGTACATGGGACCTTCACAAAAAACTCACCAGGTATTAGGGTATGAAAACCTCATAACCAAATGGAAAAAAATATCAGTCTTAAATGCACCCTTGCAGACCATAGTGGGATAAAAATGACATTAAGTAAAGGGTGTGGAAACATTAAAATTAATTGAAAACTAAATAATCTAATTCTATGAAATGAGTGAGTCAAAGAACAAATCTTAGGAAACATACAATAATTTCATTAAAGAGAATGCTAACAATGAGACAACACATGAAACATAGTGGGATGTAACCGAAGCAGCACTTGGGAAATTGTCTAGGGAAATTGTGAGAAGAAATTACAAATATCTAATTAAATATCAAATTGGAAATGCTGGAAATTAAAGGTGAGACAAATAAGGTTGAAAATAAAAAACATAAAGTTAGTAAATAAGACTAAGAGTTGGTTTTATTTAAAAAAAGAAAACCAAAACAACAATATAGGTAAACCATTAATTATTTGATTAAAAAAAGAAGAAAACCAAATTACCAGTCTCAAAGATGAAAAAGACAAATGTGAAACAAATGAAGATAAAATCAAAGTAATTATGAGGGAGTATTTTGTATAATCATATGACAGGTAACCTGAAAATCTAAGTAAAATAAATGAATATTTACAGAAATGTAAACTGTAAATGTTAACAGAAGCAATAGAACATTTAAATAAACCCCATATTTTAAAAAAGTAATTGAACAAGGCACAAATGAGTTCCCTTAAAACAAATCCCAAGCACCAGATGGACATATAATTGAATCTTACTAAACATTTCCCAATACTTTATAATCTGGTTGATAAAAATAGGGAAAGAGGAGTCTATCCGAAGCCCTTTTACAGCAAAAATATGGCTTTTATATCTAAAGAAGGGAGAACAAAAACAGAGAAAGAAAATTGTAGACCAATTCCCTTAATGCATAGCAACGAAACATTTGAAATAAAATTCTAGGCAAGAGTTTACAACATTATATAACAAAAATCATAATCAATGACCACTGAGATTTATACCAAGAATGCAGAACTATATCCATATCAATAATAAACCAACAAAAATCATGTGATTACATCAAAAGATGCAGAAAAAAGTTTTTGACAAGGTAAAAAGTCCATTCCTATTAAAAATACTACAAACTTAGGAATCAACATAACTCTTCTTAAAATGACAAGTAATATCTTTTTTAAAACCAAAAGCAAGCATTACCTGTAATGAGAATAAAATTGAAGCCTTCTGAATAAGATCAGGAGTGAAGCAAAAATGTCCATTATCACCGTAATTATTCAACATTGTACTAGAAATTCTAGCTATAGCAAAAAAAAAAAAAAAAAAGCAAGAAAAAGAAATTGGAAGAATAAAAACAGGCAATGAGGAGAAAAAGCACTCCTCTTTGGAGATGGTATGTGGTGTGCTTACAGCACCCTAAAGAATCAAATTGAAACAAAAACTAATGGGAACAATTAACAACTTTAGCAAAGTTGCAGGATGTAAAATAAACATAAATCATCAGCATTTCTGTATACTACCAACAAGACCAGTAGGAAGAGATAGAGAAATTCCATTAGAAAAAAAAGTGCAGACAATATAAAATACTTGGGAGTCTTCCTGCCAAGACCAAACCATGGACTACATGAAAACAATGACAAAACACTTTTCACACAAATAAAGACAGATTTAAACAATGGGAGAAATATGAACTGCTCGTCTGTAGGCTGAACCAATAAAATGACAGGTCTACTGAAGTTAATTTACTTATTGAGTGCCACAGTAATCAAATTACCCAAGATATATTTTATAGAACCAGAAAAAATAATAATCAAATCCATCTGGAAAGAACATAACATGAGAATTTGGAGAAAATCAATGAAAAAAAAGTGTGAAGAAATACAGTGAAACAGTACTAGTTTTGAAAGCATACTACAAAGCACTGATCATGAAAGCAATGTGGTACTAGCTAAGATATGGAGGGGAGGATCAGTGGAATAGGTTAGGTACACAAGACACAGTAGGAAATGGTCACAGTAATCTGGTGTTAGTGAACCGAAAAGATCCAAGCTTTGCCGCCAAGAACTCACCATTTGTCAAAAATTGCTGGGGAAACTGGAAAGCAGTTTGGCAGAACTAAGCATCAACTTGTCAGATTGTATACCTAGAAAAGGTCAAAATGGGTACATAATTTTGACAAAAATGGTGAAATACTTAATAAATCAAGGGAGAAATGAAAAATGCACCTGTCAGATCTATAGATAAGGGAAGACTTTTTAACCAAACATGAGATAAAGAGGATAATGGCAACTTAAGTAGATAATTTTGATTACACGAAATTTCAAAAGTTTTTGCACGAAAAATCCCCCAATACAGTCAAAATTAGAAGGAAAGTAGATAGGTGGGGGAAAAATTGACAGCAAGTTTCTCTTACAAAGATATTTTTCAAACATATAAGCCAAATTTATTTTTTAAAATGAGTCATTCCCCAGTTGATAGCCAATGAATTTGAACAGGCAGTTTTCAGAAGAAGAAATCAAAGCTATCAAAAATCACATTAAAAATGCTCTAAGTCACGAATGATTAGAGAAATGCAAATGAAACCCACTCTGAGGTACCACCTTCTACCTGTCAAATTGACTAACATGACCGAAAAAGAAAGCCCATCAATTGGAGAATGGCTAAATAAGTTGTGGTATGTGACTGTGACGGAATAACATCCATGGAATAACATCTTATGCTGTGTTATAAGAAATGATAAACTGGTTAATTTTAGAAAAATCATGGAAAGGCTTGTATAACACAATGAAGATCAAAATGAACAGAAGCAAGAGAACACTATATTATGATACTGTTCTAAGAAGAAATTTGAATGACTGAAATAATTTTGAGCAATAGAAATACTGAAATCAACTACAAAGGTCCTATGAGGGAAAACACTGTCCACATTCAAAGAAAGAACTGAGAAACAGAAGTATGTGTAGTATGGTTTTACATATATAGATATATACAAGTATATATAGTGTGTAAATATTATATATAGTAATATTTCCTAGGGCAGGTTGGGAAGGGAGGGAGAAAAAATAAAAGTGTACATTAAGAAACAAAAGAAAATTTAATTTTTTAAATTTTTTAATTTTTTTTTGATTTTTAAATATTTATTTATTTATTTAACTTTTTACATTCATTTTCACAAAATTTTGAGTTCCAAATTTTCTTCCCCTTTATCCCCTCCCCCCTCCCCAATACACCAAGCAATCTAATTTTCCCTATCTCCAATCTGCCCTCTCTTCTGTCATCCCTCCCTTCTCTTGTCTCCATCTTCTCTTTTCTCCTGTAGGGCCAGATGACTTTCTATTCCTCATTAACTGTATGTCTTCTTTCCTAGTAGCAACAACAATACTAAACAGTTGTTCCTAAAACTTTGAGTTCCAAATTCTCCCCATCCCTCCCTCCCCACCCATTCCCTTTGGGAAGGCAGGCAATTCAATATAGGCCATATCTGTGTAGTTTTGCAAATGACTTCCTTGATAGTCGTGTTGTGTAAGACTAACTGAATTACCCTCCATCCTATCCTGCCCCTCATTGTTTCTCTTCTGTCTTTTGATCCTGTCCCTCCCCGGGTGTTGACTTCAAATTGCTCCCTCCTCCCATTGCCCTACCTTCCATCATCCCACCCCTTTGCTTATCTCCTTCTCCCCCACTTTCCTATACTGTAAGATAGGTTTTCATACCAAAATAAGTGTGCATTTTATTCCTTCCTTTAGTCGAATGTAATGAGGGTAAACCTCTTGGTTTTTTTTTTTCTCAGCTCTCCTCTTTTTCCCTCCACTAAAAAGTCTCCTACTTGCCTTTTAAATGACATATAATTACCCCATTCCATTTCACCCTCCTTCCTCCCCCTACTTTTCTCGCTCACCATTTACCTTAATTTCTTTAAGATATGGTCCCATCCTATTCAATTCACTCTGTGCTCTCTGTCTCTGTATGTGTGGACATGTGTGTATGTGTGTGTGCGTGCATGCATGTACATGGGTGTGTGTGGTCCCACCAACCACCCAGATACTGCAAAGTTTTAAGAGTTACAAATATTGCCTTTCCATGTAGGAATGTAAACAGTTCACTTATGGTAAGTCCCTTAAGACTTCTCTTTGCTGTTTACTTTTTCATGCTTCTTCTCATTCTTGTGTTTGAAAGTCAAATTTTCTTTTCAGCTCTGGTCTTTTCATCAAGAATGATTGAAAGTCCTCTGTTTCATTGAAAGACCATATTTTCCCCTGAGGTATTATGCTCAGTTTTGCTGGGTAGGTGATTCTTGGTTTGAGTCCTAGTTCCTTTGACTTCTGGAATATCCTATTCCACGCCCTTCGATCCCTTAATGTAGAAGCTGCTAGATCTTGAGTTATCCTGATTGTATTTCCACAATACTGGAATTGTTTCTTTCTAGCTGCTTGTAAGATTTTCTCCTTGAACTGGAAGTTCTGGAATTTGGCCACAATGTTCCTCGGAGTTTCTCTTTTTGGATCTCTTTCAGGTGGTGGTCGATGGATTCTTTCAATACTTATTTTGCCCTCTGGTTGTAGAATGTCAGGGCAGTTTTCCTTGATAATTTCATGGAAGATGATGTCTAGGCTCTTTTTTTGATCATGACTTTCAGGTAGTCCCATAATTTTTAAATTGTCTCTGCTGGATCTATTTTCCAGGTCAGTTGTTTTTCCCATGAGATATTTCACATTCATTTCCATTTTTTCATTCTTTTGGTTTGGTTTGGTGATTTCTTGGTTTCTCAGAAAGTCACTAGACTCCATCTGTTCCATTCTAATTTTGAGAGAACTATTATCTTCAGTGAGCTTTTGAATCTCTTTTTCCATTTGGCTAATTCTACTTTTGAAGGCATTCTTCTCCTCATTGGCTTTTTGAACCTCTTGTGCCAATTGAGTGAGCCTATTTTTCAAGGTGTTATTTTCTTCAGCATTTTTTTGGGTCTCCTTAACCAAGGTATTGACCCGTTTTTCATACTTTTCTTGCATCTCTCTCATTTCTCTTCCCAGTTTTTCCTCCACCTGTCTAACTTGCTTTTCAAAATCCTTTTTGAGCTCTTCCAAGGCCTGAGCCCACCCAACATCCCTCTGGGATGTCTCGGGTACCGAGGCCCCGCCCTCCACGTCTTTCCCTGATGGCAAGAATATTTCCTCGTTGTTGTCATCAGATCCAAAAGTCGGGATCATTTGCATCTGTTCAAAAAAACTCTCTATAGTCTTATTTTTCTTCCCTTTTCTAGGCATTTTCCCAGCCAGTTACTTGACTTCTGAGATTCCTGTCCACCCCTGCCTAGATCCACCCAGCTAGTGCTTGGGGTCTGAGATTCAAATGGGCTTTCCGCGGCAGGCGCAGCTGCTATTCAATGTGAGCTTTAGTTCTGGTGCTGGGGTGGGGGCCGGGCCACCTCCCAGGCTCAGTTCCCTCAGGGGTTTTATGCAGAGGCCTTCAGTAATGGAGCAGGTAGGGGCAGGGCCGCCTCCCAGGCTCAGTTCCCTCAGGGCATTTATGCAGAGACCTTCAGAAATGGAGTGGGTGGGGCAGGGCCGTCTCCCGGGTTCAGCGCCTTCAGGTGGTTTATGCAGAGACTTTCAGTAATGAAGATCCTGCCTCCTGCTTGGGGGGTCCCGGGCTGCCGCGGCTGCACCAGCACTTCCTGTCCCCTCCTCTGCCTCCGCCACTTCCTCCCGAGGGGGCCCAAGCCACGGAGACACCCTGCTCTCCTCTCGGTCAGCCCAGCCGTCTCTCTCACTGACCTGTAGCTTCTGTGGGTGGAGGGACCTTCCAAGCCGCCAGAACTTCTGTCCCTGCAGCCTGCTCAGATCAGTTTCTCTGGAACCACGGCCAGGGAAGCACTGGGGTGGGGTCCACTTTCTGGGGCATGACGGACCCTGGGGATGGCTCTCCAGGGCTCTCTGGAACGGAAATCTCTTCCGCTATGTTTCTGCACACCCTGCAGTGATCCAGAACTTATGGGGAACTCTTCTTACATTAAATATATGGGCTGTGGTTTCGGAGCTCCCATACATGCATCTTTCTACTCCACCATCTTGACTCCGCCCCCCAAAAGAAAATTTCGAAAGAAATAATTAGAAATCCAGGGTACCTTTAAAAATGAAGTATAGTATTTATAACATTTTTTTTTCCAAGAAGTAAACAGTGTGAAATGGAAATTCATAGCTTTATAGTGAATCCTCTTTTTATGTTGTGCTGCATATATGTCTTAGGGAAATTGTGAGAAGAAATTACAAATCTCTAATTAAATATCAAATTGGAAATACTGGAAATTAAAGGTGAGACAAATAAGGTAGAAAATAAAAAACATAAAATTAATAAATAAACCTAAGAGTTGGTTTTAATATACATATACAAATGTCATTTTTGTCTTTTTGCATTTAAGTTCAAAATAACAAGATTAAAAAAATAAAAATGTTCTAAATCATTATTGATTAGAGTAATGCAGATGAAAATAACACACCTCTAAGATTGCCTAACTGCCAGAAAAGGAAAGTGGCAAATGCTAGAAATACTGGAAAAACTGGAAAACTAATGAGAGCTGTGAACTGGTCCCATCATTCTGGAGAAGTGCCTGTAACTACACCCTTAGGGTTACAAAACTGTGCATACCCTTTGAACCAACAATACCTTTACTACATCTGTATCCCAAAGATATTTTTTTTAAATGAAGGGGGGGAAGAAACCTATTTATAGAAAAAATATCTATAGCATCTCTTTTTGTGGTGGCATAAAATTGGAAATCAAAGGGATGACCATCAAATGCAGAATGACTGAAAATAAATTGGGGCATATGATTGTGATAGAACACTAACATACTGTAAGAAATGACAAACAAGATGGTTTCAGAAAAACTTGGTAAGATATATATGAACTGATGCAAAGTGAAGTGAGCAAAATCAAGAGAAAAATGTAGATAGCAACAATAAAATTGTGTTGATAATCGACTCCCAAAAGACCCATGGCGAAAAATTCTGTCCATCTCCAGAGAAAGAGCTGATGGACTCTAAGTGTTCCTTGAAGCATACTTTTTTAAAAAAAACTTTATTTCTTGCATTTTTATGTGTGTTTTCTTTGCAACATGGTGAACATGAAAATATGTTTTACATGATTTCACATATATAAGTGATATCATGAAGCTTGCCTTCTCAAGCTGTGGTGGAAGGCAGGGAGGAAAAGAATTTGAAACTCAGTGTTTTAAAAAATCAATCTTAATGTTTTTTACTTTTAATTGGGAAATAAATTAAATAAATAAAAATATATATTTTATAAAAATAAATTTTAAAAAGCCTAAATAGATGGAAGAATATTCAGTATTCATGGCCAGGTCAGGCCAATATCACTAAAACAATAGTATTAACTAAATTAACTTATACTTTTAATGTTAGACAAATCAAATTGCCAAGAAAGTATTATATATAATAATAAAAAAAAAACTCAATCAGGAAAAAGAGATCCAAAATATCAAGAGAAACGATTGAAAGAAATACTGATGAAGCGGGTACAGCACTTCCAGGGCACAAATTAGTTATCAAATGTCCTCAAAGGTATTGAATAAAAAATAGGGAAAAAGAAAATGGTATAGACTAGAAAAAGGAGATTCAGAAACAATAGAACTCAATAACAAAGTGTTTAATAAGGTGGAAACGCTAAGTTCCATAGAGAAAAATTCCCTATTTGATAGAAACTGCTGGGGAAACTGGAAAGCAGTTTGGCAGAAATTAGGCTACACCAAAATGTACAGTCTAAGTGGATGTATGACCTGAATATAAAAGATCAAGGACTCAAAAATCATGTATGTCTCACAGATATGGGTAAGAGAGGTATTCTTAACCAAATAAGTGACAGAGGTAATCACAAAGTACAAAACTGATGACTTTAATTGCTTAAAACTGAAAAGTTCTTGTGCAAACAACATTAATACATTGTGGATAAGTAGGGAAGTGGTTGAATGGTAAAAGAAAACCTTTGTATCAAATTCCTCCAATAAAGGTTTAATATACAAGGCATACGAACAAGCATATACACACGTATGTATATATGAATGCATTTCTATATACATAGAAATTACCATTGATAAATGGCAAAAGGATATAAACAAACACCTCTGGAAATAACTTCAAAGTATTGATAATCACATGAAAAATGCCCCAAATGTGTAATGAAAAGAGAAATGCAAATCAACACAACCCCAACATAACCCTAAGGATTTCCCTTATTCTCTGTCATTGACAAAAAGGAAATAGAAAGTCAAAGTGGAGAGATGTAGGAAAATTGGTACACTAAGACACTGTTCTAAGGAGAAATGTTTACCCCTCTCCTGGCTTGTGCTCTGGTTTATGTGTGACCACAAGCACTCTTTTCTGCCCTGAACTGTGAAGAGAGTCCCTATCCCACTCTGGCTACATGCTCTGATATGCAGCTACTTCTCTTCTACCTGGGACTGCCAGCCAGGACTGCAACCTAGATATGAGTATGAGCAAATCAACAAATTCTTGCCTCAGTACTAGCACAAAGACCCCTGTAAGATCCTTCTGACCAGCTGTTCAAGCTACTTCAACCCCTTTACTGTCTGTGGGCTGAGAGCTCTGTCAGCAGGCACTGCTGTTGCAGCTGCTGATTCAGTCACTCCAAAGGCCTGCTCCTGGTTTGCTGGGGCTGGGTGTGTGCTGGTGCTGGCTACACTCCTGTCTCACCTGGGTGCAATAGACCTTTCCTGTTAACATTCCAAGTTGTCTTGGGCTAGAAATTTGTTTCATTCTGTCTTTTGTGGGTTCTGCTGGTCTAGCATTTGTTTAGAATCATTTAAAAGAGGTATTTTGAGGGGTCTAGGGGAGAGTTTAAGTAAGGCCCTGCCTTTACTCCCCATTTGGCTCCACCTCTGACATTAATACATTGTTGATAGAGCTGTGAATGATACAGTCATTTTGGAAAGTAATTTAGAATTATACAAAGAAAGTAACAAAAATGTTCATAACTTTTAAATCAAAGACTCCATTACTAAGTTGACAAGCCAAGGAAGTCATTAATAAGAAAAATGTCCCCATATGTCCAAAATATTTATAATATCATTTTATATAAATATAGTATTTATATTTTGTATATCCAAGTATTTAAAATATTTGTGACAGCTACAAATTGAAAACAAAGAAGTTGCTCATCAACTGGGGAATGATCACTAAACAAGGTATGAAAAATGAATAATAGAATACTACATCATTAAGAAATGATGGGAGTGGTGAATATAGGGAAGAATGGAAAGCTCTTTGTGAACTGATGCGAAATGCAGTAGACGGAGCCAAGAAAACAGTATATATACACTGCAACTACAACAATTTAAATGGAAAGAAAAACACACCAAAAAACTGAAAACAAGTGCAACCAAGTTAAAGAACAAGTAGGACTGAAAAGAAAACATGAGAAGACATCATCACCCTACCTTGATCAGGAGGAGGGCAACCCACAGGTGTTACACATTGCACACCTTTTCCCGAATGTATCATTCAGTTGTTCTTGTTTTTTTTTCCCTTTCTAAAACAAACAAACAAAATACCATCATATGGGAAGGATCTGGAGGATAGGGGAGAGAGAGGGATGCATGGCACCCCCTGTTATACGAGAAACTGAAAACATCAATAAAAAAAATTAAAAGAGGTCAAGCATCTAGAGGGTAATAATGGAGGGCAGAAAGAGGAAAGAAAGGGGTTGGTGTTAGTGATTATCAGTAGCAGATCTCAAACCCTGCTACAGATCAGTGACTATGAAACCAATTGTTATTGTTCTTGTCTGACTTTTCCTGACCTCATTTGGGGTTGTCTTGGCAAAGATATTTGAGTGGTTCACCATTTCCTTCTGCAGTTCATTTGACAGATGAAGAACTGAGGAAACAGGGTAAGTGACTTGCCCAGACTTACAGCTAGAAAGTATCCGAGGGAAGATTTGAATGCAGGAAGAGGAGTTTTCCTGACTTCAGGCCCAGGGGGATACCTGGCATCCAGAAAAAATTGAAACATTAAAAAATGAAAAACTGATCAATATAAAAATAAGTTATGCTATAGATACAACAAACAAATAAAACAGTATTTAATAAATCCAAAGACAGAGGTTTGAGGAGCAGGGGAAGACACATTTTTTGATAAGAAAAATGGGATAAGGGAAAAGCAGTTTGGCAGAAATTTGATAGGACATGAACACCAGTACCACCTACAGAATTAAACTACAAATGGATACACAAATTGGGTATAAAAGGGGACTCAATAGCAAATTAGAGAATCAATGAGGAAATTACTTTTCACAGTGATGGATAGGGAAAGAGATTATGACAGAAGAAGTGATGAAAAGGATCACAGAAAATAAAATGGATAGTTCTGCTTCTATAAAGTTGAAATGTTTTTGCAGAAATCAATTAAATGCAGTTAAAATGAGAAAGGTAACAGTTAAGTGAGGGAAAACATTTCTGCAGTAAAGTTCTCTAAGAGCTGTTGCATATGCAAGATATAGAAAGAACTGATTCCAGTTCCCAAGATTAAGAGCCATTCTCTAGTAGGTCAAAGGATACAAATAGAAAGTTTTCAAAATCCAAATTCCTCATTTTGAGAGAAGTGTATATTAAAACGACTTTTTTTCAGTCTGTAAATCATAGAGATTCACAAGTTCAGGGACAGTCCCCTCTTTCTGTCACACCAAAAAGTCCCCTCCCATCAAGTGCTGGTTAAAACTAGAACAAAAACAAATACAAGATTTAATTAAAGGACACCAAGTAAAAGAGATGCTATGGAGAAGGGGAAGGGAAGTGTTCCTACTCTCTTCTCTCCCTAGCCCTAAGGCTAAGCCAAGGATGGGACACACCAAGCAGGTGAGTACAGGGAAGAGAGGAAGAAAGAATAGAAACATCCACCTGAGGAGGGGAAAGAGAGAATGTCCAAAAAGGCTCCTTCCTGCTGACTTCCACCTCACCCCACCTCACCCAACCCAGCAACATTTATGCATATGTTGTTTGTGTAGGTACAGTCACATGTGTTCATGTGTTTGTGTGTATGTTTGTGTGTGCACTCGTGTGTGCCTATGCATATGCATAAACAAAAGCATTAATACTCCTATGACCCCCCCCCCATGCCTACACACACCATTTTGGCACTAAGACAGGTCAATTTGAGGTGGGGGGTGAGTCAGGAGAAGATAGAAGAGGGGACTGAAGAGAACATAAGGGAGGATGTGGAGGGGCAAGAAGGACAGCAAAAGGGGCCATGGCAGGTGAGGGGGCCTTATCTCATACACACCCAGGTAAGAAAGTGTAGCAGCTTCCAGGATCCATCAGGCTGGAGTGTGGGGTGTAGTGGGGAACCAGAAGGAAAGAGAGTTGAGGGCAAGCAGATCTTCAGATGCTCATGGTGCCCTCCACCTCCAGATTCAGGGGAAAACAGAACTCACTTGCCATCCTCCTCATCTTCCTCCACCTCTTCCTCTTCCTCCAGAGACAAAGAGGACTGACCTTGGTCAAGGATGGTGCCCAGTAGGGGCAGGGCTAGTCTCCATCAGATCAGAGAAAAGAGGGGGAAGAAAGGGAAAGGGGCTTCATGATGTCAGGCCCAGAGAAGGGGGATGCCCCCCCACACATTTCACTCAACTCACATCATTGAATCTGGGGAGGGGAGGGAGCAGCAGTACATCTTCTATTTGGAGGAGGTACCTGGATTAAGCCAAGTCCCAGGTTCCTGAAGGCAGACTGATAGGGTCAGGGGTTTGGGGCAGCTGGGTTCAGCCTGGGATTGTCAGGGTTCATCCCCTTTATGGAAAACCAGAATGGGGAGGGCAGGGATGTGGCAGGGCAAAGGGGTGTCCTGGGCTCCAAATAAGGGAACAGCTCAGTAGCTACAGCATCAGCAGACCACCTTGTCTCAGCCTCCATTCTCCAGTCAGGAGGAGCCAAAATCAGGCCATAGCCTCACAAAGACACAGAGGCAACAAGCCATGGATGACTATCTTCCCCTGACCACACCTGGGCTGAAGAAAACTGGAGGCAATTGTTGCTCCCTGCAGCAACTTCCCCCTCCAATGAAGGAGAGTTGAGGCAGAAAGCTGAGGATCCTCCTAGGCTCCAGGATGCTGCCCTACCGTGAGGAGCATCACCCAGGGAACCCAGAACTCCTGAGGGGGCTCAGACATCTAGCCAAGAGCCCTGGAGGCTGAGAAGGAGTCTTGATCAGACAGCTGCAGGGAGAGGGACTGGTTATGTGAGGGTTTGGGGGGACTCCCAGAGAAGGAAAATCTCTCCATTGACACTTCTCTGCCTGTAATTTCTATTCTCAGGAACTTGCCTAGAGTAAGTTTCTCTTGGAAAACTTAGGTGAGTCAGCATCCTCAATCAATACAGACAGTATGTGGTGGAGAGTCAAAGGTCAGTCCAAAGACTGTCTCCCAGGTCACCCCTGCCCTGAGAAGTTGGGGAGACTAATGACCATGCTCTTTTACTTGGATGAGAGAGAGGCAGTCATGTCAAAGGATCACCAAGCAGGTGAATCCAAGGAAATGGGCCAGCAGTCAAGTCTAGAGGCCATGCACCAGGCAAAGTGTTAATGTAGCCCACAAAAAAGGAGAAAATTTGGAGGAAATATATACAATAAAATGGCTGATCTTAGTCATGAAGGATATTTGTTAAGTAACTAGCCAGTTTTGGCCAAGACTACTACTGTCAAATCAGGGAAGCCCAAGCAGTGTAAAAGAAAAATTAACCTTGGTATACATAAAAATCAGACATTGAGGGAGACTCTAGATGTAGTCTTCATATCAGTAGTAGAACTGGGATCCCAATCTGGCTCCTCTAACTCCATATCCCCCTGTACTTACCATTGGACTACGGCATCCATGCTAAACAAAGCCTCTCCTTTCAGTCTCTTATGTGTGTTCTCTAACAATTGCCCCAGTTTCTTCCTCACCCAGTCCTTACCTGAAGCCACCACATGGGTCCACAGGATCATAGACTTAAATCTCAAGTTGAAAGTACCCTCAAGGTCCATCTAGTCCAATCCCCTTATGCTACAGATGAAAAAGAAACCCGGGGTGGGGAGGAGGAGCCAAGATGACAGAGTAGAAAGATACACATATTTTAGCTCCTAACCCACAGCCCATAAAATACCTGTAAAGAAGAACTCCCAACAAATTCTGGAGCAGAAGAAGCCACAGAACAGTGCAGTGGAGGAGATTTCTGTTCTAGAGAGCTCTGAAAAACTGACACAAAAGGTCCGTCACACACCAGACCCAGAGCAGAGCCCAGCCCTGCCTTAGCCACAGGGCACCGAGGGGAGCAGATCTGAGTAGACTTCAGGGACAGAATCTCCAGTGGCCACGCAGGTCCTCCCACCCACAAGTGCCAAAGGTCAGTGAGAGGGTCTTTTTGATTGGCTGAGAGGGGAGTGAAATGTCCCCATTACTCAGGCCCTGTCGGGAGGCAGCAGCAAGGGCAACAGTGGACAGGGTCTCCCAAAACAGACAGGAGCTCTGATCCATTGTTGAAGATCTCTGCATAAACCCCCTGAGGGAACTGAGCCCCATGTGGCGGCCCTGCCCCCAACTGAGCATTTGAACTTAATCTCACACTGAATAGCAGTCCCGCCCCCATCAAAAGCCTTAAGGCTTGGAAGCAACATTTGAATCTCAGACTCCAAGCACTGGCTGGGCAGATCTGGAGGCGAGGTGGGTATGGAGAGAAAACACAGAAGTCAAGTAATTGGCTGGGAAAATGCCCAGAAAAGGGGGGGAGAAAAATAAGACCATAGAAGGTTACTTTCTTAGTGAACAGATATCTCCTCCCATCCTTTTGGATGAGGAAAAACAATGCTTACCATCAGGGAAAGACATAGAAGTCAAGGTTTCTGTATCCCAAACATCCAAAAAGAATATTCAATGGGCTCAGGACATGGAAGAGCTCAAAAAGGATTTTGAAAATAAATTTGGAGAGGTGGAGGAAAAATTGGGAAGAGAAATGAGACAGATGCAAGAAAAGCATGAAAAGCAGGTCAACACCTTGCTAAAGGAGACCCAGAAAAATGCTGAAGAAAATGACACCTTTAAAAATAGGCTGAGTTATCAATTGGCAAAAGAGGTTCAAAAAGCCAATGAGGAGAAGAATGCTTTCAAAAGCAGAATTAGCCAAATGGAAAAGGAGGTTCAAAAGCTCACCGAAGAAAATAGTTCTTACAAATTAGAATGCAACAGATGGAGGCTAATGACTTTCTGAGAAACCAAGAAATCACAAAACAAAATCAAAAGAATGAAAAAATGGAAGGGAACATGAAATATCTCATTGGAAAAACAACTGACCTGGAAAATAGATCCAGGAGAGACAATTTAAAAGCAATGGGACTACCTGAAAGCCATGATCAAAAAAAGAGTCTAGACATCATCTTTAAGGAAATTATCAAGGAAAACTGCCCTGATATTCTAGAACCAGAGGGCAAAATAAGATTCAAAGAATCCACTGATCACTGCCTGAAAGAGATCCTAAAAGAGAAACTCCTAGGAATATTGTGGCCAAATGCCAGAGTTCCTTGGTCAAGGAGAAAATATTGCAAGCAGCTACAAAGAAACAATTCAAGTACTGTGGAAATACAATCAGGATAATACAATATCTAGCAGTTTTTACTTTAAGGGATCAAAGGGGATGGAATATGATATTCCAGAAGTCAAATAGGACTAAAACCAAGAATCACCTACCCAGAAAAACTGAATATAATACTTCAGGGGAAACAATGGTCTTTCAATGAAATTGAGGACTTTCAAGCATTCTTGATGAAAAGATCAGAGCTGAAAAGAAAATTTGACTTTTAAACACAAGAATGAGAAGAAGCATGAAAAAGTAAACAGCAAAGCGAAGTCATAAGGGACTTACTAAAGTTGAAGTGTTTACATTCCTACATGGAAAGACAATATTTGTAACTCTTGAAACTTTTCAGTAACTGGGTAGTTGGTGGGATTACACACACACACATTTGCACACATGTGCACACACACATATGTGCATGCACACACAGAGAGCACAGAGTGAATTGAATAGGATGGAATCATATCTTTAAAAAATGAAATTAAGTGGTGAGAGAGAAATGTATTGGGAGGAGAGAGGGAGAAATGGAATGGGACAAATTATCTCTCATAGAAGAGGCAGGTAGGAGACTTTTTAGTGGAAGGAAAAAGAAGGGAGGTGAGAGAAAAACATGAAGTTTACTCTCATCACATTCGACTAAAGGAAGGAATAAAATGCACGCTCGTTTTGGTGTGAAAACCTATCTTGCAATACAGGAAAGGGGGGGAGAAGGGGATAAGCAGGGTGGGGGGGGATGATGGAAGGGAGGGCAATGGGAGGAGGGTCAACAGTCTTGGAGAGGGACAGGATCAAAAGAGAGAATTGAAGCAATGAGGGGGGCAGGATAGACTGGAGGGAAATATAATTAGTCTTACAGAACAGGACTATTATGGAAGTCATTTACAAAACTTCACAGATATGGCCTATATTGAATTGCTTGCCTTCCCAAAGGAAATGGGTGGGGAGGGAGGGATGGGGAGAAGTTGAAACTCAAAGTTTTAGGAACAACTGTTGAGTATTGTTCTTGCTACTAGGAAATACGAAATACAGGTAATGGGGAATAGAAAGTTATCTGGCCCTACAGGACAAAAGAGAAGATGGGGACAAGGGAAGGGAGGAATGATAGAAAAGAGGGTAGATTGGTGATAGGGAAAATTAGAATCGTTGGTGTATTGGGGTGAGGGGAGGGGACAAATGGGGAGAAAATTTGGAAACCGAAATTTTGTGAAAATGAATGTAAAAAAGTTAAATAAATTTAATTTAAAAAATAAAAGAAAAATACAAAAAAAGGAAAAGAAACCCAGGGAGGTCAAGCGACTTGTCCCAAATCTCTCTTAGGCTCAGAGATATAGAGTTGGAAGAAAACTCAAAGGTCAACTTATTGAACCTTCTCATTTAACAGAGGAAAAAACTGAATGAGGTCACACAATCAGTAAGTGTCCACAGCCAGTCAGGTAGGATGTGAACTTAGATTTCCCAGTGCATAATTGAACAGGGAATCCATTGGATTCTGCTGCTTCTTATTCTCTTGTCTCACTACTATACCATCATCTCTCTAGATGTTCTAAGACTAGAAGGATGACGGACAAGTTTCTTTCTTAAATGTCCAAATAAAAGTCATGTCCAAAAACCTATCTAGTTTCACCTTAGGGACATTCAGCAGCCGCTTTCTGTCCTGAATTCAATTCTTTGATGGAATTCATGTCTACATCCTACACTCTCTCTAAAGTGAGAAGTCCTAATTCCCATTTGACCTTTTACCAAAATGAGTTTTGGACATCTCAGCTTAGGTTAAAAGAGATATCAGCAGATATAAAAACCATCACTTCAGCACCAAAGACCCTGGAAAGCTCGGCCAGATATCCTCTCAGTAAACCACTTGATCTAGTAATACTCACATACGCATCAGAGAGACCCTATGGGGGCAAGGTAGCACCACCAGGGCACCTAGGTGACATAGCGGATAGGGTGCTGAGGGTCTCAGGAAGATGTCTTCCTGAGTTCAAATCTGACCTCAAACACTTATTAGCTGTGTGACCCTGGGCAACTCTGTTAACTTTCTTTGCCTCAGTTCCTCACCTGTCAAATGAAGTCTAGAAGGAAATGGCAAACCACTGCACCATCTTTGCCAAAAATAAAACCCCAAGTGGGGTCACAAAGAGTGAGACTCAACTGAAAAATTACCCAATCAAGGACAACAGCCCTGTGATTGTTCAAAAACATTAAGTGTACCATGCAGCCCAGTGCAGTGCCCCTCTGGACCCCCAGGTTCCCCTCTCTTTCCAGAAGGGGTAAGCCAATGGTCTGTTGCACTTGAGGGTAGTTTCCCCCTCTACCCTCTGTGTCTCTCTCCCCAGAGAGACTCCTGGTCTGGGGCACCTGCAGTCCAATGCAGTCCCCATCTAGACCCATGGATTCGCTCTCCCCAGAGAGCTCCTGGTGCAGCCCCTCCCTTCGACCTCAGATTTCTATCCCCAGAGAGACCCCGGGGTTTTCGGTTCCTGCAGCCCAGTGCAATCCCCTCTTGCTCTCCCAGACCCACACTGGTCCTCTGTCATCACCACAAACAGCAATGGATCTTGTGTCATCATCAAAGAATAAAGTATAGATGATCTACAAAATCTTTAGATCCAGGGAGGTCAGTTCCCAGAAAAATCATTCTTCCTACATTTGCTTTTTGCTACATTAACAGAATATTGAACTGCATGGCACAAGATGCAATTTCACTTATTTTTCTCAATCTGAAAACCACTGACAGGGAACTGGTAAAGCTCAAATTCACCATTGTATTTTAAAAATTTCAATTCCAAGTCCTGATAGGACTAATGTCTACCAGTATTTCACCTCAACATGGGTTTGGTCCATGCCTCTTCCTTCCTTACTAAAACAATAAATAGTTTTCCCAAAAAGGTGATAAAGCTAGCCCTTGGAGCCCCAAGACAATATTTTGTACTTTGTAATTTACTATCCCACTTACCTCAATGGTTCTTCAGAAAATTGTCATCCTTCCTCCAGTCTCCCATGGTTCCATCCCTCAAACACCCAACCTCTCAGCTGAGAACCTTGCTTCATATCTTACTGAAAATATTGAGGTCATTCTTGAGAGCTCCTTCTTCTCTCCTCCTCTTTCTCTCACCTCACTCAGATGCCTTCTGTCACTGTCTCCTCCTCTAGCGCTGTCTTACTCATAGAGATGTGCTTATTCCTTATTGAGCCAAACCTCTCTATTTGCACAAAGGGTCAATTTTCAGTCCATTTCTCCAGCAAATTGCTTCCCTTATCATACCCATTCTCTCACTTCAATATTCCCCCCCCCCCCGTACTGGCTTCCCCTCTGCCCACAAATATATGTATATCTCCCCAATCCTTAAAAAATTCTCTCCCTGTATCCATTCATCATCATCCCATATATCGCTTCCCTTTTGTGACTAAACTCCTTGAAAAGGTCATTTCCAATAGTCACCTCTATTTGCTTTCCTCTCTCTTCTTAACTCTCTACAGTTAACCTTCTACCCTCATCATTCAACTGAAACTTCTCTCATTATTGTTGCTAACCATCTCTTCAGTGCCAAATCCAATGTCCTTTTTCTTAATCCTCACTTGCACCCCTTAACACTGTTCACCCTTCTCTCATTACTTTTCTCTAAGGTTTTGTGACATTGTTTTCTCTAGGATCTTCTTTTAATCAGGCATCAAGCATTTATTAAGTGCCTATTGTGTGCCAGGCACTGTACTAAACATTGAAAATACAAAGAAAGGTAAAAGACATCACCTCCAATCTCCTCCTGATTTCCAGCTCCTCACCATAGCCACTCCTAGGTGTATTTAGTTGAATCTTCATCCAGGTCACATCTGGTAACCATGAGTGTCTCACTGGGTTCTGTCTGGGACTGTGCGCTTGTCAGGAAAGCTGATACTGCTGGTAGAGGTGGGGGTGGGTTGTCAAATGCTGAAGTTCCCACACTGTCTGGAGGGGTGAAGTTGTGGGAGCTGAAAAGTTCGGGGACATGAAAGGACTTTGTAGGTATCTGGACCCTTCATTATAAGAGGGAGCCATTGACCAAGGGGTCATTCTCGTATGTTCTCCTTTGGTGACAGGGTAATCCCATTAGAGATTCATGTTTCCAGATGACACAGGGATCAAATCCTCAACTGTATGGCAGACCAAGAGAGTGAGGTCTCCTTGAGAGGACAGGATTGTAAGTGAAGGAGACAATATGTGTAACTCTCACCGTGAGTATGTGTGTGTATGTTTGTGTGTGTGTGTGTGTGTGTGTATGTATGGGAGGGTTTCTGTGAGAATGGGTGGCTTTGTGTTAGAGGGAGGGCAGGAGGGAAATTGGAGAACTCAGTTCAATAAAGACAGGTCCCTTCTTTCCCTTCTCTCTCCTCCTACTGCACTTTCATCCTCTACCTCAGAACCTGAATGTACTCTCTGTGCTCTTGCTGGCGACCTTGGACCCTGCCTTCTGCTTTATGTCTCATCTCTTTTCTAGGTCTTTACCAGTGAGTGCAAGAGGTCGGAGGGCAGCAGATGTCCTGGGACCCTTTCCTTCTATTAGGGAGGCAGCATCCCTAAGGGGGGGCAGAGGAAGGAGGGGTGATGCTGATCAGACTTGAGGGTTTCAGAAGAGGACAACAGAGGGAAAGGTAGAGTGTCTCCAGATCTTGTGGGAAAGTTGGAGCTTTGACCCCTCTCTTCCTTGCTGGTCCATTAGGAGAAGTGGTGTGAGTGTGTGTGTGTGTGTGTGTGTGTGTGTGTGTGTGTGTGTGCTTGTATCTGTTTATGAAGTACTGTATCCCTAGCCACATAGCTGCCTTAGGGTGATTTCAGGTGGCATTAATATAAGCATGGTATGGAACATTGGGTAGAGAATAGAGGGCAGTGTTGGAGTTGGGAAGACCTGAGTCCACGTTCTACCTACTGCCTTAGCCATGTGACCATAAGCAAGCCATTTAACCCCTCTGTGTCCCAAGCAACTCCCTAATCCGTGGCTGATTGACATCAGCAGCAGAACTCTCCCAGCTAGAAAGCTCCCACACCAGTAAAATCACAGGGCTGGATAAAATAATCATGCCAAGAATCAAAGCAACTCTCTGTTGTCCTGGTCAGACCACACCGACAGTATCATGTTCACTTCTAGGATCCACATTTAGGAAGTACATCAATGGTGAGGGACCTCACCCTACGAGGAACAGAAGAAAGGAGGGGGGTTATATGGTGGAAAGAGCCCTGAATGTAGAATCAGCACCTCTGTTTGAACTCCAACTTTACTCCCTTCTGCCTGTGAGACCCTGGGCAAGTCAATGAACCTTTTTCTCTAGATCTGTTTCCTTTAGTTTAAAAAGAGGGGATTGGACCCTGTCAGATCTAAATTACCTGGATCTATAAGTGGGTGGCATGTCACTCTGGAAAAAGAAGCCAGTGGAGGCAGTGGTAGCTGTCCTTACATATATAAAGGACAGTTTCAAGGGAACAGGATTAGACTTTGGTGAGGCTTCAGAATGGAGACCTAGAATCAAGGGGAAAGATAAAGCTCCTGATACATAGTGGGTTCTTGATAATACTTCTGGGATTGATTGATTAATGGATTGATCACACAGATGCAGTTTTGTCTTAACATGACAAAAAACTTGAATTTTCTCCAGGAGAATGACCTGGCTCAGGAGGAGGTAGTTGAATTCCCCATTACTGAAGGACTCCAAGCAGAGATTAGATGGCCTCTTGTCAGGGATATCATAGAGAGAATTCATTGTGTCTCAGGTAGGAAATGACCTTTCCAGGTCTAAGATTCTATGCTCTTGTAAAATGTCTGCTTTGGCACTGCTTTGATGGGGTTGTACAGAGGGATTTCCTTCTTCTTCTTCCATTTCTTTCCTCTTCTCTCTGATAAAGTTGACAGCCTGCCTTTTAAGAGCAAATACATGGGTGTCCTTGCTCAATCCCTTCTCAATGGAGGACTTAGTACTGGGCCCCAAACATTGTTCTTAGGAGCACTCTGTACTACCCATTAGGCCCTTTCTGTAATGTCTTCATGATCTCATAATTGCCAGATTTCTTTTCTGCCTTTCTCTCCTTAAAGAGACATCATTTGTTTAATGGCCCCAGGGTCCTTAAGGAAGCACCAATGTCTCCTCTCTTGTTGAGGCCAGCTTTTGTCTCTATGTTTGCTCTATGGCTCCCTTCCTTTGAGTAGTATGAGAAATCCCTTCTCACCTCTCCTGCTCCCACTCCCACCAGACCCTGCTCCTCTCTTGCTGGCCATGAATCCAGGCTTCCTTTCCCAACTCACTGTTAAGGCTAATCCTCCCAGGGCTCAGTGTCCCATCATACATAGTGTTCTCTGGCACTTAATGTACCTTTTGGCCATTCCTGGTCCTGGCAAAAGCTTCCTTAGTTGCTTTCCTCACCTTCTTTTCCTGTTCTCAGGACAGAAGTCCCCTGAAACAATAATAATACTAAAACAATTAGTATTTCTGTATAATTCCATGATGGATACAGTACTTTCCTGACAAAACCTAGTTAGGTAGGAAATTCCAGGCTCAATCCCATTTTATAGATGAGAAAACTGAGTCTGAAAGAGGTTACTAGGCAAAAAGGGCAGGGGCCTTGAAGAAAATATGGGAAAGAAGTTATAAGTAAGTGCTGATGGAAGGAAGAGCCCCCATCACAGCTGAGCCATCTGGCCCCTTCCCATTCACTTGGAGAGCCCTGACCAATAGATGGCTCATATGTCTATAGTTCTTTACTGTACAGAGGTCAGGGCAGTTAAGTGGCTCAGTGGACAGAGCTCTGGACCTAGATTCAGCAAGACTTGTGTTCAAATGTGGCCCCAGACACTTACTAGCTGTGTGACCCTAAGCAAGTCAATTAATCCTATTTGTCTCCATTTCCTTACCTGTAAAATGCAGTGGATAAGGAAATGGAAAACCACTCCAGTATATCTGCCAATAACACTCCACATGGGGTCACAAACGGTCTGACACAACTGGAAAAAATGATTGAAAGTATACAGTATACATCCTACAGAAGAAAAATAATTAAAGAAAAATTCAGTAACATGAATCAGTACATTGAAAAAGTCTGAAAATAAATTCATGCTGCTCCCTGTGGACCTTTCACCTCTGGACTGGAAGGGTGAAACTTGTTTTCTTCCTCTTTTTAAGGTCCAGGTTTTTTGATTTTTGTATTTCTCTTACAGAGTTGATCTCCATCAATAGGATGTACTTTTCTCTGAAGACAGAGATTGTTTCCATTTATCTCTGGACTCCAAGCACCCAGAGCAGAATGTGGCACATAGTAGGTTTTTAATCAATGTTTTTTGAGTAATTTAGTGCCATTGAAGATTATGTCACAGTTTTTTTGGTGCCATCTAGTGGTGAAAAAAAGATATTGAATAATATTATAGTACGGTGACATCTCGTGGTCAAAATCAAAATTGCAGATTTTAGGAACTTTCTGGTGAGATCTTGTATATACATGGAATGCTGCATTGTGGTGGAAGTTTTAGGTCACAGAGAAATATAATTTACACTTGATATCCTGTCTTGTAGCCATTCAGATATCACACTTTTAATCTGCCATCTCGTGTCCAAACCTCCGACTCATTTTAAACTCATTTTCATTGAATTTTAGCCCCTGTTACAACTCCTTCCTGATTAAGGAGGCAGAATGGAACAAAATAAAATCCTAAATTGATGAAATGCAGAGAGTACTGAGTTACTTTAGTGTCAATATGAATTCAGATTAAATCATTCATCTTTGAAATTGTCTGTTAAACACTCCATCATATCAAAAGTCACCTGATAAAGGATAAACCTTCATAGCAGTGGGGTCAGCACTGAGTTGGTGCTACCCTGCATTGTGTTTAGGTTGACTAAAGTCTTAATGTTGCCCAACCAAAGGAGTGAAAAATTGTGAGGAAATAAATGCAAAAAAGACTGATCTTTGTTTTGAAGGAAATTTATGAAAGAAATATCAAGTTTGAATGAGACATTACCGTGTGAAATCAGGCATTTAGGTAAATATTTCCCAGTTGCCACGGGCTTGTTTTTGTTCAGTCACTCAGTGATGTCTGATTTTATGGGATGTTATGGACTTTTATCCATGGGATTGAATGAGATGAGGAGATTGTGAAGATTTTTCATAATAAAAATATGGGGAATACTGAATTTTCTAAATAAAATATCTTTTCCATAAGGCCTCTCTCCTTGGATACCTAAATTTCAGGTATCCAGGGCCTGTGGACAGTCAGTTGGTCCCCCTCTCCCTTCTTTCTTTGTGAAAGTGCTGAGAACTGTAGCTGAAACTTAAAGTTACTCAAATCTCCCCTTTGTCTGTTGCCACATCAACACTATCAGCTTCTGCTTCTCCCTCTCCCCTCTTTTCTAAAGCCACATCAGCAGTTAAATTAGGTATTAAATGAGATAATTGTGTTGGCATAGGTGAAAATTTCCCGGGGTTTGTCTAGTTTTTCATACTTAGATTGTAAGCCTGCCTCCCAACCAAGGGAGAGGAGCAATAGTGGGGAAGTGTTAGGGTATAAAAATTGTGCTTTGCTTTCTGTAAGTTGCCTCCTTCCATCAGATTCCCCAACCTGGTGGAGGGACATTCCTTTCTCTCAAGAATTGTAATAAATCATGTTTTGTTCTTATTGAGAAGCCTCTTCATTTATTTAAAATTTTTAGTAAGAGTTTTTTATCCCATACAGGGTTTTCTTAACAAAGATATTGGGATGGTTTCCTATTTTCCTTCTCCAGTGTGTTCCAATTTTACAGATGAGAAAGTGAGTTGAATATGGGTTGTGACTTCCCCAGCGTCACATAGTTAATAAGTGTTTAAGGCCATACTTGAACTCAGATCTTCCTGGATCTAAACTTGGTTTTATATCCACTGCACCACCTAAATGCTTGGTCCTGGACTAGAAAACAAACAAACAAACAAATGAAAAAAATGACCCTGGGAATATACAAAATCAAAGAGGGAGGCTACAACCATAGTCATTGTTCTCAGTAGCAGGGCTTGGATTCTGATCTGGCTTCTCTACTTCTAAATCTCATCTTCTTGCTGAGAGAAGTGATTTTTTCTATTATATTAATATCCAATTACTAAATTAAAATTGAAACTTTTTCTCTCTATTTTTTCATTGAGGGATCAGCCCTTGTAAGCCAGTCAGTCTGTGAAGGACATTGCTGATAAATGAGGTTTTTAAATCCTCAAAGATCATGCTCCTTGATCTTGGACAGGGCCCCAAATAACTAGAAGATTACATCTGCTTAGAGTATAAACAGAATGTAACATAGGTGAATTCCAGCCCTAAAGCATTAATCCTAAATGTCCTTGAAGTCTCCCCATCATGGTGTAGGTTAACCTAGCTCGTGAAGGAGATAACCAACCAGAACAGTCTGGGTAGAGAGTGATTCCTTTGTCCAAATTGCTGGAGGTAGCTGAGTTTCAGCAAAAAGCTACATTTTCAGCAGGAAGAGGTGAAGACATTTAGTCACCTCCTCATTAATTGTTCAATGCTCAGGGTTGATTTTCACTCATCAGGGTATAATAAGGCTACAAAACTAGGGTGTAGCCAGGATTCAAAGGACATTAAATGAAAAGAAGAAGAGGGAAGCTGAGGGGAGGGGATTGAAGGGAAGTGAAAGGGAGAGGAGGAAGTGAGGAGAGGAAGGGAAGAAGGAAAGAAGAAAGGAAGAAAGGAACTGTGCTGCCCACTTGGCCCATTCCAGGTGGGTCCCCAGTGGGCAGCTCGTACTACTACTCACAGAGGTTTTTGTTTGTGCTTTCACCATGACATCAGGGGATGCTCTCTCTCTCTCTCTCTCTCTCTCTCTCTCTCTCTCTCTCTCTCTCTCTCTCTCTCTCTCTCTCTTTCTCTCTCTCTCTCTCTCTCTCTCTCTCTCTCTCTCTCACACACACACACACACACACACACACACACACACGCAGAGTCATGAGGAGGAAGCAGCAATTCATCCACAAATTTAGAAAAGTCAGCAGACCACATCCTGATTGGGAAATTCAAGAAAAAAGACTGGGTGCATCTTTTTTCCAGCACAGGTTGTCATGAAGAGAAAGACAGAGACATCTGTGGGTGCTAGAATCAGGGTCTGGACAGGAATAGCCACTGTGAACTTTTCAGCTCAAGGAGAGTTTGTGCACCAGAGTGGGAAGAGTTCTCAGATAAAGCAGAGAAAGGCTGAACCTTATAAAGGACCTAGGAATGTGTATCAAGTGGCAGGTCTTTTATTAAGTACTCACTTCTAAGCCACAGATCAAGGGCATACTGAGGACAGAACCTGGGCTTAGTGGGGTTGTTCCAGAGTGAGGAGGGGTCAGTGACTCTATTCTTTGCACTGAGCAAGAAGAAAGTTGAGAAGTAGGCAGCAGCTGAGATTCCAGGAGTAATGTGGAGTCTCAGTTCCAGACTCCAGACCTCCAGCTGAGGAACAACCCTGGCAGTAATCTCAGATCAAAGCAGTCTACAATTCTGTCTCTTAAGAAGCAGACAGTTCCAGCATGCTGATGGTGGTTGAGTCCAGCAGGAGTGTCCTGAAGACTCCACACTCTACACAAGGAGAGTATTGTCCAGACATAAACCCATGTCTGGAGCTTATAGAGCTCAGAATAAGTCAGAAATAAGATTTTGTCTTTTATCAGATTACTTTGGGAGCACTGAAAGTTTGCAGGTCCTCATCTTGAGGAGATGTGCCTGAGATCCCAGAGAAACACAATACTTGCTACTCCAAGAAAGTAATAGCAAGAGCAGTGCAGACATTCCCTCCAGAAGTGTATAGAGCCTTAACACAAAGTCCAAAATCAGATAAAAAGATGAAAAGTGGGCAAAATAAAAAATAATCTTACCATTCTCAAAAATTGCTATGGTGACAGGTGCATTCAAGACCTAAACCTAGAAGGAGAGACTGACTCTAAAATAGCTTCATGTAAACCTCAAAGAAAATCACAGCTTAGGCAAAAAATTGACTAGAATTTCTTGATGATGTGAAGCAAGAGTTTGAAAACAGAGTTATAGATATTTTGACAAATGACATAAAACCCTGAAAATTGTATTCCTTGATCATTTTGGGGGTTTCCTGTGCAAACTTAAAAGGGTTTTCCTTAAATAATCACATGGGACCTGGTTCAAGTACCTCCCATTCAGGAAGTCATCTTGGCAGAAAGTCTGATCTATTGTGCTTGTAAGGACTCTTTCTAGCTTAGACATTAGTTATTTGGAGGTCCTTTCCAGCTCTGACATTCAGTGTTCTAAGATCTCTTTCAGCTGTGACAGCTCATCTTCTTAGGACCCTTCGAGATGTGACAGTCTCAGCTCCTTTTAGTTCTGGCATTCAGCATTCTGAAGGTGTTCTGAAGGTCCTGGGGTCCCTACAAACTCTGTTAGAACACTTTCTGTTCTTAACATAAGAACATACATAACATCTTAAAGAGTAGGGTATGTCTGGGTGTGCAGGCAAACTTTATCCAAGGTTTTCAGACTTCTCCTCCCCTTAAAACAAAACTCCTGATTTTTTATGTTCCAATATTCCTTCTAGGAATATTCTAACATTCTCTCAGGTCCTTCTCAGCTCTGATATTCAGTACTCAAAGTTCCTTCCGCGTCTGATATTCTAGGACCAAAGGTCAGACCCAGATATGACCTTCTATGTGTAAAGGTCCTTTCTGTCTCAGACATTCCGTTTTCTAAGTATCCTCCAGGGATTGATAGGTTTTGCTTTTCATGGGCTCTCTATAATTGATGTTCTATATTCTCAGTTACTGTCAGTTCTAACATTTTGTGTTCTACTGTCCCCTCCACTTGTGACAATATATGTTCTATAGTACTTCTCAGTTCTGACAACCTGTGTTGTAGTTTTCTTTCTCTGAATTTTCTGTCTCTGTCTTCAATAATTAGAATCATACTTGACTCACAGAATGTGTTTGGTAAGACCTCTTCATTCCCTATTCATGCAAAAAATTTCTGTAAAATTGAAGATAGTTACTATTTAGATGTTTGATAGAATTCATTTGTTAATTCATTTGTTTCTTTTATTCCCTGCATTTTCATTTATTACTTATTCCATTTCTTTTACTATGATTGGGCTATTTGAATTCTCTATATTTTGTTCTCTTCATCTGGTGTTTTATATTTATGCAAGTATTTACCCATTTATCAGATTTGTTGACCTACACCTGGACAAAAAATTGTTTCTAACCATTTCTTCCATTTTATTCTCTTTCATTTTGATTCTGGCATGTGATTTTCCTTTATAAAACATAATCAAATCAACCAATGATGGACTATTTCACTATATTTTATTTTTTAAGCAGTGCCCCCAGTTTCATCATTGCAGTTTGTGACTCTATGCCGATTATCAGGATTTCTCCTTTTTTACAACTGTTTCTTTGCTAGGACCATTTTAGGGCCGCCTGCCACGTCTATTCTTGCTCTTTGCTCCCAGTCTTTTACTGATGAAGGTGTTTACAAAGACAAAGGGACCCCCACTTAACATGAAATCAGTGATGTGGACTCCCTGGTCCCTCTCTCCTCCCTCCCTCCTGTTTCCCTCCTCCCTCCCTCTGGCTGCCCCTCCCCCACCCCCACCCTACCCTTCTCTCATCCTGGACCAGCCTCTTGGGGGTGACAGATTGGGATTGCCCCGCCCATCTCGGGTCCCGAGCTCCGCCTCTGTATGTGACTTTAGAGCAGGGTTAGTGGAAACCCTGTCCAGCCAAGGAGGGGTCGGTTCAATTAAGGGGGGCGGGATAGGGTTGCTGCTGGAGATCCTCACACCACCACTCCCCCGGTACCTCATTTTATTCCTGGACAGCTCAGACCCTCCCCCCCACCCCATTCCCTAGGTCAGCGTCGCTGAGCAGACCTGGGTTTGGGTGAAGGAGGCCCCCAGAGACCTTGTGGAGTCCATCCTCCCCTTCCCCATTCTCTGGTGCCCAGGGTCGAGTCCAGAAAGGGAAGGAGGGTAGTAGTTCTTTTGGTCCCTCAGGTCCTGGAGCAGGGAAGAGCGAATTGGGGAGAAGAGCCCCTCCCCACTCACCCCTTCTGTTTCCTGCCCTGTCATGGTACCTTTGTTTCTGTTCCTGGCTCCAAGAACGCCCCATGCGCACGTCCATAATCAGGCAGAAGGACAAGGGCGGGTCTCCATCCCCCTTTTCTCCTGCTTATTTCCATTCCCCCACCCTCATCTCCGATCCCCCAACCTCCTGAGATAAACACAACCTGTGTTTAAACAAGGAGGCATCTTCCCCTTCCCACTCTGGCTGTGTCTGAAAACGTCCTGTCTTGTTACCATCTTGCGTCCTCCCTGTGTCACAGGTGAGGAGAGGGCAGGTCATTCATGATCTCTGCACAGATCAAGTCTGAAGTCTGTCCGCGGGGCAAAACCCCCCCGCCCTTGAAGGAAATTCCTACCTCTACTATGTTGTGCCCTCTCTCAGGGACCTGGGTGCAGAAAGAGTGTGTGTATCTGTGAGACCAGGTCTGCACCCGCTCCCTATTAGACTCCTGAAAATAGGCGAAGGACAGTTCGCACCTAGGACTTTTAACCCATTAACTGGCTCGTACGACCGATTTTTAAAAACTTTTAGGAAGTTCAGTTTTAGAAGCTTACAACACAACAATAACAGAACCCTCACAATAAGTACTCAGGGTCAAGAAAGACAAATTCACCTGTTGATAAGCCCAGATGCACATTTCTTTCTGAATTTTAATCTATAACCTCTACCAAAAGAGGTAGTGGTATGATTTATCTTCATTCCTCTCAACTTTAGATTTACCTTTGCATTAATAAAAATTCTAAAATCTTTCCAAAAAATGTCTCTACTGTGTTATTTTTGTGTAAGTTATTCTTCACATCACTCTTCATCACATCATAGTGATCAGTTTCCTCAGGAACTGTCCATTTTGTCTTACCTTCTGACGCAGTAATAATATTCCATTATATTCATATTGCCATAATTTGCTCATTTCTCATTAAATGGCCACCTCCTTAGTTTTCAGCTTGCAGCTACTATAAAAAGAGCTGCTATAAATACTTTGGGCTTATGAAAGATACTTTTGCAATATTCTTAGTATTGGTATTGTTGGTTAAAAGGATATTCACTGTTTAATGCTTTGCAAATATGTTTCTAACTTGCTTTCCAGAATTGCAAGAATAATTCACATCAGTAATGATTCACTAGTATACTTTTTTTTTTTTGCACAGCCTCTCTAACCTTTTTTGTTTTCCATACCCTGGTGGGTGGGAGGTGGAATCTCAGAGTCCTTTTAATTAGCATTTAAAAATATTAGTAATTTGAACATTTTATCACATGATCTTTGACAGTTTCTTCCTTTGAAAATTGCCTGTTGTCAATTCATGTATTGGACAATAGTTCTCCTTGATAGAAATTTGAGTCACTCTTTCAATAAACATTTACTGAAGATCTACAAGGTGCCAGATACTGTCCTAAGCTCGGAGGATGCAAAGACAATCCCTGATCTCAATGATCTCAGAATCTAATGGAGACCACATGCAATATACCAACGAACTACTTACAGGATAAATAGGAAATAATTAAAAGGGAGAATGTGATAGAATTTAGACTGATAAAGACTTCCTGTAGAAGGTGGAACTCAAGGGAAGATGATAATTTAGAATTTAACTAGTTGACAAGAGATCAAAATGGAGAGGGGAGCCAAGTGCAGCTAATGCATGGATTATGACCTAGGAATGAACTAAGGGAATGAAGGATTAGGGACTGTGATAGGCTTGGGGTTGCAAGGCAGTGGGAGAGGTAGAATGACAGCACATTTTGATGAGATGAGGGCATTTCATAGTTCTTGAACATGCAAGTGTATTATTTGTGGGTGATGGCAAGATAAAGGGTATGATTTTCGTTGGTCATGTGAAATGAGTAAGCTGAAGAGTCATTCTTGACATTTTGTTGCTCTAAATGACTTTCATAATTATTTTTGAATGCCGTAAAATAATGCTTCAGTAATTTGGTATTCAAAGATTCAAAGATTTGATATTTAGTAATTTGATATTCAAGAAGTCGATTAATTCTAATTGTTCTTTTTCTTTTTTCTTTTTTATTAGGTTATTTGTTCTACAGTGTGTTCTACCATCAGTTCCATATATCTTAGTTTTTTCTCCTCCCTCCCCCTATTCTTCTCTACCTCCCCACTCCCTCCCTGAAATGGCACAAAGTTTTATATAGGTTGTATTTTATCCATGGAGGCATTCAAAGATGTAAACTTACCCTAAGAAATACTTTTGCAGTATCCCATGAGATTTGGTAGGCTGTCTCATTATTGTCATACTCTTGAATGAAGCTGTTGATTGTTTCTATGATTTGTTGTTTAACCCACTCCTTCTTTAGGATTAGATTATTTAGTTTCCATTTAATTTGTGGTTTATCTTTCCATGACCTTTTATTACACATAATTTTATTGTATTGTGATCTGTGAAGGAGGCATTGACTATCTCTGCCTTTCTTCACTGGATTGTGAGGTTTTTATGCCCTAGAACATGGTCAATTTTTGTATATGTGCCATGTAGTGCTGAGAAAAAGGTATATTCCTTTCCATCCTCATTCAGTTTTCTGCAAAGATCTATCATATCTACATTGTCCAGAGTTTGATTCACCTCCTTAAATTCTTTCTTGTTTATTTTGAGGTTAGATTTATGAAGTTCAGAGAGGGGGAGGTTGAGGTCCTCCACTAGTAGACTGTTGCTGTCTATTTCTTTCTGTAAATCACTTAATTTCTCCTCTAAGAATTTGGATGCTATATCACTTGGAACATATATGTTTATTAATGATATTGCTTCTTTGTTTATGGTACGTTTTAGCAGGATATAGTTTCCTTCCTTATCTCTTTTGCTTAGATGTATTTCTCCTTTTCCTTTGTCTGAGAGTGGGCTTGCTACCTCTGCTATTTTTACATCAGCTGAAGTACAATATATTCTCCTTCAACCTTTTACCTTTACCTTGTGTGTATCCCCCTATTTCAAATGTGTTTCTTATGAAAAACATATTGTTGGATTACGGTTTTTAATCCATTCTACTATCGTCTGTTTTGTGGGATAGTTCATCCCATTCACATTCACAGTTATGATTACTATCTGTGTCTTTCCCTCCATCCTCTTTCCCACCCTTTTGTGCTTTTAGTTCTCCCCTCTCCCTTCCCTTCCACAATAGCGTTTAAGTTTTTGATCACCAGCTCCTGTAGTCTTCCCTTCCTTCTTTCAGCTCCCCTCCCTTTTACTCTCCTTTACCTTTACTACTTCCTCCCTCCTTTTTAGTCTCGAGCTAGTTAGATTTATTTACTTATGTTTGTTATTCCCACCTTGAACTCAATCAGATGAGAGTAAATATAAAGCAATGCTCATCTCTCTACCCTCTTTGCCTCTACTGTTATATAATTTTGTGCTACCTCTATTGTTATATAATTTTGTGCCTCTTCCTGTGATGTAATTTGCCATTTTCCACCTCCTACTTTCACATCTCCCGTTACAATCCCTTCACATCCTTAAATCACATTTTATTATCACATCATTTACTTTATATCCACTCCCTCTATCTATGCATGTCCCTTTTATATTTCATAATAAACATACATTTATCAAGATTAATAAGTAACATTTTATAGGGATATAAACAGTTTGCCCATATTGAGTAACAAGTTTGTTTTCCTTTACTCCCCTTTTCCTTCTATTCCTCTTTTGATACCTGCGTTTGAAGATCAAATTTTCTATTGAGTTCTGGCCTTTTCAGGCCTTCATCAGGAAGGTCTGGAAATTCCTCATTTCATTTAATGTCCATCTCCTTGCCTGAAACATTATGTTCAACTTTGTTGGGTAATTGGTCCTTGGTTGTAGCCCCAGCTCCTTTGCCTTACAGAGTATCATACTCCAATTCCTTCAGCCTTGTAATATGGAAGCTGCAAGGTCCTGACTGTAGCTCCTCGATATTTAAATGGTTTCTTTTTGGCTGCCTGTAGTATTTTCTCCTTTATCTGATAGTTCCAGAATATTATTCCTTGGTGTTTTTAGTTTAGGATCCCTTTAAAGATGTGAACAGTGGATTCTTCCAATGATTATTTTGCCCTCTGGATCTAGGACTTCTGGGCAGTTTCCCTTGATGAATTCTTGGAAGATATTGCCCAGGCTCTTTTTTTTCATCATGGATTTCTGGTAGACCAATAATTCTACATTTTCTCTCCTCTATCTATTTTCCAAGTCAGTTTTTTTCCAATTAGATATTTTGCATTTTCTTCTATCTTTCCATTCTTTAGATTTTGTTTGACTGATTCTTGATGTCTCATAGGGTCACTTCTACGTGCCCAATTCTCATTTTTATTAAATTGTTTTCTTCAGTTAACTTTTGCATCTCCTTTTCCATCTGTCTAATTATTCCTTTTAAGGAACTATTTTCTTCAGTTAGTTTTTGTACTTCTCTTTCCATCTGTCCAATCTTCCCAGTTAGGTTTTGTATTTCCTTTTCCATTTGTCCAGTTTTCCATTTTAAGGAGCTATTCTCTTCAGTGAATTCTTTTTGCATACTTTTAAAATCATTAGCCAGTATTTCTTCTATTTCTCTAATTTGACTTTTAAAATCCTTCCTCAGCTCTTCCAAGAGTGCACTTTGTGCTTGAGACCAGTTCATGATCCCTTCTGAAGTTTCAGATGGGAGTACAGTCCTTGTCCCCATACAAAGATGCTATGGTCTTTTCTTTCCTGATTTTCTTCTTACTTATGAGGATGAAAATCACCCTTTTCCTGGTTTTTAAAGTAGATCTCTGCTTGTAGGGCATAAGGGGCCCTGTTCCACAGTTCTTGAGGCTTTGTGTGTTGTGGCCTCTGGTTCTTTCAGCAAGAAGCTAAAATGTTGCAGCTTACCTGGTGCTGATCTGGCTGATGTGATAAAGCAGAGGCCAGTTGAAGTCTTTTTGTGTTTCCCCAGATTTACGCTGGAGCTGGTGTGTTAAGTGTGGAAGAGGGGTGGTCTGGCCACAGGAGGTCTCCTCTGTTGAGCAAGATCATAGGCAAGCTCAGTGGCTAGTGATCTCAGCTGCCCTAGTGTCTTCCCAATTCCCCTGGAGTACTGAGGATGGGATCCTGGTGTTGGTGGTTGTTGGGCTCCACACCCCTGGGGTTCCAGATCTCCTTCCAGTTTGCTGAGGTAAGGCTGTCTGGGACAGATCAGGTTCTGCACTGGTCCTCTTCAGCCACAGCAAGAGAGACCCTCCTTAGTGATTTTCCTTGCCTCTACATGCTAACAGATTTTTTGCCCCTTCTGCTGATCCCACTGTTCCAGGATTTTTCTGGAGAAGTATTTTATGGCTCTTTAAAGGTCAACAAGGGGAGCCAGAGAGAGCCCTTACTGATCACTCCACCATTTTGACTCCTGGAAGTTCAAGTAGGCAACTTGCAGACATTTTGTCTGTGGACTGATAGTGTCAGGAGCAGCCACTGGAGATACCTGGGGCTTCGTGACTCTCGCTAGATTGGTTCCACTGGACTCTGTTCCTGGACTGATATGCCCGAGATCCTGCAGTGCAGCTGCTGACTCAGACTACCTGCGGCTTCCTGCTCATCTCTGCTGTGGCAGGGACATGCTAGTACAGTCTGTCCACTGTGCACTGTGTTCTCCTGCAACCCTGTGAAACATATCCTTCCCCTCGACCTTCCAGTCTGTCCTGGGTTGTGTATCTGCCACAGTCTGTCCCCTATTGTATTCTGTCCCTCCAAAATTTGGTCATATTCTCTTTTTAGAGATATCTGAATTAGTTTGTCTAAGAGCTTAGGAGAGTAGTTCGTCTCATTCCACCATCTTGGCTTTGCACACCTGTTATTTTTCTTATATTCACACAGCCTATTCATGAGCACTTAAAAGTTCTTCTTTTATTTAGGGCTATCTTTATTTCTGTAAAGAAAGTTTAATAGTTGGATATAGTTCCTGGATTGTTTTAAAGACTGTAGCCCTTTTGAATGGAATTTCTCTTTCTATTTTTTCTCTTTGATTTCCACATTGAAATACTGCCAGTTTGCAGGAGTTTATTTTGTATCTTTAAACTTTGTTGAATTTATTTAATGACTCTGTAGGATTTTCTAAATAAATTTTCTTATCATCTGCAAAGAACTATGATTATGTTTCTTCTTTACTTATTCTTATTTCCTCATCTAGTCTTTCTTGTCTTATTGCTATTAGTAGCACTTCTACAACGATAATTAATAGTAGTGATGATGATACACATCTTTGCTTTACTGTACCCCTTATCTTATTGGAAAGGCTTCAAACTTTTCTCTAGGAAGTTAACGTCTGCTCTTGATTTTAGATTGATCATATTTACTATTAGATAAAGTTCAATTTATTCATATTCTAGTGTTTTTACAAGAAAGAGTTTTAAATTTTGTTGAAAGCCTCTTCAGTATTTAGAACTATAATCATGTGTTTTTAAAATTATTTAATTAGATGGCAGAGTAAAGATAGGAACTTTTCTGAGCTCTCCCCCACATCCCTCCAAATATCTTTAAATATGATTCTAAATTCTAGAGCAGCAGGACCCACAAAAAGATGAAATTAAACAAATTTCCAGCCCAAGACAATTTAAAATTTCATCAAGAAAGGTCTATTGCCTCATGGTGAGAGATGAATGCAGTCCAGCCCAAGCCATGTGCTGAAGTTTCATGGGGCATGAAGGTAGGGCATGAGCAAGGAGAGTGCAAAGAGGCTGGGAGACTTGGGATTATGGGTTACTTGGCTTGATGCTGTTTGCTAACAGTGCACATTAGTGTACAGAGATTCTGGATTAGAATGGGCCTTCGACCTTGGCTGCTAGAACCCTATACATGCCAATAAAACAAGAAACAAGTTAAGTTAGAAAAGCACATTTTGTTGAGAACATGGAATGTGAACCACAGGCAGAGCTGAACTAGCCTAGGTTTTCTCTCCCTTTTTGAAGTGGAGTCAGGCCACAAGATAGCTGCAGCAAAGGCCCATTCCCAGAAAACCTGGAGCAGGCCTCAAAGGGACTGAGTCACAGGCAGTAGTGGTGATTTCCAGACCTTTCAGCCCAAAGACATCAAAGACAACTTAGAAGATTGGCATGAAAAGTCTGTCGAATCTGGTTGAGAATGGAGCACAGTCCAACACAGGCACCAGCACAGACCCAGCCCCAGCAAACCAGGATCTAGCCTTGGGAGTGAATGAATCAGCAGTAGCAGCAGTGGCTGCTACCAGAGCTCTCAGCCCATAGACAGCAAGGGGGCCAAACAAATGGTCAAAAGAAGACTTCAGAGGTCTCTTTGCTAACACTGAGGCAGGATTCTGTTACTTTGCCCTTACTTGGATCTGGGTCTAGGGCAAAGAGGAGCACTAGCATAGCAGAGCTTGCTGCCACAGTGGAGGGGGGATATTCCTCACAGTTTCAGGACAGAAAAGACTCACAGACCAGAGCACAGACCAGAAGAGGAACAAACACCTCTCCTTAGGTCACACCACCGTGGAATAAGTGAAAATTTGCAGATCCTTAGAAGCATCTCTGAAAATAGCTGCACAAAACCCCTGAAGTTTGGGGCAATGCACCCTCCACCCTGAGAGCAGAACCCTACTATAGCATAGAATAAAAAGTCAAGTAATATGCTGAGAAAATGAAAAAAAACAACAAAATAAAACTCTGATTATTGAAAGTTACTATGGTTACAAGGAAGATCAAAATATACACTCAGAAGAAGACAACAAAGTCAAAACTCTGACATCCAAAGTCTCCAAGAAAAACAAAAATGTGAATTGGACTCAGGCCATTGAAGAGCTCAAAAAGCATTTTGAAAATCAAGTAAGAGAGGCACTAGAAAAAATTTGGAAGAGAAATGAGAGTGATACAAGAAAATCATGAAAAAAAGTCAACAGTTTGATAAAGGAGACACAAAAAGTACTGAAGAAAATAAAACCTTAAAAAACAGACTAGACCAAATGGCAAAAGAGATCTAAGTAGCCAGTGAGGAGCAGAATGCTTTGTAAAGCAGAGTTGGCTAAGTGGGAAAGGAGGTCCAGAAGCTCACTGAAGAAAATAATCCCTCAAAATAATGACTTTGTGAGAAATAGAGAAATTATAAAACAAAATTGAAAGAATGAAAAAATAGAAGACTATGAAATATT
Source organism: Bettongia penicillata ogilbyi (assembly GCA_023548195.1). Lineage (NCBI taxonomy): Eukaryota > Metazoa > Chordata > Mammalia > Diprotodontia > Potoroidae > Bettongia > Bettongia penicillata. Next base: position 299,691 of record JAJHZJ010000172.1, read on the forward strand.
TCATAGGAAAAACAACTGAACTGTAAAATAGATACAAGATAGATCATTTAAAAATTATTGGACTACATGAAAGCTATGATCAAAAAAAAAAACTAAACTAGGTATCATCTTGCAAGAAATTATCAAGTAAAACTACCCTGATATTCCAGAACCAGAGGGTAAAATAGAAAAGGAAAGAATCCACTGATTGTCTCCTGAAAGACATCCCAAAAGAAAAACTCCTAGGAATATTGCAACCAAATTCCAGAGTTCCCAGGTCAAGGAGAAAATATTTCAGGCAGTCAGAAAGAAATAATTCAAGTATTGTGGGAACACTATCAGGATAACACAAGATTTAGCAGCTTCTATGATAAGGGATTGGAGGTCTTGGAATATGATATTCCAGAAATCAAAGGAGTTAGGATTAAAACCAAGAATCACCTACCCGGAAAATCTGAGTGTAATCCTTCAGGGGAATTTTGACATTCAATGAAATGGAGGAATTTCAAGTATTCCTGGTGAAAAGACCAGAGCAAATAGAAAATCTGACTTTCAAATACAAGAATCAAGAGAATTATAAATAGGCAAACATGAAATGGATATTGTAAGGGTCTTAATAAGATTTAATTGTCTACATTCCTATGTAGTAAGATGATATTTGTAACTCATAAGACTTTTCTCATTATTAGGGTAGTTAGAAGGAGTATATATAGGCAGAGGGCATAGGCATGGGTTTGCATATGAAGGGATAATATCTACAAAAAATTAAGGGATGAGAAAGAGGAATGCACAGGGAGAAAGAGAAATACAGAGGTAGAGTGGGGTAAATTATCCCACATGAAAGAGGCAAGAAAAAACTTTAATGTGGAGGGGAAATGGGGGGAGATGAAGGGGAGTGAGTGAACCTTACTCTCATCAGAATTTTCTCAAAAAAAGAATAATATATACACACAATTGGGCATAGAAATCTATCTTACCCTACAGGAAAGTAGGAGGGGAAGGGGATAATAGCAGGAGGGAGCAATGATAGAAGGGAGGGCAGATTCTGGGAGGGTGTAGTCAGAAACAAAACACTTTTGATGAGGGACAGGGTGAAAGGAGGGAGACAATAGAATAACTGGGGGTTGGGGAGTAGGGGAGATAGGATGGAGGGAAATACAGTTAGCAATAGTACCTGTGGAAAAAAAATTGAAGTAAGTTTCTCTGATAAAGGCCTCATTTCGCACACATACATAGAATTGTGTCAAATTTATGGAAATAAGAGCCATTTCCCAATTGTTAAATGAGCAAAGGATATGACCAGCTTTCAGATGAAGTAATTAAAGCTATCTAAAAATCATATAAAAATACTGTAACTTATTACTGATAGGAGAAAAGCAAATTAAGATAATTCTAAAGTACTCTCTCATATCTATTAGGTTGGCTTATAGAACAGAAAAGGTAAATGACAAATGTAGTAAGGGACTTGGAAAAAATGAGACATTAATACACTGTTGGTGGAGTTTTGAACTGATTCAACCATTCTGTAGAGCAATTTGGAATTATGTCCTAAGTACTATAAAACCATGCATACATACCCTCTGACCTAGCAATACCACTACTAAGTTTGTATCCCAAAAGAGGTAACAAGACAAAACAAAACAAAAGGTCCTATATATACAAAAATATTTATAGCAGCTCATTTTGGGGATGAAGAATTGAACATTCAGGGGATGCCCAACAATTGTGGAATGACTGAACAAGTTATGATATGGATGATTACAATGGATTACTATTGTACTATAAGAAATGATGAGCAGGATGCTCTCAGAAAAAAACCTGAAAAGACTTGCATGGACTGATGCAAAGTGAAATATGTTCTGCACAAAGTAATAGCAATATTGGATGATCAGCTGTGAATGACTTCACTATTCTCAGTAATACACCTATCCAAGACAGCTCTGAAGGACTTACGATGATAAACGCTATCCATCCCTAGAGAAAGAACTGATAGTTTCTGAATACAGATTGAAGCATACTTTTTTACTTTTTTTTTCTTGAGCTTGTTTTGTTTATGTTTTATTTCACAGCATGACTATTATGGCTATGTTGTGCATTTGACCACACATATAACCTATGTTGAATTGATTGCTTTCTCGATGAGGGGAAGTGAGGAGGGAGAAAGGGAGAGAATTTGAAACTCAGAGTTTTAAAAATCAATGTTAAAGATTGTTTTTGCATACTACTGGGCAAAAATAAAATACTTATAATAAATTGTATAATTAAGGTGATTTATTATCTTTGATATTTGACATATTGACTTGTAATTCTCTCTCTACTTTTTATTCAGTTTTGTTATCAAGACCTATTGATGTCATAGAAAGAGTTTGGAAGGCTGTTACCATTTTCTGTTACTGTATACGTTTGTGCAACATCAGACTTTCTTTAAAAATCTGACTAAATTCTCTTGCAAATCCATCTACTCCTGTAGTTTTTTTCCCCTTTGAGATTTCATTTATGGTTTGTTCAGTTTCTCTTTCTGAAAATATTCCTTGACAAAATACAGCACAAATTCCTATTGGTTGTTGCCCTTCGCCTTCACAGAGAACCAAAACGACATCACCATGATAAAGTGAAATTTCAGTGTGTCTGACTGTGGCTGATTAGACCAATATGAGCTCAGAATGGTCTACCACAGGTTGGGCACAGATAGTCCATGGGAATGTTTGAGGTGACTATTCAAAATTTGCACATAATACCTTTACTTTGTGCTGTCTCAACTCTGTTTTGCCCAAAGAGTACAACATCCTTTCTGATGTGAGCAGGACATGCTGAGAGGTCCTGTGCCATTGTCTCCCTTGTTGCACACTCAAATCCAAAGTTCTTGAGAGAGACCTTGAGAGTGTCCTTGTATCGCTTCTTCTGATCACCATGTGATCGTATGCTTCATGCGAGTTCTCCATAAAATAGTCTTTTTGGCAAGCATACATTTTGCATTCGAACAACGAGGCCAGCCCATGGGAGTTGCGCTCTCTGAAGCATAGTTTGAAAACTTGGCAGTACAACTCGAGCAAAGGACTTCAGTGTCTGTTACCTTATCCTGCCAGGTGATCCTCAGAATTTTCCTAAGACAGTTCAGATGGAAGAGATTCAGTTTCTGGTATGGTATAGTGCTGGTAGACTGTCCATGTTTCACAAGCATATAACAATGAGGTCAGCACAACAGCTCTGTAGACCTTCAGTTTGGTAATCAGTCTGATATCTCTTCTCTCCTAAACTTTTCTTCGGAGCCTCCCAAACACTGAGCTAGCTCTGCAATGTGTACTTCGTTGTAATGTGTACATCCCTGGAAAGTACACTACGGTAAGTGAACTTATCCACATCATTCAAAACTTCTCCATTTGTTGTAACCAATGGTTCCACGCATAACTGGTGTAGGGGTGGCTGATGGAGCACCTGTATTTTCTCAGTGTTAATTATTAGGCCAAAATTAGCACAGGCAGCAGAGAACTGATGCATACTTTGTTGCATCTCAACTTCAGAGGCTGCATTGAGTGCACAATCATCTGCAAGCAAAAAAAATATGCACCAACACTCCCTCCACTTTGGTCTTGGCTTGTAGCCTTTTCAAATTGAAGAACTTACTATCAGTACGGTAGTACCAATTCCTATTAAAAACACTAGAAATTATAGGAATAAATGAAACTTTTCTTAAAATGATAAATAGTATCTATCTAAAACCAAGAGCAAGTAAGAGGGATAAATTAGAAACATTTTCGTTAATATAAAGGGTGAAACAAGTATCATTACCATCATTGGTCAGTATTATACTAAACAGGCTAGCTATAGCAATAAGACAAGAAAAAGAAGTTGTTTGAACTAGCTTTTCTGATATTGGACTATTTAAACAAACTATTTCTTTTTTTTGTTTATCAGTTTGAAAAAGTAATTCTTCTATGAGTGCCCTAAGGCCATGAAACTCCATTGCCAGAAGGATATCTACATTGACTCCATTGTACCATGCTCTGGACAGCTCTTATCTCAGGTTGTTTGAATTTCATCTGGTGTCTCCCAAGGTCCTATGTGGTGAAAGACACATGCCAGACAACTCTTCTGTGGGGAAAGCCACATCCCAGGGAGAGGTGATAGCAGAAGCTGAGGGCCCACTTACTATTGTGGTAGTTTCCCTGCTTTCATATTTGTTTCTTCTCCCATTCTCTTCTCTTGTAGCCCTACTGTCAGTGAGATTCATCAAATTTTCCAGTAAGTCCTTAGGTTCAGGGAAAATGCTCCCTGCCTGCAGCTTATTGGTTCCAATCGCCATCAGTATCTGCTCTTTCATGGCTACCCTCAGTAAGTCTACTAATAAGGCTACCCTCAGGACATCGTTCTTAAATAACAAGAGCTGTATCTATAAATTGCTGAATGCCTAATCACGGTTTGCTTTCATTTTCCTTAAGTGTGTGACTCAGCTTTTCTGGGACTGTTATAATCACTAGGGGGATCTTGAAAATGAAGGAAGGTATGTGATTGTAAAGAGTGTTCTCTTCTGGACCAGGGGACCAGGTGCTTGCAAGGAGACCCATGTGACCAAGTCTAGCCCGAGTTAGTTGCTTGTCTATGTTTGAGACCTGGTTATCATCTCAATTGATTTGCTTTTGGATGGTCCTGGAATTTTCAGCAGGCCCACAGTTCTGACAGATCCTACTGAAATGGAAAGCTTTTGAATGTAGTTCCTCGTGACTGTTCTGTATCTGACTACAGGGAACCAGAGAAGTTATGACCACTGATGAATCTTTGGGCTTCAACAACTCAGAAAACCTTCTACTGCACCCACAAGCTATCTTTTCCAAGATAGTTAGTCATTTTAGCTGGAGGCTACAGAGAATTCCAGGAGAGAAAATGCAAGATGAATTTCTGAACAACGAAAACCTCAAAGGGACTTGTAAGATCATCTAGTGCATGAAGTTGAAAAATGAGGAAAATTAAGGAAAATGAAAAGAGCCTGTGATGGAATACTGTTAAGTCCCAGGAACATAGGAAAGATTCAGGCATGAGCGTTGCAGCACACATGTTTGAGAGCATGTCTGTGACGAACAACTCCCAGTCGTCCCCCCCCCTCCCAAACACACCCTCACACCTCGACTGGATCTAAGTCAACACTGGATATTATTAGTTCCTTTCTGCCAAAGACCTTAAGCAGTGACATCTTGTACTTGACATAATTTTCTCCCATCACCATAAAGACAGGCTATACACCTTATGAAGCCAGGTGAACAGATGAGATGACCTCTAGATTTTTATTTCTAAAATTGATGATGTGCCTTTAGGGTTAGGGTTTTCTCCCTGTTTTTCAATTTTAATCAATTGGAAAAAAATGTAGCTACATTAGTCAGAGCTGTCTCTTCCCCTGTTTTGTACGGTGCTACGTGTCCTGTTAGCATTTAATAACCCAGAAATTGTGTTAGTGCAGAATAGCTAGGGACTGTTTGGCTTGGTGCTATCATCATTCCCTATATCAACCTTTGTCAGTACCTATGAAGGTTATCCCATTGAATCGGTGGGGCATTTCCTTTCTGTCTCATGCTTTTCTCTTTCATTTCTGTCACAATTGAAATTAAAGTAAACTGAGGCACAATATTCCCAGTATGGTAAATTTATTTATAATTACCCATGAAAGGGGTCTTCTGATTCCTCAGTCAACCAAAAGACTACGACATAGGACTACTAGGCTTCTTACAGTTTTTGAGAAGTACAAGAGAAAAAAGAAAAGGAAGCATCACAGATTAAAAAAAATAACGATTGGTTACAACATCTTAAGTATCATAGATGATGAAAAGCAGTATAACTGGCAGGATATTTAGGGCCAATACAACCTCTCCTTCCATCCTGCTGTCAGGAAGGGTTGATTGCTAGGGTCTATTTGCTTGTTAGTTGAATAGAAATAACAGAATTCTTGGTGCCTGCTTGTGTTCTGCGAAGCTTGTTAGTAAGATAATAGATCTCCCTTCATTTTACATGGATGTACAAGGCTGTACAGGGATAAAGTGTTCCTTTTAGGTAAGATAATTGATAGGACAATTGAATTTTAAACTTAACTCAGAGAAGAAAACTGAACTTCTGGAATCATGAACTTCTGAACTTAACTCGGAAACAAAGAAATATGGCTTGCACAGCTATAGAATAGAAATAGTTACAGAATAGAATTAAATATAAAATAATAAATCAGAATTCAATCTTCTCAGTTTCCCCCTTTGATCAATGCCTATCTCCCATGGATCACTTATCTATAAGTTAATTCTATAAGATTTTTAATACGGTCATCAGTAGGACACGCTAACCAGATTTTTCTGGTGCTAGTTCAGAACAGGTTTTAAAACAACAGCTAAGGCAAAGTTTAAAAAGAATAATTAGATAGAGCACATTGAGGGTTCATTTACAAAGCATGGATAACAGGCTAGTTTCCTGTAGCCAGGTGAACCAAAAGAAGGGATTGCACAAGGGGTTACTTGAGGGAGATAGTTGCTTGTCTGCTATAACTTATTGGATCTTATGTAAGCTTTTCACAGTTTCCCTTGACCAGCTATTAGAAGAACAAGATTGATTAATCATAACACAAGTCATAATAAGAATGCCTAAAATTATGGAAGGGATTTATTGTTAGAGGGAAAAATTTACATGTTGTCAAGTTAACCAAGAAAACTCAAAACACACATACTATGAAACAAAAAACCAAGTAATATAATAATGATTATTGGTATCAACTAATTTAAAGTCTCCTTATAACCTGGTAACCCATTCCCAATGTTCATTTGATCAGCATACTTTATCTTGGATCCAAATGCCCATGTGGTTATCTGATACTTGGAAACATCTTCTCTTGGAAGCTCTGTAATAGACTTGTTATCAGGGCATCTCTGAAGAAAGCTCATCTTCAGTAGTTTTATTTCTCTGATTCTAAGTCATTTGCAGAGATTTTTAGGTAATTCTGATAAAATCTGCCAGTTAGAAGACTCAATATAATTTAACCTTCTATATTTCACTTTTCTAATAGCTAATTCATCAAGTGAAAGCCAGTTCAAAGCTTATGATTCCAATCCTATGAACAACAACAGAGCTATAAGAAGAACATCAAATTAGGAACCCATAGTTCATTTGAAAAGTGAGAGAATTTAAGTTTTTACACATCCCTTGTTGTTTCTATCTTTATCTAAACCCTGTACCTAGACATATGTATATAGACACTGCCAACAACAGGATAAAGGAAGAATTTAAAAAAAGAATTTATGAGGCTTTTACTTGTAAAATGAGCCCTTCTGATAAAACAAAGTAATTTAACATTCAACAAAGTAGACATATAAGCTAAGGTTAACATTGCTTTTCTAAACTGGCATTGACTCCATTATCATTCAGCTTTTGAAGACTGGCATTATTTTATTTCATTATTTTGGTTTTTGAACCACATAAATGGAAAACTTCACTTTTACCACTTACAACTGCCGTTTGAAGTAGGTTAGGAATTATGTTGATATATTTAAGAAATAAAAATTTAAAACACTAAATATTTTAAAGTAACAGAGAAGACAGAACTCTGGAAACTTTTTTTTTTTTTACCACATCAGCTCTGGATTTACAATCACAAAGTAAAAGTTTCAAATTTCCCAGAGGCCACATATTCCCAGTACTTCATATTATAGAGCCCACTACTCTTAATTAGTCTACTGGCAGATATTTAAAGTGGAAATATTGTATTCTCATACCCTCTTTAGGGTCCATGAAGATATTATATTTCTCAATAAAAACTAAAATATACTCTTAAAATTTCTAATATTTTATTTTTTGCCAATTAGAGGTAAAAACAATTTTTGCCTTCATTATTTTTTATAATATTCACTTCCAAATTCTCTCCCATTCTCCCTCCCCTTCCTAATCACTGAGTAGGCAAGCAACTTGATAAAGGTTGTACCTGTACAGTCATTCAAAACTTATTTTCATATTGGTGATGTTGTTAAAGTAAACACAGACCAAAAAAAATTAGAAAAAATAGCATTTTTAAAAAGGTATGTTTGGAGGCAGAGTCAAGAGAGCAGAACAGAAGGACAGACCTACTCCTGCTCTCCACAGCCCATAAAATGCCCGCAAAAAATTAGCCTAAACTAATTCTACAGAAGAAGAAGTCATAAAACAACAGAGTGAAAGAGATTCCCAGCCCAAGATAGCCTGGAAGGCCAAGAGGAAGTGCCTATCACACTGGGCTCAGAGCAGAGTGCGGTCCAGCCTGGGTTGCGTGGCACAGCACAGACAGGACTGGAACAAGCTCCAGGATCCGGAATCGTGGGTAGTAGCAGTGTATCCTAGATTTTCCAACGCACAAACGCCAAAGATAGCTTCAAAGGTTAGTAAGAAAACTCTTTCACCTGGATGAAAAGGGAGCTTGAACTGGCCCCACCCCTGGCTCCAAGGTAGCAGCAGCTTTCACTTTTGGAGCCCTCAGCCTAAAGAACCTGGAGGAATCGAGCAGGTGATCGAGGTCTCAGTTCTGAGTGGCAGTCCTGGGGTGAGGAGGAGTGCTGCCATGGTAAAGCTGGTGGTAGCTATGAAGAGGAAATGCTATTTGCAGATCCTGGGCAGAAAAGAGTGCTTGTGGTTGCTCACAGACCAGAGCACAGGGGAGGAGAGGAGTAAAATCCTTTCCTTTGATTGTGCCACCTTGGAGGAACTGAGAACTTACAGGTCCCTCGAGTATACCTTTCACTTAACAAAGGACACAAAAGTGAAGTAACTGGCTGGGAAAATGCCCACAAAAAGAAAAAAATAAGACAATAGAAGGTTACTATCTTGGTGAAAAGGTATTTTCATCAATCTGTTTGGATGAGGAAGAACAAAACATACCATTAGAGGAAGACATAAAAGTTAAGACTTCTACATCCAAAAATTCCAAAAATATTCCTCAATGGTCTCAGGTTATGGAAGAACTCAAAAAGGATTTTGAAAATCAAGTAAGAGACGTGGAGGAAAAATTGGGAATAGAAATTAGAGTAATGCAAGAAAACAATCAAAAACAAATCAACAGCGTGCCAAGGGAGACCCCAAAAATGTTGAAGAAAATAACACCCTTAAAAGCAGACTAACCCAAATGGTAAAAGAGGTCCAAAAAGCCAATGAGGAGAAGAATTCTTTAAAAAACAGAATTGGTCAAAGGCAAAATGAGGTTCAAAAATTCGCTAAAGAAAACACTTCCTTAAAAATTAGAATGGAGCAGATGGAAGCTAATGACTTTATGAGAAACCAAGAAATTATAAAACAAAAAAAAAAGGAATGAAAAAATAGAAGACAATGTGAAATATCTCATTGGAAAAACAACTGACCTGAAAAACAGATCCAGGAAAGACAATTTAAAAATTATGGGACTACTTGAAAACCATGATCAAAAAAAGAACTTAGTCATCATCTTGCAAGAAATTATCAAGAGAAACAGCCCTGATATTCTAGAACCAGATGGTAAAATAGAAATGGAAATAATTCACTGGTCACCTCCTGAAAGAGATCCCCAAAAGAAAACTCCTAGGAATACTGTAGTCAAATTCCAAAGTTCTCAATTCAAGGAGAAAATGTTAAAAGCAGCCAGAAAGAAACAGTTCAAGTATTGTGGAAAAACAATCACGATAATGCAGGATTTAACACCTTCTATACTAAGGGATCTAAAGACTTGGAATATGATATTACAGAGGTCAAAGGATCTAGGATTGAAATCAACAAAACTGAGTACAGCACTTCAGGGGGGGAAATGGAATTTCAACCGAAATAACGGACTTCCAAGCATTCTTGTTGAAAATAGCAGAGCTGCATAGAAAATTCATCTTTCAAATAAAAGAATCAAGAGAAGCATGAAATGGAAAAACAGGGAAGAAAAGCCTTAAGGATCTCATTAAAGTTGAAATGTTTACATTCCTACATGGAAAGATGTTATTTGTAATTCATAAGACCCTTTTACTAGGGAAGTTAGAGGGAATACACACACACATACACACACACACACACACACACACACACACACACACACACACACACACACACATATATATATATATATATATATATATATATATATATATATACACATACATATATTGGGGGTGGATATGTATGTATGTGTGTGCATTCCTCCTTCATTGCTGAAGAAGATCATGCCATCAGAGAAGTAATAACATGACTTGTACTTGACTTTGTTTTTTAAGTGAGGGAGGGTTGTGCAGGTCACTAGCCTCACTTCTCCTCTGGAGTCATCTGAATCCAGTGACCGGATATTCATCAGGATGACTGAAGATGACCCAGGATGAGATAATTGGGGTTATGTGGCTTGCCCAAGGTCACACAGCTAGTATCAGGTGTCTGAGGTGAGATTTGAACTCAGGTCTTCCTGACTCCTGCACTGATACTCTATCCACTGCACCACCTAGCTGCCCCATGTATGTGTGTATTAAATATGTGTAGGTATGGGGGCGGAGCCAAGATGGCGGAGTAGAAGGAAGCACATTTACGAGCTCCAACCCACAGCCCATAGAATTAATGTAAAAAGAGATCCGCATAAATTCTGGATCACTGAAAGGTGTGCAGAATCAGAGTGGAAGAGATTTCCGTGCCAGAGAGCCCTGGAGACCCATCCCCAGGGTCCGTTGCACCCCGGAAAGCAGACCCCACCTCCAGCGCTGTCCTGGCCGCAGCCCCAGAGAAGCTGACCCGAGCAGGCTTCAGGGACGGAAGCTCCGGCAGCCGGGAAAGTCCCTCCGCCCACAGAAGCTACAGGTCAGTGAGAGAGGCTGGGCTGGAGGAGGGGAGCGGAGTGTCTCCATGACTTGGGCCCCCTCGGGAGGAAGCAGCAGTGGCAGAGATGGGGGCAGGAAGCGGCGGAGGCAGAGGCGTGGGCGACAGCGGAGGCAGCAGAGGCGGTGGCCACCCGGACTCCCTCAGCAGCAGGCAGGATCTTCATTACGGAAGGTCTCTGCATAAACAACCTGAGCCCTGCCCCACCCCGCTCTTTTACTGAAGGCCTCTGCATAAAGCCCCTGAGGGAACTGAGCCTGGGAGGCGACCCCCACCCGCTCCGTTCCTGAAAGTCTCTGCATAAAGCCCCTGAGGGAGCTGAGCCTGGGAGGCGGCCCTGCCCCCACCCCAGCACCAGAACTAAAGCTTACTTCGGAAAGCCCATTTGAACCTCAGACCCCAATCACTAGCTGGGCGGATCTAGACGGGGGTGGACAGAAATCTCAGAAGTCAAGTAACTGGCTTGGAAAATGCCTAGAAAAGGGAAGAAAAATAAGACTATAGAGAGTTTTTTCCAACAAATGCAAATGATCCCAACATTCGGATCTGATGACAAGGACGAGGACGTACTCTCGCCATTGGGGAAAGATGTGGAGGGCTGGGCGTCAGTACCCCAGACACCCCAGGGGGATGTCAGGTGGGCTCAGGCCTTGGAAGAGCTAAAAAAGGATTTTGAAAAGCAAGTTAGACAGGTGGAGGAAAAGCTGGGAAGAGAAATGAGAGAGATGCAAGAAAAGTATGAAAAACGGGTCAATACCTTGGTTAAGGAGACGCAAAAAAATGCTGAAGAAAATAACACCTTGAAGACTAGGCTCACTCAATTGGCAAAAGAGGTTCACAAAGCCAATGAGGAGAAAAAATGCTTTCAAAAGCAGAATTAGCCAAATGGAAAAATAGGTTCAAAAGCTCACTGAAGAAAATAGTTCTCTCAAAATTAGAATGGAACAGATGGAGTCTAACGACTTTACGAGAAACCAAGAAATCACCAAACAAAACCAAAAGAATGAAAAAATGGAAGAGAATGTGAAATATCTCATGGGAAAAACAACTGACCTGGAAAATAGATCCAGGAGAGACAATTTAAAAATTATGGGACTACCTGAAACTTATGATCAGAAAAAGAGCCTAGGCATCATCTTCCATGAAATTATCAAGGAAAACTGCCCTGACATTCTAGAACCAGAGGGCAAAATAAGTATTGAAAGAATCCATCGATCACCACCTGAAAGAGATCCAAAAAGAGAAACTCCTAGGAACATTGTGGCCAAATTCCAGAACTCCCAGCTCAAGGAGAAAATCTTGCAAGCAGCTAGAAAGAAACAATTTCAGTACTGTGGAAATACAATCAGGATAACTCAAGATCTAGCAGATTCTACATTAAGAGATCGAAGGGTGTGGAATAGGATATTCCAGAAGTCAATGGAACTAGGACTCAAACCAAGAATCACCTACCCAGCTAAACTGAGTATAATACTTCAGGGGAAAATATGGTCTTTCAATGAAACAGAGGACTTTCAATCATTCTTGATGAAAAGACCTGAGCTGAAAAGAAAATTTGACTTCCAAACACAAGAATGAGAAGAAGCATGAAAAAGTAAACAGCAAAGAGAAGTCTTAAGGGACTTACCATAAGTGAACTGTTTACATTCCTACATGGAAAGACAATATTTGTAACTCTTAAAACTTTTCAGTATCTGGGTAGTTGGTGGGACCACACACACACATGTACACACATGCACACACATACACACATGCACACACATACATAGACAGAGAGCACAGAGTGAATTGAATAGGATGGGACCATAGCTTAAAAGAAATTAAGGTAAATGATGAGAGAGAAATGTAGTGGGAGGAAAGAGGGTGAAATGGAATGGGGTAATTATATGTCATTTAAGAGGCAAGTAGGAGACTTTTTAGTGGAGGGATAAAGAGGAGAGCTGAGAAAAAAAAAACAAGAAGTTTACCTTCAACACATTTGACTAAAGGAAGGAATAAAATGCACACTCATTTTGGTATGAAAACCTATCTTACAGTATAGGAAAGCGGGGGAGAAGGAGATAAGCAAGGGGGGGGATGATGGAAGGGAGGGCAAAGGGAGGAGGGAGCAATTTGAAGTCAACACTTGGGGAGGGACAGGATCAAAGACAGAAGAGAAACAATGAGGGGCAGAATAGGATGGAGGGTAATTCAGTTAGTCTTACACAACACGACTATCATGGAAGTCATTTGCAAAATTACACAGATATGGCCTATATTGAATTGCCTGCTGTCCCAAAGGGAATGGGTGGGGGAGGGAGGGATGGGGAGAATTTGGAACTCAAAGTTTTAGCAACAACTGTCTAGTATTGCTGTTGCTACTAGGAAAGAAGACATACAGTTAATGAGGAATAGAAAGTCACCTGGCCCTACAAGAGAAAAGAGAAGATGGAGACAAGAGAAGGGAGGGATGACAGAAAAGAGGGCAGATTGGAGACAGGGAAAATTAGATTGCTTGGGGTATTGGGGTGGGGGGAGGGGATAAAAGGGGAGAAAATTTGAAACTCAAAATTTTGTGAAAATGAATGTAAAAAGTTAAATAAAAAAATATGTGTAGGTATGTGTATGTACATGGGTGTATGTACAGAGTACACAAGGTGAGCAGAATATGAAGGGAGAATACATAAAAAAATAAAATTTGCTGTTGAGTGGAATATACCAGGAGTAAGAGAAAGGGAGAGATAGAATGTAGAAAATGATTTCACATGAAAGGGGGAAAAAAACTTTTACAATGGAGGACATGAGGGAGGAGATGAAAAGAAAGCAATGAGTCTTACTCTCATGTGGTTTACTTTAAGGAGGGAATAACACACACTCAGTTGGATATGGAAATCTATTGTACCCTTCAGGGAGGCATAGGGGAAGGGGATAGGAGAGGGAATGTAATAGAAGGGACAGCAAATTGGGGAAAGGAATAATCAGAAGCAAGTACTATTTTTGAGGGCAGGTCAAGGGAGAGAATGGAATAAACGAAAGCCATGATAAGACAGAGAGTAATGTGGTTTGTCCTTTACAATGTAACTATTATAAAAGTGCTTTGCATTGTTACACAAGTCTGACATATAGAATTTCTTGTTTTCTCAGTGAGGGTAGTTGGGGAGGGAGGGAGAGAATATAGAAGGCAAAGCTTTAAGAATTAATGTCAAAAATTGTTCTAGCATGCAACTGGAAGTTAAGCTATACAGGCAATGGAGTATAGAAATCTATTTTGCCCTACAGGAAAATAGAGAGGAAGGCAGATGGAAGAATGGTGGGTAAAAGAAGGGAGGATAGACTTGAGGAAGGGGTGGATGGGGTGCATACTGTCCTGGAGTGGGTGTGGGGAGAGATGGGAAGAAAATTTTGAATTCAAATTCTTGTGGAAGTGAGCGTTAAGAATTGAAAAATAAATAAATTACATATTTAAAAAAGAAAAGTAAAAAGGAAACAATCCTGGGAAACAAATTTTATAATTGTGTTGGTTAACATAGTGACAATCCATCAGTTTTCATTCATTAACAAGTTCCTAGAATTAAACTGAATTAATTTAAAAATGTACGTTTTGTTCGCATTCAAATTCCATCAGTTCTTTCTCTGCAGGGGATTCCAATTTTTCATAATTAGTCCTTTAGGAATGTCTTAGATCTCTGTATTGCTGGGAATAGTACAGTCATTTACAATATCATTGTAAAATCAGGTACAAGATCATTGTATAATATTGCTATCACTGTGTACAATTTGTTCCCAGTTCTGCTCATTTAACATTGCGTCAGTTCCTCTAAGTCTTTCCAGGTTTTTCTGGAAGTATTCTGTCCTTCATCTTATAACACAACAGTATTCCATCACAATCACATACCACAACTTGCTCAGCTATTCCCCAAGTGATGGGCATCCTCTCAATTTCCAATCCTCTTCCACCACAAAAAGACCTGCTATAAATACTTTAGTACATAAAGGTGACTTTGCTTTTATTATCTCTTTGGGATACAGACCTAGTAGTGGCACTGCTGTATTAAAAGGTTTTATAGCTTTTTGGGAATAGTTCCAAATTGCTCCCTGGAATAGTTAGATCAGTTCACAACTCCATCAACAGTGCATTAGTGTCCCAGGTTTTCCCCTATTCCCCCAACATTTATCATGTTCCTTTTGTGTCATGTCAGTCAATCTGATAGGTGTGCTGTGGTACCTCAGAGTTGTCTTAATCTGTATTTCTCTAATCAGTAGTGATTTAGAGCAATTTTTCATATGATTGTTTGATTTCTGCCTGTTCATTTCATTTGACCACTGGGGTAATGACTCGTATTATTATGAGTTTGTTCTTTATATATTTGAAAAATGAGTCTGTTATCAGAGAAACTTGCTGTAAATCCCACTCTCCATTTTCCACTTTCCTTCTAATCTTGGCTGCATTGGTTTTGTTTCTGCAAAACCTTTTTAATTTAATGCACTAAAAATTATTCCTTCTACAACCCATAATACTCTCTGTCACTTTCTTGGTAATGAATACTTCTCTTATCAACAAATCTGACAAGTAAACTATGCCATGTTCCCCTAATTTTCTTGTGGAATTGCCCCTTAAGTCCAATTTATGTACTCATGTTGACCTTATCTTTGTATACAGTGTGAGATGTTGCTCTATGCCTAATATCTGCAAAACTGATTTCTAGTTTTTCCATTAGTTTTTGTGAAATAGTGAGTTCTTGCCCCAAAAATATGGATCTTTGCGTTTATCAGACTGAAGGTTACCATGGTCACTGCCTGCTGTATGTTACATATGCAATCTATTCCACTGATACATCACTCTATTTCTTAGCCAATATCAGATTGTCTTGATGACTACTATATTGGTTTTATTTTTTTAAATAAATTTATTTATTTAGCTTTTAACATTCATTTTCACCAAATATTGGGTTCCAAATTTTCTCCCCATTTATCCCCTTTCCCACCCCAATACACCGAGCATTCTAATTTCCCCTATCACCAATCTGCCCTCTCTTCTACCCTCCCTCCCTTCTCTTGGCCCCATCTTCTCTTTTGTCCTGTAGGACCAGGTGACTTTCTACTCCCCATTAACTGTATTTCTTATTTGCTAGTAGCAAGAACAATACTAAACAGTTGTTCCTAAAACTTTGAGTTCCAACTTCTCCCCATCCCTCCCTCCCCAACCATTCCATTTGGGAAGGCAGGCAATTCAATATAGGCCATATCTGTGTAGTTTTGCAAATGACTTCGATAATATTCATGTTGTGTAAGACTAACTATATTTCCCTCCATCCTATCCTGCCCCCCATTGTTTCTATTCTGTCTTTTGATCCTGTCCCTCCCCGAGTGTTGACTTCAAATTGTTCCCTCCCCCCATTGCCCTGCCTTCCATCATCCCCCCACCCTGCTTATCTCCTTCTCCTCCACTTTCCTGTATTGTAAGATAGGTTTTCATACGAAAATGAGGGTGCATTTTATTCCTTCCTTTAGTCGAAAGTGATGAGAGTAAACTTCATGTTTTTTCTCAGCTCTCCTCTTTTTCCCTCCACTAAAAAGTCTCCTGCTTGCCTCTTGAATGAGATATAATTTACCCCATTCCATTTCACCCTCTCTCCTCCCACTACATTTCTCTCTCACCATTTACCTTAATTTCTTTCAAGATATGGTCCCATCCTATTCAATTCACTCTGTGCTCTCTGTCTCTGTATGTGTGTGTGCGCACGTGTACATGTGTGTGCATGCATGTGTGTGTATATGTGTGTGTGTGGTCCCATCAACTACCCAGATACTAAAAAAGTTTCAAGAGTTATAAATATTGTCTTTCCATGTGGGAATGTAAACAGTTCACCTTTGGTTAAGTCCCTTATGACTTCTCTTTGCTGTTTACTTTTTCATGTTTCTTCTGATTCTTGTGTTTGAAAGTCAAATTTTCTTTTCACCTGTGGTCTTTTCATCAAGAATGCTTGAAAGTCCTCAATTTCATTGAAAGACCATATTTTCCCCTGAAGTATTATACTCAGTGTTGCTGGGTAGGTGATTCTTGGTTTTAGTCCTAGTTCCTTTGACTTCTGGAATATCCTATTCCACGCCCTTCGATCCCTTAATGTAGAAGCTGATAGATTTCGTGTTATTCTGATTGTATTTCCACAATACTGGAATTGTTTCTCTCTAGCTGCTTGTAATATCTTCTCCTTGACCTGGAAATTCTGGAATTTGGCCACAATGTTCCTAGGAGTTTCTCTTTTTGGATGTCTTTCAGGCGGTGATTGATGGATTCCTCGAATACTTATTTTTGCCCTCTGGTTCTAGAATCTCCGGGCAGTTTTCCTTGATAATTTCATGAAAGATGATGTCTAGGCTCTTTTTTTGATCATGGCTTTCAGGTAGTCCCATAATTTTTAAATTGTCTCTCCTGGATCTATTTTCTAGGTTAGTTGTTTTTCCAATGAGATATTTCACATTATCTTCCATTTTTTTCATCCTTTTGGTTTTGTTTTATGATTTCTTGGTTTCTCAGAAAGTCATTAGACTCCATCTGTTCCATTCTAATTTTGAGAGAACTATTTTCTTCAGTGAGCTTTTGAACCTCTTTTTCCATTGGGTTAATTCTGCTTTTGAAAGCATTCTTCTCCTCATTGGCTTTTTGAACCTCTTTTGCCAATTGAGTTAGCCTATTTTTCAAGGTGTTATTTTCTTCAGCATTTTTTAGGTCTCCTTTACCAAGGTATTGACCTGTTTTTCATACTTTTCTTGCATCTCTCTCATTTCTCTTCCCAGTTTTTCCTCCACCTGTCTAACTTGATTTTCAAAATCCCTTTTGAGCTCTTCCATGGCCTGAGCCCATTGGATTTCTACTTTGGGTGTTTGGGGTACAGAGGCCTTGACTTCTATGTCATTCCCTCATGGTAAGCATTGTTCGTCCTCATCGGAAATGAACGGGGGAAACATCTGTTCACCAAGAAAGTAGCCTTCTATGGTCTTATTTTTCTTCCCTTTTCTGGGCATTTTCCCAGCCAGTTTCTTGACTTCTGAGATTTCTCTCCACCCCTGCTTACATCCACTCAGCTCTTGCTTGAGGTCTGAGATTCAAGTGCTTCTCCCCAGCCTCAGGGCTTTCAGCAGTGGGTGGGGCTGCTATTCAGTGTGAGAGATTAAGTTCAGGTTCTCATGTGAGGACAGGGCCGCCTCCCAGGCTCAGTTCCCTAAGAGGCTTTATGCGGAGATCTTCAGTAATGGATCCGAGCTCCTGTCTGCTCCAGGTGCCTTTGCCCGCCACTGCCTCTGCCACTGCCTCCCAAGGGCGCCTGAGTTATGGAGACACCCCGCTCCCCTCTTGACCAGCCCAGAAATCTCTCTCACTGACCTGTGGCGTCTGTGGATGGCAGGACCTTCGCGGCCGCTGGAGATTCTGTCCCTGAAGCCTGCTCGGATCCGCTCGTCTCGCGGCCAAGCAGCTAGGGAAGGGCAGGGCTGAGCTCCACTGTCCAGTGTGCAACGGACCTTTAGTGCTGGTTTTTCCGGGCTCCCTGGAATGGAAATCTCCTCCACTGCATTTCTGCATGGCTTGCACTGCTCCAGAATTTGTGGGGAGTTCTTTTTACAGGAAATTTATGGGCTGTGGATTCGGAGCTAGCATATGTGAGTCTTTCTACTCCACCATCTTGGCTCCTCCCCCAAACTCCCAAGTTTTTGATATTATCTGTAATTATTTTAAATGGAATTTTTTTTATCTCTTACTACTCGGTTTTCTTGGTAATTTATAGAAATGTTGATAACTTCTGTGGATTTATTTTATATGCTGCAATTTAGCCAAAGTTGTTAATAATTTTTATTAGTTTTTAGTTGATTCTCTAGAGTTCTCTAAGCATATCATCATATCATCTACAGAAAGTGAAATTTCTTAGCTCATTACCTATACTTACTTCTTGCATTTCCTTTTCTTACTTTATTGTTGTATCTTTCATTTCTAGTACAATTTGGAATAATAATAGTGATAATGGACATCCTTGATTCATCCCAATTTTATTTGAAAGACATCTAATTTATCTGCGTTACAGACAATGCTTATAGTTTTAGGTATTTACTGCCTATTTTAAGAAAAACTTTTCTTATACTTTCTAGTATTTTAAATAGGAATGGGTATTGTATTTTGTCAAAAGCTTTTTCTCTACTTATTGATATAATCATATGATTTTGCTGGTTTTGTTGTTGATATGATCAATTATGCTGATAGTTTCCCTCATATTGGATGGTTCCTTCATTCCTGATGTAAATCTCATTGGTTCAAAATATGTAATCTTTGTGATGTATATTGTTGGAGTCTCCTTTTTAGTATTTTATTTAAATTTTTTGCATTACTACTCACTAGAAAAAGTGTTATATAGTTTTCTTTTTTTCTGTTTTTGGTCTCCCTGGTTTAGATATTGAAACTGTATTTATGTCAATGTAGGAACTTCCTAAAATTCCTTTACCTAGTTTTTCATGCACTTTATGTAGCATTCAAATTAATTGTTTTCAAATATTTCATAGAAGTTACTTATAAATCCATCTGATCCCAGGGTTTTTTCTTAGAGCTTTTTTATGATTAATTCAGTTTTTGTTTTTTAAGATAGAATTACTTAAATATTCTATTTCCTCTTCTGTTAATATGGACAATTCATATTTTTGTAGATATTTGTCCTTTATTTGGATTGTCAGTTTATTGGCATAAAGTTGGGCAAAGTAGCTCCTAAAAATTGCTTTAATTTTATGTTCATTAGTTGCATATTCAAACTCTTTGCTTTTGATATTTATTTGATTTTCATCTTTCTTTTTTAAAATAAGATTAGCCGATGATTTAGTCTTTTTAATTACTTTTATTTCATAAAACCAACTCCTAGGTTTGTTTTTTTTTAATTCAGTGGATTTTTTTCATGTTTTATCTGATCTGAGGAAAGATCTCTTCACTACCTTCCTTGTCTGCACTCTGCTCCTTACACAGGTAAGGCCTTTGCTCCTTTGTGACTGTGATCACCCCTCTGGGTCCTAGAACTGTGATCTGGAACTGAGTAATAGATTACAGAATTACAAAACAAAGCCTCATACTATACATAGTACTCTTACAGGTGTCCCCTGGAATCTCTTTCTCCCCTGATGTTCAGTCTCCTTACAAACCTGCTTTGGGCATACTTCAGCTGCTAATTATAATGCCCACACCTAGTGCTCCTTCCACCACTCCAGCTATACTCCTGGCCAGTCCCAGCTTCAGTGTCTTAAGATCTCTCTTCCTTTGGCTGCAAAAAAATGCTCATTGTCACTTATTTTTTTACCTTTCTGCTCAGAATTCAATTTTATCTTTTCCGTGGTCATTTTGTAGAAAAGATTTGGGGGAAGTTTGACAATGATGGCCCTTCAATGCTTCCATATAATGCATTTAATTTAGATGTGATCTCCCTGATAAAGGCAAGTAGAGGCTAAGTGGGCACCTAGGTGACACAGTGGCTGATCCTAAATTCACAAAGACTCATTTTCCTCAATTTTAATCTGGCCTCAGACACTTACCACCTGTGTGACCCAGGATAAGTCACTTAATCTTGGTTGTCTCAGTTTCTTCCCCTATAAAATGAGCTGGAAAAGGAAATGGCTAAGCCACTCCAGTATCTCTGCCAATTAATCCCAAATGTGGTCACAAAGGAGTCAGACACAACTGAATAGCAATAACAAGTGAGCTAAGTGAGCAGGTTGATTGGTGAATTGACTGAATGTAACCCTATCATAAGATACATAAGATAATTTGCAAGACTTAAAGATGCCAAGGATATTAATTGTTACCTAAAAAGTTTCGGGATTGTCAAACCCTTTCCTCACAGCAGCCCTAGAATACGGAGTTCGTGCAAATGTCAAGAGACTATTTTACACTTGAGAAGACTGAGGCTCGGAGAGATGAGGTGACCTGTTCAAATTCCCCCATTCCTTAGAGATGAAGTCACACAGCTAGTTGTAATATGAGAGAAAAGCATGAAATTGAGGAAGAGGACCTCTTCTTTGACTGGTTGGCAGATGGCAATACCATGACCAGGATGTCTGGCTGGCTGGGGAGTGGGAGGGGCAGAAGTATGGCCTGGTATGGGACTCACTAGATAAGGTGAGCTCATTCACCAGTCAGGACAGCTCAGACCCAGAAGAGGAATTCCAAGCCTCAGTAAATCAAGTCCCCTAGGGCATACTCTCTGCAAGTCAAGAGACAATGCTGAGAGAGACAAGGAGTGGACTGAATCACTCCCTCCAAGCTGTATGACCCCCTAATTCCCCAACATACACCCTTGCCTCTCCCTAGGGCTTAGTTTCTTATATATCTGGGAAGTGGAAATAATCTTACTTTTACTGCCTACCTCCTAGGGGTCTTGTGATGACCAAATTAGGCCTGTGAAAGGTGCTTTGTAGTCCTTAAAGGGAGTGTAGTGATCTACATAGCCCTCTTTCAAGTTCAGAGACTCTCTTGGGAAAATTCAGAGTTAACTCATGTCTTTGGGCCAGGGACAGGCTTATTGGCACCTGGTTAGGAGGTGATCAAGGAAGTCACCAGAGTGCCTGGGATGATGAATAGCATGTTTGGTCCCTTCCCTGGTGCGTGTCTTATAGCAATAGCTGCTGACTTTATGTGTCTTTTTATGCATGCTGTTTTGCAATTGGCATTTGTTTCCCTTTCTGCATCTGTTCCTGTCTGTCTCCACATTTGTCTGTCTCTTTGTCTCTCTCTGTTGATCTCTGCATCTCTGTCTCTATCTTTGTCTGTCTCTCTCAGTATATATGCCTGTATGTACATATGTGTACATACATATGTGTCTCCTGATATTTTGTAGCCCCTAGTGACCTAAATAATTCTGTGCCTAGCTGATAGCCCAGGACAAAGTTGGGGAGAAGGCCTCCCTTCCTCCTGGCCTAGGGATCATAACGGAACCCTAATAAGGACGTAGCCTGAGTGCTAGTAACTCAGGATTCCAGGTATCCTTAGTGATGGACCAGTTACCATGACAATTAGTGATTGGAACCAGATGTTGCTGCCTTCTTGGACACTAAATTTTGCCTCTAGAGAGATTATATTACACCAAAGGTGGAGTGGCTAACTTGATCTGGATTTTCACTGGAAAAACTGTGAGACCCTGTCATGCTCTTCAAACATGACAAGGGAAAGCCTCCTGTGGCTCAGTGAGTGGATTATTTGGCAGATGGGGCTTGAATGTCTGCTTGTCTTTTCATATTTATGTTGTTTAAATGATTTGCCTCTTTAATCATTTATAGTGACTAACAGTCAAACCAGCTAGCAGGAATCAGTGATATGGTGTCAGCCAGATACATTTTGCTGAGCTTACGTAGCCTCATTTGTGCTACCCAGTTAGGGAAAGAAATCCATTTTTATGTTATTTATCCATTTCTTACTAAAAATCAGTGGGAAAGTCTCACTACAGGATTAGACAAACTGAATTTCCACCATAAATTCCCCAAAGGTCAGATGGTGGGAGGAAGGATTTGATCTTAATTAGCTTTGAAGGATCAAAGAACATAGGCAACTGTATCAATAGAGTTGATCTCAGTTCCACTCCCATTGGGCCTGTTCACTCCAACAAAATAAGCTGCTTCCTAATTGGAAAGATCTCCAGCACAAACTGTGTGACCTTAGGCAAACGTACTTACAGCAATGACATTCAGTGTTCTGAAGACTCTCCTAGCTTTGTCTGTCTGTATGCTTAGGATACGTCTAGTGTGGCCAGTCTATAGAGCTCCCCATGAAGCAATGACATTCTAAGTTTAAAGGTCCCTTTCAGCTCTGGCATTCTCTGATGCTAATATGATCCTCCCACCCTCTGACTTTTTGTATTCAGGGTCCCCTTTTCTCTCTGACATTCCATATTTTCTGTTCTCTGGGTCCTCCCAGATCACACATTCTATGATCTAAAAACGTTTCCAGCCCTGACATTCTATTATCTGTTTTTAAGTATAGTAACATCTTAAAATCAAGAGTTCATTTTTGACGTGAGCCTAGGAGAAAGAAAATGCCCTTCCTCTGTCTCGTTTCTACAGCTTTAGGGCAAGTCTTTTAGATGAAACATTAGGGTTAGGAGAATTTCTACCATTTAAGCAGCGATTGGGCTCTCTGATTCAATTTACATTTGTATCCATCTCTATTTAACCCCAAGCCTCTTTGTGGTTAAGGCAAAATTCAGGTTTCTAGAAACCTTTGTGTAACTAAACAACATATTACTATCACGTTTATGAGCATACTGGTATTAAGAGGGGAATTTAGGGAAGGAGCAGACATCATTTTGGAACTTTTCTTGGCCTCAAGTAGGCAAATACATTGGTGACACCAGCCTGGATCTACTCCCCTGAGATGCTTATAGAGCCAGTATCTATCTTTGATGTTTTCCTTCTCTGCCCCAGTTCAGTTCTGCCTTCTCTTTCTCCTGTTGCTGGTTTGCCCAGTTCTGCCAGTTCTGAGTTCAGCTTGCTATGACTCTACTTCTCCCTCTCTGATTCCCAACCCTGGGAATCTCTATCTTCTTCTACAGCGAGTCCTCACTTTCATACGTTCCTAAAGGCATGGCCAAATCCCTTAAGGCAGTGCTTTTGATTAATTCCAGACGATATATACAGACCCTTTTCACATTCTGTTCTGACTGATTGAGTTAATTAATAACTGTTCTTGTCTAAAGAAAGTATTACTTACTTAGAAGGGGGTGGGATAATCAGTTCTCACTTTTACATAAGGATCTTGCCAGCTCCAAAAGTCTATGATCTAAGGACCCCTTCTCCAACTCTCCCCCTCCCAATGGACAGCACTACAGAGCATAGGAATAAATGGAGTTTTCCTGAATATGATATGTAAATTCTATCTAAAACTACCAGCAAGCATTTTCTATAATGGGGATAAACTAAAAGCTTTCCCAATAAGATCAGGAATGAAACAAGCATGCCCATTTTCAGCACTGTTATTCAATATTTTACTAGAAATGTTAACTTTAGTGATAAGAGAAGAAAAAGAAATTGAAGGGATTAGAACAGGCAACAAAGAAACAAAACTATCATTATTTGCACATGACAGGATGGTATACTTAGAGAATCCTAGAGAGTCAACTAAAATTCTATTTTTAACAGAGAAGTGAATAGAAGGAAAGTGAGGACCCAAACACAAAGCTTGCTTCCCTGGAACTCTTCTTCCCCTGCCCCTCCTCAGCCTTCACAGAATATGTACACTCAACAAACAGTAGAGAAGAGAAAGAAGCAGTGCTTAGTTCTGGGCCATAGCTTGGCTTGCTGCCTGCTGAGAACAAGCAGGGGTCAAAGGAATATGGGCCCGAAGAGAACAAAGACCCCTGCAAACAAATCTTTATCAAATGCAACAGTTCAACTACAGGATAAAGATGCCATCCTCAGGCACTTAGTGAGAGAGATAGACATAGGTGGTGACTTCTTGGCTCAATTAATCTGGCCTTTTGTTGAGGAAGGGGGTTGGGGAGGGCAGGATATAGTTTGAGTCAGAGGAAGTCATTGTGGAAGCCCACTTTCATCCTCACCACCAACACTGACTGACACCGACAGGCAGGTGAGCAAGAGAGCCCTGGGAGTAGAAATAACTCCCCATTCATGCTTCCAGACCAGTCTTCAAACACCCATGGAACCAGTTATGGAGAAGGTACCAGCTCTTCTTACTAGAAACTCACATTTATAACGAAGGCAGGCCAGTCCAGTTGAAGCAGGGGGGAACCCTGAAGGAGACACAGGAGGCCACTTATATCAGCCAAATTGAATCACTATCACTGCCACCACCACCACTTCCATCACCTCCATGTCTCTTGGACAAGTGGAGACAGCCTAGGATTTTGAACCCAAGAGCCTTTTGGCAAACAGTGCTTCCAGCCCAAAGTCACAGCCATCATCTGGGGCAGCCACTCCTGTGGGGATGCAGGCAGCCCAACAACTGCTCCTGCAGGCACTACAACCACATCTACTGAAGACCCAGAAAAGAACGTTCCTGTCTCCAAAGCCCTTGGCACTGCTAAAGGGTTCAGCATCAGAACCTGATTTTACAAGTGGAAATGACATTGTTAAAAAGGCATTAACATCTGCCTCACCACTACAGGTTAGAGACCATGGGGCCTTTCCAGTGACTTGCACGTGAAACCTTCTCTATATGTTGTCTTCCCCATTAGAATGGCAGTTCTTTGAGAGTAAGGATGTTCTTACTTTAGGTATCTGTATCCCCAGTGCTCAGCACAGACGTTTACACATAGTGAGTGCATGAAAAATTCCTCATTCATTAATTCAGAGCTGGAAGGAGTATTGGAATATAAAACATCCAAACAAGAAAACGACCTCAGAAGTCATGTAGTATGACCCCCCCTCATCTTGCACCTGAGAAAACTGAGGCTTAGGGAGATTTCTACTTGACCAAGATCTCAGAGGACCAGGATTTCAATACAAGCTCCTTATTCTCAAGTCAGTGCTCTTTCAGTGATTCCTGCTGCCTCTCCATTTAATCAGCGCCCTTTCAGGGGTGGAGCCAAGAAGGTGGAGTAATAACACGGACTTTCTCGAGCTCTCCAAACCCAGTCAAATACCTGTAAAAAATGACTCTAAACAAATTCTTGAGCTGCAGAACCCGTAGAATGATAGTTTGAAGCAAATCTCCAGCCCAAAACAGCCTTGAAGGTCTCCAGGAAGTGTCTATCACGTGGTGCTGAAAGCAGAGAGCAGTCCAGCATGGGTCATGCAGGAGCAAACCGGACCTGAGCAGGCCTAGGGGGGCTGAATCTCTCATACCCGTGATAGTTTCCAGACCTTACAACCCAAAACACTGAGGACAAATTGAAAGATCAATAGAAATAACTTGTGACACCTCTGTGAGAAACAAGGGTGTTCAGCACCCAGCCCCAGGGCGGCAGAGGGGGAAGGGGGTGGAGGAATCTTCGACAGTCACAGCAGCAGCAGGAGCAGATGCAGCCACTGTTTCTGGAGCTCTGAGCCAACAGATTGTGGGGGAGGGTTGAGATGTTGAAGCTATATCCCCCACTTCTGCTGGAAGCACCTTAACAAAGATATCAAAATTCAAGTAAATGGTTGAGGAAATGAGCAAAAACTGGAAAAAGGATCAGACTATAGAATCTTGTTTTGGTGACAAGGAAGACCAAAACATGCAAACAGAAGACAACAAAGTCAAAACTCCTCCATCACCCCTCCATGAAAAATATTAATTGGTCTCATGTCATGGCAGAACTCAAAAAGGATTTTGAAAGTCATATAAGAAAAGTAGAGTAAAAATTGGGAAGAAAAATAAAAGTGACATAAGAAAATCATGAAAAGTGAGTCAACTGCTTGCTAAAGGACACCTAAAAATGCTGAAGAAAATAACACTTTCAAAAATAGACTAACCCAAATGACAAAAGAGATCCAAGAAGTCAATGAGGAGAAGAATGCCCTAAAAACCCGAATTGGCCACATGTGAAAGGAGGTCCAAAAATTCACTGAAGAAAATAATTCCTTAAAGATGAGAATGGAACAGATGGAAGCTAATGACTTTATGAAAAATCAAGAAATTACAAAATAAAACAAAAGGAATGAAAAAATAGCAGACAATGTGAAATATGTCATGGGAAAAACAACTGACCTGGAAAATAGATCCAGGAGAGATAATTTTAAAAGTATTGGACTGCCTGAAAGCCATGATCAAAAAAGAGGCTGGGCATCATTTTTCATGAAAATATCAAGGAAAACTGCTCTGATATTCTAGAAACAGAGGGTAAAATGATATTGAAAGTATCAACTGATTGTCTACTGAAAGAGATCCCAAAAGGAAAATTCCTAAGTATATTGTAGCCAAATTCCAGAGCACCCAGGTCAAGGAGAAAATATTTTAAGCAACCGGAAAGAAAAAAAATAAGAGTTTTGTGGAAATACAATCAGGATAACACAACATCTAGCAACTTCTACATTAAGGGATCTAAGGGTTTGGAATATGATTTTCAGAGGTCAAAGGAGCTAGGATTAAAACCAAGAATTATCTACCCAGTAAAACTGAGTATAATACTTCGGGAGAAAAAAAATGGTCATTCAATGATACAGAAGACTTTCAAGCATTCTTGATGAAAAGAACTGAATGGAAAATTTGACTTTCAAACACAAGAATCAAGAGAAGCATGAAAAAGTAAACAAGGAAGAAAAATAATAAGGAACTTAGTAAAGTTGAACTGTTTACATTCCTACATGAAAGGATAATATTTGTAACTCTTAAGACTTTTCTCAGTATTAGGGTAGTTGAGGGGATTATATATATAGATAGATAGATAGATAGATAGATAGATAGATAGATAGATAGATAGATAGATAGATAGATAGAGGGCACAGGATGAGTTGAATAGGAAGGTATGATTTTTTTTAAAAAAAATTAAATTAAGGGGTGAGAGAGGAATATATTGGGAGAAGAAAGGGAGAAATATAATGGAGCGAATTATCTCTCATAAAAGAGGTAAGAAAAAACCCTTTCAATGGTAGGGAAAGGGGGGGAGGTGAGAGGGAAAAAGTGAACCTTACTCTTATCTAATTTGATTTAAGGAGGGAACAACATATACACTCAATTTGCTTTCAACATCTGTCTTACACTGCAGGAAAGTGGGGGAGAAGGGGATAAGCAGGGTAGGGGGATGACAGAAGGGAGGGAAAATGGGAGGAGAGATAATTAGAAGTAAACACTTTTGAGAAGGGATAGGGTTAAAAGTGAAAATAGAATGGAGGCAGGATAGGATAGAGGGAAATATAGTCAGCTTTTCACATCGTGACTTTTATGGAAGTGTTTTGCATAACTACACATGCATAACACATATCTAATTGCTTGACTTCTCAGTGGGGATGAGTAGGGAGGGAGAAAGGGAGAGAAGTTGGAACTCAAAGCTTTAAAAATGAATGTTAAAAATTGTTTTCACATGCAGCTGGAAAATAAGATATACAGGCAATGGAGAATAGAAATCTATCTTGCCCTACAAGAAAATAGAGGGGATGGGGATAATAGAAGGTAGGAGTGTGATAGAAGGGAGGGAAGAATGGTGGAAAGAGTAATTTGAATGCACATTTTCTTGGGGCTGGAGGAGGGGAGATAGGGGGAGAAAATTTAGAACCCAAAATCTTGTGGAATTCAATGTTGCAAACTAAAAATTAATGAATTAATTAATTATGAAACAAAAATATAAGCCCCCTTTCATTTCCTGACAATCAGGTTCCTGTCCCATCCATGTCTATTAAGTCCCTAGGTGATAATGACCTACAGAACTCTTTCTTTTTGCTTTTTCTCTCCGAACTTCATACCCATTTGCTTACATGGTCCCCTAGGTCTCTTTTCTCTAATCTAAGTTAATTGAAGCCCCTTCCTCACTTGCATGTCCCAGCTGTATTGGGGCCTCCTCCAGGAAGACTTCCCTGAACCCAGCCCTGAAATCGTTCTCTGCCTCCTCAAATTTCTTATGATATTTTGGTTCTTTCCTTTAGTGCTCTCAAGGTGTAATGATAGTTGCCTTTTCTGTGAAACTTTGAATTTTTCCAGGCGCTTTATCTGCGATCTGTCAATTAGTGAGTATTTATTAAGTACCTACTATGCCAATTACTGTGCTAAGCACTGGGGATTGTGTGTGTCGTCCTTCGTTACTGAAGAAGATCATGCCATCAGAGAAATGATGACATGACTTGCACATGACTTTGTTTTGAGTGAGGGAAGGTTGTGCAGGTCACCAGCCTCACTTCTCCAGAGTCATCTGAATCCAGTGACCAGATATTCATCAGGATGACTGGAGATGACCCAGGATGAGGCAATTGGGGTTATGTGACTTGCCCAAGGTCACATAGCTAGTGAGTGTTAAGTGTCTGAGGTAAGATTTGAACTCAGCTCCTCCTGACTCCTGCACTGGTGCTCTATCCACTGCACCACCTAGCTGCCCCACTGGGGATACAAAGGGAGGCAAAAAAAGGCATTCAAGGAGCTTAGAAGTTAGTGGAGGAGACAACATGCAAACAAATATACACAAAGTAAACTAGATACACAGGATAGATAAGAAATAATTAATAGAGTGAAACAACTAGAATAAAAAGTGGTTGGGAAAGGATTCCAATAAAAGAAGGGATTTTTGTTGGAACTCAAAAGAAAGCAGGGAGGGCAGTAGTCAGAGCGAAAGAGAAGCACAGGGGAAAGTCAGAGAAAATACCTGAGCTGAGAGATGGAGTGTCTTCTTTGTGGCATTGGCAGGAGGCCAGTCTCACTAGATTGAACACCACCTATTAGGAAGTAAGGCATAAGAAGTCTGGAAAGGAAGGAGGGGACTAGGTCATGAAGGACTTTGCGTGCCAAACACAGCATTGTAAACCTTTGATTCTGGAGGCAATAGGGAGCCACTGGAGATTATTGAATAGATGAGTGATAGAATCGGACCTGTACTTTAGGAAAGTCATTGTAGTGACTGAATGGATGATGAATTGAAGTGGATTGGAATACACAATCTGATTTGAGTCCTATCTTCAATTTTACTTGGTTTTGAGCACATCTTTGATTTCACTCCATCTGCCTGCTCCCCACTAGACTACGGTTCTCTCTTTTTTTAATTTTTCATTTTATTAAATTTATTTATTTATTTATCCATTCAGTTCCATAAGATTTTGAGTTCCAAATTTTCTCCCCGTCTTTCCCCTCCCCCACTCCAAGACAGTATATTAAACCTATTTTCACATTATAGACTATGGTTCTTAAAGGGGCACTTTTTTTTAATTTAGTCAACAAGCATTTATTAATCATCTTCTATGTTGGAGGGGGCACTGGGATACGAAGAAAGCCAAAAACTTTTTTTTCTCAGTGAGCTCACTGTTTCATAGGGGAGATGACATGTAAAAAACAGACAAGATATATACAGGATAAACTGAAGATAATCAAGAGAGAAAAGGCAATAGCACTGAGGAAGTCAGGTAAGACTCTTGGAGAGTGAAGTTTTATCTAGGAATTGAAGGAAGTCAGGAAATCCATTGGGTAAAAATGGGAATTCAGCTAGAGAATCCAACTAGATCCCTGTGGGATCTATTCCAAACGTTATTTTATCTTCAATTCCTAAGACCTCTCCCACCACTTTTCCTCACCAGAGGAATTTGCTTCCATTTTTACCGAGAAAATAGTGACAACTATTTGCTTTTTATTTTCCTCAACTCTCTAACTCTATACTTCAAATTCTCTTTATTTTTTGTTTTATTAATACTTTTTACAATGCTTCCCTTTCCCATTGACCCAAATCCTCAACATTGTCTTTCTCTACCTACCCTCCCCACATCCCTCCCTCGAAACAAAGAAGTTACAAGTGGAAAAAAAACAACACATTGACCACTTTTGACAACGTATGCTGTGGATCAATTTCTTGCAATATACTCATTCCCCATGACCTTCTCCTCCACCCCACTGCGGCTACACAGCACAGACTTGGCCATATCCCTGATTTTGCCAACAATCACAAGTGTTTCACTTCCATCTCATCACCTCTGAAATTTCTTTATATGATCATAATCTGTCTTTACTCTACCTCTCCCTTTGCCTTGCAATTCCATAATCTGTTCTTCCTCCTTATTGAGACCTCTAATCCCTTCACCTATCAGTACTTTCCCAGGCCATCGCCTTAATGGTTATAATCTCTTTCCTTTCCCATCTTCACCTGTTGAGGAGCCAGTTCAACTCTATACTGTCCTCATGAGTCCTTTATCCTTGAAAATCTTGCTCTTCCCAACTCCAACTTTAAATTACTCCCACATTCTGATGTTTTTGCTCATAGTCATGTGTAGCTGATCAATGCATAGGGGGAAATTACAAAATTACACTAACTGGGTTTAAAACAAATTCATGTTGGTAGCAGGGTAATCATTTCAAACCTCTCTAATCATTTCATTTTACTACTGTCCACCCTTTCTCTTCCAAACTTTTTATCTCTTGTTAACCTTCCCATAGCCTCCTTTCCTTTCCCCTTAGTTAAGAAACTTGCTTCATATTTCATTTCTGTTTTGCATGGAGAGGTGGTCCTTTACCTTGCTAAATTAAATCTCTCTACATGAAAAGGTGATCCTATTCCATCCCATCTTCTTCAGCATATTACCCCCTTTATCATTACTTCCACTTCTCTCCACTTGCTGGCTGCTTTCCTCTTGCCTGCAAACATGCCCATGTTTCCCTTTCACTCACAAAACTCTCACTTAATCTCTCTATACTTGTTATCTATTATACTATATTTCTCCTCCCGTCTATGGCTCGTCACACTTTGAGAAGGCTGTCTATACTAGATAGCTAATTTCTTTGCCTCTCATTTTCTTCTGAACTTTTTAAAGTCTTGTTTCTTATTTCATCATTCAACTAAACTCCACTCTCCAAAATTGTTATTTATCTTTTAATCGCCAAAGCTAATGGCCTTTTCTCAATCGTATCCTCCTTTACCTCTCTAGAGTCTTTGACACTGTTGAGCAATCTTATCATTAATACTATCTTCTCCTTAGATTTTTGCGTTTCTGCTCTCTTATGGTTCTACTCCTACCTGTCTGACCACTCCTTCCCAATCTCCTTTCCTCAACCTTCTTCCAATGACTAATCATGGGGGTCCTTCAAGGCAATATCTTGGATCCTCTTTTCCCACTCTATATTGTGTCATTTGGTCATCTCATCAAGTTTATTGGCTTCAATTATTATCTCTAGACAGTTGATAATCATATCTACTTGTGCAGTCTTACCCTCTGTTCAAAATTCCAGTTTTACATCCCCAACTCCAAACATCTTGATTTAGATGTCCCGCAGACATGATAAACTTCATATGTCCAGACCTTAACTACGATCTTTTCCCCCATATTCTTTCTAACTTCCCTTTTACTATCAAGAGTAGCACTACCAGGGGCAGAGTCAAGTTGGCGGAGTAGAAAGACGCACGTTTGCGAGCTCCGAACCCACAGCCCATAGATTTAAGGTAAGAAGAGCTCCCCAGAAGTTCTGGATCACTTCAGGGGGTGCAGAAACATAGTGGAAGAGATTTCCGTTCCAGAGAGCCCTGGAGAGCCATCCCTAGGGTCCGTCGCACCCCAGAAAGCGGAGTCCACCCCAGCGCTGCCCTGGCCATGGCCCCAGAGAAGCTGATCCGAGCAGGCTTCAGGTACGGAACCTCCGGCAGCCAGGAAGGTCCCTCCATCCACAGACGCTACAGGCAGCAGGGTGTCTCCGTGGCTCGGGCCCCCTCAGGAGGAAGCAGTGGAGGCAGAGGCAGGGGCAGCGGTGGAGGCAGTGGCGGCCCGGGACTCCCCCAGCAGCAGGCAGGATCTTCATTACTGAAAGTCTCTGCATAAACCACCTGAAGGTGCTGAGCCTGGGAGGCGGCCCTGCCCCCACCCCGACACCAGAACTAAAGCTCACATTGAATAGCAGTGGCGCCTGCCAAGGAAAGCCCATTTGAATCTCAGACTCCAAGCACTAGCTGGGCGGATCTAGGCAGGGGTGGACAGGAATTTCAGAAGTCAAATAACTGGCTGGGAAAATGCCTAGAAAAGGGAAGAAAAATAAGACTATAGAGAGTTTTTTCGAACAGATGCAAATGATCCTGACTTTAAAATCTGACGATGACGAGGACATATACTTGCCATCAGGGAAAGGCATGGAGGGCGGGGCCTCGGTACCACAAATATCCCAGGGGGATGACGGGTGGGCTCAGGCCTTGGAAGAGCTCAAAAAGGATTTTGAAAAGCAAGTTAGACAGGTGGAGGAAAAATTTGGAAGAGAAATGAGAAAGATTCAAGAAGAGTATGAAAAATGGGTCAATATCTTGGTAAAGGAGACCCAAAAAGACGCTGAAGAAAATAACACCTTGAAAAATAGGCTCACTCAATTGGCAAAAGAGGTTCAAAAAGCCAATGAGGAGAAGAATGCTTTCAAAAGCAAAATTAGCCAAATGGAAAAAGAGGTTCAAAAGTTCACTGAAGATAATAGTTCTCTCAAAATTAGAATGGAACAGATGGAGTCTAATGACTTTACGAGAAACCAAGAAATCACCAAACAAAACCAAAAGAATGAAAAAATGGAAGAGAATGTGAAATATCTCATGGGAAGAACAACTGACCTGGAAAATAGATCCAGGAGAGGCAATTTAAAACTTATGGGACTACCTGAAAGTCATGATCAAAAAAAGAGCCTAGACATCATCTTCCATGAAATTATCAAGGAAAACTGCCCTGACATTCTAGAACCAGAGGGCAAAATAAGTATTGAAAGAATCCATCAACCACCACCTGAAAGAGATCCAAAAAGAGAAACTCCTAGGAACATTGTGGCCAAAGTCCAGAACTCCCAGGTCAAGGAGAAAATCTTGCAAGCAGCTAGAAAGAAACAATTCCAGTACTGTGGAAATACAATCAGGATAACTCAAGATCTAGCAGCTTCTACATTAAGGGATCGAAGGGCATGGAATAGGATATTACAGAAGTCAAAGGAACTAGGACTCAAACCAAGAATCACCTACCCAGCAAAACTGAGCATAATACTTCAGGGGAAAATATGGTCTTTCAAGGAAACAGAGGACTTTCAAGCATTCTTGATGAAAAGACCAGAGCTGAAAAGAAAAGTTGACTTTCAAACACAAGAATGAGAAGAAGCATGAAAAAGTAAACAGCAAAGAGAAGTCTTAAGGGACTTACCATAAGTGAACTGTTTACATTCCTACATGGAAAGACAATATTGGTAACTCTTAAAACTTTTCAGTATCTGGGTAGTTGGTGGGGCCACACACACACATGTACACACATGCACGCACACACACATACACACATGCACACACATACAGAGACAGAGAGCACAGAGTGAATTGAATAGGATGGGACCATATCTTAGAAGAAATTAAGGTAAATGGTGAGAGAGAAATGTAGTGGGAGGAAAGAGGGTGAAATGGAATGGGGTAATTATATGTCATTTAAGAGGCAAGTAGGAGACTTTTTAGTAGAGGGGAAAAGAGGAGAGCTGAGAAAAAAACAACAAAAATAAAAAACAAAAAACAAGAAGTTTACCCTCATCACGTTTGACTAAAGGAAGGAATAAAATGCACACTCATTTTGATATGAAAACCTATCTTACAGTATAGGAAAGTGGGGGAGAAGGAGATAAGCAAGGCGGGGGTGATGGAAGGGAGGGCAAAGGGAGGAGGGAGCAATTTGAAGTCAACACTCGGGGAGGGACAGGATCAAAAGACAGAAGAGAAACAATGAGGGGCAGGTTAGGATGGAGGGTAATTCAGTTAGTCTTACACAACACGACTATCAGGGAAGTCATTTGCAAAACTACACAGAAATGGCCTATATGGAATTGCCTGCCTTCCCAAAGGGAATGGGTGGGGAGGGAGGGATGGGGAGAATTTGGAACTCAAAGTTTTAGGAACAACTGTATAGTATTGTTGTTGCTACTAGGAAAGAAGACATACAGTTAATGAGGAATAGAAAGTCATCTGGCCCTACAGGAGAAAAGAGAAAATGGAGACAAGAGAAGGGAGGGATGACAGAAGAGAGGGCAGATTGGAGATAGGGAAAATTAGATTGCTTGGTGTATTGGGGTGGGGGAGGGGATAAAGCGGAGAAAATTTGGAACCCAAAATTTTGTGAAAATGAATGTAAAAGAAGTTAAATAAATAAATAAATATTAAAAAAAAGGGTACGACTACCCTCTCTGTCACCCAGTCTCACAACCTTTGTATCATCCTCATTTCCTTACCTTTTCTCACCTCTGACACTTTATCATGTGTCAAGTCCTATCCTTTATACCTTTATAACATCTCTCACATATACCCCCTTCTCTCCTTTGACCCTGCTACTACCCTGGTGCAGGCCCTCATCACCTCACACTTACCTAGACTATTTAAATAGCCTGCTACTGTGCCCCTCTTCCTCTAATCTTTTCTTACTCTGGTCTAATCTTTTCTTACTCTGGTCTATTCTCCACTCCACTGCCAGATTAATCTTAAAGCAAAAGTCTGACAATGTCACCCCTATTCTCAATAAAATCCAGTGGCTCCCTATCCTCTCCACCATCTAACATTTGATCCTCTGTTTGGCTTTTAAAACCTTTCATAACCTGACCTAATACTGACATTTCCACTCTTCTCACACCTTATTCCCCCTCTTCACATATTCTTGGATCCAATTTTACTGGTCACCTTGCCCTTTCTCTCATAAGACTCTTCATGTCCATCATTTATACTGGCAGTGCTCCATTTCTGGATCCCTTTCTTCACCTCCTACATTCCTTACTTCCTTCAGATCCCAATTGAAGTCCCATCTTCTGTAAGAAGCCTTTTCCTATCATACGTAATCTTAGTTCTTTCCTTCTGAGGCCATCCTCAAATATGTATGTGTGTATATATAGTTATTTACGTGTTGTCTCCTCTATTAAACCATAAGTGACTTGAGAACAGGGAGAGTTTAGGACCTTTTTTGTATCTTCAGTGCTTAACACAGTGCTTGGCATATAGTAAATGCTGTTTGACTGACTGGATGACCTCTGTGCTGAGGGAAAAGAGGTACATTTAAGTATCAGTCCTCTGTAGCCAGGGCTGGTTGCTGCATTGATCCAAGTTCTGATGTCTTTCAAAGTTTTGTTACTCCTTTGCTGTCTTTTCTTGTGATCATTATGTACATTTTGTTTCTGGTTCTGTTCACTCTGCATCAGTTCACATAAAATTCATCTCTTATTATAAAAATACTACTCCATAAAATTCACTCAGCGTTTGCCTAGCTGGTCATTGCATTAATCCTTGATTATTTCTAGTTATTTTGCTACCGCAAAAATTTTTTTGTAATCATTTTTGTATCCAAGGGACTTGTCCTCCGTGAAATATATATTTAGTAGTGGCATGGTTGAGTAAAGGAATTCTATGATTTAGTGGCTTTCTTACTGTAGTTACAAATTGTTTTCTAGATTAGTTATGCCACTTCACAGCTTTACCAATAAATGTGCTAGTATGACTGTCTTTCGACAGTTCCTACCACATTTAGCATTTTTTGTCATTCATCATCTTTGCCAAACAGATGGGACTTCTTTAATTTATATTACTCTTGTTATTGGTGATTTGGAGTGTTTTTTCTTATAGTTGTTGATTGTTTTCTTTTCTATTTTAAAAATTGCACATTCCTTTGACTACATTTATTTTAAGGAATGTATCTTGGTCTTATGTATTTGTATCAGTTCTTCATATATCTTGGATACCAGAAATTTATTCCAATGTCAATATGCTTACCCCATTCCATATGTTGTCTTATTCTAGCTACATTGATGTTGCTCATGCTGAAGCTTCATAATTTTATGTAACCAGAATGACCTATTTTATTGTATACAATCACCATCAGCCCTTGTTTGGTTAGGAATTCTCGCCCTTGCCATTGTGAAAACTATATTCTTTCATTCTCATCTAATATTTTTCGGGTATGATCTTTTATATCGAGGTGAAGTATCCATTTGATGCTATTTGTAGTGTTATATGATAAAAAGACATTGATTTAAATTTCATTTCCGTAAAATTGATTCCCTAACAGCTTTTCCTGATAAAAAGTATTTGTTCTAGTTGTCTTTATTCTTGGGTGCATCGAACACTGGACTACGATGTTCAACTGATTCTAAGTCTTGTATACCTAATCTAATCCATGGATTGGCTTCTCCAGTTTTCAACCAGTATCAGATAGGGATAGAAAAAGTTGTTGAACTTGTGATTTCATTTGTATAGGGAACTCCTAGATAGGGAAGGATTACTCCTTTATAATACTATCTTAAATCTGGCAGTACTAGATTCCCTTCATTCCTACCTACCTCCACATATTATTGAAATTCTCAATTTTTGTTCCTCAAGATGAATTTCTAATTATTTTGTGTCATTCTATGAAGCTCTCCTTGGTAGTTGGAGCAGCATATCACCACATCTAGAAATTAATTTAGATGGTACCGTCATTTTATTTGATTGGCAAAACATGACCATCTCCAGTTATTTAAGCCTTCATTCCAGTAAACAATGTATTGCAGTTGTATGCATATAATATCTGAGTATGCAGTAGTAGATTGAGTCCCAGATCCTTTATATATTTTGTAGTTATTTTGAGTAGACTTTAAATAGACACACACATGTTTGTGTGTATATATATACACACATGTATATGTATACACACATATACACACATTCATATACATGTATATATATATATATATATATATATATATATATATATATATATATGTATGTATGTATCTATATACCACTATTTCTAAATGTGAAATACAGGAAGATTAGTGACTTTATAGACATACTTTTTTTCCCCAAAGGATAAATACTATTTATTTTCTTTTTTTAAACTTCATTTGTTTTCAGTTTTCTACAATCACTTCCATAAGTCTTAGATATTCCCCCCCTACCTCCCGTTCCCCCCCAAGTCAGCTTGCAATCTTATATGGGTTCCACACATACATTCTTATTAAGTATATTTAATTATGCGTAAACATTAGTCATGTTGCTTGGAAGAATTAAAATGAATAGAAGAAACAATGAGAAACCCCCCCCCCCGCCCAAAATAAAACATAACAGAAGAGAAAATCTTCTGCTTCATTCTGCTTTCCAATTCCATGGTTCTTTCTCTGGATGTGGAAGGCATTTTGTCTCAAGAGTTCTTTGGGAATGTTTTAGGTCCTTGCATTTCTGTAAAGGGGTAAGTCTACCAGAAAAATGCCTCACACACTGTGGTTGTTGTTGTGTACAATGATCTCTTGGTTCTGCTCCTTTCACTCAGCATCAGTTCACATAAGTCCTTCCAGGCCTCTCTGAAGTCTTCCTGTTGGTCATGTCTTATAGCACAATAGTATTACATTACATTCATATACCACAACTTAATCAGATATTCCCCAATTGATGGGCATCCCCTCGATTTCCACTTCTTAGCCTCCACAAAGAGAGCTGCTATAAATATTTTTGCACACATGGGACCCTTTCCCATTTTTATGGTTTCTTTGTGATCCAGTCCCAGAAGCGATATTGCTGAGTCAAAGGGCATGCTCATTTTCGTAGCACTCTGGGCATAGTTCCAAATTACTCTCCAGAATGGTTGGAGTACCTTGCAGCTCCACAAACAATGAATTAGTGCTACAACTCTCCCACACCTTCTCCAACATTTATCATCTTGCTGTTTTGTCATATTAGCCAATTTGATAGGTGTGATTTGGTACCTCAGAGTTGTTTTGATTCGCATCTCTCTAATCAATAGTGATTTAGAGCATTTTTTCATAATACTATAGATAGCTTTAATTTCTTCCTCTGAAAACTTCCTGGTCATATCCTTTGACCATTTATCAGTTGGGAAATGACTTGTATTCTTGTACATTTGACACAGTTCTCCTTTATCACAGATAAAGATAAATTTCTTCTTTATCACAGATAAAAAGGCCTTTATCACATTATTTAATCACACTATTTAGTTATTTAATCACACTATTATCTTAAAATGTCTGATCATTCATTTATTGTAATAATTAGCCCATTCCTTACCTAATCTTGCTCATTTCTGCTCTCTAGTTAAACAAATTCACCCCTCTCCTACCCATTTTACCCCCTCTCATCTCTGAAACATTTTACATAGCATTTCCCTCCTAGTTGCAAAAATTCATTCCCAATTTTCTGCTTCCCTCCTAATCCTTGTGTCATTGGGTTTCTTTGTGCAAAACTTTTCAATTTAATTTAATCAAATCCATTTTGTACTTCATAATGTTCTCTATCTCTTGTTTGGTCATAAATTTTTCCATTCTCCACAAATCTGACAAATATACTATTCCTTGCTCCCCTAATTTGTTTATAGTATCAGTTTATATACCTAGATCATATATCCATTTGGACTTTATTCTTTTGTACAGTGTCCAGCATCGGTCTATGCCCAGTTTACACCACACTGTTATCCAGTTTTCCCAGCAATTTTTGTCAGTGAGTTCTTATCCCAAAAGCTGGAGTCCTTGGGTTTATCAAAAAGTAGATTGCTATATTCATTGATTACTCTATCTTGAGTACCTAACATATTCCATTGCTCTACCCTTCAATTAGTTAACCAGTACCAAGTGGTTTTCATGATACCTGCTTTATAATACAATTAGAGATCTGGTAGGGCTAGGCCACCTTCCCTAGCATTTCTTTTCACTAATTTCCTCGATTTTTTGGACCTTTTGTTCTTCCAGATGAATTTTGATATTATTTTTTCTAGCTCTAGGAAATAATTATCTGGTAGTTTGATTGGTAAGGCACTGAATAGTAAATTAATTTAGGTAGAATTTTCATTTTTATTATATTAGCTCGGCCTATCCATGAGCAACTGATGTGTTTCCATTTACTTAGACCTGACTTTACTTGGACAAATTGTTTTGTGATTGTGTTCATATATTCCCTGGGTTTGTTTTGGCAGGTAGACTCCCAGATATTTTATAGTGTCTACCATAGGTTTACATGGGATTTCTCTTTCTATCTCTTATTGGTGGGCTTTGTTAGTTATATGTGGAAATGCAGATGATTTTGGTCTGCCTATTTTGGAACCTGTAAATTTGACAAAGTTGTTCATTGTTTCCAGTAGTTTTTACTTGATTATCTAGGATTCTCTAAATACATCATCATATCATCTGCAAACGTGATAATTTAGTTTCTTCTTTACCTATCATAATTCCTTCCATTTCTTTTTCTTTTATTGCTAAAGCTAACATTTCTAGTACTATATTGAATAATATAGTGGTGATAATGGACATCCTTGTTTCACTGCTGATCTTATTGGAAATGCATCTCCCTTATCCCCATTGTATATAATCTTGTTGATGGTGTTAGGTGGATACTGCTTGTTATTTTCTGTCCCAAGTAGTCTTATGCTCTCAAATGTTTTCAATAGGAATGGGTGTTGTATTTTGTCAAAAGTTTTTCTACATCCATTGAGATAATTATATTGTTTCTATTAGTTTTGTTGCTGATATGGTCAATAATGCTGATAGTTTTTTTTTTTTTTAATATTGAACCAACCCTGCATTACCGGTATAAGTCCTACCTGATCATAATGTGTTATTCTCATGATAATTTACTGACTTCTTTTTAACAATATTTTATTTAAAACTGTTGCATTTATTTTCATTAGAGAAATTGGTCTACAGTTTTCTTTCTCTGTTTTCCTTCTTCCTGATTTAGGTATTAGAACCATACTTGCATCATGAAAAGAATTTTGTAGGACTCCACCAATTTTCCCAAATAGTCTACATAGTATTGGAATTAACTATTCTTTAAATGTTAGACAGAATTCTGTTGTAAATCAATCGCGTTCTAGAGATTTTTTTCCCTAGGGAGTTCATTGATGGCTTGTTCAATTTCTTTTTCTGAGATGGGCTTACTTAAGTGTTCAACTTCCTCTTCTGATAATCTGGGCAATTTATATTTTTTAAATATGTACCCATCTCACATTGTCAAATTTATGGGCATACCGTTGGGCAAAGTAATTTATAATTAACGTTTTAATTTCCTCCTCATTGAAGGTGAGTTCCCCCTTTTCATTTTTTATATTGGTTATTTGGTGTTCTTTCTCCTTTTTGGGTTTTCTTTTATATTTTCTTGATTTTTCACAAAGCCATTAGCTTCCAGCTGCTCCATTCTAATCTTTAAAGAATTATATTCCAATTCTACTTTTTAGGGCATTCTTCTCTTCATTGGCTTTTTGGATCTCTTTTCTCATTTGGGTTAGCCTATTTTTTGCAGGGCTATTTTCTTCAGACTTTTGGAGATTTCCTTTATCAAGGTGTTGACTTGTTTTTCATGATTTTCTTGCATCACTCTCAATTCTCTTCCTAATTTTTGCTCTACTTCTCTTATTTGATTTTCAAAATTTTTTTGGATCTCTTTCATGGCCTGAGAAAAATTCATATTTTTCTTTTTTATTTATTTATTTGTTTGTTTATTTATTTAACTTTTTACATTCATTTTCACAAAATTTTGGGTTCCAAATTTTCTCCCCTTTATCCCCTCCCCCACCCCAATACACCAAGCAATCTAATTTTCCCTATCTCCAATCTGCCCTCTCTTCTGTCATCCCTCCCTTCTCTTGTCTCCATTTTCTCTTTTCTCCTGTAGGGCCAGATGACTTTCTATTCCTCATTAACTGTATGTCTTCTTTCCTAGTAGCAACAACAATATTATACAGTTGTTCCTAAAACTTTGAGTTCCAAATTCTCCCCATCCCTCCCTCCCCACCCATTCCCTTTGGGAAGGCAGGCAATTCCATATAGGCCATTTCTGTGTAGTTTTGCAAATGACTTCCCTGATAGTCGTGTTGTGTAAGACTAACTGAATTACCCTCCATCCTAACCTGCCCCTCATTGTTTCTCTTCTGTCTTTTGATCCTGTCCCTCCCCGAGTGTTGACTTCAAATTGCTCCCTCCTCCCTTTGCCCTCCCTTCCATCACCCCCCCTTGCTTATCTCCTTCTCCCCCACTTTCCTATACTGTAAGATAGGTTTTCATATTAAAATGAGTGTGCATTTTATTCCTTCCTTTAGTCAAACGTGATGAGGGTAAACTTCTTGTTTTTTGTTTTTTGTTTTTGTTGTTTTTTCTCAGCTCTCCTCTTTTCCCCTCCACTAAAAAGTCTCCTACTTGCCTCTTAAATGACATATAATTACCCCATTCCATTTCACCCTCTTTCCTCCCACTACACTTCTCTCTCACCATTTACCTTAATGTCTTTTAAGATATGGTCCCATCCTATTCAATTCACTCTGTGCTCTCTGTCTCTGTATGTGTGTGCATATGTGTATGTGTGTGTGCGTGCATGTGTGTACATGTGTGTGTGTGGTCCCACCAACTGCCCAGATACTGAAAAGTTTTAAGAGTTACCAATATTGTCTTTCCATGTAGGAATGTAAACAGTTCACTTATGGTAAGTCCCTTAAGACTTCTCTTTGCTGTTTACTTTTTCATGCTTCTTCTCATTCTTGTGTTTGAAAGTCAACTTTTCTTTTCAGCTCTGGTCTTTTCATCAAGAATGCTTGAAAGTCCTCTGTTTCCTTGAAAGACCATATTTTCCCCTGAAGTATTATGCTCAGTTTTGCTGGGTAGGTGATTCTTGGTTTGAGTCCTAGTTCCTTTGACTTCTGGAATATCCTATTCCATGTCCTTCGATCCCTTAATGTAGAAGCTGCTAGATCTTGAGTTATCCTGATTGTATTTCCACAGTACTGGAATTGTTTCTTTCTAGCTGCTTGCAAGATTTTCTCCTTGACTTGGGAGTTCTGGACTTTGGCCACAATGTTCCTAGGAGTTTCTCTTTTGGATCTCTTTCAGGTGGTGGTTGATGGATTCTTTCAATACTTATTTTGCCCTCTGGTTCTAGAATGTCAGGGCAGTTTTCCTTGATAATTTCATGGAAGATGATATCTAGGCTCTTTTTTTGATCATGACTTTCAGGTAGTCCCATAATTTTTAAATTGTCTCTCCTGGATCTATTTTCCAGGTCAGTTGTTCTTCCCATGAGATATTTCACATTCTCTTCCATTTTTTCATTCTTTTGGTTTTGTTTGGTGATTTCTTGGTTTCTCGTAAAGTCATTAGACTCCATCTGTTCCATTTTAATTTTGGGAGAACTATTTTCTTCAGTGAGCTTTTGAACCTCTTTTTCCATTTGACTATTTTTGCTTTTGAAAGCATTCTTCTCCTCATTGGCTTTTTGAACCTCTTTTGCCAATTGAGTGAGCCTATTTTTCAAGGTGTTATTTTCTTCAGCATCTTTCTGGGTCTCCTTTACCAAGGTATTGACCCATTTTTCATACTCTTCTTGAATCTTTCTCATTTCTCTTCCAAATTTTTCCTCCACCTGTCTAACTTGCTTTTCAAAATCCTTTTTGAGCTCTTCCAAGGCCTGAGCCCACCCGACATCCCCCTGGGTTGTCTGGGGTACTGAGGCCCTGCCCTCCATGTCTTTCCCTGATGGCAAGAATATGTCCTCGTCCTCGTCAGATCCAAAAGTCAGGATCATTTGCATCTGTTCGAAAAAACTCTCTATAGTCTTATTTTTCTTCCCTTTTCTAGGCATTTTCCCAGCCAGTTACTTGACTTCTGAGATTTCTGTCCACCCCCGCCTATATCCGCCCAGCTAGTGCTTGGGGTCTGAGATTCAAATGGGCTTTCCGGGCTGCGCATGGCTGGTAATCAATGTGAGATTTAGTTCTGGTGCTGGGGTGGGGGCAGGGCCGCCTCCCAGGCTCAGCTCCCTCAGGGGCTTTATGCAGAGACCTTCAGTGATAGAGCAGGTGGGGCAGGGCCTCTCCCAGGCTCAGCTTCCTCAGGGGGTTTATGCAGAGACTCTCAGTAATGCAGATCCTGCCTGCTGCTGGGGGAGTCCCGCGCCGCCGCCGCAGCTGCTGCCTCCGCCGTCGCCCCCGCCCCTGCCTCTGCCTCCTCCGCTTCCTCCCGAGGGGGCCCGTGTCACGGAGACACTCCGCTCCCCTCTTCCAGCCCAGCGTCTCTCTCTCACTGACCTGTAGCTTCTGTGGGCGGAGGGACTTTCCCAGTTGCCGGAGTTTCCGTTCCTGAAGCCTGCTCGGATCAGCTTCTCTGGGTCTGCGGCCAGGGCAGCGCTGGGGTGGGGTCCGCTTTCCGGGGTGCAACAGACCCTGGGGACGGCTCTCCAGGGCTCTCTGGAACGGAAATCTCTTCCACTCTGTTTCTGCACACTTTTCAGTGATCCAGAACTTATGGCGATCTCTTTTTACATTAATTCTATGGGCTGTGGGTCCGGAGCTTGTAAACGTGCGTCTTTCTACTCTGCCATCTTGACTCCCCCCCCCATATTTTTCTTGATGGCTTTGCATACAGGAGTTTAGACTTTGTTTTCATCTGTTTGCATATTTTAGTCTTCCTAGTCACCAAAGTAAGATTGTACATTCTGATCCTTGTTTTGGTTTTTACTCATTTCCCCGGACATTTATTTGATTTTTTAAAATTTATTTATTTAACTTTTGACATTCATTTTCACAAAATTTTGGGTTCCAAATTTTCTCCCCATTTGTCAGGTGAAAATTTTGAAAGCACAATTTGAAAACACTGAGCATTCTAATTGCCCCTATCACCAATCTGCCCTCTCTTCTATCATCTCTCCCTTCCCTTGTCCCCAGCTTCTCTTTTGTCCTATAGGGCCAGATAACTTTCTCTACCCAATTGCCTGTATTACTTATTTCCTAGTAGCAAGAACAGTACTCGACAGTTGTTCCTAAAATTTTGACTTACAACTTCTCTTCATCCCTCCCTCCCCACCCATTCCCTTTGGGAAGGCAAGCAATTCAATATAGGCCATATCTGTGTAGTTTTGCAAATGACTTCAATAATAGTCGTGTTGTGTAAGACTAACTATATTTCCCTCCAGCCTATCCTGCCCCATCATTGCTTCAATTCTCTCTTTTGATCCTGTCCCTCCCCAAGAGTGTTGGCTTCAAATTGCTCCCTCCTCCCATTGCCCTCCCTTCCATCATTCCTCCCCCCTCCTTCTCCCATTCTCCCTGACTTTCCTGTATTGTTAGACAGGTTTTCATAACAAAATGAGTGTGCATTTTCTTCCTTCCTTTAGTCGAATGTGATGAGAGTGAACTTTATGTTTTTCTCTCACCTTCCCTCTTTTTCCCTCCATTAAAA
The DNA here is from genome assembly GCA_023548195.1 of Bettongia penicillata ogilbyi. Lineage (NCBI taxonomy): Eukaryota > Metazoa > Chordata > Mammalia > Diprotodontia > Potoroidae > Bettongia > Bettongia penicillata. The sequence continues at coordinate 344,200 of JAJHZJ010000172.1, forward strand.
AATCTTTTGCTTGCCTCTTTTATGTAAGATTATTTGCCCCATTCCCATTTCTCCCTTTCTCCTCCCAATATATTTCTCTTTCACCACTTAATTTCATTTTTTAAGATATGATCCTATCCTATGCAATTACCTCTGTGCTCTCTCTTTCTCTGTGTGTGTGCCTGTGTGTGTCCATGTGTGCGTGCGTGTGTGTGTGTGTGTGTGTGTGTGTGTGTGTGTGTGTGTAATCCCACCAACTACCCAGATACTGAAAAGTTTCAAGAGTTACAAATACTGTCTTTCCTTCGTGGCTCCTGGAGATTCTGTCCTTGAAGCCTGCTCGGATCTGCTCCCCTCGATACCCTATGGCCAAGGCAGGGCTGGCCTTTGCTCCGGGTCCAGTGTGTGACGGACCATTCGTGTCAGTTTTTCAGGTCTCTCTGGAACATATATCTCCTCCACTACATTGTTCTGTGGCTTCAGCTACTCCAGAATTTGTTGGGAGTTCTTCTTTACAGGTATTTTATGGATTGTGGGTTAGGAGCCAGCATATGTGCATCTTTCTACACTGCCATCATGACTCCTCCCCCCATTTATTTTATTTTAGAGCTCTTTGTCAAGGTAGAGTTCTGCTTCCAGCGGGAGTGGAGGAGTGTCAGCCTCTCTATTACACCACAATCTGTGGGTCAAGAACTTCAGAAATTGTCTCTGTCCCTGCTTCTGGGGCTGCTGCAGGTTCAGTCCCCCCTTCCTCTTCTACCACCCTGGGGCTGGATCATTCCACTCTCTCACACAAGTCCCCCAGGCCTTTTTCCACTGACCTTCGAATTTGTCCTTGGCATTTTGGGGCCCTGAAGTCTGGAAATTGAAACAGGTGTGAGAGATTCAATCTCACCAACGCCTGCATAGGTCCTGTCTGTGCCTTAGCCCATGCTGGACTGTGCCCTGCTTCCTGCATGACATAATAGATGCTTCCTGGTGACCTTCCAGGCTGTCTTGTGCAGGAGATTTGCTTTACTTGGTCATTCTGTGGATTCTACAGCTTCAGAATTTGTTTAGAGCCATTTTTTTTTACAGGTATTTGGCTAGGCTTGAGAGCAGTGCTCTAGAAAGTGGGTGCTATTACTCTGCCATCTTGGCTCCGCACTTCTTCTCTTTCTTTTTTTATCATATTCATCGAAGGTTTATCAATTTTATTATTTTTTTCATAAAACCAACACTTAGTTTTATTTATTAGCTCGATAGTTTTCTTAATTTTAGTTTTATTAACCTCTTCTTTGGTTTTCAGTATTTCTAATTTGGTATTTACTTGGGTGTTTCCAATTTGTTCCTTTTCTAGCTTTTTCATCTGCATGCCCAATTCATTGATCTCCTCTTTCTCTATTGTATTCATGTTGGTTTTCAATGATTGAAAACTTCCCCTAAGAACTGCTTTTGCAACATTCCATATGTTTTGGTAGGTTGTCTCATTATTGTGATTCTCTTGAAAGAAATTATTGACTGTTTCTATGATTTGTTGCTTAACCAACTCATTCTTTCGGATTAGTTTATTTATTTTCCAATTAATTTTTTGGTCTATCTTTCCATGGCCTTTTATTATATATAATTTGTATTGCATTGTGATCTCTGTAGGGGAGCCCCTGGTGTAGGAGAGCATGAGTGAGAAGGGGCGAACGCTAGGCTTCTCAGGGTCACGGCTGAGCCAGCCACAGCACAGGTTACTTCTGCCACCCCGCCCCCCTCTTTTTGCTCGCTCTTGGGTTTGGCTGAGGCTGGGGGCAGAGTCCTTTCTGTGACCTTTTACCCCAACATGGCCATGCCCATGGGACCCGTGAAGTTCTGGAAACCCGGGCCAGGAGGGAAAGATTAAAAAAGAAAGACTGGAAGGTGAGAGAGAACATTGAGCAACTTTGAAAAGGCACAGAAGGCCCAGGTATCAGCATCTCAGAAGAGAGACAAAGTATAGCAGAAAGCTCTGGAACCACTGTTATCTATAGTCCCCATGCTGCCATTTCTATTGAACAGCAGGGACAAAAGTTACCAGTTTTTAAGCTTAGAAATCATATCTTATACTTAATAGAAAACTATCAGACAGTGGTGATTGTTGGAGAAATGGGATGTGGGAAAACTACACAGATTCCACAATATTTGGCAGAAGCTGGCTGGACAGCAGAGGGAAGAGCAGTAGGAGTGACCCAGCCATGAAGAGTGGCTGCTGTTTCAGTTGCACGGAGAGTTGTTGAAGAAAGGGGTGCAGTGCTGGGCCATGAGGTTGGATATTGTATTCGGTTTGATGACTGTACCGATCCACAAGCTGCAAGAATTAAATTTCTGACTGATGGAATGCTGGTCAGGGAGATGATGGTTGATCCATTATTAACAAAATATAGTGCTCTTACGCTGGATGAAGCCCATGAAAGAATTTTGTATACAGATATTGCTATTGGCTTGTTAAAAAAGATCCAAAAGAAACGAGGGGATCTTCGCTTGATTGCAGCTTCAGCCACCCTGGACGCAGAGAAATTTCGAAATTTCTTTAATCAAAATGAAACCAGTGACCCTGGTAGAGATAGATGTGTGATCATTACAGTGGAAGGGAGAACATTTCCAGTGGATGTCTTTTATTTACAGAGTCCTGTTCCAGATTATGTCAAATCAACTGTGGAAACTGTGATGAAAATTCATCAAACAGAGGGTGATTGATGCATTGAAGATGCATTGACTGTCTCTGCCTTTCTCCGTTGTATTGTAAGGTTGCTATGCCCTAGCACAGGGTCAATTTTTGTATATGTGCCATGTCCCACTGAGGAAAAGGTGCATTCCTTTCTATCCCCATTCAATTTTCTCCAGAGAACCATCATGTCTACCTTATCCAGAGTTCTATTCATCTTCACTTCTTTCTTGTTTATTTTGAGGTTACATTTATCAGGTTCAGAAAGGAGGAGGTAGAGGTCTCCCACTAGTATCTTTTTGCTATCTATTTTTTCCTCTAATTTCCTTAACTTCTAGAAGAATTTGGATGCTATACTACTTGGTGCATGTACGTGTAGTAATGATATTGCTTCATTGTCTATGGTACCTTTTAGCAGAATATTCTTTCCTTCCTTATCTCTTTCGATTAGATCTATTTCTGCTTTTGCTTTGTCTGAGATTATGATTTCTACCCCTGCTTTTCTTGTACATCAGATGAAGCATAATATATTCTGTTGCAAGCTTTTTACCTTTACCTTGTGTGTATCCCCCTGTTTCAAATGTGTTTCTTGTAAACAACATATTGTTGGATCATGGTTTTCAATCCATTCTGCCATCAGCTTCTGCTTTATGGAAGAGTTCATCCCATTCACGTTCATAGTTATGATTACTATTTGTGTCTTTCCCTCTGTCCTATTTCCTTCATTTATGTTTTTAGATCTCTCTTCTCCCTTTGCCTCCATAGTAGAGTTCTCATTTTTGGCCCCCACTTCCCTCAGTCTTCCTTCCCTTCTATCAGCCCTCCTCCCTTTTACACTCTTTATCCTTTACTACTTCTTCCATCCCTTTTAACCTCCCCTCCTTTTTCTCTTCCCTTTCCCCTCCTACTGGCTGTTATACTAGTTAGATTTCTATACTTAACTGATTTTGTTGTTCCCTCCTTGAACCAAATCAGATGAGAGTAAATCTCAACAGTGCTCATCTCCCTCTCTTCTTTCCCTATACTGTAATATATTTTATGCATCTTCCTGTGAGATAATTTACCTTTTTCTGCTTCCTACTTTTCACATATTCTGTTACAATCCTTTCGTACACTTAAATCATATTTTTATCATCATATCAGTTAATTTTTACCCATGTCCTCTATGTATATCCCTTTTAAATATCATAATAAATAAACTATTCTTAAGATGACCAAGTATCATCTTCCCTTACAGGAATATAAACAATTTGCCCATATTGAGTAACAAGATTTTTCCCCCCTCTTTACCTTTTAATGCCTCTCTTGAGACTTGTATTTGAAGATCAAATTTTCTATTCAGCTCTGGCTTTTTCATCAGGAACATCTAGAAATTTCTCATTTCATCTCCTTGCCAGAAACATTACACTCAGTTTTGCTGGATAATTGATCTTTGGTTGTAGTCCAAGCTCCTTTGCCTTACAAAATATCATATTCTAGTCTTTCCAATATTTTAATGTAGAAGCTGCAAAATCCTGTGAGATCTTGAGTGCAATTCCTTGATATTTGAATTATTTATTTCTAACTACTTTCAGGATTTTCTCCTTTACTTGACAGTTTTGGAATTTGACAACAATATTCTTTGGTGTTTTCAGTTTGGAATCTCTTTCAGGAGGTGATCAGTTGATTCTTTCGATGACTATTTTTCCCTCTGGATGTAGGTCCTCAGGGCAATGTTCCTTCATAATTTTTGGAAGATATTGTCCAGGCTCTTTTGTTAATCATGGTTTTCAGATAGACCAAGAATTCTTAGATTTTATCTCCTGGATCAATTTTCTAGGTCAGTTGTTTCTCCAGTGAGATATTTTACATTTTCTTCTATTTTTTTAATCTTTAGATTCTGTTTGACTGATTCTTAATGTTTCATAAAGTCATTAACTTCTACTTGCCCAATTCTAATTTTTAATATATTGTTTTCTTCAGTTAACTTTTGCATCTCCTTTTCCATTTGTTCATTTGTTCCAGTTAGGTTTTGTATCTCTTTATCTCTTTGTCCAATTTTCTTTTTAAATTATTTTGTGAATTCTTTTTTATGTTTTTAAAATTAATAGTCAATTTTATTCTACCTCTGACTTTTAAAATCCTTCTCGAACTCTTCCAATATAGTCTCTGGGCTTGAGATCAGTTCATATTTCCTTCTGTTTCCAATGGGAGTACAGTCTCAATGCAGATCTCTTAAGTATTTTCGTTTTGGCACCTGTCCCCATAGTAAGCTTCTGTGATCTTTTCTTTTCTGGATTGCTTCTTGCTCATAATGATTGCCTTTTTCCTGGCTTTTGGAGTTGATTTCTACTTCTCGGACACAGGGGGCTGTGTCCTGTAGTTCTTGTGCTTAGAACTTGAGGTTTTGTTCTTTCACCTAGAAGCTAAAACGTTGCAGCTTACCTGGTGCTGAGCTGGAGTTACCCTGTAGCTCTCACTGCGTGAGGTGTGGGGCAGGAGTGCTCTCTCCTGAACTAGTGCACAGGCAGGTTCAGAGTTTGGTAATCCCACATCTGCGCTGGCATTGTCCCAATTCCCTTGGCTGTGTTCAGGCAAGCCTGGCATCCCAGTGTTGGTACTTATCGGCTCCTCTCTTTTGGGGTTCAGGATCTCCTCCTGGTTTGCTGAGGTAGGGCTGTCTGGGACAGCTCCAGTCTTGCACTGGTCCCCTTCAGCCACAGCAAGAGGGACCCCCCTTTGTGATTTTACTCACTTCATGGGCTAAGTGACTGTTTACCTCTTTGGCTCATCCCACTATTCCAGGATTTTTCTGGCGAAATATTCTCTGGGCTTTTCAAGGTCAACAAGAGGATGGGGAGAGCATTTACAAATCATCCACTATCTTGGCTCCCAGAAGTTCAAGTAGATGACTTACAGACATTTAATCTGTGGACTGATAGTCTCAGGAACAGCTGCTGCTGTTACCTGAGGTTCTGTGTTTCTCTCTCACTCAGTTCCTCTGGACTCCCACCCTGGGCTGATACGTTTGAAATTCCGCTGTACTGCTGCTGCTTCAGAGTACCCAGGCCTTCCTGCTTGGCTTTGCTATGTTGGGGTCTGTGCTGGGACAGCCTATGTGTTGTGAGCTCCTCCAGCACCGTACAACAGATCCTTCCCATCAATCTTCCAGGCTGTCCTGAGCTGGAAGTCTGCCACTCTGTCTCCTAGTGGATTCTGCCACTCTAAAATTTGTTCCGATTTTCTTTTTAGAGGTATCTGAAGGAGTATGTCTTACAGTTAGATGAGTACAAACTCTCACTCTGCCATCTGGGCTCTCCCCACCCCAGACATACTTTATATGAACAAAATGTATAGCACGTATTTTTGCTCATTGCACTTGACTCAATGGTTGAAAAAAATATTGCCCTTCCAGGCTCTTTTACAGCAAAGTGTCTCCACCCATTTATCTAGATCATTCAAGGTTCTTTGAAAGATGTGGCAACAAAAATAATATTTTTCCATGATGATTATATAATAGCTAAGAGGTAGAATTTTATAGTGCTTTAGAAATATAATTCTAATTTTACTCTCATAATAATCCTGGAAAGTAGGTGCTACTACTCTCCCTATTTTATAGATGAGGTAACTGAGGCAGATTAAGATTAAATTACTTGCCCAGGGTCACACAGTTAGTAAGCGTCTGAGGCAGGATTTGAATTTGGTTCTTCCTGTACAGCAATCTATTGACTTCACATCTAGCTGGCTAGTAAATATCAGATAAGGGGTAATGGAGAGATATATACTTATCAAATACATTTGCCTGTGTGAGGGAGGAGAACTAGGGAAATATCTGGGTTGAGGAGAGAGTCCCTATGGATGGTGAGGTGCTACAGATGTTCTTGTTCATAGATGACATTGGGTTGATTGCATCATGCCAGAAAACATAGCATAGCTTCCTGGAAGAATCATTCAATGGAGGTTGCCCTTTCTATCCATCCCTATTCAAAAGACCAAGCAGAGGAGGAATGTTCCTTGCCCAACTTTCAAAATGCACATGATTGTACTTCTCCAACAGCAGATGTATTTGGAATAGAAAATCCAGATGTTCAGCAAACTGGGATCAGAGTTAAAAAGGAGTCATAGGGAAGTTTGGAATAGGGGAAGATTTCGTGGGGAAAGATAACAAGTTCTACATATTGAGCTTGAGATGTTTACCAGATACCAATTTTGAAATGTGAGAGTAGAGCTTAGGAGAGAAACTAGGACTGGATAGACTCCACCCCTTTTCTTCCCTCTCTTGCCTGTCCTTCTCACCAATTCAAGAAAACATGTGGATGAATGACTCAGCTATTCTCAGCAATACAACGACCCAAGACAATTACAAAGGGCTCACGAAGGAAAATACCATCTGTATCCAGAAAACTCTGAATGAAGATTGAAGCATTTTTTCACATTATTCTTTCTTGTTTTTTTTCTTTTGTTCTGTTTCTTCTTTCACAACTGTGACTACTATGGAAATGTGGTTTACATGACAGCACATGTGTAACCTGTATCAAATTCTCTACCATTTTAAGAAGAGGGGAAGGGAGGGAGAACAATTTTGTACTGAAATCTTGTGAAAGTGAATGTCAAAGGTTGCCTTGACATGTAATAAAACAAAATAATACCCTCTTGCCTCCTCTCTTTTCAATTGGAGCCTTTTCTTGAGTTATCAGATGTTTTCCTTAGGAGGGAGAAAGATTGACTCAGAAGTCAGCAGCTCATCAGATGGACCAGAAGCCAAAAGGTCACCCTTTAGAAATCAAACTAGGCTAGCAAGCCTCCTTGGAGGATACTCTTTGCCCATCTCCTCCCCTCTTAACAAGATAGTTTATGAAGATGCCGTTGTGTTCTCCAGTATCCATCCCTCCGGTGAAAGGAGCTCAGATGAATTTAGCTAATGATTTACATTGAAAGATTTCCCCCCTGCCAGCTCTGTAAACTTGTTCCTTTGCAACCCTCATCAGCTGCTGTAGGCACTGTTCTCTGGGCAACATGGAGCCTAAAAGGTGCCAGCAGTCCAGTTTCTAAACCACTGGCTCTGTTCCCTGACTCAGTTGGAAAGAGGATTAGGTCTCATTTTCTATGGAATAAGTGACCAAAGCCACCTTTGCTTGTGACCCTGGGAGCTTCCTTCTCTACCTTCCCTTTTCAGAGGTAGAGAAAGCATGGCACAAACCCACCTAATATGTGGTATTCTTTCGGTTTTTGACAGAGAAAAACTCATCTAGCCTGTGGTCTTTCTTGTCCTCTATGCTTCTTCCTCCTCCCTGCCCCCCCTGCTCCCCTTGTAGTAATTGTATTCTGAGTTTAATAGACAAAATATTGTGTTAAGGAATAATAATCAGATAAAGGAATTGGGAATGTTTAGATTGAAGAAAAGACATGGTTGCGAGGATGATAATTCTATCTACTTATCTGAGAGGTTGTGGAATATTCATGGTTGTGTCTATGGGCAAACATAGGACTAAGGAGGCAGCTAGGTGCTGTTGTGCCTAGTGCAACAGTGGGGTGGGCCTGGAGTCAGGAAGATATAAGTTTGTGTGGGTCCAAGAGCACCTACTCAAATAAAAATCAGAGACTTCTCAAGGTAGGAGCAGAGCAACAAGATTTTATTACGATCTCACGAGAAAGGGCATCTCCTCTCTGACAGGTAGTCAGGAGAGTGAGGCAATTACAGAAGACAAAAGTAGAGATTATATAGGCCTAACGTAGATCCCACTCCCCCTACTGGCCTTTTGCTCCCATTGACTGGGAGGCAGGCTCACCGTCTAAACATGACAGTCTATCCTATGAATAACCAATAGGCATTATGTTGATGTGGATGTTGATGTGGCCACCCAAGGGCAGTTGTGTTATGGTTATGTGACACATGATTGCTGGGAAACCAAAACTTAGGCCTAACCATCTACTAAAAGCCTTTTGATAAGCACTGAGAAGTCTTCACTAATTTCATTCAATTCAAGTTCAAATTTGAGCTCAGATACTTACTAGCTGTGTAACCCTGGGCAAGTCACAACCTCTTTCTGCCTAAGTTTCCTCAACTTTAAAATGAGAATAACAATAATAACACCTACTTTGCAGGGTTGTTGAGAGATTCATATGAGATAATATTTGTACAGTGCCTTCACACAATACCTGGCACATAGTAGGTGCTGTACAAATGCTTGTTCTTTCCTTTCCTTTTTCTTTCTAAGGGATAAGACTGCATTTCAGAATGGAAAGAGCACTACATTTGGAAGCAGAAGATGTGGATTAAAATCTTGGCTTCCATCTTGTGACCACAGGCAAGTCATTAACCTCTCTAATCTTCACTTTCCTCACCTATAAAGTAAGGAGGTTTGACTCCATGATGCCTGAAGATTCTGAGTCTCAAATCTTATGATAAATGGATCCCAATAATAGGCATCCACTATGTGCCAGACACTGTAAAATGCTAGGAGTAAAACTAGCCCCTGCCCTCAAGGCCCTTACATTCTAGTGATAAGTTAGAAGGAGGCTGATGGTGGCTCACACATAAAGAATGATCAGAGCTGTGTATAAGTGAAAGGAGCTGCTTCAGGAGGTAGTGTGTTTCCCATTTCCCATTGTCTTCAGTGCAGGCTGGATGACCACTTTTGGGGGACACTGTAGAGTAGATACCTACACTGGGTGGGAGTTGGAATAGAAGAGCTCTAACATCCCTTCCCCCAAACTCTCTTCAGCAATCTCCAAGATACTACAATTCTGTGAACCAGAAAGATTCACTGAATTTCTATTCCTTTTAAAGACTCTCTAAAATATTTTAAAGAATCAGAGGACTGTGGTCCTATTTCACATGTCCAATTCTTCCCTCCCAAGCTCTCTGAGAATAGCCACTTGAATTTCCCCCAGTTCTTGGCACTTAAGGTTCAGAATGATGCACTTGGGAGGTGAGATCTGAGGAAGTTGGGCAGAAAATATCTTTCTTTCTCCTCCTTTCCCTCTTCCACTTTAGAAACTTTGAAAACTCATCCCCAGTTCCTCTGAAACAGAATACAGATAGCCTTAGGGATGCATCAAGAGATTGGAAGGTGTGGGACTCAGAAGGCTCTGGATCTCAGTGCATTGAGCCAGAGATACTGTCCTACCTGCCCTTCCAGACCAGCCTCTAAAGGGCCTCTAGAGGCCATTTGTTCTATTAATCTATCTCCACAAAGCATACTGCCTTGGTTTAGATGAAAGAAAAATGGTTGTGGGGGTAGTAGCACCTCCTTTCTTCTTTAGCCTTCAAGGAAAGAGATTACAAAAGCTCCTTGACTTCTGCACTCACTCCTGGATATCTGAGCAAAAAATAGTTCCAAGGTCAATAGACATGCATATATAATAATGAAAGATATGACTGGAGCTTGAGAATTCAAGGTTCTGACGTTCACAGTACTGGCTATATTACTATGGCCAAATAACAACTCTTCTGAATCTTGGTTTTTTCATCTGCGATTTGAGTATAATCAAGGAACCTAACCATGGTAGCTAAGTAGGAGGGAGCAGTATAGCCCAGCTTCTCATCACAATACAACAAAAACCTAGAAATCATGTCAGATCAAATGCTGATTGGTAAAGCCAATTATCGTAGTGAGCAATTTTTCTGGCTCGGGTTTATAGAGGTACGTTGCAATTAATGTAAGTTCAAATAATACAGAATTCAATTTTGTGAAAATTATACAGCATCATATTTAATGCAAGTCAATATTTTGTTAATGTGACATATTTGAGGTAGTCCAGGATTTTAACATGATGCTTCCTTATCAGTCTACACTTGCCTGTTATCCTGTGTGGATATGATGGACTATTTCTTGCCATATTATCAACGGTTGTGTTAAGTTAATTTTTTGACAAGATGACTTAAAGGAATATCACTCCTTATGGAAACACTGCCTGTGTAGAAAAGAAACTTATTATCACATTTAAACAAAAATATGAGGTAACAGAATGTCATAAATGGGATCATAGTAACTCTGAAAGAGGACCGGATTTCTGAACGCTTGAACATATGATGTGGAATATTATAAAAAAATATAGGCGAAATAAAATGTAAAATTGCTTCAATTTTGGGGGGATTTTCAAACAACTGGAAGTCATGAAAGTATTATGGTGAGAGAAATAGAACATCTTTTACCTGTTTGGATTGAAGATTGACATGTGAAAAATGCTTTCCTCTTAGAGCAGTCACTCAGACAAATACTTCAAGATTATTTAAAATTGTGGGGAAAAGATGGAAATGAAGTGAATAGTGAAAAAACTTTTACTGCAATCATTGGTAGGTTTGATAGTTTTAAAAATCAAGTTCAATTATAGAATGTTAAAAATACTAAGAAAAAGACAATACGGATGAACATATGGAGACTAAATGGCATGAGGTTTTGAAGAAAATAATTGAAGACGGTAGAAACACTGGTCAAGAAATTGTAAATGTAAATAAAACATGTTTATTTTGAGAAAGGGTGCAGTCTAGAACTTTCATTGCTAGAAATTAATAAATCAACCTGGATTTAAAGTATGTAAGGATCAACTGTCTCTTCTATTGAGAAGCATATTCAGAAAGGGACTTTAAATGAAAACCAGTTCCCTTTAATTGGTATTGAAATCCTCACATTCTGAGAGACTACAATCCTTGATCACTTCCAGCAGTTCAATAAGAAAGCATGGGTGACTGAAGACATTTTCAGAGACTGATTTTTAAATCATTTCATCCAAGCTATTGAAAAATATTGCAAGAATAGCAATATCCTGTATAAAGCATTACTGATTAGTTATCCAACTATACTAGGTTCATTGTTTGAGAATGTGAGCATGCAAACTTACCGAGAGGTGGATAAAATTCTCTGCACTTAGCAGAATACATATGAAGATTTAAAGAAAGAAAAGACAGTTCAGTCCATGCCACAAAAATATATTAATTGTCAACAATGATGTTTTGATCATATCAGTATAGGCTTATCTTTAGGTATGACATTTAGTAATTTTAAAAATTTTGTTTTCTATGCTTCTATTTTTAATAAATCTCAAAGACATGTTTCTTATCCTTTGCTGTTATATTATGTTCACAATCAGATGAAAAGCTTATTCCTAAATTTTTGATCGCATATTGACATTAGTCTGTAATGATCAAATGTTGTTCGAACGCAAAACGTATGCTTGCTAAAAAAGACTATTTTATGGAGAACATGACCAGTGCATCAGAGTTGCGCTCTCTGAAGCATAGTTTGAATGCTTAGCAGTTTAGTTCGAGCAAGGACCTTAGTGACTTGTGCCTTATCCTCCAGGTAATCTTCAGAATCTTCCTAACACAGTTCAAAAGAAGCGATTCAGTTTCCTGATATGGTATGGCGCTGGTAGACTGTCCATATTTCGCAGGCATACATCAATGAGGTCAGCACAGTCAGTCGAATACCTCTTCTTTTCCAAACTTTTCTTTGGAGCCTCCCAAACACTGAGCTAGCTCTGGCAATGCATACATCAACCTCATTGTCAATGTGTCCATCCCTGGAAAGTACATTACCAAGGTAAGTGAACTTATCTACAACATTAAAAACTTCTCCATTTGTTGTAACCAATGGTTCCACGTATGGATACTGTGGTGGTGGCCGATGAGCACTTGTGTTTTCTTGGCGTTAATTATTAGGCCAAAATTAACACAGTCAGCAGAGAATTGATCCATAGTTTGTTGCATCTCAGTTTCAGAGGCTCATCTGCAAACAGAAAATCATGCACCAACACTCCCTCCACTTTGGTTTTGGCTCATACCTTTTCAAATTGAAGAACTTACCATCAGTATGGTAGCTAATCTCGATGCCCTGTTCATCCTCATTGAAAGCATTTGACAGCATGACAGAAAACATCATGATAAAAAGCTTGATAGCAAGCACACAGCCTTGTTTCAGTCCATTGGTGATTGGGAAGGAAGGAGAGAATTGTCTACAATCCAGAACCTGGGCAAACATGCCATCATGAAATTGACTTACAATGCTGATGAACTTCTCTAGCCTATCAAATTTTTATGTAATTTTCCATAAGTCTTCACGACTAAAACTGTCAAAGGCCTCCGTCAGATCTACAAACGTTGTGTACAGACCTCCGTTCTGCTCCTGACATTTCTCCAGGAGTTGTCGGGAAGCAAACACCATGTTGACTCTTCCTAGACCCTTTCTGAAGCCACACTGGCTCTCAAGTAGATGACCATCTTCCAGATATAGGATCCTCTTATTAAGGAATCTCTCAAGAATCTTACAAGCAATAACTAAGAAAGAGACCCCCTGTGATTGTTGCAGGATAATCTATTCCCTTTGCCTTTATAAAGATGGACAATGGAGATATCCTTGAACTCCTGGGGGATAACCTCCTCTTGACATATAACCTGGAATATTTCAGTCAGCTTTTGTATGAGCAATGCTCACTCTACCTTGTAAATCTCAGATGGAATGAAATCAGCACCAGGTGCTTTGCCACATGAAAGGAGCCTAATGGCACTCAAAATCTCTTCTTCTGTTAGAAGTTCATCTAAGGAGGGATTGGCTTCAACCTGACGTTGAATCAATGGTCTCAGCATTTATTGATGATGGTCTGTTGAGAACACTATGGAAGTGTTCTCAGCCCATCTCTCTGGGATCATGTCCTTATCACTAATCTATGTGGCTCCATCAGCACTGAGTATTGTGATGCATCATAGGTTTTTAGTTCATAAATAGCTTTCAGGGAATGATAAAAGCAATTTGTATTGTTACTATCAGCATAAAACTGAATTTTTTTCCATCTTCTTGCTGAGCTATGAATCCTGCATCTCTCTAAATTTTGCTTGTACTTTACTTTTGATGCAATTAACTTAACTTCTTAGAGATGGATCGATTTTCTGGCTGGTAAGTCCTATGGAATTCTCGTTTTTCATTTAGCAGCTTCTGGATTTCCCCATAATTTTCATCAAACCAGTTTTGGTGTTTGTGAGTGTTCTGACCCAGATGAGCAACTACAGTGCTGTACACTAAATCTCTGAAAGATGCCAACTCCTTTTCTGCTCCACTGTTACCAACTTTTTGTTGGTTCAACTTTCCCTCCAAGTTAGCAACAAAATGTTCACATTCACAGAAGAGAGCTAATTTGTTGACGTTTATTCTTCCGGTTGTTATTTTGCCTTGGGGGTGCCACTTTTGATGAATGCGAATATTTAGATTGGAAAGGATAAATCTATGATCGGTCCATCACTCTGCACCATACATTGCCTTTGTCACTCTCACATCTTGTCTGTCTCTTCTCCTTACAATCACATAGTAAGGGTGTGTTCAGGAAAGACCAGTACCTTTGGTGTGATGACTGCTGAGCCGTTTTCAGGGCTCTTTCCACCTTTCTTGTCCACCCGTTCCACTTAACTCTCACCTGTGGCTCCGAGAAGGTGCAACATGCACAGCGGCCACAACCTGGTAAACCATTTCAGCAGACAGGCTAAACCAGTTTGAGGTTAACCCAGGGGTCTCAAACACACTGGTGAGTTAAAGAGATGCCTACCCCAACCATGTGAAGACTTCCTCTGGTGGAATGGGCAGATGAGAACAATTTGTTCCAATGGCCATGAAGGCAGAGGAAGCAGGCCATGTGGAGTGCTTAGAGTTTGGTTAGATACCAAAGACGCCAAAGTCATCCACTGCATCCTGAGCCATCGCCAGCCCTTTTTCCTCTGTCTTGCCACTGGACTATAATGATTCTGGAGGAGAGAGTAAGGTTGACGACTTCGTGCAACTCTGCCTCACTTAAATCCAATTTAAGCATGAATCAAAAGACTTCACCCATATTATTTCACCTCAAAGTCTTGTGGCGACAGGGAAATGAAGAAGTAGCAGGTGCAGGTACACTGAGTGCAGAACAAAATCTAATATATTTCACTGGAAAAAAATTAGGGGGTCGTAATTATGACTTCAAAGAAGACAATGGGAAAAAATATACTTGGTTAAAAAGATAAACGGAAAAATTAAATTTTATTGAAAGGTGACATATAGAGTGAAATAATATTAACATGAAACATATATATATATGCACATACATACATATGTACTGAATGACATAGAGCTAAAATACTTAATGATTTACAAGGAAAAACAGACAATAAAACTGTAATAGTGGGGGACTTCAATCAACCCCAAAAAATGAACAAGAAGTCAAAGATTTGATTTTAATTCTTGGAAAAGTTAGATATATAACAGGCAGATAGAAAATATGAATGGAAAAGAAGAAATCATAAAATTAGAAACCAAATAATTAAATTCTAAAGAATGGATAAGCCAAAGAAAAAAGTCAAAGAAACCATCAATAATTTCACTAAAGATAATAATAATGAGAAAAGAAAGATTTTTTGAGTTTAGGCAAAAAAATCCATAAGATAAAGCTTATAGCCATAAACACTTTCATCCACAAAAAAGAAAAAGAACAGATTAGTAATTGAGTATGCAATAAAAAAGCCCTAGAAAATGTACAAACCTAAAAACCTTAATTAACTTCAAAATAAACATTTTAAAAATCAAATAACAGATTGAGAAAATTTAAAGAAAACTACATTAAACAACTAAATAAAATTAAGAGCTGGTTTCATGAAAAGAAACCAATTCAACCATTAAATTGATTTAAAAAGAGTAAAGGATGGGGCAGAGCCAAGATGGTGGAGTGGAACGACACATATACTCCAGTGCTTCCCCTACAATCCACAAAATACCTTTAAAAAGTGACTATCAACAAATTCTAGAGCAGCAGAAGCCACAGAACTACAGAATGAAATAAATTTTCAGCCAAAGGTTACCTGGAAGGCTGACAGGAAAGGTCTATCCCACAGGACACTGAGTGGAGTGGAAGACAGCCCTGGTCATGTGACACCAGGAGAAACAGGACCACAACAGGCCTCTGGGGAAGAATTTCCAGCAGGGAAGGTCCCACAACCCTCACCCCACAAGTGTCAAAGAAAACTTCAAAGATCAGTGTGGGAAGGTTTCCCAGATGGGTGAGAGGGGAGCAGGGTCCTCCCAGCACTGGTCCTACGTGGTGACAGAGATGGTGGGCAGCAGAAGCCATAGGTAATGAGTGACTATGGTGGTCACCAAAGCAGCCTGGGTCCATTGTCCAAGTGACTCAGCTTAAAGACTCTGGGGGAATTGAGCAGCTCATCTGAATCTCAGTGCTGAGCATGGTCCTGAGGGGAGGAGGAGCACTAGGATCCTCCTCTTGACAAAGAATTCAGAAGTCAAGTAACTGGCTAGGAAAATGCTCAAAAAAGGGAAAAAATAAGACCATAGAAGGTTACTTTCGTGGTGAACAGGTATCTCCTTCCAGTCTTTCAGGTGAGGAAGAACAATGTATACTGTCAGAGGAAGTCAAGCCTTCTGCCTCCAGTACCTCCAAAATGAATATGAAATGGGCTCACACCATAGAAGAGCTTGAAAAACAAGTCAGCAGCTTGCTGAAAGAGAGCCAAAAATGTTGAGGAAAATAACACCTTTATAAATAGGCTAACTTAATTGGGAAAAGAGGTCCAAAAAGCCAATGAGGAGACAAAGGCTTTAAAAAGCAGAATTAGTCAAATGGAAAAGACTCTTGAGACTTTTTTCAGTATTTGGGTAGTTGGAGGGAATACACACACACACACAAATCTAATATAGACAGAGAGCACAGGGTGAGTTGAAAAAGAAGGAATTATATCTAAAAAAATAAAATTAAGTGGTGAGAGAGGAGTGTATTGGGAGGAGAAAGGGAGAAAAGGAATGGGGCAATTTGTCACTCATAAAAGAGGGAAGAAAAACTTTTTTCAATGGAAGAGAAAAGGGAGGAGGTGAGAGAGAAAAAATGAAGCTTATTCTCCTCACATTTGGCTTAAGAAGAGAATAACATACGTACTCAGTTTGGTATGAAAATCTATCTTACACTACAAGAAAGTAGGGGAGAAGGGGACAAGTGGGGTGAGGGGGATGATAGGAGGCAGGGCAAATGGGAGAAGGGAGTAATCGGAAGTAAATGTTTTTGGGGAGAGACAAAGTCAAAAAAGAGAATAGAATAAATGGGGGCAGGATAGGATGGAGGCAAATAAAGTTAGTCTTACATAACATGACTATTATGGAAGTCTTTTTCAAAACTACACATATATAGCCTATATTGAATTACTTGCCTTCTCAGTGGGGATGAATGGGGAGGGAGGAAGGGAGAGAATTGGAATTCAAAGTATTAGAAATGAATTTTGAGAATTGTTTTTGCATACAACTGGTAAATAAGAAATACATGTAATATGGTATGGAAATCTATCTTGCCCTACTAGGAAAGAGAGAAGATGAGGAAAAAGGAAAGGAGGGGTGTGATAGAAAGGAGAGCATATTGAGGGAAGATGTAATCAGAATGCAAAGAATTATGGGATGGGGAGGGGAGAAATGGGGAGAAAATTTGGAACTCATAATTTTGTGGAAATGAATGTCAAAAACTAAAAATAAATACACATTAAATAAGAAAAAAAAACAATTATGAGAGTGAGCTTCACTTTTTTCCTCTCATCTTCCACCTTTCCCCTCCATTGGAAAAGCTTTTTCTTGCCTCATTTATGAGTGAAAATTTGCCCCATTCCATTTTTCCGTTTCTCCTCCCAATATATTCCTCTCTCACCCCTTAATTTTATTTTTTTAAATATCATCTCTTCCTATTCAATTCAACATGTGCCCTCTGTGTGTGTGTGTGTGTGTGTGTGTGTGTGTGTGTGTGTAATCCCTCCAACTACTCAAATCAAAGAACTCAGAATGTAAGAGATGGGAAAAAATGCAGATCTTATTTTTTAAGCTAAAGAAAAAGAAAGTTTATTAAATATTTGCCATATTGGATTGATTTTTAAAGAGCCTAGGCATTCGGTTTGTTTAATGTTTATTTATTTATTTTTAGCTTTTGACATTCATTTCCACAAAATTTTGAGTTCCATATTTACTCCCCATCTCTCTCCTCCTCCCATCCCATAATGTCTTGAATTCTGATTACCCCTTCCATCAATATGCCCTCCTTTCTATCAAATACCTCCCTTCCCTTATCCCCACCTTCTCTCTTTTCTTGTAGGGCAAGATAGATTTCCACATACCAATACTTGTATTTCTTATTTCCCAGTTTTATGCAAAAACAATTCTCAACATTCACTTCTAATACTTGGAAATCCAACTTTTCTCCCTTCTTACCTCCCCAACAGAATTTATTCTGTTCTCTCTTTTGAATTTGTCCCTCCCCAAAAGCGCTTACTTCTGATTACTCCCTCCTCCCATTTGTCCTCCCTTCTATCATCAACCTCACCCTACTTGTCCCCTTTTCCCTTACTTTCATGTAGTGTAAGATAGATTTTCATGACAAATTGAGTGAGCATGTTATTCCTTCCTTAAGCAAAATATGAAGAGACTAAGCTTCACCTTTTCCCTATCACCTCCTCCCTTTTCCTCATTGTAAAAGCTTTTTCTTGCCTCTTTTACGAGCGATAATTTGTCCCATCACATTTCACCCTTTCTCCTCCCAACATATGCCTCTCTCATTCCTTAATTTTATTTTTATAGATCATCCCTTCTTATTCAACTCACCCTCTGTTCTCTCTCTCTCTCTCTCTCTCTCTCTCTCTCTCTCTCTCTCTCTCTCTCTCTCTCTCTCCATATATATATATATATATATATATATATATATATATACATATATATATATATATATATATATATACCTACACATATGTGTGCATGTATAATCCCTCCAACTATCCAAATATTAGGAAAAGTCTCAAGAGTTACAAATATTTTCTTTCCATGGAGGAATGTAAACCATTCAACTTTAGAAAGTCCCTTATGATTTCTCTTTCCTATTTGCCTTTGATGCTTCCCTTGATTCTTGTGTTTGAAAGTCAGATTTTCCATTCAGTTCTGGTCTTTTCATCAAGAATGCTTGAAAGTCCTCTATATCATTGAATGACCATCTTTTCCCCTGAAATATTATATTCAGTTTTGATAGACAGGTGATTCTTGGTTTTAATCCTAGTTCATTTGACTTCTGAAATATCATATTTCAAGCCCTTCAATCCCTTAATGTAGAAGCTGCCAGATCCTGTGTTATCCTGATTGTATTTCCACAATACTTGAATTACTTCTTTCTGGCTGCTTGCCATATTTTCTTCTTGACCTAGGAACTCTGGAATTTGGCTACAATATTCCCAGGAGCTTCTCTTTTCAGATTTCTTTCAGGAGGTGGCCAACGGATTCTTTTAATATTTATTTTTCCCTCTGGTGATAAAATTTCAGGGCAGTTTTCCTTGATAACATCATGAAAGATGATGTCTAGACTCTCTTTTTGATGATGACTTTCAGGTAGTCCCATAGTTTTTAAAATGTCTCTCTTGCATCTATTTCCCAGGCCAGTTATTTTTCCAATGAGATATTTCACATTATCTTCCATTTTTTCATTCTTTTGGTTTTGTTTTGTATTTTCTCGTTTAATCATAAAGTTATTATCTTTCACCTGTTCCATTCTAATTTTTAAAGAACAATTTTCTTCAGTGAACTTTTGAACCTCCTTTTACATTTGGCTAATTCTGCTTTTTAAAGCATTCTTCTCATTGACTTTTTGAACCTCTTTTGCCAATTGAGTTAGCCTATTTTTAAAGGTGCTACTTTCTTCAGCATGTTTTTGGATCTCCTTTAGCAAGCTGTTGACTCACTTTTTATGATTTTCTTGCATCACTCTCATTTCTCTTCCCTATTTTTCCTCCACCTGTCTAACTTGATTTTCAAAATCCTTTTTGAGCTCTTCTGTGGCCTGGGTCCACTTCATATTTATTTTGGAGGCTTGTAATGGCAAGCATTGTTCCTCTTAATCTGAAATAATGGAAGAAAATACCTGTTCAACAAGAAAGTAACCTTCTATAGTCTTATTCTTCCCCTTTCTTGGGCATTTTCCCGGGCTGGTACTTGGCTTTTGAGTCCTTTGTTAAGAGGGGTGTATACTCTAGGCACCTGCAAGTTCTCAGTTCCTACAAGGTGGCTCAATCAAGGGAGAGGAGTTTCCTCCTGTCCTGGCCTGAACTCTGGTCTCGGAACTACCAAAGCTTTTCTGCCTAGGATCTGCAAGCAGAATTCCCTTTCCCGAACCTCCACCAGCCCCACCATGCACTCCACCAGCACTCTTCCTCACCCCTGGACCACGACTCAACACTCAGATCCATATCAGGCACTTAGTTCCCACAGGGGCTTTATGGTCCAAGGCCCCCAAAAATGAACGCTGCTGCTGCTGCTGAAGCTGCCACTGCCTGGGGATGAGGCTAGGGGAGGACCCTGCTCCCTTCTCACCCAGGAGAATAAGCTTTTTCACTGATCTTTGAAGCTTTCTTTGGTGCTTGTGGTTTTAGGGATCTGAGAACAACTACTGCTGCTGAGGATTCTGCCCCAGAGGCCTATTCTGTTCCTGTCCCTGCTGAGCTGTTTGACCAAGGATGGATTGGGCTCCTGGGGCTATGCTCTGCTCAGCGCTCTGTGCCATAGACCTTTCCTGTCAGTCTTCCAACCTACTTTGGGCTGGAAATCTCTTTCACTCTGTCCTTTTGTGGTTTGTGCTTCTCTAAAATTTGTTTAGAGTCATTTTGCAGGTATTTTATGTGCTGTGTGGGAAGAGCTAGAGTATTTGCATCTTTCTACTTTGCAATCTTGGATCCACCCCCAAAAAATGCGATCTTAGAATATGAAATGTTGCAGCCAGAAGCGACCTTAGACTGTGGAATGTCAGAACCAGCAGGAATGTTATTACATGGAACGTTTGATGTGGGAGGAACCTGGGGATAGAAAATTCCATGCCTAGCTTGGGAGGCACAGGAAACATTAAACCTTGAAATGATCATTTCAATCTCATCTATTTTCTGAAAAGGATATAGCACTTCCTCAATTCTTTTTTGTATCAGAAGGGTGCAGCCTTAATTGTGGTGGTGGGATCTATAAAAGTATGAGTTGAAACTGCTGTTTTCTTAATGAGCTCAGACTTGAGGGACAGGATTGGCCTCTGGCCAGATGTTGTCCCAAGGTCTGATCCTCCATGGGAATCTAGAGATGATAAAAGTTTTACAGAAAGCATTAAGGCTGGATCCCTGGAGAACTGTGGACTAATGGCTCTGAGTAGAAAGGAGAAGGGGTGTCATGGTTGGTGGGAAGTGTCAGTGACCAGCCAGCCTTGTTGGGCTCTGAGGATGGAATAGACCAGAGTATTCTTTCAAATAGGGAGATGACAAAAGGGAAAGGGAATCATCCACTCAGTGGGTGTCTGGGGGCAGGCAGTAAATGGGCTGTCATGGACCCTGGTATAACACAATGTTCCAGTGTTGCAGAAAGAGACTAGCACAGACAGCTGGGCAGTAATGGAAGGAGCACCGATTTTGAGATTTGGGGATGCTGAGGCATCCACTAGTGACAGAAAAACCTCGGTGAGCAAAGGGGGAAACTTGAGGCCTGAAGAAGGAAAGAGCCTCCACTAAAGTCACACAGCTAGCGAGCAGTTGGGCACTTTCCACTGCAGTGCAAAAAACAGAGAAAATAAGCTCTCTTCTGTTTGAGTGTGAACCATCTCACTGACACGATTGCACTGGTGACTCTTGCTTTTATGCAATGGCACACAAAGTGCCTCCTGAGCAGAATACAGTGACCTGGGTTTGAGAACTGGGGCTACGACTTCCCTAGTGCTGTGACCTTGGGCAAATCACTCCACCTCTCTAGGCCACAGTTTTCTCCTCTCTAAAATGGGCATGTTAATATCTGCCCCACATCCCCATTGGTGTGTGTGTGTGTGTGTGTGTGTGTGTGTGTGTGTGTGTGTATGTGAGAGCTGTGTTAGGTGTTGTGAAAGCAGAAACCACTATAAAGATATGAGAGATTCTTCTTCCTTGTGTCTGACCAAAATCTTTATTGCTGAGCTCCACATCCATTATCTTCTCCTCAGATATTTCCAAAGCCTCCTACTCTGCCCCTACTGTGGGAGGCCTGCTCTTCTCCAAAGAGGGAACATAGACCACCCATCACTTTCCATAAAATGCATTGTCCTTTAGGCCTGCTCCCCTTTGTGGAATGAGTAATCAAATTGCTCGATGTATCACTCACCGAACTTTTCTGCAGAAGGAGAGATTTATTGCCAGCTCTGTAGCAGCTTGGGATGGGGCTGTGCCTGTAGTACGTTCAGGGGCTTTCAAGCTGACACCAGGGTCCAGGAGCCAGAGCATGGAGGAAGGGAGAGAAAGATGGAGAAGGGCAGAAAAGAGAATGGGGAGGAGGCAAAGGGAGGAATGAAAAAGGAAAGAGGAGGAAGGAGGGGGAAAGGAGAAGAGATAAAAGAATAGGACTAGGGAGGGGAGTGGAAGGAAGGAGAGGGATCAGAGAAGAGAAAGGAGAACAGGAAGGAAAAGGAAGCTAGAGAGAGAGGCAGGAGCTCAATGCTTTAAACTGGAAAAGCCAAGACCAGTGCTTCAACAGGTCTCCTATTGAACTACATATGTTGAAGAGTGCTAGGGCATGAGGGGGCAGGAAGTTTTAGGCCAGGGGAACCGACTTCCAGTAAGCCTTGCCCTGCTGACCATTTTTTCAGGTAGCTGAGGCAGCAGGAAAAAATGCAGATCTGAACCCTTTCCACATCACCTACCAGGGATGTGAGGATCAACTCAGATCAACCACCAAACACCAGACAAAGCAATCAGTCAACAAACATTTATTAAGTCCTTATTATATGCCAAACACTGTGGTAGGTGCTAGGGATACAGTGAAAGGCAAAAACACTATATGTGCTCTCAAGGAGCTCACATTCTAACAGGGGAAAAACATAATTAACTCTAAGTACACACAAGATATAGACAGAGGAGGTGGAAGGCAATATGTGAAGGGAAGGCACTAGCAGCTGAGGGAGCTGGGAAAGGCCTCCTGGAGAACGTGTCCCTTGGTCTGAGCCTTGAGGGAAGAATCTAAGAACCTTGCATTCATCAAATGCCTGCTGTGTGTGTGGCACTGTACTGGGCACAAGGAGTGATACCACCTTCTCCTTTCCAACTCCTTTCTTCTTGCACTCACCAAGACCTGGCTGTCGTTGCACTATGACTCATTTCCCCACTCCCCACCCCCCACTCACCTCCCACTCTCCCTCTCACTCCTTCATCAAGGTGGAGGAGTTTTAATGCTTCCTGCTCCCCACAGTCATCCCTCTCTACCACCAACACCCCATAACTTTTCCTCTTTTGGGGTTCACTCAATCCATGTTTTCCACTGAGTCAAGGTTCTAGCAAACTTTGTGAGAAAAGGATAGTGAAAGACAGGAGAGACAAGCTCATCTGGCAAACAGATAATGTTACTGATTAAAGTGCAGATAACATCCACATACACACTTGCCATCCATCATTGCTGAGCAGTATTTAATTACCCATGACCAAATTCTTCCTTCATGTGCTCTGACTTGGTCACGTAGTGATGCTATGGCTAAGAAAGTACTTCACAGTTATTTCTGTCAATACATAGAAAATATATGGCAAAAATATACACACAAAAATAAATAATCATTGTAGTCGTCAGATGACCAATGTAATTCAAGTTTATTTGAAGGACATTTTGATGTTGTTCAACAAGACTGAATTAGTTTTGTCTTTCTAGCAACTACAAAACCACAATGTCATTTCTAGCATCTTATTTCTTCAAATTTCATTTGGTATAAACTATACATAAGGTGAATTTGCTCTCTTTGGACTTTCCGTTATAAGGCTGACTTGCAGACTCATCAAATCAAGCACATAGCAAACATAATGATATTGAAAGTGCAGTGAAGGTAGGAGAAAGAATAAATGTTAGTAGAATTAAAAGGCAGAAAGGACATAGAAGGAGAGATGCTGTCAAGATAACTTCAGGCTGATTCTCCTTGGATGCTAGCTTCCCGCCACATCCGAAAAAGCCAGTCACAGGGGACTCTGCTGAGGAGGTGTAAGGCTGGATTGAAACATTTAGTTAGTCACAGATCTAATTACATACACCAATTCGAAACCAAGAACACTAGAGGTGCTTAGAAGAAAGATCAGGAAAAGCAAACACTAAGTTCTTTTCCTTCTTGGGTTAGCTTAGCTGAGTCAACAATTCAACACAGTGAACATACTCTGCTCCAGGGGTCCAAAACAGGGGAATGCTGTGTCAAACTGGCAGATGATCATTTTTCAGGCAAACACCAAGGAAACCTCAACCTTCTGGGAAAACGAGATCTCAGCAGATTCACTCTCCATAGGTGTAATACTGGTGGTCCTCAGCCTCAAACACTGCCATCGCTTGCATGCTGAAAGAGACAGAAATGAAGTTACATTGTATTGAGTTACATTCAGTGCTCATTTATGGGGGAATGGGAGGAGAGGAGGGATGGGGCCAACCTAAGACCAGCTAGATATATTTACCAAAAGATTGAGTATGATGTGGATTTTCCCCATGGCTACACATACTTACTAACAGGTGGATTAATTGATGCACTGCAAAATTCAGCCTTAAAACTCTTCTACTTATCAGGATCTGTGGTAGGAAGAAATGGCTATAATTAGTACTGAAAGACAAAAGAGAAAACAGGTTGAGAAGGTAGGGTTAAAAAAAAAGCTTCATATTGACCAAGAGATTTAACTGGAGATAAAAACCTGTTATAAAAGCATGGGTTTAGGCATGACAAAAACAAAAACATAAAGCCTAGTTTTTCTATTTCACCTCATGAATGCTTGAGGGCCTGCTTTCCAGACTGGGTCTCTGCCATAGGGGCCATACTGGACACTGTGGTAGCCATTCTGGAAGTCACTGCGGAAACTGTGGTGGGTGTTGTGCTGGAAGCTATGGTGGCCCCTGCTCTGGGTGTTGTGGTGGACATGGGATTCTCTAGAACCAAGTCCATACAGGTATCCAGAATACTTGGCATCGTCGATGTAGTCTTCAAAGAACATTTCTCTCATCTTGAAAAAGGTCATTCCCGTGAGCAAGGAGTCGGACCCTGCCTGGTGCTGGGAGCCAATGCGCTCCAGCTCCAACTGCATGGCCACTTCTTGCAGTCCACCCCTGAGGTTTCTGCAGCTCTTCATGAGGTACTTGATGTCATAGATGACAGGGAAGAAGAGTTGGAGAATCTCGAAGAAGTCATGGGCTTCTTCGGGCAAGGGAGAGTTGGTGAGGATCTTGATGAAGTAGCCAAAGTCGTAGCCACTGTGGAAGGATAGCCACTTGACCCCTTCACATAGCACCACGCCTGAGGTCATCAGGAGCTCCGCAAAGTACTGTGCCTCGATGCCTTCTTCCTCGTGCTTCTTGAACTGGATCCCACACATGGTGAGGAGCTCGATGGAGTCTTGCGCGTACATGTCCTCCTTCAAATTGAATTTGAAATTGAATTGCCACGTGGAGGTTCCTGGGGGGCACTCGCCTTGCTCATTCATGAACGTCAGCCCTAACTGGATGATCTTTAGCCAGTCCACATTGCATCTCAGCAATTGGTACTGGTAGTCGGCATAGCTTCTGAACTCCCCCACCGGTTTGGCCACCACACCTGGAAACTCTGTGTCCATGGCCACGTAATTGTACTGCTGGATAACGGGTCGCATCTTTTTCATCTCCTCGTCTAGGTTGCAAGCCCAAACTTCCCGGATCCGTGGGTTCTGGTCTTCATGGGGAGTGGGCATGGTGGGCAGAGGAGGGGCGCTGGGCGGGGGGGCTTCGGAAGCGGAGAGGCAGCAACTTCTCATTGGGCTGATCCGAGGTTTGCCTCTAAAAGCCCCTTTTCCGTCCCCCTGTACTTTGACACCTGTGCTGGGGTCGCTGTGATCGCACTTTTTGGCTTCCTCAGCCTCCTCAGCTCCTGCGGCCTCCTCCTCACCATAGGGACCTCCTTCCGTCTCCTCACCATAAAGACGGCCTTCCGTGGCTGCGTCCCCCGACTTCCTTCTGTCTCCCCCGATATTTCGTCCCTCCCCCACCCCACGCGACGTCCGCCGCAGGCAACCTGGAGAAGGAAGGGAGAAGGAAGCGCCTCTTAGCTCTGCCCCTCCCTTCTCCCAATCCAAGTCCAGAGAGCGCGCGGCTGTTGCCCCACTCCTGCTGTTGCTACTACGTGACAATGGCAGCTGAGATGACGCTGCGGCTGATGGCTTTGTTCTAGCCCATTATGAGAGATGTGCGCGGGTGTTTCTAGGAGACCCCGGCAGAACGTCAGAGCTAGCAATGGGAGTGGAGGAGGGGAGCAGGGGGCGGGAGATGAGGGGGCGCTCAGTGTGCGCTGTCGCTGTCACTTCCCTGCGGTGAGGCGCCGCGCGTCCCCCAGCCTGTCAACCCTTCCATCTCCTCGTCTTGCTTACCCCTCCACCCCCTCCAGAAATCCCCGGTGACTTTTGGAGGTGGTGATGGATGGGTGGGTGGACGGACGGACCAAGGGACGGAGGGAGTGAGAGAATGAGAGACGGTGCTGACCTAAGCCCAGAATTACACAGGAGGAGAAAGAGGTGGAACAGACGGGACAGGAGAGAGCGAGGGAGGGAGAGAGAGATTGCCTTTGGAAAACGACAAAACTCTGTTAACAACTCTTGTTAATTTCCATGCGAGTAACCTAAGCATAGATCTTTCTTGGTACTATACGAGTTAGCCTAGTGATGTCCAGCCTTGACCTGAGACAATGAATGAAGGAATGAATGAATGAATGGATGGATGGTTGAATGAAGTAAGCCTTTAGGAAGCACTTACTATGCTCAAAGAGCCTGGGGGGAGGGGCGCGAATTGTGCGTGCGTGCGTGTGTGTGTGTGTGTGTGTGTGTGCAAAATTAAGACAGTTCCTGCTTTCAGAGTTTTCATGTTCCAGTGCCAAGCTAGGTTATTTAAAATCTAATCAAAGTCCAGTCAAATTACCCACACTTTCAGGCTTGACAAGATTACTTCCCTAAATCCGTGCTGAAAATCACAGTCCACGGCTCTTTCTGTATCCCTCCTCACACAGATCTAGAGGGGATGGAGGGGAATGCGCCCTGAGGAAGTTCAGCCTTCCAAACAGAGGCTTCATTATGGCAATTATGATCCTTTATAGGGACATTATCACTGTGTGTTTCCACAGGGAGCCCCTGGCATTCTGCCACCAGTACCCCAGGGCTGCAACCCTACAGCTTGATAAGGTCGTGTGTGTAACACATTTGTAAACTTTAAAGTACTATATAAATACAAGCTGTTGTGGGGGTGGGACTGGCTGTGTGAGTGAGAGGGCCACGTGGGGGAAAGATGCAGAATGTCTGATTTAGGCCAAGTTTCAGGGAAAATTTACTGGCCATGAGAGCTCTTCCAAGGGGGGCGGGGTATGGGCTTCCTTGAAGAAGGGGGCTCCCCTTTCCAGTTGAGGCTACATGATGGCTTGTCAAGGTTGTGATATATAGGATTCCTTTTTCTTTTTCTTTTTTTTATTTGCTTTTTAAAATATCTTTTTTTATTGTGGATTTAACAAAAATTAAGTGAGTTTTTTCACTTTAGGTACTCTTTTAATCATCAAAACATTCATTACATTAATTTGATTCATGATTTTTTTATTTTATTTATTTTTAGTTTACAATATTCATTCCCACGAGCTTTTGAGTTCCAAATTTTCTTCTTCTCACTCCCCTCCCCCTTACCAAAACTTCTTGCAATCCGATATATGCTTTACATATACATTGACATTAAAGCGACTCCTTTTTCTGTGCGGGTTGCACTAGCTAGTGACTGTGTTTCCTTCCCACTATCAGTTCTGTAATTCTTTTCTACATATCTAGAGGGCTGGACTTTGGGAAGACCTTGGTTCAGTTTCCACATCTGATATTTCTTAACTGTGTGAGCCAGTTTAATTCCCTTCACCCTTCTGAGTTCTACTCTGCTCATCTGTAAAGTGGACATCGTAACTGTCTCACAGGGTTCTTGTTTATAAACTATAAAGTGATTGGAGCCCAGGATTTTCAGAGTTTCTCTGCTACCACATTCCTACCCCAAAGGAACTGTTCCTCTCAAGGGGTGTTCTTTTTATCTTACATTTTCTTTTTATTTTCAATTAATAATTCCCTCCCTCCACCCTTCCCTCACTCCTTAAAGAAAGAAATATAGTACCCATAAAGCATATTAAGCTATGCAAAATCTATTTCTTCATTAGCCATGTTGGAAAATAAAAAGAAAAATAAAGGAAAATTTGTATGTTTCAATCTGGTTTCTGAGTCTATCAGTTTTCCTCTGGAATTGGGTAGTATTTTCATCATAAATCCTTTAGAGCTGTGGTGGATCATTTATTGATTAAAATTATTGAATCTTTCATCGTTGATTATCATTACCTTATTGCTCTTACTATGTACATTATTCTCCTATTCTGCTCACTTCACTTATTACTTCTTCAGTCATTCCCCAGTTGATGGGCATCTCCTCAGTTTCCAATTTTTTGCTACCACAAAAAAAAACTGCCATGAATATTTTTGTACATGTGGGTCCTTTTCCCTTTTTAAAAAAATCTCTTTGGGATACAGACCTAGTAATTGTATTGCTGGATCAAAGAATGAACACAATTTGATTGCTCTTTGAGCATAGTTCGAAATTGCTCTCCAGAATGCACTTCTCCACCAACAGTGTATTAAGTGTCCCTATTTTCCCACATCCTCCTTAGTATTTATCATTAATATTTTTTATCATAATAGCCAATCTCATAGATGTCAGGTGTCACTTCAGAGTTGTTTTAATTTGCATTCTTTTAATCAATAGCGATTTAGAGCATTTTTTTTACATGACTATACATTCCTTTAACTTCTTCACTTAAAAACTACCTATTCATAAGATTTGATCATTTATGCATTGGGGAATTACTTGCATTCTAATAAAGTTGACTCACTTCTCTATAACTTTGAGAAATGAGGCATTTATCACAGTCACTAGCTGTAAAATTGTTTCCCAGCTTTTTCTTTTGCTCTTAGTGGCATTGGCTTTGTTCTGCAAAACCTATTTAATATAATCAAAATAATGCATTTTATATCTTGTAATGTTCTCTATCTCTAGTTTGTTCATAAATTCTTCCTTTCTCTATGGATCAGACAGGTAAGCTATTCCTTAATCTCCTGATTTGCTTATGGTATCACCCTTTGTGTCTAAATCATGTACCCATTTTGACCTTCCTTTGGTTTTCCCCCATAAAGCCTAGATTTTTCCTGCAGATAGTTCCTTGGTGGGAAGTTTCAACAGCATCTGTTCATTTGAACTGTACCTGGAATTTGATTGGTGGTTGCCATTTGGGCCCGGTATTTAAGTAAAAGTCTCATTGTAAACCTAATTGTAGGTTCCCTGGTGAGTCTGACTACCCATGGTCAACACCACCCCTGCCATAGGAATTCTGCAGTGGTTGAGATGAGAGAGGGGAAGAGGTACTGATTGGGTTTGTTCTTCCAGTCTCAAATTCCTTGTTCTCTCCATAAAAGGCTGCTGCAGATTCCTGCAAGACCACCGTTCATGTGATCTGGCTACTCGCACAAAGACTGCCAGTCCGATTCTGGGGTCCTACTGAGATTGCCATTTGGGGGCTAGGGCTCCATTAGGATCATTGACTGGATGAGAAGAGGATGAGAAACATGGAGAAAGTGGAAGAAAGAAACAAAGATAATGGCAAGAGAGAGACAGTAGGACTAGTCTCCCTCAAAAGGGCTCCAGGGAAGGAGATGACATGGGCACTGGTCCCAGCGACTTCACTTGTTATGTCTGACCCAAAGGATTTGGGAATAAAGAGCCCCAGAGTAGCCATTAGGACCTGCCACGTCATCTCCAGTTCACCAATAATTTGTGACTGGAACTGAACCAACAACTAAGTCCCTGTCTTTGTGTCTCAGTTTCCTCATCTGTCAAATGAGCAGTTTGTGCTTGACTACATTTAACTTAAAGTTTTATTGTCCCTTCCAGCTCTGCTATTCTGTTTTTGTATTTTCTGTTCTCTTCCAATTCTAACATTATATATTCTGTGTTCTAGGGATGTTTTTCTCTCTGGCTTACTCTTTTCTAAGGTCTCTTCTATCCTTCACATTCCATGTTCTAAGTTCCCTCCCAGGTCTAACATTCCACATTCTGTGTGCTCACTATTTCTTAGGTTGGGAAATTCTCTGTTCTGTGGCCTCTTCTTTCTCTAATAGTGTATATTTTAAAGCTCTTCCTAGCTCTGACATTCAAAGTCCCTCTGAATTCTAACACTCTATGTTCTAACACTTTCTTTAACAGCCCCTCTGTTTGACATTCTCTGTTCTATATTTGGAAAAAATGTTAGCTCACTAAAGTTTACTTTTGCTCTGCTTCAACCTTCCTTTAAGCACAACTCTTTTCCCAGATACTTCCCTCTCCATTCCATCCCCTTGGGATGCCCAAAAACTACTCAGGGTCTCACTGTCCTAAAAGGCATCATTTGAACATCTCTTCCTCCAAAGTCACCTCTATTCTCTGGGCTCTGAGAAACTTCCCTACTCCTGTTCTTTGAGAATGCATAATTGTGTATACTTCTTCCAGGGGGAGAAATGTTGTAATAGGAGCCTGATACAGTGGATCCAGAGCTGAATTTGAATTCAAGAAGACCTGAATTCAACTTCTGCCAAACACAGGTGTTAGCTGTGTGACCCTAGGGAAGTCACTTAACTTCTCTGTGCCTAAGATTCCTTATCTGCAAAGTGAGTTGGGGATTGGTCTCAATGGTCTCTAAGGTCCCTTCCAGAACCAAAATTTTATGGACCTTTCATCCTCTTATAGTGTAAGTTCAACCTCCCACCTGCCCCTCTGGCTCGTCACCCGAAGATGGATGAGGACTACATTGCTTGTTGTTGGGAGGGGAAGAAAGGTTCTAGGTCCCTCCAGTCATCAGTGTGGCCAAAAATATCCCAGTCCCAATCTAGCTTGCTTGCAGGGTCCCCCAGTCTATCTGGGGCACGAGCTATCAGTATTTCCATGCTGGTTTAGATAACTAGAGTTTGTACTAAGGGAGGATTGTGTGAAGGAGTCTACTCAGCAAACCTGCTCAAACAGCTGGTCCTGTGTGAACCAGGGCTGGCCTGGGAGCATAAAGTCCAAGAAAGAGTCTCTGGGAAGAGAAAATTGCCCGGGCTGATTAAGAGAAGCAGCAGTAGCAGCCTTGGGGAAAGGCTTGAGATCTGCAGAGAAGGAGGGGCTGGGCAAGTTAATCCCTGTGAGTGGCAGCCCAGGCTGGTGGGTCCTTTGGGGAGGGGGAGGGGCTGGGAGGTCAATAAGGAGCTTCAGCTGCCAGGCTGCAGTCCTAGATTCATGGAATCCTCCAATCACAGACCCCCCAGAGTTGGCGGGGACTACAGAGGCCTCGTTCCTGCCCAGGCCTGAGCATGAATCCCCTGGACAGCGTTCAGGACTCGTGGGCATCCAGGCAGTGCTGGAGAACTCAGTACTTTCCTCCTAAAGCAGCCTCTTCCACATTGTGGCAGTTGCCTCATGGAGGGAGAGCAGGGATTTCAGCATGATCCCTCTCCCTGCTCCCAACTACAGAGAGTCCTCAGAGCCTCCCAGTCCTCTCTCCCCTCTCTACTCCAGAGAGGGTTACAAGTGGCATCTCTGGGTATCTGGGCAGCCTGTTCCCAGAAATCCACTTGAAGGTCCAAGTATGTCAGAGGTGGGTCTGGAATCCCAGAGAGGTCCAGTGAATTGTCATGGTGACCCAGGTTACTAGAACCTTAGAAAGTCAAAACCAGGATCCCAAACCAGGCCCTGTGACTCCAACCCCATGTTCTGTCCATTACATGGCAGCTGTCTGTCCCTTCAGGGAGTAGGGGAAGATTATTGATAGGTTTAAATAATGTCCAGAAGTAAAGGATCTATCTACATGGAAAACCTTGGCCAGGACCTGCCCTGGGGAGAGGAGTGGGGTGCTGAAAGGAAGAGTTCCCTTTCCATTAGATCAGATCTAACCATAGTCCCCTGCAAGACCAAGGCTCAGAGGTCAGTCAGGCCAGGCTGCAAGCAGAGCGTTACAGGGGGATTAGCAGGGCTGGTCCCAGGTAGCCTGGCAGCTGAACCCTGGCTTCATGAGTGAGGCAGTGATGTCCAGAGAGCCCTTAGGGGAGAGTAAGAAAGGAGAATTGGAAGTTCATAGTTTTAAAATGGAGGAGGTCCTTGTAGAGAAGGAGGAACTTGTCAAGGGGGTTCTCTGCAAAGAATGAGATCATCCCATCCATGAAGTTACAAAAGTGTTAGTGTATCCTTGGAAAAGGAAAATGATCTTTGTTTTAGTTATAATGAGAATATGCAGTAGAATTTCTTGCATTTCTCACTGAATAAGTGGCATGGGAAGGTTTACTGAAAAGTCAAGGGGTATGGGGCCTGAAAGGTAGGGAACCCCTGCTCTGAGCCAACCATCTGACCCACTGCATAGAGGAGGAGGGGCAAGGAGCCCAGTCCTGACTCCCAACACTTACTGTTCCACTTAACCCAGGCCATATTCCTGCTTCCTTCTTACTTTCTACAATCAAATGCAACCTGATAGGCTCCTGACTTTGGCCCTCTGTTCTCCTTGCACACACAGTCAGGCTGTGTCTCCAGCAGGACACAACCAAAGGAAGCCACACAATATTATTTCATGAACTCTCCTTGGGTTCATTGATAAGCCACTGTCAATAGGACAGAGACAGATACTTTTTTTTTTTTTCACTCACAATGAGACACACTCCACTAGAACTCATGGAAATGTGTGTCTTTTTGCAATTTAGCTAGAAAGATATATGTGTGACAGAGAGACATACACATGTATCATTCATTATGTGGGACAGAGGGAAAAAGATGACTGTTTGTTACAGAGCAGCTGGATATATATATATATCACTAGTTCCAACAGAGAAGAATGTATCCTTGTGAACACAGCTCTTCACATTAGATCAAAGGGAAGTAGGTATCACTTGGAGGACAAGACAAAGAGAATCAGATGTCCTTGGGCTGTTCAAGTCCTTTGTAACAATTAAGACTTTTGTTGAAATGATAGGAGGAAAGAAGACACTGAAGGAAACCAACTGTGCTAAATTGATGTTGCAGTTGATGCTAAGTATAGCAAAATGGCAAATACAGAACAAAATGGAATTAGTTATGTCAACTCTTAACAAACCACTTTAACTCTTAAAAATAGACTTTTAATAATTTCTCCTGAAGGTAAAAGCAGATAGCAATCCCCAGAAACGTTCCCCAGAGAGGACCCAGTTTAGGTGATGGGGTACAGGCCCAAGCGAAGACTTTTTCCCCTTGGATAGGGAGGGCTTTTTTCCCATTAGTCTGAAGGGCCCTGGGAAAGTCTGGCCTGTGGGAGGGTGGGGCTCCTTGGATTGCCCTTTCCTTTCTCCTAGTTCAGATACTCTATCTTCTATTTAACATTCTTTTGATATTTCTTTCTTTGATCCTATTACCAACCACTCCCATCAGGATCTTCCCTGAGTTTGATCTATGGAGATCATGCCTGGGACTCCAGAATACCTGGCAACACCTGCTTCTGACCCAGGCCCTCCATTGTCTGATATTTCCTGATTGCTTCCAGCAGTTTCCAACCCTTTACCAGTCACCCCCTCCTTGGAATTCTCCTCAAGACCCTCCCTAAACACCTCCTCTCATCATCCTAGACTACCAGACCACTCCCAGATCCCTCTTACAGTCTTTTCTGTATTTAAGGTCCACCTTGCCTCCATGAAGACACTCAGATTCAATCCAGCTCAGACTCTGTCTAACTGGGATTCTATCTGGCCCCCTGGTGAATACAAGCGTTTCAAATGCTTAGGTTCCTTAAGAGCCAACCCAATTTGACAAATCATTAATAAACTGTTTTTCTTTGGTGTAAGAAGTCTTGAGTCAAATTCATTTGAGCAGGATCTGAACTATTGGTATTTTGGGGTCCCCAGCACCCCTAAACCTCATCATAGGCATCTCCTCCCTTCTCTCTCAGTGCCCTGGACCTTGGTCACCTCAACCTCTACTGACGCCCCACTCAGGTGCCTTTGGGTGACTGGACAGGGAGTGCTGCTCAGGTGCTTCCTCTCATTCTTGAGTACCCAGCCCTCTCCTTGCCTGAGAAGCTTTGTAGTTGTCTGGGCCTTTTCCTAGTTCTCCAGGTGCCTGATCCTGATGTTGTAACCCTGTGTCCCTGAAGGAGGGAGGGGGAGCCCGCTCCATGGTTTTGCTCATTCCCTTTTATTTGGGGGTAAGAAAAGCCAAGAGAGAATAAGGAAAGCCAGGTCCAGGCAATGAGGGCAGCTTCTGGTATGGTTCCTCCTGGCCATCTCCTTGTGCTATGCCAGCCTTACCAAAGACATGCTGGGGAAGTCAGGTCACCTGGGGCTTCTGGGAGGTTGGGATGGCTGAGGCAGGAGGAGGCTGATCTGACCCTATCACTGAGTGACCTGACAGGTCGGGCAAGGGACAGAGCCAGGAGCTCCTTACATCAAAGGACCTGTGTAAACTTGGTGATCCAGGTTCACATCCCTGGTGCTCCCTGATCTTCGACTTCCTCAGGAGATGGTGACTTGAATCCCTAAATCCCTTCTCTGCCCATTGGTCTTCTCACTGTGGGGGAGGGGAGTAGGCAGGGAGTAGTGGGGCCCTTTGGATCTCACAATCCACCTCCTAGCCTGCCTTTTCATCTGAGATGGGTCCCCCTCCCACCTCAAAGCCTGCCAGTGGGACCTTGGGAGAACACACTGGGGGTCCTTGTTCTTGGGGGCAACAGGAGGACTGGAGAGGACTCCCTGCTGAGAAGCCAGAAGGTGTTTCCCCCATCCCAGCTGACTGCCCTCTTCCCAGCCCTTTCTTTCCCCCTAGGCTGAGAGTCAGTTAGGTACACCCATGTCACTGACCCGTTGAGCTCCTTATGGACTCAATGCCTATTACTTGATTTCTCCCCTAGAAGTCCTTCCCTAAGTCCCATGGGCAGGGAATTTGGGAGCCAAGATCTGGTCACAGTGGCCCCCACCCCACCTCTGGTTCTCCCCACGGAGGTGCCTCTTTTGAGGAGGCTGTGAGAGTGGCCCTGGGGGGCCACTGGTGCCTCTGACCAGGGCAGCAGAGGGCTCTCTGGGCAGAGGGGACACAGTCGCTGCGGGGGACAGAGTTGGGCTTGGAAGCAGAGAAAGCCTTAGAATCCCATCTGACTCCTGAGCCTTGGGAGCTCTGGGGTACTGGGGAAGGAGGCCCTGCCCCACCTTTCTCAGCCTCAGTTTCCTACTCTGTCCAATGAGGGGGTTGGGCATGAACTCTGGGGCCGTTTTTTATTCTGCCTCCCTGAATAACCTTGTGAGGTCCCTTGGCCAAATGAAGTGCCTTGTGATGGCAGAAGCTTTGAACGGGGAAGGAAGGGACCCCACCCCACCGCCCTTCTCCATTGAGTTCCTGGGCAGGTTTCTTTCCCTTCCTGGGTTACCCCAGTTTCCACCTCTGCATCTGAGCTCCTATACTCTGGGCCACCTCACAAGGAGGTGCTGAGCTCCTCATCACTGGAAGGAGGGAGAAAATGTTTGAAACCCTATCTTTGGCTTCCCTGGGCCAGGGTGGTGGTGTGGGGAAGAGGAGGGAGGGAAAGGGGCTGTAGGTGTGAGAGTCTGCCCTGGCTGTGTTGTCCTCTTCTCATTGACTTGCCTCTCCCAGGAGACCCTCACCTCTGGAATATGCTTCCTTAACTAAGGGCCAGGCTCCCCATAGATCCCTCATGGGGGAATCACATGACACCCATGCTCTGCTATTTTGCTCTGAACGGGGCTTAGTGTGCCCCCAGACCCTCAAAACTGGCTGCAGGCTCCAGGGGGTCTCTTTTGCTTGAACTCCCTGGACCTGACCCTTGGGTGGGGGAAATGAGGGTCTGCCATAAAAGCAGAAGGGTAGGGGGAGGCAATGAGGAGTTACAGCAGGCTAATTAAGGAGGGATCCACAGGCAAACAGCAGGACCTCTTCCTTTGTGCCACCAGAAGTGCCCCCCACTTCCCAAAAGAAGGAAAGGCCTGAGAACCTGGCATGGGCTGCATGTCAAGAGTTCTGAGAACTTGATTTCCTTACACTGGGATGGACCCTCTAGACTGAGCCACCTTCCTGGCCTGTTCTTGATGGCCCAGGTGGACCCTTCTGAGAGTTGCTTCCTTGGGGCCTGAGATCTGGAGATCCTGGATAAGGGGGAGTACCAGACCCAGGCCCCAACAAGGTCCTCCTGGGGGCCCAGGAAAAACTTGGGGAGCTGAAAAGAGAGACATCCTGGACCAGACTTCTGGTCATGCCAGGGATAGCAGGAAAATGCTGGGGTGGGGACCTATCTTTTAATTGATTTCTTGGTATCAGACCCATCCCACAATCTGACTTGGAACAGAAGTTAAGGGCTCCTTCATATTCACCCTGCCCTACTGTAGGGAGACAGGCCTCTCTGGTTCTAAAACGCCACTCATTTGGCCAGGATGGGCCTAAAGGGTTTTTTTCTGAATTCTTTTACTAAGAGAAGACCTTTGACTCAAATTTATGTGAGAACTTAATTTTGTCTCTCCCTGTCAGAAAAGGTGCATGTGAAATTCTTCAACTAGATGAAAGGAGATAGCTTTTGAGGATGGAATGCACCTCTGAAAAAGGACCCAGAAAAGAGAGGGCTTTTGAAAGTCCAACCCACTTTCAAAACAAAACTGTTTAACCTTCCCTCAACAGAGTAGCTACATCCCTACCCTAAACAAGGGACCATAAATCTTTTTCTTAATTCTTATACTCAAAGAGAAAAGTCATTCCAAGCTTTGTTATTGTCTGCCCTGATTCTGCCCTATGCCCCTCTTCCATGCACTCACCCTCACCTAACCTTGGCCTTTAAGCTCAGGCTTCAAATGGAAATCAATTTCAAGAATATAAAGTGGAGAAAGGCAGGCATGCCTTCAACCTGTCTTAATAGTGCCAGATGACCCCCATGGCAATGCAGGGTGGTGGTCCAACTTCTTAAGTTAAAGGTACATCTGTCAAATGTTTGGTTGGTCAAATGTCATCCCTGCTTTGGACACTATTGTTTACCTGACTTTAGTGTGTGTAAAAGTTCTCTGCAAGTCCTTTAGGGTCACTTACTCCCTAATCTCTTCCCTCCATCAGACAAAAGATAAGACATTTCCTTCTAGAATCTTCAACCAACTGGTTTCTAGTGCCAATTCTGCTTAAGTGGACCAGTGTGGCATCCTGTCAGCAATTTTGCCAAATTCTCATCTCAGGAGGATGTTCCTAAGTGATTTTGTTAAGGAGTGTCTCACTGGGGAGAGTTTTCTCTTTTGGGTCCCTTTGGTCTCAGCAAAGGGAAGCTGAAGATGCCAATATCACTGCTTTAAGCCATTATGGCAGCACCACATGAGGAAGACATCCAGACTTGAATGTAGAATTGGAGCCCACCCAGTCTCAAAAGCAGGGAGCAGTGGAGAAAGTGATGTGAGGAGAAGGGCCCAGAAAGGACAAGAAAGGCAAGCAGGCAGGTAAGCAGCACTGTAGAATCTGATTCTATTTAGTGGGGAGAGCTAAAAACTTTTCTTTCCCTTGGCTATCCAGAATGAGTGGATTTTCAGGAAATCATGTAAGAGGTCCCCACTCCCAATGGAAAATACCACTTATGCAAGAATAAATACAAACAATAAAATGTACATAGAAAACAATAAAAATCAAAAGGGAGTGTAGAGGGGAGGATGTGACCAATAGGGAGTGGAGAGAAATAACTTAAAACTTCTCCAGACAAAAAGTGAAAGGGGAATTCCTTTTCATTCTTATTATTATTTTTAAAAAGCTAATATTTTGTTTTCCCCCAATTACATGTAAAAACAATTTTAACATTTTTTTTTAAATTTTGAGTTCCAAATTCCCTCCCTCCTTTTCTCCCTTCCTCCTCTCATTGAAAAGCAAGCAATTTGATGTGAGTTGTACAGGTGTAGTCGTGCAAAAAACATTTCCATTTTACTCATGTTGTGAAAGAAAACACAGGCCAAAAAAACAAGTTTTAAAAAATGTTTTGATTTGCATTCAGACTGCTTTCTCTGAAGATGGATAGCATTTTTCATCATAAGTCCTTTGCAATTGTGTTGGATCATTGTGTTGCTGAGAATAACTGAGTTATTCACAGTTGAGCATCATATAATATTGCTGCTACTGTGTAAATGCTCTCTCGATTGTGCTCATTTCATTTTGCATCAGTTCATGTAAGTCCCAGGTTTTTCTGAAGATATCTTGTCATTTTTTATAGTGCAATGTGTCCCATCACAATCATATACTACAACTTCCTCAGCCATTCCCCAATTCATGGATTCAATTTCGAATTATTTGCTACAACTAAAAGAACTGCTATAAATATTTGTGTACATGTAGACCCTTTTCGTTTTGGGTTTTTATCTGTCTGAGATACAGACCTAGTAGCAATATTTCTAGGTCAAAAGCTATGCATGGATTTATAGTTGTTTGTGCATAGTTTCAAATTGCTCTCCAGAATGGTAGAATCAGTTCACAACTCCACCAACATTGCATTAGTGTTTCAGTTTTCCCACATACCTTCCAGCATTTGTCTTTTTCCTTTTCAGTCATATAAACCAATCTGATCAATATTGATTTAGAGAATGTTTTCCTAAGGTTTTGGATAGCTTTCATTACTTTGAAAACTGCATATTCACATCCTTTGGCCATTGATCAGTTGGGGAATGACTTGTATTTTTTACATATTTGATTTAATTATCTATATATTTGAGAAATGAAGCCTTTATAAAATAAATTTGCTCTACATATTTTTTCACAGTCATAATATCTATTTGTTCATTTCCTTCCATCTTATTTCCTCCCTGATTATCAAACTCTCTCTCTCCTTTCACCCTATCCTCAAAAGGTTTTGCTCTTACTATTGTCTCTCCCTTTTTACCAAAATCCACCTTCTCTCTCTCTCATTCCTTTCCTGCTTTCCTGTAGGGGAATATAAATTTCTATACCCAACTGAGGGTGTATGTTCTTTCCTCTTGGAGCCAGTTCCAATGAGAGCAAGTTTCAGGTGCTCGCCATCTTCTCCTCCACTAAAAAACTTTTTCACAGCTCTTTCATGTGAGATTATTTTCCCCCATTCTACCTTTTTCTTCTTCCTTCTCCCAACACATTGCTATTTCTCACTGTTGTTTTTTTTAGATCATAGCCATGTCCTCTGTCTATGTATGTTCTTTCTAATTGCACTAATAATGACAAAGGTGTTAGGAGGTACAAGTATCATTTTCTTGTGTAGGAATGTAAAAAGTTTAACATTGTTGAATTCATTATGATTTCTCTTTCCTGTTTTTCTTGAATCATGTATTTGAAAGCAATTTTTTTTATTCATCCCAGGTCCTTTCCTGAGGAATACTGACAGTCCTCTATTTCACCTGAAGGAGGTGATTCTTGGTTGTAATTCTAGCTCCTTTGTACCCTGCAGAATATAATATCCCAAGCGCTCTGATCCTTTAATGTAGAAGCTGCAAAATCTTGTGTAATGCTGACGGTGGCTCCATGATATTTACATTATTTCTTTCTGCTTTATTGAAATATTTTCTCCTTGATCTAAGAGCTCTATAATTTAGCTGTCATATTCCTGGGAGTTTTCATTTGGGGATCAATTTAAGGAGGTGATCAGTGAATCCTTTCTATTTCTTTTTTACCTTCTGGTTTTGGGTTATCAAGGCAGTTTTCCTTGATAATTTCCTGAAAGATGATGTCTAGGCTCTTTTTTTTATCATAGCTTTCTATTGGTCCAATAATTCCTTCTTTTAATTTTAATTTTCATTTTTAACACAGTTTATAACAGATAAAACAATTCAAACTTTTGGTCAGGTGATACTTCTTTTTAAAGCATTTACAATATGAACCACAAAAGATTTTTTTTAAACATTACTTAACTGAGACACAAATAATATTTATGATGCTAACTTCACAAGGTCTTGACCTAATTGTCTCCACAGTATTACTAAGAATTAAAAGACCCTAATTTGTTGTTGTTGGTCTAAAGTCCTATGCCTAATAGCTTAATTTTAGACTTAACCTCGGATGTTCCCCTGCCAATAATCTATAATTTAATAGATCTGGTATTAAGTTTACAAACCTTTTGACTATAGGAAATTGCCACCAAGACTAGGGAGATTACAGGGATACAATATCTCTCCCAACTTCATGTCAATTCCAGGCAGGATTAGATTGTCCACTTGCATTCAGTCAGGCTTAAAGTCTGTCAGGTGTCAGTGGGGAAATTGACTCAGGAGAATCCTACCTCAGCCCAGGCTGAACAGCCACTCTCCCACCCTTCCCATGAGATCACCCTTTGGAGTTCATACCAACATCTCACAGGCTTACTGGCATCATGGATTGGAGACTCAGATCACCTTTCTTGCTATCCATACCTGGAGTTAGACTCAGAACAGTCACTTAATAGTCCCACAGTATCTAAAAATGGCAAGTTCCAATAACCAGGTTTCAAATATGATTATAATTTCACTTTGGCTAAGGAACATATTTTGAGGCAAGTCTCAAGGGGCTTACATGCCTTTCTATACATGTTCTGGTTCCTGATTAAATAGCAATCATAAAACCAAATTTTCCATTAAATCCTTAACTTTTCCATCAATGCCAAATTTTACCCGAGGTTACCTTTCTCTAGGAAATTTAGACTGAAATTCTTTTCCCCAAACTAAAGATGTCATTGATTTATTCTCAGTAATTAATTCAGTAAATTGTTTTAATACTAATTGCTTTTACCTCACTTTATAACTTATCCAATTTTTCTCCCCATCACTCTCCTCCCCGCACTTCCTAATACCTTGCATTCTGATTACTTCTTCCCTCAATGAACCCTCCCTTCTATCACACCCCACCCTTCCCTTATCCACATCTTTTCTCTTTTCTTGTAGGGCAATATAAATTTCTATAGCCTATTCCCTGTATTTCTTATTTCCCGATTACATGCAATATAAATTCTCAACATTCGTTGCTAATACTTTGAATTCCAACTTCTCTCCCACCCACCCTCCCTCCCCAACCCCACTGAGAAGGGAAGCAATTCAATACAGACTAAATATGTGTTCTTTTGCAAAAGATTTCCATAATAATCATGTTGTGTAATACTAATTATATTGACCTCCATCCTACTTTATCTTCCCTTATTTTTCCCCCTACAATTGACCTTGTCCCTTCTGTGTCTATTTCTAGTGACTCCCTTCTCCAATTTGCCCTCCCTTCTATCATTCCCCTCACCCTACTTGTCACCTCCTCTCCTACTTTCCTGTGGTGTGATATAAATTTTCACATCATATTTAGTGAGAGTGTTATTCCCTCCCTCAACCACATGCGAAGAGAGCAGCTTCGTTTTTCCCCTCTCCCCTTTTCCCTTTTCTCCTCCATTGAACAAGATTTTTCTTATCTCTTTTATGAGTTATAGCCTGCCCCATTCCTTTTCTCCCTTTCTCTTCCCAGTATTTTCCTCCCTCACCCTTTAATTTTTATTTTATTTTTTTTTTGCGTGTGAATATCATCTCTTCTGATTCAACACATCCTCTACTCTCTATCTGTGTGTGTGTGTGTGTGTGTGTGTGCGTGTGTGCATACAATCTCTCCATCTACCTTTGGGTAGGATTACTGAGAAAAGATTCAAGAGTCACAAATATTTTCTTTCCATGTACTAATGTAAACAGCTCAGCTTTAGAGAGTCTTTTAAGATTTTTCTTTCCTGTTTACCTTTTCATGCTTCTCTTGATTCTTGTCTTGGGAAGTCAAATTTTCTATACAGATCTGATCTTTTCCTCAGTATGAATGATTGAAAGTCCTCTATATCATTGAATGACCATTTATTCCCTTGAAGTACTATACTCAGATTAGCTGGGTAGGTGATTCTTGGATTCAATCCCAATTCCTTTGACCTCTGAAATATCCCATTCCAAGCCCTTCAGTCCCTTAATGTTGAAGCTACCAGATCCTATGTTATCCTGATAGTATTTCCACAATACTAAAATTGTTTCTTTCTAGCTGCTTACAGTATTTTCTCCTTCATCTGGGAACTCTGAAATTTGGCCACAGTATTCCTAGGAGTTTCTCTCTTTGGATCTCTTTCAGGTGATAGGTGGATTCTTTCAATATTTTTTTTCCCTCTGGTTCTAGAATATCAGGGAGTTTTCTTTGGTAATTTCATGGCAGGTAATGTCTAGGCTCTTTTTTTGACCATTATTTTCAGATAGTCCCATAATTTTTAAATTGTTTCTCCTGGATCTATTTTCCAGGTCAGTTGTTTTTCTAATGAATTGTTTCACATTTTCTTCTAATTTTTCAGACTTGTGTTTTTGTTTTTTAACTGATTGGTTTATCTCATAGTCATTCATTTCCCTGTACTCAATTCTCTCTTTCAACGAATTATTTTTTTCAAGAAGCTTTTGAACCTCCTTTTCCATTTGGCTAATTCTGCTTTTTAAAGCCTTCGTCTCCTCATTGGCGTTTTGGACATGTTTTTCCAATTGAGTTAGCCTCTTTTTAAAGCTGTTATTTTCCTCAGCATTTTTTGGTTCTCCTTTAGTAAGCTGCTAACTTTTTTTTAAGCTCTTCTATGGTGTGATCCCAATTTAAGTTTCCTTTGGAGGTCCTGGAGGCAGAGGCCTTGACTTCTTCTGACAGTATTCCTTGTTCTTCCTTATCTGAAAGGATAGGAGGAGACACCTGTTCCCCAAGGAAAGTAACCATCTATGGTCTTATTTTTTCCCCTTTTGGGGGTACTTTTCCAGACAGTTTGTTCACTTCTGAGTTTACTCTCCACAACCACCTCACCTCCAGTTCCACAAGCCAGCACTGGGGGCTGAGATGCAGATGATCTGCTCCAAACCCTCAGAAGCTTTAGGAGGGAGCAGGGCTGCTATCCAGTGTGAGATTAAGATAAGCTGCTCAGATAGGGGCAGGGCCACCATACAGGGCTCAGTTCCCTCAGGGGCTTTACGATGAGACCTTGAACAATAGATGTGGGCTGCTGCCTGCTTTGGGAGCCCCTCTCTACTGCTGTCTCCACTGCTGCCACTTAAGGAGGCCCAAATTATGGGGACACCCTGCTCCCTTCTCAGCTAACCTAAAAGGCCCTCTCACTGACCTTTGGCACCTGTGAGCTGAGGAATCTATGCTGCCACTGGAGGTTCTCTCCCTGAAGCTTGCTTGGATCTGCTCCTCTTGGTGCTACATGGCCAAGGCTGGGCTAGGCTTTGATCTGGGACTGGGGGGACAGACCTTTCCCGTAGGTCTTTCAGGTTACTGTAGGCTAGAAGTCTCCTCCACTCTGTGGTTCTGTGGCTTCTGCTGCTCTAGAATTTATTGAGAGTTCTTCTTTACAGGTATTTTATGGGCTGTGGTGTAAGAGCTAGAATATGTGTGTCTTTCTACTCTGCCATCTTGGTTCCATGCCCCCCCCCACCGATAATTCTTAAATGATCTCTCTTCAATATATTTTCCAGGTCATCTGTATTCCCAGTGATATGTTCAAAATTTTCTTCTATTCTTTTCATTCTTTTGATTTTGTTTGACTGTTTATTAATGGATCCTAGAGTCATTAGGTTCCACTTGACCAATTCAAATTTTGAAAGGATTGTTTTCTTCACTGAGATTTTGTGCCTCTTTTTCCAGTGAGCTAATTCTGTTTTCTTTCTTTCTTTCTTTATTCATTTATTCATTCATTCATTTATTCATTCATTTATTTGTTTGTTTATTTATTTGTTTATTGTAAGTATTCAACATTATCCATTCCCCAATCTGCTCTCCCTTCCATCACATCCCTCCCTTCCCTTATTCCCATCTTCTCTCTTGTCTTGTAGGGCAAGATAAATTTCTATACTCCATTACCCGTATTTCCAATTTCCCTGACATATGCCAAAAACAATTCTCAACATTCATTCCTAAAACTCTGAGTTACAATTTCTCACCCTTCCTCCTTCCCCACCCATTCCCACATGACAAGATAAGCAATTCAATATAGGCTATATATGTGTAGTTTTACAAATGACTACCATAATAGTTATGTTGTGTAAGACTAACTGTATTTCCCTCCATCCTATACTATCCCCCATTTATTCTATTCTTTCTTTTGACCTTGTCCCTCCCCAAGAGTGTTTACTTCTAATTGCTCCCTCTTGCCATTTGCCCTCCCTTCCATCATCCCCCCACCTTTCTTATCCCCTTTCCCCCACTTTCTTATTGAGTAAGATATATTTTCATTACAAATAGAGTGTGTATGCTATTCCTTCCACAAGCCAAACGTGATGAGAGTAAGCTTCACTATTTCCCTCTCACCTCGCCACTTTTCCCCTCCATTGAAAAATCTTTCTCTTGCCTCTTTTATGAGAAATAATTTACCCCATGCCATTATTGCCTTTCTCCTCTCAATATAGTCCTCTCTCACCCATTAATTTTATTTTTTTAGATATCATCCCTTCATGTTCAGCTCACCCTGTGCTCTCTGTCAATATATATATATATATATATATATATATATATATATATATATATATATATATATATATTTGTGTGTGTATATATATAAATTTGTGTGTGTGTGTGTATATATTTGTGTGTGTGTGTGTGTAATCCCTCCAACTGTGTGTGTGTGTTCATCCTTCGTTGCAGAAGAAGACCATGCCATAAGAAAAATAATGACATGACTTCTACTTGACTGTGTTTTCAGTGAGGGAGGGCTGTACAGGTCACCAGTCTCACTTCTCCTCCAGAGCCATCTGAATCCAGTGACCAGTTATTCATCAAGGTGACTGGAGATGACCCAGGATGAGGCAACTGAGGATAAGTGACTTGCCCGAGGTCACACAG
Source organism: Bettongia penicillata ogilbyi (assembly GCA_023548195.1). Taxonomy (NCBI): domain Eukaryota; kingdom Metazoa; phylum Chordata; class Mammalia; order Diprotodontia; family Potoroidae; genus Bettongia; species Bettongia penicillata. The sequence goes on from JAJHZJ010000172.1 coordinate 388,702, forward strand.
CTAGTGAGTGTTAAGTGTCTGAGGTGATATTCGAACTCAGGTCCTCCTGACTCCTGCACTGGTGCTCTATCCACTGCACCACCTAGCTGCCCAATCCCTCCAACTGCCAAAATACTAAGAGAAGTTTCAATAGTTACAAATATTATCTTCTCATGTAGGAATATAAACAGTTCAGCTTTAGTAAATCCCTTAGATTTCTCTTTCCTGTTTACTTTTTTATGCTTCTCTTGATTCTTGTGGTTGAAAGTCAAATTTAATATTCAGTTCTGGCCTTTTCATCAAGAATGCTTGAAAGTCCTCTATTTTATTGAATGACAATTTTTTCCCCTGAAATATTATACTCAATTTTGCCAGGTAGGTGATTTTTGGTTTTAATCCTAGTTCCTTTGACTTCTGGAATATCATATTCCAAGCCCTCCAATCCCTTAATGTAGAAGCTACTAGATCTTATGTTATCCTGATTGTATTTCCACAATACTTGAATTGTTACTTTCTGGCTGCTTGCAATATTTCTCCTTGACCTGGGAATTTGGCTGTAATATTCCTAGGAGTTTCTCTTTTGGGATCTCTTTCAAGAGATGATAGGTGGATTCTTTCAATATTTATTTTGCCTTCTGGTTTCAGAATATCAGGGCAGTTTTCCTTGATAATTTCATGAAAGATGATGTCTAGGCTCTTTTTTTGATCATGGCTTTCAAATAGTCCCATAATTTTTAAATTGTCTCTCCTGGATCTGTTTTCCAGGTCAGTTGTTTTTCCAGTAAGATATGTCACAGTATCTTCTATTTTTTTCATTCTTTTGGTTTTGTTTCGAAGTTCTTGGTTTCTCATAAAGTCATTAGTTTCCATTAGCTCCATTCTAATTTCTAAAGAACTATTTTCTTCAGTGAGCTTTTGAACCTCCTTTTCCATTTTTGTAATTTTTCTTCTTAAAACATTCTTCTCCTCATTGGCTTTTCAGACCTCTTTTGCCAAGTGAATTAGCTTATTTTTAAAGGTGTTATTTTCTTCAGCATGGTTTTGGGTGTCCTTTAATAGGCTGTTGATTGGTTGTTCATGATTTTCTTGCATTACTCTCATTTCTCTTCCCAATTTTTCCTCCACCTCACTTACTTGATTTTCAAAATCGTTTTTGAGCTCTTCCATGGCCTGAGATCCTTGGATATTTGTTTTGGAGGTTTTGGATGCCAAATCCTTGACCTTTTTTGTCTTCCTCTGATGGTAAGCATTGTTCTTCATCTTCCAAAAGGATGGAATAAAATATCTGTTCACCATGAAAGGAACCTTCTGTAGTCTTATTTTTCCCCTTTTTTGGACATTTTCCCAGCCAGTTACTTGACTTTTCAGTCCTTTTTCAAGAGGGGATATTCTCTGGGGACCTGTAAGTTCTCAGTTCCTCCAACGTGGCATAATCAAAGGAGATGAGTTTACTCTTCTCCTCCCCTGCACTCTGGTCTGGCAGCTACCAAAGCTTTTCTGTCCATGATCTGCAAATATAATTCCATTTCCAGAGGCTCTACCAGCTCCACCAGGCCAGACAGGGCTTTTCCTCACCCTAGAGCCACCACTCAGAGTTGAGACCCAGATCAGCAGCTCAATTCTCCCAAGACCTTTAGGTGAAGGGCTCCAAAAATGGATGCTGCTGCCTTCACAGACTGGAAGCAGGGCTAGGTAAGGGCCCTTCTCCCTTCTCCCCCAGGTTAAAAAGCTTTCTCATGGACCTTTTAAATTGTTTTTGGCATTTGTGGGTTGAGGAATCTGAGAACCACAGATGCTGCTGGGGATTCTGCCCCCAAGCCTATTCCAGTCCTATTCCTGCAGGTGCATTGAGGCCAATGTTGGGACCTGTGGGCTGTGCTCTGTTAGGGACCCTGGGAGTCTGGGCCTGATCTCTCAGGCCCACAGCCTTATCTGACCAGCAGAGGCCTGAAGGCCTTGGTGGAGTGTAGCTGTAAGCAATGACTGAGGCAGGAGACAAAATAGTAAGAACTCTGTTTATTCAAGCAGTGAGTGGTGCTTTTATCTCTTTTCTGACACCAGCGCCCTAAGTGAACCTATCAGCAATTAGTTTGCCCTTATAAGGAAGTAATTACCTTAAACCAGAACTGCCCAGGGTGAACACATAGCCCCTAGAAAGAAAAACATTTTGGGGCTTCTTTGTTCTCTGAAAAGCCCAGGAAAATAGCCTTGAGTAAAACAGGTGCGGAACTCTTCCTCCCAGCACCATCTTGTTCATGCCTTACCAGTCTCCCCTCAGTTTACCTGAGTCATGACCAGTGAATGCCATCCAAGAGGCTGGGGGTTGGCAATTCCCTTCCAATTCCCCCTTTTTGTTTTGACTCAATCTTCCCCTGAGGACAATGATGTTCTGTCTACTGGATATTAGCAAGTCCTGGACACTACGCAAAGCAAATTTGATACATATTGGCACAAACAGCAGTACTAGCAATACTACTACAAAACCTATCAATAAAGGCGAAAACCATGTCTTTACATGACCCCATGAACTTAAAGTTTTGAAGAACTGAGTTTTTTTTGTAGCCATTTTTTCAGGTGCAAAATCAACATCTGCTTCCTCATCTAATTCTTCTTCCAATTCAATTAATCACTGAATTTCCAAGGTGATGTTATCTGGAATTAACCAATGCAATTGAGCTCTAATTTATTCCCATTGGACTTGTGACTCATTATACAATTTCTTAGTCGAACAAAAGCCACAATGTCTATAATCACATTGCAATTTGTTTTGTAACTGTAACATAGACACTTCTTCACCAATGACTTCAGTTACCTTTTGGAGTGTATGAATGGCTTCATAAAACTCATTTCCTATTTTTGCCTGTTGCTTAAAGCCTGCAGATACATTTTTCATAAGAGCGTGCAATTCAGAAGCTTGAACTATTGTGTTTTGTGTATTAGAGATAGATACAGCTAATGCAGTGGATGCTAAAATAGCTTCTACTAATAAAGTGATTCCTAACACAACACAAGAAACACATCTATGTACCCTAGTAGTTATAGGAGTTAAATGCTTGTCTACAATACGTAGAACTTTATCACTAGGTGTTCTATACCACCCATTAGCCTTAATTACTGTCATAGCATATCGAGGTCTTGTTAGAATAAACACTCTCCCTACTGTCTTTGGTCCTATACATGCTTGCACAGAACAATTTTGGCATGTAAAATTGAAAATTCTTGTCATGTTACGATATGCCTCCAATTTAGATCTGTTGTGTCTGTCCCATAGAAATATATGTTTGTTCCCTAGACATACTTCACCCATTAAAGTAATGTTGTTAGATTTGCTTGGTGATGCTACAGCAGGCATTCCTTGCACTGTTTGTCCTCCCATTGCTAAGATAACTTTGTCTAGTCCCTGAACAGGTCTTCCAAACTCAGGAAACCCTTTATAATTGATGTACATTTGTCTAGGAAAGTTTGGTGCGTATTTTTCCTCAGGTAAGTATGTAAGATTGTGACATGAATATTACATTTCTGTGTAGTTTCCCATAATCAATTCTGTCTCCTGACAAGTATGTGTGTGACAATTCTCAAATGGTAAAAACACTGTATACAGATGCCAAAGGGTTACATTTCTCTTCTTTTGTAAGTTACAAAATGGCCTATATTTCATTGCACGAACAAGTCCCATGAAGTCCTTGTTTGACCAAACTACTATTGTCCCATTTATCCTCCAAGTGAATAGATTATAAGCATGTCGTGTATATTTCTCATCCAATGTCTCTTGTCCATCCACAATAGTGGCACACCAAGGATACCCCTCTATTCCATTCACCCGTGTGTAATTAAAACCAAACCCATTCCAATTCCCAGAAATACCCTTCTGTAGACAAAGTGAGAAACCTGCGACTAGTCCTGAAAAGTTAAAATGTCTCTGAGAGAGCGTCCCATTGTTATCATACTCTAGTCCATCATCTTTAAACATGTGAGAAATATTGCCTTGCATAATAAATTTAGGGATTGTCTCACTCCATGACATCACCCTTAACCATGGTGGATTCGTGACAAATGCCCATCTCTATTGTTCCTTCGGTGCTGGGTCGATGGATGCAGTGTTGTTGAGTGTCATGAAGAGTACGAAAAGAATGAGAGGAGTCATTGTGACCTAATTGAGTGAATTTCTCCAGAAGTTTTTTCATTCGCTGCTGATAGCGCCTCTTTGCTCCTTGTGACTGCTTCACCTTGGCGGTTGTCCTCTATCACTCTTTCCCTTTTCACTGGAACCCACACTTCCTTATTATCATCTGTTAAAACACAAGCATACCCTTTTCCCGACGTTAACGCTGTATGAGGACCAAACCAGTTTTTGTTCTCATCGTGCTACATTACTTTACGGGCTGCTTTCAGGGCACTTGTTATTGCTGATTCAGTCTTTGCAGACTCCTTATTAGAAAATGTTAAGAATTTCATAGCAGTTGATTAGCCATCTTTATCGAATTTTAAATAATTTGGTGTATAAACAGCCAATTGTAATTTATCATCAACTCCTGGTCCAACTCACCCTTTTTGTTTTTGCAAGTAAGTTTTCAGGAAACAATTTGCTCGTTCCATTATAGCTTGACCAGTGGCACTATGGGGGATCCCAGTGACATGTAAAATTGAAAATTCTGCCATGAATTGTTCAATGGCTTTACTGATATAAGCCAGGCCATTGTCTGTTTTAATGCTTTTTGTTACTCCATGATGTGCGAAGCAATGTAAGAAATGTGCCCTCACATCTTTAACAGCTTCTCTGCACCTGACTGTTGCCGTTATAAAACATGAAAATGTGTCAACAGTGACATGAATATATTTTTCTCTTCCAAATAATGGATAATGAGTAACATCCATTTGCCGTATAGAATTTGGACCATCACCCTTAGGGTTTACAGGGTGACAAGAAAGTGGGGGTGAAAATGGAACACATTGTACACATTGCTTAACTATAGATCTAGCTTCTTGTCTGGAAATACCATAAAGATGTCTTAAAGACCGTGCAGACAGGTGTAATTTGGAATGTGCTTGTCTTGCCAATTCAGTACAATGAAATGTTTGAAGTTCATTGCCTGCCATCTCATTACTCTCGGTCAGTGGTCCAGGTAGTTTAGAATGTGACCGAATGTGTGTAATATAAAATATTGTTGTTCCGGCCCTCATTGCTTGTTGAACTTCCATAGTTATCTGTGTAATACTATCTCCTCTATCAGGGATATAAGCTGACTCTAATCTAGGTATCAATAGTGCTGTATATTTGCTGTCTGTGATGATAGTGTGAGGTTCTTTAACATACAATAATGCTTGCAATACTGCATATAACTCATTTTGTTGTGTAGAAGTTTTAAAATGTGGTTTTAAATTTATGCATCTCTTTTTAGGATGGAATATACATAGATGCCCTAAAATTTTTTGTTGTATCTGTAAAAACATTAACTCCCTCTACTGGTGAGGAAGAGCATTTTTCGGCCCCAGACCATGGCCACGTGGCAAATTGCTGACGGAAAGGAATTGGGAGGCTATGTTGAATATTTTGATTAATCAATATCTGCCATTCCACAAACTCTTGTATGCAGTTCTCTATTTGTTGACTTGTATACATAGTATATATTGTGTGAGGCTCCTGTCCTACTAACATCCTCACTCTCTTCACTGCTTTGTGTATTACTTGGGTTACCAGGCCAGCATAAGGGGCACAAGCTTTGTTCTTTATCTGAGCCAAATGTACTCACGCAATAATTCCTTGTTTCTCATGTAAAACTCCAGTGGGTACTTTCTCAGTGAATAAAATTGTTACTTCCAAATCCTGTGATTCTAATATCCTACTAGTAGTGCACTCCATAATATTTTTCTGCACTAATTTCAAACATTCCAATACTTCATCTATCAATTCTCTGCATGAGTTTAATTGAGAAGGACCTTTCAATAAATCATATAATGGTTTCACTTGATCTGTTGTGATCCCAAATTGTGGCCTACACCACTGAATTTCTCCTATCAATTTTTGAAAGTCATTTAAAGTTGTAACCTTTGTAGAATCTAAAATAGGTGACTTCAAACTTAAACCTTACCACTGAATAGATGCACATCATTGTTTCACAGGCTAATTTCGGCTTCTCTGATTACATTTACTCTGGAAGAAAAACCTTTTAGAAATTAAGTTGTTAATAAGTTCAAACACTAAATTTAACTTTTGCTTAGGCCAAGGAATGACTACAAGTTCAGACTAAAAGAGCAAGATCTTTTCTGCTTTATAGAGCATTACATATTCATTTATCAATACATTGTCTTGAAGATGAAAATTTAAAACTGTTTAAAATTTGTCCTGTTGTTAATATTCACTAAACTTTTATAAAGAAAGTTAGCTGAAAACTTCAAAATGATAGTTCTCTTCCCTTTATCTAATCTGGAATGATAAGAATTTCACTTCACTGTAGACCCAGCTGAATGATGAGTTGGGACTGCAGGACAAAAAAATCTTAATGGTTCCAACTTTTACTCAAGTAAATTTTACTTCTGTGTCCACTCCTTAAGAACTTCTTTGAAAGAGAGGGTTTTTTAATTCCTCAGCTGAAGGGAAGGATACTTGGCGCTGAGTCTCCTCCGTTCTACTGGAGAGTTCAAAAGCTTTATCTCTGCTGAGGTGTCTCTTTAAGATTTATGCATTTTTCCAATTTGCCTTAGTGCCAAATAATATAACAAATCCTGATCTGTTTTAAACATTCAATTAGGAGCGACATGTTTCACTTAAAATATGACCAGAATAACTACTTTTTGGTTATTTCTTATTATACACAAAACTTTTCTTTTAGGTGAGGCATGAGATAATGAAAACGCTAATCAGCCTGCCTCTGATCTGAGGGAAAAAGTTCCCTGATCTCCTCTTGTCTTTCTCTCCACTTTCACAACCTGGCCAGGGTTAGAAAGTGGAAAGAGAGAGAGAATTTTACCAACAACTTTCCAATAATTTCCAAAACTTCAATGCTTTCCTTAAACTTCATATCCATGTTGTTCTCTTAGTGGGCTTTGATTAAAGCCCCTTTAAAACTGCACATATATTATTTCCTTGCATTTCTTATCTAAAACTGCATTTAGCAATCACATAAACTAAATAATATAAGATTAGTTCCTCTCTTTCTCTCTTCCATACTTCTCCCTGATGCTGCAGCCATCAGAGAGAAGGGAGGAGGGGGAGGAAAAGAGAACATTCCAAATTCCAGCCACAATGGAGCTGACCATAATAACTCACAAACACATGCACACAGAACATGTAAAGACAGAACACATATACAGACAATAAAAAAATGCAAAAACTGAGAAAAAATTGTCAGAAATTCTCTGCACTATGCAATCCTACCATTTGTAGGTGGATCTCATCGTGGCTAATTGCTGGTACCTTTGTCTGAAACACTGAGTCTCTTTGTTCGGAAAATCTCCCCACTCCTGGGACTCTTGAATGTGAAATCCCCTCCTTTCTTCCTGGGCTGGGGGGTTGCCCACCATGGTGTTTAAATATTGCTGAGGCATATTTTCTCGGCACTCTGATGCTCAGTCCCTTCTTTTTACATTTTGGACACCATGTTTTTGACCTACCACCAGCTTCTTCCCTGGCTTTAATCCTGCAATCCTTTTTGAAATGACCTGTTTTCCCACATTGGTAACACTTTTTTCCTTCCTTTTTATTGGTCTCATTTCGATACTGCCATTTCACTTCTTCTTTTACATGAGCAGCAAACGTTACCGAACCTACATCCTCACATCTTTGTATCATTTCCTCCACTTCTGCATCTCTAGAGTTTTCTGAGGAGCTGGAAGGAGTAGTTGGAGTAGATGCAGCAAACTGGCTGGCTTGTCTCTCTCACAGCCCCCTTCTTCTGCCTGGAATGTGCATCTTAAAAAGAAGGTGGAGGGTGTTAAAGCTTTAGGTTTTTCAGAGGCAAATGCTGTTAATTGCTCTCCTACTACTTTCCAGGTCTGTGTGGAGACTGGAGGCTTTTCAACTACCCAAGGACAAATTTCCTCCGCTTGTTCCAAGAATTTTCTGATTGCTTTTAACTTTAATGTGACTCCTTGGTTCTTTGCCTTCTTGTAAATGAGACCTGTGCAAGCTTTCTTATCTAGTTGTTCTGAGGATGTGGTTAGCCCCATAGTGCTAAGAACCTAGCTCACTGCTTAATGGACCCTACGGAACTTAAGCAGGTTACCTACAGTCTGTAGTTTCTTCCCTCTCCCAGTCGGCTGAGCACGCATCATCCTGTCCTCCTTGTTCTTTTGTTCTCCTGTCTGCCAGGGCACCATCTGGGGAACGCAGGCTATGTCTTTACCCAAGCTACAGGTCTCACGCCTTTGACCCTGCACTGATACTCTGAGAGATGGCTCCTGTTGCTTAATTGTCCCTATTCTTATTTCTTATTCTCATTTGTTCCACGTCGCATGGATGGGCGCCAGTTGTTAAGGACACCAGGAGTCTAGGCCTGATCTCTCAGGCCCACAGGCTTATCTGACCAGCAGAGGCCTGAAGGCCTTGGTGGAGTGTAGCTGTAAGCAATGACTGAGGCAGGAGACAAGATAGTAAGAACTCCATTTATTCAAGCAGTGAGTGGTGCTTTTATCTCTTTTCTGACACCAGCGCCCTAAGTGAACCTATCAGCAATTAGTTTGCCCTTATAAGGAAGTAATTACCTTAAACCAGAACTGCCCAGGGTGGACACATAACCCCTAGAAAGAAAAACATTTTTGGGCTTCTTTGTTCTCTGAAAAGCCCAGGAAAATAACCTTGAGCAAAACAGGGGTGGAACCCTTCCTTCTAGTGCCATCTTGCTCATGCCTTACCAGTCTCTCCTCAGTTTACCTGAGTCGTGACCAGTGAATGCTGTCCAAGAGGCTGGGGGTTGGCAATCCCTTTCAGTGCTCCCCTCTGCATTCCATGCGGTAGACCTTTCCTGTTGGTATTCCAGGCTGCCTGGGGCTGGAAATCTCCTTCATTTTGTCATTTTGTGACTTCTGCTGCTCGAGAATTTGTTTGGAGTCATTTTTAACAGGTCTTTTTATGAGCTTGATTTTTTAGTCAAAATGCAGCCTAGATTGAGCCTAGTGCTCTCACATGTGAGTGCTGACCCAGCCATGCTATAATCTTATCCGGTTTACATCTGCCTTCGTTTCTGGGCCACTGCCTTCTCTTCCTCCCTCACCTGAGATGAGGAAATTCCCCTTTACAGCAACACCCTATGAAAAAAGAACCTTTCTATTTTATCTAAGTTTTAAGGGGAGAGGAAGAAAAAGGAGAATGGGTGGAGGGATGGATGGGAGACAATCTTCCTGGGTCAAACCCATACAACAGACAGAAAGTAGACAGTTTGTCCAGGTCTAGCTGTTCTTGGGCTCTCATGCTGCTCTTGAAAGTTTCGTTCTTCCAAAGCCAGTGTCCTGCTAGATAGACCATGATGATACAAGTACATGATGATTCCAGGCTTGGGAGTACTTTATTCCTGTGATTCTTATTTTTGTCTCGTATGGGTTTTATCCAGCGCTTGAAGTGAATGACAATACTTGAGGTATCTCTGGGCTGCTGGGACATGGCTGGTAGAGGGAGAGAAGCTTGAGGTAGTACCACAGGGGAAACAGCCCCCTGCATTCTGCTCATCACTTAGCTTGAGGTAGGAATACGTATCCAAAGGTAATGTCTGCTGGCCATACTGGCATCTTCACTTTAGCATCTTACCGGGTATCCTGTGGTCCTTCCTCCCAGCTCTGAACTGAAGAAGGTAAGGGGCATGTTGTGGGACAAAACAGGAAGGAGAGGGAGAAATCTCCAATTCTGATCACATTTCTAGTCAGGCTAAGCTGTCCAAACTGCATTAAGCTGCCTAAAATGAGACACCCCTGAATCTCTTAAGCAGATGACTTGGGAATGTTCTCTCTCCTGCCAGGGAAAGCAGCTTCTTGGTATGCATCTGAAGCAACTCTGACCACCAGGCTCAGTCTTTTAGTGCCACCCTCAAGAGTTTGAGCAGTGGGGGTGAAGCTGAGGATTACCTCTCCTCCTCTGTCAATAATTTCATTTTCCACCTGCATTCAGTTATTGGTCAGAGACCACTTAGGAACCTATGCATGTATCTTAGAGGCAATAATGGTAAGATCTGCCACCACCCACACACTCACTTGTGTCTTTCCTCCCAGATCTGTCTCTTATTGGGGCCTAGGGAATTCTTCTTGAGCAGATGTTGCCTTTGGATCCCCAGCCCCAAGTATATTAGATTGTGGTGGTGGGTGAGTTTTCTTAGGCATTTGTGTTCTCTGGATTTCTAGGGTAAGCCCCTGTCAGGTCCAGATCCTTGGGAACTCTGGAGATGAAATGGATCATTGCCAAAAACCAGCATCTGGGGTGATGAGCTTCATCCTGTAAAACAACATCAGCCCTGGAATTCACAATTCTCATGCTCTCCCCTTGAGGCCCCTCTAATTGGTGGGAAAATGTGGTGAGTGAAAGATGAAATGACTGAATAAACAAAAGTTTGATCTTCTGACCATATCAATGTATTAAGCAGTGCATGGCAACTGCCTAAGACATCAGGACCAGGGCACTTTCTTGAAAGCTTCAGACTGGATCCTGAATACTTGGGAAGACAGACTTCTATGAAGTTAATAACAATTATATGATTAACACATATATTAATATAATAATAATAAAACAATTAATAAGGCCAATTAATTAAAAGAAAACAATATATTAGATAACATGATTTCTAATTGTATGAAAGATTAGGGACTTTTCAATTTGGGAGGGAGAAAATGAACAGGTGCCATTCCCTGAGTTCAGAAAAAGAGGTGTTTGACTCCCCCAAATATATGCATGCGATCAAAAGAACATAGAAATAATGACTAATCGGTACAGGGCCAGTTTTCAGATAAAACATGTCATTTGCCTTATATGTACAACTGTGAGAAAACTCTTTGTATCTGAGTTTTTGGTCAGCATAAGCTAGGTCTTTAGTTAAGAGTCTTTTAAGCAGCAAGTAGAAGTTGTCCAGTTTCCCAGCCCTACATGGCTAGGGTCAAACAATACAGTAACGTTTTCTCACAGTTCTGCAAGTGAATAAAGTTTTCTCACAGGGTAGAAATTGGACTAAAACCATAACTGAATAGAAAGGGAACTGAGCCAGCTCCAGAATTGAGTTATAAGATAGAGATAGTGTGATTCCCTGAATCCTCCCCTCAATTCTCTCCACAGAATGGGGACCTCTTCCAAGAACTTCCTTTTCAGGAGTTCTTGAACTCCATCTCTTGATTTTCCCCCAGCTATATTCCTTTGAACTTTTCCATTGTGCCCCTCTGCCAAGGATCTTTCCATTCCACTACTTCTCTTCAACTTCCTTCTGTGTAGTCTATATTCAGATCCAGGACATAATACTGGATTGCAGTCCCAGACTAAGGAAGAATACTAGCATACCAGAGCTTACAGTCACAACAGGACAGGACTAGAAAACAGTGCTTGTGGTCTATCACCGACCAGAGAACAGGCCAGGAGAGTAGTAAACACACCTCACCTTAGATCATACAACCTTGGAAGAACTGAAAACTTACATATCCCAAGAACTACGAAAAGAGCCTCAAGAAAAACCTGAAATTTGTGACAGTGATCCGTCAATTTTGGGAGCAGAGTCCAACTTAGCATAAAGTTAAAAGTCAAGAAAGAGGCTGAAAAAATGAGCAAACAATAACAACAAGAATAGAACTTGACCATAGAAAGTTACTATGGTGACAGGTAAGATCAAAACACAATCTCAGAAGAGACAAAAAAGTCAAAACATGGACAGTCTCAAAGAAAAATGCAAATTGTTCTCTGGCCAAAAAAGAAAAAAGAATTCCTAGAAGAGCTCACAAAGGACTTTAAATATCAAATAAGAGAGGGAGAGGAAAACTGGGAAATGGCAGTGATGCAAGAAAATCATGAAAAAAAAGTTTGGTAAAGGAGGCACAATATATACGAAGAAAATAACACCTTAAATACAAAATAGGCCAAATGAAAAGAGGCACAAAAATTCACTGGAGAGAAGAACTTCCTAAAGAACAGAATTGGTGGGAATACAGCCAAGATGGCAGAGTAGAAAGAGATACATACTCTAGCTCTTCCCCCACAGCCCATAAAATATCTGTAAAGAAAGACTCTCAACAAATTCTAGAAGAACAGAAACTACACATATATAGCCTATATTGAATTGTTTGCCTTCTCAGTGGGGATGGTAGGGGAGGGAGGAAGGAACAGAAGTTGGAACTCAATGTTTTAGGATTAAATGTTAAGAATTGTTTTTGTGTACAACTGGGAAATAAGAAATACAGGTAATAGGGTATAGAAATTTATCTTGCCCTACAAGATAAGAGAGAAGATGGGAATAAGGGAAGGGAGGGGTGTGATAGAAGGGAGAGCAGATTGGGAAATGGGTAATCAGAATGCATGGCGTTTTGGGGTGGGAGGAGGGAAAGATGTGGAGAAAATTTGGAACTCAAAATTTTGTGAAAAAGAATGTTGAAAACTAAAATTAAATAAAAACAAAGAGTAGCAAAAAAGTTCAAGCTCACAAATGCAAGATGAGAGAAACAAGTTGGTCTAAAACGAGGAATTTCAAGGGACAGTGAGATTAATAAGATGTATGATATGACAGCCCAAGAAGCTAAGGTTTGAAGTCTTGGTCTTCATTGAAAGACAGACCTATGAGGCATATGGCTGAGAATGTCAACCTGTCCTCTGCCTGGATGCTGCTTGTCCAGTGCTAGCAGGCTCTGCCTTCACCTGGGGGACTTGCCTGTGCCGTCTGCCTTCACCACTGCATCAGGCTGGTAGGACCTACCACTCTGCAACTTCCTCCATCCTGAGTCCTCCCAGGATTCTCCTCATCCACCACTGGTCCAGGCCTCTGTAGGCCTCTGTCTTTGCTACAGGTCCTTCTCCAGTGCTATGGAAGTTGTTCTCACATCAGACCCACCTCAAATGCCCAGTTCCTGCCTCCTGTTCAGATTCCTTGAGGAAGGCTGTCGTGAGGTGGACCCTCTGTACCTTTCAGCACCACCGCCTACCACAAGGTTGGACATTGAAGGAATCAGCTTCCTCCCTCAATGGACTTCTTTCCAAGCATTGATAATCTGTGTGAAGTTTTGCCTCAGTGGTTACATACTCACATCCCATCGTAGTCTCTCCAGCCAGGTGATTCTGAACTCCCAGATGGTATTGTACAAACCCCATTCTCCGTCGCCACTACCTGGTCCCTTACTCAAAAACTTCCCACTCAATATCACACTCCAGATCCACCCACCTCTTCCACTGTGCTCTCTAGAATGCCAGCTCTGTACGTAGGAAACTGGCTTTCATCTTTAACCTTTTCCCTTCTCATTTCTTCTATCATTGTGCACTTACTGGGACCTGGCTTCTTTCCGATAATACAATATCCCTGCCCACCCTTTCCAACATTGGCTACACTTTCTTTACCCACTCTTCCCAATTCCCATCACTGGCTGTTGTAGAGGAGTCTGAATACTCATGACTCCACATTACCACTTTCATACTCTCCCTCTACCACTAACACTCAGGGTCCTCTCCTCCTTGGAGGAGATTCAATCTCTATTTGTCACCAATCAAGTTTCAGGTAGCTGTTAGCTACCAGTCTTCAGGATACTCTTTCCTTCCTCAGTGTTTTCATTGCCTGCCTCACTATCTCTCTTCTCATTTTGTCTTGCCCTCATAGCTATGGACTTCAACATAAATATTGAGGGTCATATGGGCCTCAAGATAGAGCTCAAGATGGAACTAGACAGAGAATTAGACATTTTCTCTGATCCCTATGACCTCTGAAACCTGTCCAAAACTGAATTTATGCCACAAAGATAAAGTATTTTCCACTGTCTCCAAGATCTAGGACATCCAAAATCCAAAAGAAGGTTAAGAAGGCACAAAATGATGCTTACTAACCTTGAGATGACTCAACATGTATCTAGGGTTAATATGGGCTTATGAATCCCACCCCAGCATTCTGGTCCCCTCCTCCCTCTTTCTCATGCTGTGGATCTAGAAGTTTGCCCAGGTCTTGACAGCCAGCTTGGCCACAACCCTTTGCAGCACTCCAAAGCTCCAGACTACTAGTACTGGGCCAGAGAACTAAGAAACAGAGGGAGTGGGAAAGGTCACGAGACCATGACACCATGCCTTTTGGGAGCTGTGCAGCACTCCACCAAGCCTGAGGGAAAGAGTACAGAATCCAATTAGGGCCACTTTTGAGCACTCAAAAGTCAAGGGGAACAAAAAAACTGTACTGCTGAACCATGTATTGGCCAGTGGGGGAGGATGCTGAGATGCTTTCATATCCAATCCCCAAGGAAATCACACATAGAGGGGAAGCAGTCATTAAGTGAATGATGAGGAACATCAGGGGTGGGGTAAGAAGAGTGGTAGTGCCAAAAATTTCAAGAAGACAACTCAAAAACTATGATTATAAATAGATAAATCAACAGGAAAAGCAATTAACAACAGAAGGAAATACAGCTTTCAGATCTAGTTAGTCTAGACATCTATGGATAAATGCTATAAAATAAAGGAAAATAATCCAGTACTTGATGAGACAGAGGGCCCTATGTAATTTGAGAACACAGATCTACTGCACTGTAGTTCTTCTCCATGCTTTTATGTACCTTTCATGCTATAATGTGGTCACACCAAAAGTTCACTGTTTAGTGATAACCCAACAGTTTACTAGGAAAATTCTAAAGAATTAGCAAAAATGCTAATTTAGACAATATCTTTAGCAAAGTTTCAGGCCATAAAATAAATCTTTAAAAATCATCAAAATTGCTGTATAATAACAAAACACAAGAAACAATAATAGGGAAATCTCATTCCAAATAACTATAAAATGCATATAATACCTAAGGATCAAACACCCGAAGTATATAAGAGACATATATATATATATATATATATATATATATATATATATATATATTCAATTACAAAGTGTTACTTAAATAAAGAACTTTAATAGCTGAAAGAATATTCGGTGCCCATGGTCAGCCCATACCAATATCATAAAAATGACAACACTGCCAAAATTAATTTACACCTTTAATGTTATACCAATCAAATTACCAAAAAGATACTTCACAGATCTTGATAAAATAATAGTAAAACTTCACTTGGAAAAAAAAAACAAAAGATTTAGAATATCACAGGAAATTATGGAAAGAAATAAG
This sequence comes from Bettongia penicillata ogilbyi, assembly GCA_023548195.1. Classification (NCBI taxonomy): domain Eukaryota; kingdom Metazoa; phylum Chordata; class Mammalia; order Diprotodontia; family Potoroidae; genus Bettongia; species Bettongia penicillata. The sequence continues at coordinate 403,936 of JAJHZJ010000172.1, forward strand.
GATGAAGGGGGAATAGAACTTACAGTACTATGTACTGTATTATGTAGTAGTACTGTACTATGTAGTACAATGTACCACACTGTACATCGAAGTATCTGTACTAAGATGTAGCAGTCATCAAAGCCATCTAGTGTTGGTCAAAAAAATAGATAGACCAATGGAACAGACTATATAAAAGAGATTCAGAAGAAATAGAACACAATAACTCAGTGTTTAGTAAAGTGAAAAAGATAAGCTACCTAGGGGAAAACTCCATGTTTGATTTTGTTTTTAAATTTGGAAAACTGGCAGAAATTAAGCTTAGACCAACATCTTTTTTTAATTTTATTTTTAATTTATGAAATAAAACTAGCATTTCCATAACACAGTACAACAAAAAAAGATGATTGCACATAAAACTACAAATCTACTATGCATAACTTGCTATTCCTTTCAAAGATACAACAAAATTATCATGTAAATTTCTTTTTGCTTCCCTTCCCCCACCCCCCACCCTAGAGATGGCTACCGTTTGACAAAAAATAAGAATGTGTATATGTGTATGTATATGTGTATATGTGTGTATGTATGTACAATTATTCTATATGTATTTCTATACATATTTTTAAACCACTGCAGATAGCATCTTTCTTTGTATGTCCTTTATAGTTAATTTGGGTATTTATAATATTTAAAATAACTTATTCTCTCAAAGTTGTTCTTAAAACAATATTTCTGTCATTGTATACAATAGTCTTTTGGTTTTGCTCATTTTAACTCTTCATTATTTCATGCAAGTCCTTCCATGTTTTTCTAAAATCACTGAGTTCATCATTTTTTATAGCACCATAATACATCCCAGTCATATACCACAACTTGTTCAGCCATTTCCCAATTGATAGGCATCCCTTCAATTTCTAGTTCTTTGCCACCACAAAGAGAACTACTATAAATATTTTAAAAGAGATAGGTTCTTTTCCTTTTCCCCTAATTATCTTGGGAAATATACCAAGTGGATAAAGGTAGTTTAATAATTCTTGGGACTTAATTCCAGATTACTCTCCAAAATGTTTGGTTTATTTCACAATTACACCAACAAAGAATTTGTGTCCCAATTTTTCCATCCACCGTTTTTTCCCCTTCCCCTTATATTATTTTAGCCAATCTGTAGGTGAAATGATATCTCAAGGTATGATTTGCCTTTCTCTAATCAACAATGACATAGAGTATTTTTATATGACTATAAATTGTTTTGATTTCTTCATCTGAAAACTTCTTGTTTGTATCCTTTGACCATTTATCAATCATATTCTTTTATATTTGACAATGTTTTATATGTTTTATATATCTGATAAACTGTCTATGAAATTTTATTCCCAATTTTTGGCTTTTCTTCTGATCTTGGCTACATTTGTCTTATTCGCACAAAACCTTTTTTAATTTCATATAACTGAAATTATCCATTTTGCACCTAACTTTGATCTCTGTCTCTTGTTTTCTCATAAATTGTTCACCTATTCATAAGTTTGATGAGTAATTTGTTCTGTGTTCTTCTAATTTTCCTGTAAAATCTCTCTTTAGACCAACATCTTACACCACATTCCCCAATACATTCTAAAGGGATATGTGACCTTGGTATTAAACATCATGCTTTAAGAAATTGGAAGAGAAACAGATAATGTACCTGTCACAGGTAAGGATATGAGATATTCTTAACCAAATAAGACATAACAGCAATTACAAAAAGTAATATAGATAACTTCGATTACTGGAAATTGAAAACCTTCTGCACAGATAATATTAATGCATCCAGGATAAGAAGAGAAGTGGTCAAATGGGAAAAATCTTTGTATCAGATTTCTCTGATAATGATTTGATATCTAAGATATATACATTTTATGTGTATGTATAAATATTAACATAATTTGTTATGTGCATAACCATATGTAAACCTAACATCACACACACATATAAAACACTAATATCCATTCCCCAGTAGATAGGAATAGTTTTCAAAAGAAGTGCAAAATATTGATAACCATATAAAAAAATGGTCCACATCAGTAATAAGAGAAGCAACCCTGAGTTTTCACTCCATACTCAGCAAATTGGCAAAAATGATCCCAAAATGGCAACAATCACTGTTGGAGGAGTTATAGAAGATAGGCATCCATATATTTTCATGAAATGGTACACATATTTTGGAAGGCAATTCCTAATTATGCAGATAAAGTGACTAAAATTTCTTTGAATTTTAAACCAGATACTTCATGACTAGGCTTATGCTCCAAGGAAGCTATCAATAAGACAAAAATCCGCATATATTCCAAAACATTTTTTTTTCATTTTTTGTAATAGCTAAGAATTGAAAACAAAGTAGATGCCCATCAATTGGGGAACGACTAAACAAATGAATATAATAGAATATTACTGTTTCATAAAAAAATGATGTGTAACATGAGTATAGAGAAGAATGATAACATCTACATGAACTGATGCAAATTGAAGCAAGCAAAGTCAAGAAAACAATGTATAAAACAACTACAGTGTAAATGAAAAAAATAAACATTTATAAAATCAGAAGTGAATGTAATAAAATACAAAGATCAAGTGATATTCAAAGAGATAGGAGAAGATACCCCCAATCTACACCCTTCATGGAGATGGGAGGTTCACAGGTGTTACACATTGCACCTGTTCTTGGAATTTTTCAATGTATTGATCAATTATGCTCACTTTTTTTTTCCTTTCTAAAAAATACGCCATATGCAATGGCTGTCTGGGAGTGGGAGAGGGAAGATACATTGGATACTATAGTGAAATAAAAATCAGAAAATATCAATAAAACTTAATTTTAAAACAGATAGATAGATAGATAGATAGATAGATAGATAGATAGATAGATAGATAGATAGATAGATAGATAGATAGATACTCTCTTAAATAATTTAACTTCCCAGTTAGGTTGGGAACTTAATTTTCTCAATTTACTCATTTCCTATGACCTACTCCTCCTCAGGTGGAGATGGTCACTCTCAACTCTTACACTTCCATATTCATGAACTCTGAAATTCCTTCATCTGATCACAATCTTTTATCATTCCATCTTTCCTTCAGCTTTATGACTTCTGTTCTTCATTCTCACCATGACTTCCCATTCCTTCACCCCTCAGTACTTTGCTCTCTACACTCTTTTTCTTTGACCATCCAAGCATTTTCATCCCTCCTCACTTTTCCCAGGGTGTCCCCCACCCACCCTCTCAGTTGAGAATCTTGCCTCATATTTCATTGAAAAAAAATTGAGACCATTCACTGAGAGCTCTCACTTTTCCCTTTGACCTAATTTCGCATCACTCAGATGTCTTCCTTCTTTCTTATCTTCTTCATTCCTTACTCACAGGAAGAGATGACCTGCTCCTTGCTAATGCAAGCTCCTTCACACGCACAAGTGACCCAATTCTACCCCCTCTTCTCAAATGGTTTTCCTCTTATATCATCTTCACTCGGTCCATAATTTTTAATGTCTGTCTACTGGCTGTTCCCTGCTGCCTACAAATATGCCCCTGTCATCCTAATACTTAAAATAAACATTTAATCCATCCCTCCCAGCTATCTATCGTAATAATACACAATATAATTATAATATAATAAGAAGATATAATAATATAGATAATATTGTAAAGCACATAGCCCAGTGCCTGACACAGTCAGCACTATGTGTTTATTCCCTTCCCCTTTTCTTACCTTCCTATCTTTAGGAAATAAACTCCTTGAAAAAGATTCTCCAGTCAATACCTCTATTTCCTTTCTTCTCAGTCTCTTCTGACCTCATCATTAATTTTAACATATTCTTTCCAGGATTATCAATGGACTTTTCTCAGTTCTCATCATTCTTGTACTCTCTGTAGCCTTTGACAATGATCCTCTTCTCCATACTCTCTTCTCTCTTGGTTTTCACAAAACTGCTCTCTCCTGGTCTCCCTTCTGTGAGACCCATTCTCAGTCTCTTTTACTGGACCTTTATCCAAGTCATAGCTGCCAATAATGACTGTACCCTAAGGCTCTGCCTTTGCCCTTCTCTTCTCCCTCTTGACAATTTTTTTCCTGGGTGATATTATTAGATCCCTATGAATTTCTTCTCAAACCTATTTATCTAACCCTAAACTCTTTTCAAACTGCCAAACTCTGATCTCCAGATGGTTCTCAGAGATCTTGAACTAGATATCCTGTAGGCATCTTAAACTCACTATGTTCATAACTGAATTAATCTTCCTTTTCCCCAAACTTTTCCCTCTTTGTAACTTCCTGATTAGTGTTACCCAGATTCAGAGTCTAGTTTTCATCCTTGACTTGTTACTCTCTCTTACTCCACTTTCTCATACCCTCTTTTATCAACGTTTTTGGTTCTATCATTGCAATATCTCTTGAATATAACCCTCCTCCTCTAATATATGTCACCCTGGAAAAGGCCCTTATCACCAATTCCTAGACTATTAAAATAGCCTCTGGTTGGTCTTCCTGCCTCAAGTCTCTCTCAACTCCAATCCATCCTCATCTACTTAGCTACCAAAACGATCCCCCTAAAATTCAGGTCTTGGGGCAGATAGGTGGCACCACAGTGCATAAAGCACAGACCCTGGATTCAGGACCTCAGTTCAAATCCAGGTTCAGGCACTTCCTTGCTGTGTGACCGTGGTTAAGTCTCTTAATCCCCAATTGTCTCTACAAAAAACCAAAAATATAAAATGTAGGTCTAACTGTGTTGTCTGCTTTCTCAGTAGCTCCCTATTACCTTCAGGATCAAATATAAAGTGCTCTATTTGGCTTTTAAAGATTATCATAACCTAGCCCCTTCATACCTTTGCAGTCTTGTTATACTTTTACTCCTCTCCACATACCATATTATTAAGTGAAACTGTCCTCCTTGCTGTTACTTGCACAAAACACTCCATCTCACAATTTCCTTCATTTTCACTGTCTATTGCCTCTCACTTCTCACATCTACCTACTCACTTATCTTTCAAGGCCTGTCTGAAATCTCTCCTTCAACAAGCCTTCCTCAGTCTCTCTTAAGAATAGTAGGACCTTCCCTCTGAGATTGCTTCCAGTTTAAAAATGTATATGTTTTATATGTGCCTAATAATTTGAATTTTTATCTCCCTCATTAGAATGTGAGCTTCTTGAGAGCAGAGGATTTTTTTCATGTTCTGTGTCCATAGCACATATAACAATGCCTGACACATACTAAGCCTTCAATTACTGGTCATTCATTCATTCATTCATTCACTTACTCTATCTCCCTCTCTCCCTCCATCTCTCCCTATCTATATGTTACAATTGGGGGTAGAGATGATGGGTAAGGGAGGAATTGGATTTTCTGCAGAGGAACTGAGGAAAACATTTGAATAATTAGGAACAAAGAAGTACTAAGCTCAGCCCAGTGGTTACCAGGACCGTAGTTAATAGGAAACCTCCTAGTCTCTACCAGCCTACAATGTTCAGCTTCTTCCTTGTTGGACAGAGAAGGGCAGCATAAGGAGAGAAAAGCAAGACTTAGCCATTTCAAGATTAGGGCTGGCTGGTGAAGCAGAAGCTCTGCTGACTTCTCCCATAAGTACTAAGTCTGGTCCAGCAAAGTATGTTGATTCATCTGTTGTTCAATCATGTCCAACTCTTTGTGATCCCATTTGGGATTTTTTTGACAAAGATACTTAACTGGTTTGCCGTTTCTTTCTCCAGTTCAATTTACAGATGAAGAAACTAAGGTAAACAGAGTTAAGGGACTTGCTTAGGGTCACACAGTAGTAAGTGTCTGAGGCCATATTTGAGTTCAGGAAGAGTTTTCCTGATTCCAAGTTCAGTGCTCTGTCCACTGCACCACCTAGCTACCCATGTTAGAGTTATTACCACAAAGTGATTGAATGTTAAATGAATAGGCATGTCATCTTCCTCTCTGTTTTGTGCTTTTAGAACACTACTCTCAAAGTCCATGTCTCCTGTAAAGTCAGGCCATGGATGGGCCACCCCTCCTTTTGGTCATCACTCCAGAAACTGCTAGAGTAGCTAAAGGGGCACCTCTCATCATGCAGCTGGTACTGACTGAGGGACCCATAAGTTACTGACAGGGTTGCTTCCAACGCTGGAAGCCTCCATCTCCACTTGCTCTCCAGACAGCTATACTCAAGCAAAGAAACAGCAAAAGAAGAAGTCAGGGCCTTGAAATTCAGACTCAGGGTTCCCTGCATTAGTGTCTGCTCTAGTGACCATGTACAAATGGTTGTCATATCTGTCAGGGTGGAGAAGGGCATGCAGCATTCACACAAAGTCCCAGAGAGAGGTAATTCATAGTTACACTTTCAGGAGAGTGGAAAGACAGAGAGACATGTTTTTTCTTTGTAAACTGGAATAATATCCACCTGTTCCTGTCACAGTGTGGGGACTATCCAGTGTGACATCCAGTTCTGATATTTGGTATTCATGCTTTGAAGTCTTTTCCAGAACTAATAATACTCAAATTATTCCTCCCTCCCTCCTATCCTATCACAATGGCATGAAGGGCCTTCTCCATTCCTTCTCTCCCTTTTCCCCAAGTTATGTAGATGTTTCAGGAAGCAGCTTTGGATAATTTGAATAATCCATCTCAGCTGGCCTGGATGGAAGGGAGAGAGTGGGGTGCTCTGACTAAAGCTCGACCCAGAGGGAAGTGCTGATGTGATCGGGAGACCCAGTGTCCAGGTTCTGGGAGAGAGAGGAGGCAAAGAGTCACAAAGAGCTTCCATGGAGGTGGAGACCACTTGGGAGGTACAAGGGGCAATGTTTCCCATAGACCTGAAGGAAGCCTGCAGAGAGAGGCCTAGGGTTGTGGTCCCATGAGCAGAGATGTATAAATACACTGGGGAGACTTTCCCAATGGGCTGATTGTTAGAGGAGAGGCTCCCCTGGGATAGTGAGTGTCATCTGTGGGTAGAGTAGGGATGGTCTCTGTCCTATCCTGGCTGCCTGGGAAAGGAAGGGTGAAGACTGAAATAAGGGCTCTGGGCCCAGCCTCTAGGCCTGCCTGGAAGTCTGCTTCTGACCTTGTGCACAAGTGGCTTGATCTGGAAGCATTGTGGAGGTTGGTGACCAGGAGCAATGTGGGGACTGGTGGCTGCTGTCACCTGGTAAGAGGTTCAGGAAGCTTGTCACCCTCCATTGACACAGGCTGTGGATGGGGAAACCACACCTGGCCCTCACCTCCCAGAGCTGTATCCAGGACAGTCCTGTAAACCATGGAGACTGTTGGGTTTTTGGAGGGGTGGGGAAGGAGGAGGAAGAAGGTGTAGTAACTGTATACGAGCTGGTATCCAGCAGAGTGCCATCCCCCAACCTTTCTGCCAATGCTCCCATGCCCTGGGGAGAGAGCCCTGAATCCCTCCTCCGTTCTGACACTTAGGTCTGCTCCCCTCTTCCTTCTCAGTGGTGGTGAGGGCAGTCACCTCCAGATCCTGACTCTGCAGGGCAGGCTCCCTGGTGTATTCTAGGAGGTCCTGGGCCTTGTCATTTTCCCCTGGCTCTCTCAGTGTCTCTGGTCTTCCCATCTACCCTGCAAGCTACCCTTGCTGTGTGCATTGCTGTCCCCAATTAGAGTGAGAGGTCCTTGAGAGCACTGACTCTCTTTATCTTCTTATAAGGCAGCTTTTAGCATGGTTCTTGGTAAAAGTAAGGAAGCACTTAACCAATGCTCATTCATTCACTCACTCATTCATTCAATCAAATAAAACTGCTTCTGTTTTGAGCCTTGTCAGCCTATAAACGTAAGATCACATATAAACCTCTACTGCTGGAGGTGGAAGTGAATTGTGAAATATTGAAGTTCCCATATTATTGGGGGAGGCTGGTAGAGTGAGAGAGGAATGGGCCAGAGGCAGGAAAAGTCTTTGAAAGTATTTGCACCCTTCGTTCTAGGAGGGAGATGCTAACCAAGGGTCATTCTCCTATGTCCTCCTTTGGTGACAGGGTATACCCATTGGAAACTCAGATTTCCAGGGAAGGGTTGTGTCTAGAATGATATGTCTGTGTATGCATATACGTTTCTCCAGTGCTCTATGTATGACTCACCACATAGCTCACTTAGTTAGCATGTTTTCAGGTTGCATGAATACAAGCTTGGAACAGAGCCTGGGGTAGACAATAGAGGTCCAGTCTTGAAGTCAGGAAGACCTGGGTCCAAGTCCTACCTATTGACTTGCCCATGTGACCACACGCAAATCATTTAACCCCTCTGTGTCCCAGACAACTCCCAAATCTGTGTCTGATTGACATTAGCAGCAGGACTCTCCAAGCTGGAATACTCCCACAGCAGTGAAATCACAGGGCTGGATAAAATAATCATTCCAAGAATAGAAGCAACTCTTTGTGGTCCTGGTCAGACCATGCCTAGAATGTCACGGTCACTTCTAGGATCCACATTTAGGAAGGACATTAATAGGAATTGTGAAGTGTCTGGAAACCTACCCTATGAGGAATTGATGAAAGGAGAGGGATTATATGGTGGAAGGAGTCTTGAATGTAGAATAAAGACCTTGGTTTGAATTCCAGATCTACTCCCTACAGCATGTGAGACCCTGAGCAAGTCACTGAACCTCCCTCTCTAGGCCTGTTTCCTGTCAGCTCTAAATTCCATGAATCTATAAGTGTGTGTCATTTCATATTGAAAAGAAAAGATGACCGAGGCAGCGGTAGCTGTCCTCACATATCTGAAGGACTGTCACAGGGCAAAAGTATGAGATTTGGTGTGACTTTGGTGTGGAGATCTGGAATCAAAGGGAAAGATAAAGCTCCTGGTACATAGTAGGTACTTAGTAAATAATTCTCGGATTTATTGATTAATGGATTGATTTCAAGGATGCAGGTTTGCCTTAACATAAAGAAAGACTGAGTTTTCCAAAGTGGAATAACCTAGTTTGGGAGGTAGTGAGTTGCCCATTACTGAAGGCCTCCAAGCAGAGATTGGATGGCCTCTTGTTATGGGTATCATAAAGAGGATTCATTGTATCTCACATAGGAAATGACAGGATGATGCTCAGTCATTTTGAAGTCTAAGATTTAAGGCTCCTGTGAGAGATGTGGTTGTGGGGAGGGACATCTCCATCTCCTTCTTCTCTCCTAGAAAGTTGGCAACCTCTCTTTCAAGAGCAAATACACTGGTGCCCTTACTCAATCCTTCTCCATGTCAGACCTGGTGCTGGGCCCTAGACATTGTTCCCAGGAGGGCTTTGTGCTACCCACAGGGCCCTTTCTGTCACATGTTTATGATCTCCTAATTGCCAGATCTCTTTTGTGCCTTTCCTTTCTTAGATGGACATAATTTCTTTAATGTTTGCGGGCTCTGTGTCCCCAAGGGCCTTGTGGCAGTTTCAGAGTCTCCCCTCTGGCTGGGGCAGGCCTTTTTCTCCGTGTCCCTGCTCTTTGGTTCCTTTCATTTGGATGGTACAGGAAAACCCTCTTCACCTCTCCTGCTCCCACGTCCACTTGCCTATCTCTTACTTGCCCGGAATCCAGACTTCCATTCCCACCTAATTATTAAGGCTACTCCTCCCAGGGCTCAGTCTCACATTATGACTGGTGTTCCCTGGTACTTCTTGGTTACTTTATTCAATTTCTGCCAGCTCTGGTCATTGTTGAGGTATCTTTTAGGTGCCTACCTCTCCTTTCTCTCTTATTCGCAGGACAGAGATGCCTTAGGTTAATGACAATGACAGAACAATTCATATTTCTAGACAACTCAGAGAGAGACAAAGAGCATTCCTCACAAAGGTCTAGTTAGAGAATGTCATGATTATTTCCACTTTAGAGATGAGGAAACTGAAGCTAAAAGAGGTTAGCAGGCAAGAGGGGCAGGGGCCTGCGTGAGAAAATGGCAAACAAGTTATCAGTGCTGCTGGAAAGATCTCTCAGTAGAGCTGAGCCCTCTGGTCCTCTCTCACTCCAACAACCTCACTAAACATATTGTTCACATTTGTAAAGTACTTTAAAGTGAATGGATAACCATCCCACATAAGCAGTGTTTTACAGGAAAAAATTTTGTAAAACTAATCTATACTTTCAAAATATTTGAAAATATGTGCAATGTTCCAAGTGAGCCTCTTGTCCCTGAATTTGAGTGGAGTTGTCCTCTTCTACCTCTTCTTATGGGGCATACTTCTGGTAATTTTACACACACACACACACACATCATGATATATAATATTATGTAATATTATATGACATTATGATAAAATGAAATATGATTTGATAAAATGAAAATTGTATATATATATATATATATATGTGTGTGTGTGTGTGTGTGTGTGTGTATAATTATCATTTTGTATTCCTCATAAATGTACAAATTATCTCCACTAATAGGATCTACTTTCAAGGGGTGTTTCATTTTTGTCTTTGAATTCCTAGAGGTCTTGGTGCCTAATAAATATTTATTGATCAATTAATTCCTTGGCATTGAAGATTTTGCCAGTTTTTTGGTGACATCTGGTGGTCAAAAATAATGTTGTTGTCTATTCGTTCACCCATGTCTGACTCTTCATGACCCCATGTGCCAGACCTTTCTATCTTCCATTATCTGTCCAAGTTCATGTTCATTGTTTCCATGATACTATCTATCTATCTCATCTTCTGCCATCCACCTTTTCTTTTGCCTTCAATCTTTCCCAGCACCAGGATATTTTCCAACAAATCCTATCTCCTCATTATGTGGACAGAATGTTCTAAGCTTCAGCTTAAATGTTTTAAGCTACAGTATTTGACCTTCCTGTGAATATCCTGAATTAACTATTATTATTAACTATTCATTGATTTGATCTCCTCGATGTCCAAAGGACTTTTGAAAGTCTTCTCCAGCACAATTTGAAAGCATCATTCTGTTCAGTTTTCCTTATAGTCCAACTCTCACTGCTATACATGGCTACTGGGAAAACCATAGCTTTGACTATACAGATCTTTGTTGGAAAGGTGGTCTCTGCTTTTTAGTACACTATCTAGATTTGTCATATCTTTCCTTCCAAGGAAAATGTGTCTTTTAATTTCTGGGCTGCAGTCACCATATGCAGTGATCTTTGAGCCAAAGCATATAAAATCTGATAATGCTTCCATTTTTCTCCTTTGTTTGCCAGGAAGTGATGGGACCACTTATCACAATCTGAGAATTTTCTTTACGTTAAGCCTAAAACTAGCTTTCACACTGTGCTCTTTCACCCTCATCTAGAGACTTCTTAATTCTTCTTCACTTTCTGCCATGAGAGCAAATATAATATGGAAGGATATTACATTATGATCTTTGGTGACATCTAGTGGTCAAAAATTAAATTGGAATATGCAGCACTGTCTCATGTTGCTCTCTAGTGACCAAAAATGATATTACAATTACTTTAAGATTTTTAAAATGTTACATTTCCTCCCCCTGTGTTACATGTAAAAATATGTTTTAACATTCTTTTTTAGGTTCTGAGTTCCAAGTTCTATCCTTTCTTCCCTCCTCTCCTCACTCCATGAGGGGGTAAACAATTTGATAAAGGTTATACATGAGCAATTATGTAAAACATTTCTATATTAGTCATTTTCTGGAAGAAAACAAAAAAAAAAGGAGCAAAGAAAGTGAAAATAGTATGCTTCCATCTGTATTTAGATTCCACTAGTTCTTTGCTGAAAGTTTTATGCCAAAGAAAAATAAATACACGTGGAGATCACCATTTAGTAGCTGATATAGATATTATAGTTTTTAATCAGCCATCTTGATGTAATAACTTATTCTGAGCTATACTTTTATTGGATTTTAGCCCATGTCACAGCTCCTTCCAGATTACAGGAGGCAGAACATAACCAAATTAAATCCTGAATCTGATATGAAATTAGTTCCTTCATTGTAAAACGCAATTCAGACTAATCCATCAACTTCTTAAAACTCTTTTTGTCACAGGTCATCTGATACAGAAGACTTCATAGCAGTTGAAATAACAATGATCTGGTTTTACCCTACAATGTTACATGTTAACTAGGTAAAGAATTGATGTTGCCTGCCCACGATTCAAAAATTAAGGAAATAAATACAAGAAAATGGCAGATCTTAACTTTGAAGGATATTTATGAAAAGAAAATATTAAAAATTTGAGACATTATCAGTTTTAAATCAGGAATGCAGGGAAACATTTACCAAGGTGCCTGCACCTATTAAAACAATAACAACAACAGCAAAAATAACCTGGAGTATTCAAAATAAGGTATTAAGTAAAACTGCGACTGTTATTGTACCCAGTAGTCTGACTGAGATTCAAATCTGTCTCTTTTACATTCAAACCCAGTCTTCCAATCCTTGCCTTATTTTCCTCGCTCCTTTCCAACTGTTCCACTCCGTTCTGAACAGTCACCTCTTTTTTCAGGTACGGCTAAGCTTCTCACATGCATGATGTATATCTGGCCTCAGTTCCCTCTTTTCTCAGTCAGTCTTTTAGCCCTTAAGTGAATCCACAGGATAGATCTAGAGCCAGAAGGGACCTCAGAGGATATTTCATTTTGTAGGGGAAAAACTGAAGATCACAGAGGTCAAGTGACTTGTCAGAGATCACATTAGATGCAAGATTTGAACCCAGGTCTTTCTGACTTTGAAATTCAGTACTGTCCAAATTGAGTCCGAGAGAGAAGTGAGGTGCTTAAGGAGAAACATAGGAATGAAACTTAGAGTTGAAAGGGATCTTGGAAATCTTTTAATGAAAACCACTAATTTTACAAATGTGATAACTGAAGCCCAGTATGTAGTCTGTGACAGAGTTAGAATCTGGCTCAAGTCTTCTCCAAGAATCACTCTATTCTACCATACTGTAAGGCTAATCCCCCATTTCTTTTTCTGAAGCTCACAAATCTGTATCCATGTGTGGGTTGTTAATATTAAAAACAACAACAACATTTAATTTGGTGAAATGGTCTACACTGACTGAAGCATGAGGGGAAATGGAAAGGAGCCAAGTTCAGCCAACAAATCCCAGGAAATGCTGTACCTCTAATCTCCACCCATCCTCTGTTTTATTTTCCACACTTACCCCTACACAGAGCCTGTTGTTTGTTCTTCATTCTCTAAGAGGGCTGTGACAACAGGAAGGTGATGACTTGCAAGCGAATTGAATTTAAGTGAGGAAAGGCTGTGCACAGTCACCAGTCTCACTCTCCTCCTGAGCCAGTGGCAAGATATAGATCTGGAGAACTGGATATGCATGTACTCAGACACACACACACACACACACACACACACACACACACACACAGCCTAGCTTTTTGCTGAAGAAGCAGTAGGAACTCTACAAATGATTTTTTCCTAGAGTAGATCTCCTCAAAGTCTAATAAATAAAGAATTTAATACTTAGATTTTTTTTCATCATCTACTAAACACTTCCTCAAGTCTTTGTTAACTGTCCAAATGCTTTCATAAATACAAAAGTCTTTAAAATTTTTCTTCTCTGACTCTTTAATTTACTAAAATATTTGGCTCAGCAGAACTTTCAGCATATATGGGATTCTCTTGGGTTACTGTCAGTCAGTCTAGACATCTCTGAACTTCTGTCCCCTTCCGGGTTTTGGAATAGAAAGTAGAATAAAATACTCTGGCAAGATTCACATCAATTCTTATATAAGCATAGCAGGTTCATTGTCAAAGGTTGTGTGAGGTTTTGAGACGTGACAGCAAAGGACAACACGGCACATGTGTTCCAATATTCTATTTTCTTAGCACAAAATTTGTAGGAAGAAGGAGTTTTTCTGGGATGTGATCACTCTGGACCAAGGTGTTATAAAAGACATTCTGTCTTTTCACTTTTTGACGACAATACTCGATACACCGATACCTACGGTAACCCTCATATACTTGGAGGTAGGTGAGAAGGAGATGATGCATTCCCATAAACTCTTGTTGACAGAATATTTTTCCTAAGAACAAGCTAGTAGTACTACCATTTCATCACAGATCCCCTCTAATGCATAAATATTATTGAATTCAGTTGTTTCCATCTTTGGTGCTGAAGTGACTGGTATATCTGTTTATATCTCATAAAGTAAATTGCTATGAAAATACTTTCAAATCTTTCATTTCAGCAAAACATAAAGTTGAGGTAAGAGAATTCTCACATTCAGGATAGAGTATTATGTAGACAGAAAGTCAAAGAATTCAATTCAATTCAGGCAAACATTTATCTATTAAGGTTACTTTATATTTTAGGGAGCTTATTTTTCTTTTAACATTTAAAAAATAAATTAATCCCTTATATTTTTAATATTTGAATTTCTAGAGAAATGAGAGTAGACAAGTAAGATAGAAGTATAGGAGGCAGCAAGATCTAGTGAATACAGCACTGAACTTAAAATCAGAAAGTCCTTAGTTCAAATCCTGCCTCAGACACTTTCTAGCTATATAATGTCAGATAAGTCACCTAATCTCTTTGATCTTTAGTTTCTCAGAAAAATGAGGAAATGGGACTAGAGGGACTATTCTCTGAGGTCCCTTTCAGCTCTAGAATTTGACTATGGTCCCACTAAGGGCCCAAATGACTGTGCAAAGAGGGATCTGAAGCTACAGATATACAGAAACACTAGGTAGAAGTCTAGCAGTACCTGAAAAGAGAGGAGGGAGAAAGAGGGAGAGAAAGATAGAGTTTTGTTCAAAATGAAATGCCATAAAGGTGGCAAAGTAAAGACAGGGATTCCCTTGAACTATCAAAAATGCTCCCCAATTAAAATAATGTCTCAAAAACAATTCTAGAGAGTCAGAAATAAGAAAAACATGGAGTGAAAAGAATTTCCAGTCCAAGACAACTTAGAAGGTTAGCAGAAAAGTTCTGTCTCACTTCAGTAAAAGAGGAGCCCAGTCCAGCAAGGTCATGCCCAAAAAGCCAGACCTTGGAGGCAAATGAATTGATAGCAGTGGCTTATGGAACTGTCAGACTACAGACAATAATGGAGGTCAGACAACTGATCAGAAGGAGACTGCAGGTGACTCTTTTCTAGAGGACTCTGTTGCATTTCCTACATATGGTTTCAGGTAGCAGTCCCAGAGGGAGGAGGAGCACTAGTACAAAAAAGAGTGTAGGGCTTCAGGAAAGCAGGAACCCTGGTCACAGTTCCAGGGTGGGAAAAGAGTGCTTGTGATCTCTCACAGGAAAGAGCTCAGGCCAAAAGGTAGAAAAAAACATTCCTCTCCTTAGATCATACCTCCTTGGAAGAAATGAAAACTTACAAATCCCCAGACCTAGCTCTGAAAACCTCAACAAAAAAACCCCTGAAACTTGGGACAGTGACCCCTCAATTTTAGAAGCAGACTCCAACTTTAGCATAAAGCTATAAAAGTCAAGAAATAGATTGGGAAAATGAGCAAACAGCAACAACTAAAAGAACTTGACCATAGAAAGTTACTATGGTGACAGGGAAGATCAAAACACAAACTCAGAAGAAGACAACGAAGGCAAAACAACTACATGAAAAACCTGAAAGAAAAATGTGAACTTGTCTCATGTTGAATAAGAATTCCAAGAAGAGGTCAAAAAGGAGTTCAAAAAATCAAATAAGAGAGGTAGAGGAAAAAATGGGAAATGAAAGGAAAGTGATGCAAGAAAATCATGATAAAAAAAGAGTCAATAGCTTGGTAAAAGAAGCACAAAATAAACTGTAGAAAGTAACACCTTAAAAACCAGAATAGGTCAAATTGCAAAAGAGAAAGAAGAATCCACTGAAGAGAAGAACTCCTGAAAAAACAGAATTGGCCAAATGGAAGAGGAGGTAAAAAAAAAACAGAAGGAAATAATTACTTAAACTTTAGAATTGGGTAAGTGGAAGCTAATGACTCCATGAGACAATAAGAAGTAATAAAAAAATGTTAAAAAATGAAAAATAAATGAAAATGTGAAATATTTCATTGGAAAAACAGCTGACCTGGAACATAGATTCAGGAGAGATTATTTAAGAACTGAAAACCTGAAAGGCATGATAAAAAATAGCCTAGCAATTTCAATAATTTCAGGAAATTATCAAGAAAAAATACCTTGATAACCTAGAACCAGAAAGTAAAAAAGAAATGAAAAGGACCCACCAATTACCTCCAGAAATAGATCCCAAAATGAAAACAACCAGGAATATTATAGCCAAATTCCACAGGTCCCAGGTCAAGGAGAAAATATTTCAGGCAGGAAGAAAGAAATAATGCAAATATCATGGAGTCACAGTCAGAATAACACAAGGTTTACCAGCTTCTACATTAAAGGATCAGAGGGCTTGGAATATGATATTCTGGAGGTTGCTAGGATTGCGACCAAGATTGACCAACCCAGAAAAACTGAGTAAAATCCTTCAGGGGAAAATGGATATGCAATGAAAAAAGAACTTTCAACCATTCCTGATTTAAAAAAAAAGAGAGAAGCAGAAAAAGAATGTTTCTTGGATAAAGTCCTCATTTCTCAATACATAGAGGCATAAGTCATATTTATTATAATACAAATCATTACTCCATTGATAAATCATCAAAGGATATGAACAGGCAATTTTTAGAAGAAGAAATCAGAACAGAGTGGAGGAGATTTCCAGTCCAGGGTGATCTGAAAAGCCCACAGGAAACATCAGCTGCACAGAGCATAGCCCAGCCCAGCCTTGGCTGCGTGGTGCAGCACAATGAGACCCTAGAAGGAAGACTCCTCAGGATCTGAATCTCCAATCGCAGCAGCAGGTCCTCAGATGCCTCAACCCACAGGCATCAAAGGTCAGTGACAGGTTTTTTCAGCTGGCCAGGAAGGGAGAAGGGCTTTTCCATAGCACCAGCAGCAGGCAGTGGCCATAGAGGCCACACAGCAGCCTGTACAGCCCTATCTATTGTTGGAGCATAAAAACCCCTGGGGGAACTGAGAGCTGAGTCTTATTTCAGCATTGTGTGGAGGCCCTTGGCAAGCTGGTCTTTGTCTCACACTGAATGGCAGCCCTGCCCATCCAGCTTATCTGAAAATCAGCTCCCAGTGCCGACTTGTTGGAACTGGAGGCCAGGTGGCTGTGGAGAGGTAACTGCCAAGATTCTGCACACAAAAATCCCTCTCTGCATCCAGACTAGTACACACTTGATCGTGCCACACTGGAGAAACTCAGATCTCACAGATTCCCAGAGTATATCCTACTCTTGACAAAGGAATCAAAAATCAAGTAACTGGTTGGAAAAATGCCCCCAAAAAAGGGGGAAAGGATAAGACCATAGAAAGTTACTTTCCTGGTGAAAAGGTATCTCCTCCCATCCTTTGGGATGAGGAAGAACAATGCTTACCATCAGGGAAAGACATACAAGTCAAGGCTTCTGTATCCCAGACATCCAAAATAAATATTCAATGGGCTCAGACCATGGAAGCACTCAAAAAGGATTTTGAAAATCAAATGAGAGAGGTGAAGGAAAAACTGGGAAGAGAAATGAGAGAGACACAAGAAAAGCATGAAAAGCAGGTCAACACCTTGCTAAAGGAGACCGAAAAAAATGCTGAAGAAAATAACACTGAAAAATAGGCTAACTCAACTGGCAAAAGAGGTTCAGAAAGCCAATGAGGAGAAGAATGCTTTCAAAAGCAGAATTAGTCAAATGGAAAAGGAAGTTCAAACACTCACTGAAGAAAATAGCTATTTCAAAATTAAAATGGAACAGATGGAGGCTAATGACTTTATGAGAAACTAAGAAATCACAAAACAAAACCAAAAGAATGAAAAAATGGAAGAGAACGTGAAATATCGCATTGGAAAAACAACTGACCTGGCAAATAGATCCAGGAGAGACAATTTAAAATTATGGGACTACCTGAAAGCCATGATCAAAAAAGAGCCTAGACATCATCTTTCATGAAATTATCAAGGAAAAGTGCCTTGATATTCTAGAACCAGGGGGCAAAATAAATATTGAAAGAATCTACCAATCACCTCCTGAAAAAGATCCAAAAAGAGAAACTCCTAGGAACATTGTGGTCAAATTCCAGAATTCCCTGGTCAAGGAGAAAATATTGCAAGCAGCTAGAAAGAAATAATTCAAATACTGTGGAAATACAATCAGGATAACACAAGATCTAGCAGCTTCTACATTAAGGGATTGAAGGGCATGGAATAGGATATTCCAGAAGTCAAAAAAACTAGGACTAAAACCAAGAATCACCTACCCAGCAAAACTGAGTATAATACTTCAGGGGAAAAAATGATCTTTCAGTGAAATAGAGGACTTTCAAGAATTCTTGATGAAAAAGCCAGAGCTGAAAAGAAAATTTGACTTTCAAACACAAGAATGAAGAGAAGCATGAAAAGGTAAACAGCAAAGAGAAGTCATAAGGGATTTACTAAGGTTGAACTGTTTACATTCCTACATGGAAAGACAATATTTGTAACTCCTGAAACTTTTCAGTATCTGGGTAGTTGGTGGTATTAAAGAGAGAGAGAGAGAGAGAGCACAGAGTGAATTGAATAGGATGGGATCATATTTTAGAAAAATGAAATTAAGTGGTGAAAGAGAAATATATTGGGAGGAGAAAGGGAGAAATGGAATGGGGCAAATTATCTCTCATAAAAGAGACAAGCAAAAGAATTTTCAGTGGAGGGAAAAAGAGAGGAGGTGAGAGAAAAAACTGAAGTTTACTCTCATCACATTTGACTAAAGAAAGGAATAAAATGCACACTCATTTTGGTATGAAAACCTATTTTACAATACAGGAAAGGGGGGGAGAAGGGGATAAGCAGGGTGGGGGGATGATGGAAGGGAGGACAGTGGGAGGAGAGAGCAATTAGAAGTCAACACTCTTGGGGAGGGACAGGATCAAAAGAGAGAATTGAAGCAATGAGGGGCAGGATAGGATGGAAGGAAATATAGTTAGTCTTACACAACACGACTATTAAGGAAGCCTTTTGCCAAACTACACAGATATGGCCTATATTGAATTGCTTACATTCCCAAAGGGGGAGGGAGGGATGAAGAGAAGTTGGAAGTCAAAGTATTATGAACAGCTGTGGAGTATTGTTCTTGCTACTAGGAAATAAGAAATACAGGTAATGAGGTATAGAAATTTATTTTGCCTTTCAGGACAAAAGAGAAGATGGGGATAAGGGAAGGGAGGGATGCTAGAAGGGAGGACAGATTGGTGATAGGGGTAATTAGAATGCTCAGCGTTTTGGGGTAGGGGAGGGGAGAAATGGGGAGAAAATTTGGAACCCGAAATTTTGTGAAAATGAATGCTAAAAGTTAAATAAATAAATTTAAAAAAAATAAATGGAAAGAACAAAGTCCAGCTAAAAAAAAAAGAAAGGAAAAAAAAGAAGAAATCAAAGCTATCTATAGTTATTTTTAAAAATGCTCTAGGGGGTGGAGCCAAGATGACAGAGTGAGAGCAACTACTCACCTAAACTCTGAGACAAACTCCTTCAGATACCTCTAAAAAGAGAATCTGACCAAATTTTGGAGGGGCAGAATCCAATAGGAGACAGACTGTGGCAGATTCATAGACCAGGACAGACTGGAAGGTTGACAGGAAGGAGTTGTTCTGCAGGCGTGAGCCCAAAGCACACAGCACAGTGCATCCCACTGTGATGTGGACGAGCAGGAAAGCCCCAAGGTGGCCTCAGGCAGCATCAGCATGGCTGAATGGCAGAGTGGCAGCCCAGGGAGGGAGACCAGCAGAACCAAGTGAGTTACACACAGCAATGACCACAGTGTACAAGAGTTTTTTCTGGTAGATTTGGAACTTCATTGCAATGCAAGGACTTAAAAAAATTTCCAATGGTCTTTTAAGGCAAAATGCTTTGCACATCCAGAGAAAGAACTGTGGAATTCTATTGCAGAATGTAGCAGATCATTTTCTTTTGTATTAAGTTTTGTTTTGTTATATGATTTCTCCCTTTCATTTTAATTCTTCTATACGGCGCGACTATGGTGAAAATGTATTTAATAAGAATGTATGTGTAAAACCTATATAAAATTATATGCCATCTAGGGGAAGGAGGGGGAAGGTAGGGGGAGGGAGGGGAATAAAAATCTAAGTTATGTGGTAGTGATTGTAGAACACTGAAAATAAATAAAATTAACAAATTTTTCAAAATGCTCTAAATCACTATGGGTGAAAGAAATGCAAATTAAAACAACTCTGAGATAACACCTCACACCAACCAGATTTGCTAATATGACAAGAAGAAAAATGACTCATGCTGGAGCGGATGTGGTAAAATCAGAACACTAAAGTACTGCTGATAGAGTTATGAACTGAATCAACCCTTCTGGAGAGCAATTTGGAACTATTCCCAAGGCTATAAAATCTTTGACCCAGCAAAACCACTACTAAGTCTGTATCTCAAAGAGTTTT
Source organism: Bettongia penicillata ogilbyi (assembly GCA_023548195.1). Taxonomy (NCBI): domain Eukaryota; kingdom Metazoa; phylum Chordata; class Mammalia; order Diprotodontia; family Potoroidae; genus Bettongia; species Bettongia penicillata. Next base: position 424,284 of record JAJHZJ010000172.1, read on the forward strand.
TTTTTAAAAAAGGAAAAGAAACTATACTCACACAAATATTTATAGCACCTCTTTTAGTGGTAGCAAAGAATTGGGAATTAAGGAGATACCCATCAATTAGAGAATGTCTGAACAAGGTTGTGGTATATGATTATGATGGAAAACTATTGTGTAGAAATGACAAGCAGAATGCTTTCAGAATAGCTTGGAAAGACTTACATGAATTGATACAAATTGAAGTGAGCAGAACCAGAACATTGTACATAGTAACAGCAATACTGCATGCCGATCAGTTGTGAATGGCTTAGCTATCTATCCTCAGTAATACAATGATCCAAGACAATTCTGAAGGACTTATGATGCAAAATGCTATACACCTCCAGAGGAAAAACTGATGGAGTCTGAAAGGAGATAGAAGCATACTATTTAAACTTTATTTTTCTTGCTTTTTTTCTTTTTGGCCTGTGTTTTCTTTCACAATGTGACTAATTTAAAAATATGTTTTGCATGATTTCACGTGTATATATTATATCAAGTTTCTTGCTTTGTCAATGAGGGGAGAGGTGAGGGAGAAAATTTGGAACTCAAAATTTTTTAAAAATGAAAGTAAAATTTGTTTTTATATGTACTTGGAAAAAAACTATTAAGCAAAATGAAGGGCCATAGTTGGAGAGGGATGGAGAATATGGCATGGAGACAAAAAGATTGAATTTGGATGTAGAGGAATCAATTTCAAATCCTAGTCCTGCTGAGTACAATGACTACAGCTACCACCTCACTTACTATCTGATTTTGAATATTTCAGAGTTATTATTTTTTGTTATCACTAGGCTTGGGGACATAGGCAAATATTCACCTATAGGTTCGATTTTGTACTAATAAAGTGTCAAACTTTTGATATTTATGTAATAAATTTTCTTCAAAACTGAGATCAGCAATATTCTTTTATTTATTTCCTCCAAATTTTTTTTTTTTGTGAGTGAGCAACATCATTATCTCACCTGATTAATTGGTACATTTTAAAATGAAACCAGCTTAATTGTGTCTCCACTGCTATGGAGGCTTATCACGTATCAGATATATAAATGGAGAATTTAATAGGCAATTTTGATGTTGATAGTTTAGTCTGAATTCCTATTTGAACTTAAGGAATTTATTACTCACTTCCTTTCATAAATTCAAGACTTGCTAGGATAGAGAATTTACTTCAAATCTATTGTCTGGGGACCTTGCAAGTGACCTCATATCACTCTCAAAGTCTCTCTTGAGAACTTTGAAATTGCTTGTGTGACATGGGAGACATTGGCAAAGGACCACTCAGCATGGTGTGCCCACCTCAGAGAAGGCACTGTGCTCTATGAACAAAACAGAATTGAAACTCAAATGAAAAGCAGGATGCACAAATTTAGAGAATTCACCCCAAATGTTCACATGAGCTATTTGTGCCCAACATATGGGAGAGCATTCCAAGCTCATGTTGGTCTGTTCAGGCACAGTCAGACACCCTTGACTCTAACATAGTGATGTCATTTTGGTCCTCTTTGAGAATGAAGGATAACAACCAACCAACCAACTAAATGTCCATGCTGTTAAGGGAACCCCCTCCCAGTTAAGAAGTTCAGGATTGAGCAGATATAGAAATAGAGGCAATTTTTTTGCAGAGTCATAAAGACAGTTTCAACTCTGTCTCTAATTTTCTCCCAAACTGTGGAGAAAGCATGACTGTGGGAAAGGGAGAACGATGGTTTTGATTGACATTGCTTAATATTTCAGAGATGCTGTTTGTACAATAGAATATACAAGTGGTATATTCATTGACGTTTGATTACCTACTAATTGTATCCAAAACTCTTCATTTCACCCCAGGTGAATTGGTTCATTGGGCTGACATTCCATTAGTTTGACTCCTGACTTGAGATTCACAATGTGGAAACTAAATCCTGCTCTTGATTGAGGGGGTAGATACTGGGTGAAGTTCAATTACAAACCTTGGATCTGTCTATCAAGTATCCCTGGGGACTAAGTCACTCACTCAGAAAGTCATGAATTTCATGGCAGAGGCAACTAGTCTTACCAGCGTATTCCGGTTTGGTTACAGAGCCCCCCTAAGGGCTCAGGCCAGGGTTGACCCGTAAGTAATATCATCATCATAGTAAGGTCACAAATCAGATAAAATAAGACATACATCCGGAGGAAAAGCAAATGGCAGATGATGATGGCAAATGGGATGTTCTTATCAGTAGTCAGGTGTATTCTCTTACATGTAAGGAGACAGAAGCAGAAAAAGAGATGTGCAATGGGTTCCTGGCTCTTGCTACCCCAACCTGGTTCCTCATCTTTACCTGATGTTCCAGTTCAGTGACTTCTTGTCCCACTAATCAGAACATCTCCTTACCATCTTTCATTATCTTCAGAGTGTTATCTATGCCCGAGCCACTGTGTACTTGGGAGCACACTTCTCATTACCTGCATCTTTCCACGATCCTGGTTCACTCCCCTCTGAGAGTATAAGACTAAGCAGAGGGTCTGATGTCTTAAAGAGGTGCCTATTCCATATGGATTCTCCTGGTTGCTCCACTGATATCTCAAAATATAAAAAAGAACACATATTTCCCCCTCCCCAATTCTCCTTTCTTACAAATTTCTCTGTTACTATTGAGGGTCTCATTGTCCTTCCAGTAACCAGGCTTGCTGCCTCCATGCCCTTATTCAAATGCCTCCCACAGTCTAATGTGTTGCCACATCCTGTTGATTCTACCTTCATATCTCTTGTTCATGTCCTGTTCTCTCTATATCCAGCTGCCACACTCATGCAGGCACTTATCACCTCAAACTTGGACTGTTGGAGTAGTCACCGGATTGCTTTGTCAGGTAGTTACCCCCTCCAACCCATCCTCCTCTCAACCCCCTAAGGAATTTTCCTAAATCTCAGCTCTGGACCTGTCACCCCTCCACTCAGTACACTCTAGTGGCTCCCTGTCACTTCCAGAAGAAAATAGAAAAATCTTCCCTTTTCCGTTAAGCTCTTCACAACCTCTTCATATCTTTCCAGTGACCTTGAACCTTCCTACCCTCCATATACCCATGTGCCGATTTCATAACTTTTCAGTGGATGTTCTCTGTAGCTAGAATGTTCTTCTTCCTCATCTCCACTTCCTGACTTCCCTCAAGACTCTGCTTATACCTCACCTTCGTTCCAGTTCTCCTTTCACACTCCATTGTTAGGGTCTTCCCCCATGATCCCCTCCTCTTTGTGATCCCCTTTCCTCTGTGATTCCCTTTCATTTTCATACAATGTCTATATTTTGTATGGACGTAACTAGCAATTTGCCTGATATTTTTTCCACTCGAATGTGAGGACCTGAGGGTGGGAACTCTCTTTTTCCGTTTTCGTTGTATCCTTAGGACTTAGCACAGTGACTGGCATTTGACAAGTATTTAATGATAAATGCCTGTTGACTGACTATCTGATCAAGGGCAAACACTGAAACCTTTTCATCCTCAGCTTCCTCTTCTGTAAAATGTAGTTAACAACATCACCTTCTTATCAGGATCAAATTGGATAAAATTTACAAAGTACTTTGAATCTTCAAGAGAGCTATAAAAATGCTAGCTGTTTTGATTATGGATAAAAATCATAAAACAGGTGTAACAGCATTTCTAACACCTCCTTTATAGGGTCGTTGAGGGTGGCCCAGTCTTTACCTCCAAGATGGCTTCAGGGTTTTCTCATCACTGTCACATTTAACCTTCCTGCCTTCTCCTCTTCAAGGACAGGGGGATGTTAATTGGCTTTTCCTCACAACTTCACTTGTGTCACTAGCATTATGGCCTCACAACCCCAGCCCTTTTCCCTGGTAACCTTGGACTTAAACTCTTGTCCTCAGTGACTAAGTGAAAAAAAAAGTTATTAAGTTCTTACTATGGGCTAAGCACTGTGATAAGTGCTTCACCTACAAATAGAAAAGAAAGAGAATTCTAGCTCTCAAGGAGCTCACAATCTAATAGGTGGAAACCAGAAATGGATGGCAAGGCCCAGAGGTCCTTGGAGTGTATCAGCAAAGCAGATAGTAAGCTACTTTGTTTAGCAACATTTCCAATGATACACCCCTATTGGTTCTGATCCACTCACTCCACTCCATTCCAATTAATAAACTAGTATGGGGGGAGGAGCCAAGATGGTGGAGTAGAAAGACTCACGTATGCTAGCTCCGAACCCACAGCCCATATATTTCCTGCAAAAAGAACTCCCCACAAATTCTGGAGCACTGCAAGGTGTGCAGAAACACAGTGGAAAAGATTTCTGTTCCAGAGAGCCCTGGAGAGCCGTCCCCAGGGGTTCATAGTGCTCCAGACAGCAGAGCCCAGCCCTGTGCTGCCCTGGCCGCATGGTCCCAGAGGAGTAGATCCAAGTAGGCTTCAGGGACGGAACCTCCAGTGGCCGGGAAGGTCTCTCCACCCACAGGTGCTACAGGTCAGTGAGAGAAACTTCTGAGCTGGCCGAGGGGGGAGAGGGGTGTCTCCGTGACTTGGGCCCCCTCAGGAGGCAGCAACAGAGGGAGTGACAGAAGCAGCAGCAGTGGCCCGGGACTCCCAGACCAGCAGGCAGAAGTTCAGGGCCATTACTGAAGGTCTCTGCATAAAGCCACTTAGGGAACTGAGCCTGGGAGGCAGCCCTGCCCCTACCTCAGCACGAGAACTTAAGCTCACATTGAATAGAGGCATGCCTGCCCACGGAAAGCCCATTTGAATCTCAGACCCCAAGCACTAGCTGGGCGGATCTAGGTGGGGGTGGATAGAAATCTCAGAAGTCAAGTAACTGGCTGGGAAAATGCCCAGAAAAGGGAAGAAAAATAAGACTATAGAAAGCTACTTTGATGGGGTTCAGATGTTCCCGCCTTTCAATTCTGATGACGAGGAACAATTCTTACCATCAGGGAAAGACATGGAGGTTGGGGCCTCTGTATCCCAGACATCCCAGGTGGATGTCCCGTGGGCTCAGGCCATGGAAGAGCTCAAAAAGGATTTTGAAAATCAAGTTAGGTGGAGGAAAAATTGGGAAGAGAAATGAGAGAGATGCAAGAAAAGCATGAAAAACGGGTCAATACCTTGCTAAAGGAGACCCAAAAAAATGCTGAAGAAAATAAGACCTTGAGGTTCAAAAGCTCACTGAAGAAAATAGTTCTCTCAAGATTAGAATGGAACAGATGGAGTCTAATGACTTTCTGAGAAACCAAGAAATCACCAAACAAAACCAAAAGAATGAAAAAATGGAAGAGAATGTGAAATATCTCATGGGAAAAACAACTGACCTGGAAAATAGATCCAGGAGAGACAATTTAAAAATTATGGGACTATCTGAAAGCTATGATCAAAAAAAGAGCCTGGACATCATCTTTCATGAAATTATCAAGGAAAACTGCCCTGACATTCTAGAACCAGAGGGCAAAATAAGTATTGAAAGAATCCATCAATCACCGCCTGAAAGAGATCCAAAAAGAGAAACTCCTGGGAACATTGTGGCCAAATTCCAGAATTTCCAGCTCAAGGAGAAAATATTGCAAGCAGCTAGAAAGAAACAATTCCAGTACTGTGGAAATACAATCAGGATAACTCAAGATCTAGCAGCTTCTACATTAAGGGATCGAAGGGCGTGGAATAGGATATTCCAGAAGTCAAAGGAACTAGAACTCAAACCAAGAATCACCTACCCAGAAAAACTGAGTATAATACTTCAGGGGAAAAAATGGTCTTTCAATGAAACAGAGGACTTTCAATCATTCTTGATGAAAAGACCAGAGCTGAAAAGAAAATTGGACTTTCAAACACAAGAATGAGAAGAAGCATGAAAAAGTAAACATCAAAGAGAAGTCATAAGGGACTTACCAAAGATGAACTGTTTACATTCCTACATGGACAGACAATATTTGTAACTGTTAAAACTTTTCAGTATCTGGGTAGTTGGTGGGACCACACACACACATACACACACATGTACACGCATGCACACACACATACGCACATGCACGCACAGAGACAGAGAGCACAGAGTGAATTGAATAGGATGGGACCATATCTTAAAAGAAATTAAGGTAAATGATGAGAGAGAAATATAGTGGAAGGAAAGAGGGTGAAATGGAATGGGGTAAATTATATCTCATTCAAGAGGCAAGCAGGAGACTTTTTAGTGGAGGGAAAAAGAGGAGAGCTGAGAAAAAAACGAGAAGTTTACCCTCATCACATTCGACTAAAGGAAGGAATAAAATTCACACTCATTTTGGTATGAAAACCTATCTTACAATACAGCAAAGTGGGGGAGAAGGAGATAAGCAAGGTGGGGGGGATGATGGAAGGGAGGGCAATGGGAGGAGGCAGCAATTTGAAGTCAACACTTGGGGAGGGACAGGATCAAAAGACAGAATAGAAACAATGGGGGGCAGGATAGGATGGAGGGAAATACAGTTAGTCTTACACAACACGACTATTATCGAAGTCATTTCCAAAACTACACAGATAGGGCCTATATTGAATTGCCTGCCTTCCCAAAGGGAATGGGTGGGGAGGGAGGTATGGGGAGAATTTGCAACTCAAAGTTTTAAGAACAACTGTCAAGTATTGTTGTTGCTACTAGGAAATAAGAAATACAGTTAATGAGGAATAGAAAGTCATCTGGCCCTACAGGACAAAAGAGATGGGGACAAGGAAAGGGAGGGATGATAGAAGAGAGGGCAGATTGGTGATAGGGAAAATTAGAATGCTTGGTGTATTGGGGTGGGGGGAGGGGAGAAAAGGGGAGAAAATTTGGAACCCAAAATTTTGTGAAAATGAATGTAAAAAGTTAAATAAATAAATTTATATAAAAAAATAAACTAGTATGAAGCATTTCCTGTATGTGAAACACTGGAGATACAAACATCCCACACTCTAAGCATCCCCTCAGAGAGCTTACTGGTCTACACCAGATATACTCCATGCACACATACCAGATAAGACAAAGTCATTTCAGAGATACACAACACTAAGAACTTGGAGGAGATAACCACCTCTTATCCAGCTAGAAGAGCATCTTCATTGCCCTCACTAGCTCCTCAGGTCAGGGGGTGGATGACCTGGGAGGCAGTCTTGGGTTTTAATCCTCAACTCTCTGCCACACTCTGTATTAATCTGGACAAATCACTGAAACTTCCAGTGCTCTAGGTAACTCTCTAAGAGTATAAAGTTGCTGAGAAGTTGTCAATCACATTTGAGAGAGGAATTTTCCTCCTGTGGGAGTTTCCCACTTCAATCACACAGCCACATCTTATCCCTATTGTTATCCTAATGAGTACTGTCTTCTTAGTTGCCTGGGCTCACTGAGGTGCCCCAGGACCCTGGGTGATGCTGATCATGGAGATTTGCAGCATCCTGGGGTCTGTGAGTATCCCTAGGCCTTTCCTGAAACTCCGTTTCCAAACTCTTATGCTACCCAGCTGCCCCTACCCTCAGTTTCCTACAACAGAGGCCCAGGCAGCTGCAAACAGACAGATCTGCCAGTTGTCACTGTCCCTCATGGGCCCTTTCTGAGTGTTCGTGCAGAAATTAGGCTCAGACCAACCTGCAGACCCTGATAGGTTCTGCTTTCTAAGGGTCCTCCTTAATGTTCTATCTTCTCCACTTTGGGGCAGTTATGTGCAACAGAGGATATAGGTCTGGGCCTGGAGTAAGGAATACCCATCTCCCTGATTTCAAATACAGCCTTAGACAGTTACTACCTCTGTGATCCTGGGCAAGTCATTTTATCCAGTTTGTCTCAGTTCTTCACATATAAATTGATCTGGAGAATTAAATGGCAAGTCACTCCAGGGTCTCTGCCAAAAAATCCCCAAATGGGGTCACAAAGATTCCACAACTGATTGGACTGAACAACAAATATTTTCCAATCAAGCTCGGCTCTAATATTTTAATTCTAATGCTCCTTCCATTTATGACAGTCTCTGTTTTATAATCCCTATCAGTTCTGAAATCCTTTGTACTGGTTTTCTTTCTCTAAATTTTATGTTCCTGGCTTCAGTAGGTAGGATCATATTTAACTCACTCTGGGCCTTGACATCCTCCCTGCTGCTGCTAATACCTCTTGGGTTTCTGGTTTTCACCTATTAGATTGTGAGCTCCCTGACAGCTAGAATTCTCTTTCTTTTCTATTTGTAGAATATTTGATTTGGTGGGACTTCTTTCCATATTCTCACTAGCAGTATAGTATTGAAGATAGTGGCTATTTAAATGTTTAATAGATTTCATTTATAAATCCATCCACAGGTGTACCTTGGAGATATTGTCGATTTGGTTCCAAACCACCAAAATAAAGTGAATTACATAATTGTTTTTGGTTTCCCCAGGAATATAAAAGTTATGTTTACACACACTAATGTCTATTAAGCATTCAATAAGCATTATATCTAAAAACAACATATATACCTTAGTTTAAAAATACCTTGTTGCTGAAACATGTGAATCATCATCTCAGCATTCAGTGAGTTATAATCTTTGCTGAGAGAGGTTCTTGCCACAGTGTTGATGGCTGTTGACTCATCAGGATAGTCAATGCTAAAGGTTGTAGTGGCTGTGGTAATTTCTTAAAATTAGACAACAATGGAGTTGACCACATCAATTGACTCTTTCTTTTGATTTCTCTGTATCATGCGATGCAGTTTGATAACATTTTGCCCATAGTAGAACTTGTGAGAGTGAAGTCAATCCTCATATTCTGCTGCTGCTTTAGCAACTAAGCTTATGTAATGTTCTTCAATATTGTTGTGTCTCAGGAAATAAGGAGACTCAAGGACAGAGAGAGAGACTGAAGGACAGTCAGAACATATACAACATTTATCAATAGTTTATTGTCTAACATGGGTACGATTTGTGGCACCTCACAATACTAACATCAAAGACCACTGATCACAGATCGCCATAACAGATATAATAATAATGAAAAACGTTTGAAATACTAGGAGAATTACTCACACATGACACAGAAATATGATATGAGCACATAGTGTTTGAAACATGGCACCAAAAGACTTGATCAATGCAGGGTTGCCAAAAACGTTTAATTTGGTTAAACTTTGGTTAAAAAAAGGCAACATCTACCAAGTGTGTGTGTTCGTGCTTCGTTGCCGAGGAAGACCGTGCCATCAGAGAAATGATGACATGACTTGCACTTGACTTTGTTTTGAGTGAGGAGAGCTGTGCAGGTCACCAGCCTCACTTCTCCTCCAGAGTCATCTGAATCCAGTGACCAGACATTCATCAGGATGACTGGAGATGACCCAGGATGAGGCAGTTGGGGTTAAGTGAAAGACCAAGTGAAATAAAGCTAAGCGTAATATAATGAGGTGTGCCTTGTCCTTGGGATTTTTACCCCCTGCATTTGGAGGTTCATTTTTTTGTGCCATTTCTTTGACTATGATTTGACTATTTTAATATTTTCATCTAATGTTTTGCATATTGTAAATATGTTTCCATGTATCAGATTTGTTGGCATATACCTGCACAAAATTGTTCCTAATAATTTCCTCCATTTTATCCCCTTTCATTTTGATTCTGGTATGTGATTTTCTTTTACAAAACATAATCAAGTCAATCAGTGATTCAGCTATTTCACTAGGTTTTCTTTTTTTAAGTAGCCCCCCCCAGTTTCATCATTGCAGGTGTGACACTATGCCAGTTATCAGGATTTCTCGTTTTTTACAGCTGTTTCTTTGCCAGGACCATTTTGGAGGCCCCTGCCACATCTATTCTTGCTCTTTGCTCCCTGTCTTTTACTGATCAAGGTATTTACAAAGACAAAGGGTCCCCTACTTAACATGAAATCAGTGTTGCGGACTCCCTGGCCTCTCCCTCCTCCCTCCCTCTGAGAGCTCCGCCCCCCCTTTCTCATCCTATACTCGCATCCGGGGGACAGATTGTGGCATGGCCCCCATCCACCTCTGGCGCTGAGCTCCGCCTCCGAATCTTAATTCAAGGCTCCCCTTCCCACACTGCACTGGGGTCACCAAGGTCTGTTTCCGGGGCTTTTTTTTTTTTTTTTCCACTGGGCCTGTCTTCCGTTCCTCCTCATCCAGGCCCATCTCCAGGTGGAGGGAAGCCAGGGTCTCTCCCCTGGCTGACTAACACAAGGCTGTGCCCTGAGGGTTGAGGGCCCCTCTCTGGCTCATCCAAGGGTCACAAAGTCAGTTCCCCTTCCCACCTGAGGCCACAGGGCCCCTCTTCTTCAGCATCCTGGGGTTAGCCTCGCCCTCTCCATTTTTACAGTTTGTGTCCCGTTGACTGAGGTAAGCTCCGCCTCCGAAGGTGACATCAGACCAGGGTGAGTGGAATCCCTGTCCTGCCAAGTAGGGGCTGGGTCAGTTGAGGGGGGCGTGGTAGGGCTGCTGCTGGAAGTCCTCACCTCTCTCCCTCTCCCCCCCCACCCTTCCCGCCTATCCCACTTTATTCCTGGGCAGCTCAGACTCTTCCCCCCCCATTCGCTATGTCAGTCTCGCTGAGCAGGCCTGGGTTTGGGTAGTGCGGGGACCCGCCGAGAGATCTTGTGGGGTCCCCCTCCCCTTCCGCATTCTCCAGTGTCCAGGGCAGAGTCCAGAAGGTAGGGCCTAATGTTTCTTTTTTTTCCCTCTGGTCTTGAAGGGTAGGGGAGTAAGAGCGGATTGGGGAGAGGATCCCACTCCCCACTCACCTCTTTTGTTTCCTGTCCTGTCATGGTGCCTTTATTTATGTTCCTGGCTCCAAAGACTCCCCATGCCCACGTCTGCATCTCTGTCCCCCTCTTATCCTCCTTATTTCCCTTCTCCCACCCTCATGTCCCTGGGGCTTCCGACCCCCTAAACCTCCTGAGAAAAAGGCTGTGTCTGAAAACGACCTATCTTGTTCCCATCTTGTATCCTCCCTGTGTCACAAGTCGGGGGGAGGACAGGTCATCCATAGTCCCGGCAGGGATCAGGTCTGAAGTCTGTCCTCAGGGCAAAAGCCCGTTCCCCTTGTAGGAAATTCCTACTTCTCCTATGTTGTCCCCTCTGTCAGGGACCTGGGTGCAGAAAATGTGTGTGTGTGTGTGTGTGTATGTGTGTGTGTGCGCGTGTGTGGGGCCAGGTCTGCACTTGCCCCATCTTAGACCCCTGAAAAAGGACGAGGGACGGTTCCCACCTAGGACTTGTAACCCATTTAATTGACTGTCGCAGACTGATTTAAAAAAAAAAAACTTTTAGGAAATTCAATTTAAAAGTCTATAATCACAAAAATAACAGAACCCTCACAATAAGTACTCAGGGTCCAGAAAGACAGAGTCTCCTATTGACTAAGTCCAGATGTGCATTTCTTTCTGAATTTTAATCTATAACTTCTATTCCAAGAGCCATGGGTGATATCTTCAGCCCTTTGAACTCAACATTTATCATTGCATTAATTAGAATTCCAATTGCTTTCAAAATCTTTTTTTTTTCTCTTTAATGTTGTGTCCTGTTCACTTCACTCTTCACATCATGGTTTATGGCAAAATAATACTCCATGATATTATTTTGCTGCAGTTTGTTTACAGAATCCTTATTAGGTGACCACTTCCTAAATTTCTAATTTGGGGCTACTATGCAAAGAGCTACTATAAATAATTTGTATATATGATGGTTCCTTTTTTTCTAATATTTTTTAAAGCTGGATCAGCCTCAGGAAACTAGAATAGGCTACAACCTGAGGACTGTATTCTGTACAAAAATATCTTACTACTGAGGACACCAAATTTTTACTTTTTACTGCACAGAATGAGCAATATTTATTAAGCTGTTAACAGATAAGTTTCATTGTGACTCAATTACCTCAGTAACTTAGAGACACTGGGTTTTTTTAGCTTTATATTTTATGTTTTTAAGAGTCATTGCATCTAACAGATCATGAAAACTAGCCAAAAATTTCTGCAATGGATGCAATTAAAACAAAACAAAACAGGATCCATTCACAACTAACCAGTAACCTTGAAGAGATAAAGCAATAAATGAAAAATTGTGCTTTCAAGTGGCCACAAAGGTAAGATATTTATACAAATGAAATACAAAACTCATTAAAAAGAGAACACACATACAAAAGTCATTTAGTCAATCAAATATAACAGGACTTTCACAGAATGCCACATTGAGAGAACACTTGGGTGAAATCATGTCAGTCACAAACTGAGGTCCACAGCTAGAGTGACAAACCTAATAAGGCAAAGGCACTAGCACAGAAACCTAATTAATTGGGAAGAATTCAGATTACCCCTGGAATATTCCTTTATACCAGTTTTCATCTATTTGATTGGTCAATGTAATGATGTCCCCTTCTTTAAATCCAAGTTCTCCTTCACTTTCAGGAACAAAGCCAAAGAGAACATAACAGCGTGGATGATCCAGGAGAAGCAGAGGACCTGAATCTTCAGGAGAATGAAATGAAATTTGATTGAGTTCATTGTGAGCATCAGAAGTCTTGAATGCAATCTTTGGCTTGTGATTATAATTAGAGAAAGCAGTTGATATATGTATTCGATGCTGTAACTTCCTATACGGCTCCTGCAAAATGTTTGTGGTAGTCTAGCATAGCTTCTATAAATACTGCCAATTGGCTAGCTTGCTCTATATAGTTTAATAACAAATTAAGCATGCTTCTTCTAGATAACCCCTTTGACTCTTCAATTTTTTTATTGTGTGTCTTTCCATAGACTGCCTCCCAACTTTTTCAAGGGGTGCCCAACATCTTTTATATCTTTCTCTTGTAATAACTATAGTGAATCAATAAAGTTTTGTTTCATATTGATATCAAGAGAATCTTTCACTTCAGCTATCAACTTCATTGATTCACAAATACCCAACAATACTTGACCAATAATTGAATCTTCTCCAAGTTCTGTCCCATATCCCAGCATAGACTCTCCTAAAAACCTTTCAGGCTGTGGGTATACCGAGGTTTACATCTGTCCTGTGATCTTGGACATAATATTCTGCATTCCTAGCTTCTTTCTGTGTGTTGGATTTGGCTGAAGATACTCGGTACATTTTGTGAGAAGCTCTACATCTGCTTTACTAATTACTTCTATTTTCCTTTGTATTTCTAGGAATTCCCCATCTAGTTTGGTTCTTTCTACTTGACTTATTTTTTCACTAAAGGAAGCGTTGAGTAGATAGAGGACAGAAGAGTTCCTTTTAGTAAAATGAATCACACTCCTGACTAGCTTTGTGGAACTGCTTTTTCAGTCTGGACACAGATGTTGTGGACCATGCAGGGGCCACACAGCATCCTGACTCTCTTGGAGAGGAAGTGGAGCGCTGGAGGACAGGGGACCAGGGAGGGGGGATAATGCACTCCCAAGAGTGGAGCAGATGCCCAGGCCAGGGGCCCTGCTGCTCTCTGCCTGACCTCCTGCCTGTCACTTCATGCAATTGACCTAGTACTGGTATTGTTGGCTCAAAATATGTTCACATTTTAGTGTTTTGGGGACATAATTCTAACTTTCCAGAGTTACAAGAACAATTCACAACCCTAATAATGATGCATTACAATGTCTGTTTTCTCACAGTTCCTCTAAAACCTCAAAGTTCTTTTAAAATTCTTTTGAAGTTCTTTTAAATTGGAATTTCTTTAGTTACTCATAATTCGGAGCATTTTGTTATATGGTTTTTGACAAGTCTTATTTCTTCCCTTGAAAATTCCTGTTTGCTGTGGAAAAATAGGGATACTAATGCATTGTTGATGAAGTTGTGAATTGATCCAACCATTCTGTAGAACCATTTGGAACATTATACATCATAACAGTAATATTGTACAATGATCAGTTGTGAGTGACTTAGCTATTCTTAGCAATACAGTGATCCAAGACAATTCTGAAAGACTCATGATGAAAAATACCACCTGCCTCCAGAACAAAAAGTTCAGATGAAATCCAAATGAAGATTGAAGCATACTTTTGGGTTGGGTTTTTTGGGGGGATTTTTTTGTCTGTGTTTTCTTTCACAGCATAAGTAATATGGAAACATGCTTTGTGTGACAGCTTGTATAATCTATATCTAATTGCCTTCTCAAGATGGAGGAGGGGAGGGAGAGAATTTGGAACTCAAAAAAATTTTGAAAGTTAATCTCAAGTTTTAAAATTTAATTGAGAAAAATAAATTTTAAATGGTTTTTGATCATTTATTTTTTGGGGGGAAAGGCTCTTACCATTATTAATTAGAATCAATCAATGAGTACACATTTATTAAGTAACTAATATGTGCAAGGCATTGTGCTGAACCCTGAGAATACAAAGAAAGGTGAAGAACAGTCTTTGCTGTTCATGAGCTCAGAGGTTAATCAGGGAGATTACATGAAAATAACTATATACAAGCAAGCTATATACAGGATTAATTGGAAAAAAAATATCAGAGAGAAGGCAACAGTATTAAGATGGATTGGGAAAGACATCCTGCACAAGGTGGAATCTTAACTAGATCTTGAAGCCAGAGGGACCAGGAGGTGTAAATAAAGGGGAAGAACATTGTAGGCATGGGGGACACTAGGAAAACTGCCTGGGGTCAACAGATAGAGAGCCTTTGAAAAAAATGCCTATATGGGGTGAGGAAATGTAAGGTGTAAGAAGACTGAAAGGTAGGAAGGAGGCCAAGTTATGAGGGACTTTGGGGACCAAACTCAAAGTTTCCAATAAACACAGAAGAGAGTAACAAGGAGAAAAGAATTATTACTTGTGTATTTGCTTTTGAAGTTGGGAGTATTGAAGTTAATTGAGTAGGGAAGTACATGGTCAAAGCTGTGTCTTAAGAAAATCACCTTGAAAGGGCAGTTTGGAAGGTGAGTAAAACACCATCCCTGGAGTCAGGAGGATCTGAGTTCAGTCTGGCCTCAGATGCTTGACATACTAGCTGTATGACCTTGGGCAAGTCACTTTAATCCCAATTGCCTTGCCTTCCCCCCTCCAAAAAAAGTTAAAAAAACCAATTTGACAGCTGAGTGGAGGATGGATTAGAATGAGAGATATGTGTTGGGGAGATCCACCATCAGACTAACTGCACTAGTCTAAGTGTAAGGTTATAAGGACCTTACCAGGTTGGTAAAAGTGCTAGAGGAGAGAAGGGAATATATGCAAGAGATGTTACAAAGGTAGACATGACAAGAGTTGGCAACTGGATATGGAAGACAGGGGCAGAGTGTGTACATGAGAGAGAATGAGGAATCAAGGATGACACATAGTTTGCAAAGTCAGTTGACTAGCTGGATGGTGGTACCCTTGAGAGTAATAGACAAGTTTCAGAAAGTGTTGTGTTTGAGGAAGAAGAGAATGAGTTCTTAAGTTTAAGATTCTATAGATCATCTATTTTGAGATATTCAGTAGGTAGTTGGAGATTTCAGGGTGGAGTTCTGGAGAGAAATTAGAGCTAGATAAGTAGATATGAGAATTATTAGCACAGAGATAAAAATTGAATACATGGGAGCTGATGAGTTCACCAAGTTCACCAAGTATAGAGGAAGAAGAGATGGAAAGAGGACCTAAGGCAGCCTTGGGGGACCCCTACTCTTGGAAAGTGTCATCTGGATGAAATGTCATAAGCAAAGAAAACAGAGGAGTGGTCAGATAGGAAGGAGGAAGACCAAAAACCTAGAGAGAAAAAAATAACAAAGAAAATAGAGTGATCAACAGTGTCAAAGGCTACATATAGAGAGGTCAAGAAGAATGAGGACTGAGAAAAGGCCAATAAATTTGGCAATTAAGAGTAACTTTAGAGGGAGATGTTTCAGTTGAATGAAAGAATGTAGGAAGCCAGAATTCAAAGAGTTATGGGAGTGAGAAGAAAAGAAGTAGAGGCATCTACTGTAGATTACTTTTTCTAGAAGTTTAACCACAAAAGGCAGGAGAGATATGAATTGATAGCTACCAGGGATGGATTGATAAAATGAGGTATTTTGAGGGTAGGCAGTCACTGGGCAAGGAGATTGAAGATTAGTCAATATGGGGATAAAAAAAGGGAGAGTCTGATGGACGATAGAATGAGATGGGATCCCTTATGTATGCAGAGGGGTTTACTATGGTGAGAAGAGCTTCTTTATTATGTGAGACTGGAGTGGAGGAGCTGATAGTGGCAGAAGGCATGTGGGTGATGTGAGATGAGAAAGAGGAGAGAAGAGGGAGCTCTCTGACAATATCCTCAGTGCTTTTAGTAAACTCTGAGGCAAGGTTCTCAGCTGAAAAAGTATATTAAGGGGAACTGTGGGAGGTTTGAGGAGAGATGAAAAAGTTTCTAATAGCTTTTGTGGTGAATGAGGTCTTGATTTAATTAGGGAGGTATAAAAAGGATTGCCTTGCTGCAGGGAGAGCCCAGCTGAGGTTATGTAATATAAAATTTTAGAGGATTCAGTCATCATCATTTCTTGATTTTCTCCAGCTTCATTCAGCAGCACCTATGTAGGAACAAAGGCAATGAATCGTGGGAATGATCCAAAGCTGAAGCTTGGCCGGGAAAGATCAGAAAGAGGATAAGAAGGGTGCAAGAGACTCAAGAGAAGAAGACAGTTTAATGTTCAATTAGTTCACCAAGAGGTCAAAAGAGAGAAGGGAGGAGAGTGTAACTAGTGCAGGGGTGATGGTCTGGGAAAGAGCCGAGGGGTTGAAGGATTGGGGATTGTGATGGATTTGGGGCTGCAAGGTAGAGGGAAGGGTAGAATGACAATAGATTCTGATCTCATCAGGGAAGTTCATAGTTCTTGAACATGGTAGTGTCTTTTTTGTGGGTGATGGTAAGATCAAGGGTATGACCCTCTTCATATGTGACTGAGGTAGGGAAGTAGGTCATGTAAAATGAGTAAACTGAAGAAATCTGTGAGGTTAGGGTATTTAAGGAACTATCAACCTATATGCATGGGTGAGAGTTGAAAAGGAAAGACTATGAGTGAGGCACTGAACTCATTATGGGAAGCAGAGGAGTGTCCTGGAGGTCTGTAGAGAATAACTACCAGATTTTTCATTGAATGGTAAATATGGATTGATTGACCTCAGAGGAGAAGCTATTGAGTGACAGTGGTAGAAGGGGAACCTGGAAATGACAGTGAAAAGCAAGGAGTATTCTGACTCCCACTTTAACTAGTGAGAAGGTTGAATGAAAGCCAGTGTTGAAAGGGAGGCTAGGGAGGCTGTGTCATCAAGAGAGAGCCAGAAAGATCTCAGAGTGGGAAAAGAAAAGATTTAAGGTGAAAACAATTTGTTACCTATGGAGCTGGCATTCCAGAAGGCAAAGTGGAAGGGGTGGGAAGCTTTAGAGTGGGACATTAAGGGATTGTATTGAGGGATGAGTGGTGGGTGGAAAAGGAAAAGAACGGAGTTTGAGTGATGGGGGGAATGTTTCAGAACCAGTGAGATGGAGAGGACATGACCAGGGTTAAGGCTGTTAATTGCTGAGGAATGATATCAGGTAGTTTTTATTATCCAGAAAAGTATGGCCTCAGGGTGGAAATCCCTCAGGACCTTAGACAGTTCAGGCAAAGGGAAAAATTCTGTGAGTGGATGGAGTGGTGTTGTTCTCCTCCTGAGTCAAAAGACCAAGCTAGAGATTTAATGGAATCACTTTTCTCCTCTTTCCCGGGAAGTAGGAGTCTGGTACCCGATGGAATGTTATTTACCCCTTACCTTAAAGGCAGGTGCCTGGTGTTGGATGGAATGACATTTCTCCTTTTCCCTGTGGATTCTGGAGATGAGGAATCAACTTTGTATCAAGGATATGATAAATTTATCAGAAAAACTTACAGCAAAGATTTTTTTCCCACTTGCCTGTTTCTTTTATCATTTTATCTGAATTAGGTTAGTTTGTGCAAGGACATTTTTGATTTTATATAATTAAAATTGTCCATTTTATCTTTTTGGTATCGACTCTATCGATTATGTAGTCATGAACTGTTCTCTAGTCTGTAGACTTGAAAGGTCATTTCTTCCTTGCTCCTCTATTTTGTTATCCCATATCCAATTTCTGCCAAATATGCTTTCCAATTTTCTCAGAAATTTTTATCAAGCAGTCATTTCCTTGTAACTAAGGTCTTTGAGTTTATTGAATACTATACTACTCTGTTTATTTGCTTTTGTATGTTGTGCACTTTACTGATCTATTTTTTAACAAGTACCATTCTTTGAATGATCTCTGCTTTTGTAGTATAGTTTGAGGTCTGTTACTGATAGAACTCCATTTATTTGCCAGTTTTTTTCATTATTAACCTTCTGATTCTTGACTTTTTATTCTTCAATATGAATTTGAAAATTATTTTTCTAGTTCTATAAAATAATGCTTTCATAATTTGGGATGACATTTAATAAGTCAATTAATTTAGGTAGCATTATTTTTATATTGGCTCAATCTATTCATGAACAAGTAATATTTCTCCAATTAATTGTCTGTCTTTATTTCTGTAAAGAGTATTTTATAGTAGGATTCGTGTAGTTCCTGGAATATTTTAATAGATACATTTCCACATCTTTTATAACTTCTGTAACTATTTTGAATGGAATTTTTCTTTCTAGCTCTTCCTGATTGGTTTGTTTATTGAAATACTGATAGTGGGAATTTATTTTATATGCTGAAACTTTATTGAATTATTTCATTTAATTTTTGGCTGACTCTTTAGGATTTTCTAAGTAAATTTTCTTATCATCTACAAAGAACTATAATTTTGTTTCTTTTTTTATACTTATTCCATCATTTTCTCTTTCTTGTCTTGTTGCTAGAATTTCTAGGACTATATTAAATAGAAGTGATTATAATAGGCATCTTTGCTTTGCTCTTTCTCTAATCTTATTGGAAATGCTTCTAACCTTTTTCTATTCCATGTAATGTCTACTCTTGATTTTAGGTAAATTGTACTTAATATGTTCAGAAAATTTCCATTTCTTGATAGCTATGCTTAAGTCAAGTATGAAGCTGCCATCACTGACTGAAGATGATACTGAGCACCAAAGGCAGACAAGGCTTTGTGGTGAAAGTCCCAAGCTTGCATGGTCTTGTTCAACCAATGAAGTCCAGTTATTCATGGAGACTGGTACTGTCCCTTGAACACTGAGTATGAGCTCATTTGCTGTTCCTGACACTCTACACTGTCAGAGAAGTGGTCAACCAGCCTTTGTTTGAAGGTTTCCAGGCAGAGGGAGGGAACCCTCCTTATTCTACTTTTGGAGAGTTCAGAGGGTTAAGATAAGTTTTTTGACTTTGAGTCTAAATCTGTCTCTCTGAAGTTTCCCTCACACCTCCATCCCACTTGCTTCAAGATATTTCCTCTGGGATTAAAGAAAACACAGTCAACTAGCACTTATTAAACATGTACTGTGTGCCAGACATTGTGTTACATAAACGGTAGGCCAAGGACCATCCTGTTTTAAAGGAGCTTGCATTCTAAAGGGAGAGAAAACAAGCAAACAACTATATACAAACCAGATCTATACAGATTAAACTGGAGACAGTCTACAGAGGAAAAGTACTAGCATGAAGGGGGACTGGGAAGGGCTTCCAAAGAAGTGAGGAGATGGAAAAAGAAAGCTGTAGTATGATTTAGTGGAAATAATGATGGCCCTAGACTTGGGGTGTGAAGAAATATGAATTCAAATTCCACCTCTGCCACTTACCAGCTGTTTGACCATGGTTACTCAGCTTACCTTTCTGAACCTCAGTTTCCTCATCCATAAAATAGCAATAGTAATATCTCTTCAGAAAGTGAGAGTATCAAATGAGACAATGAACATTGTGTATTGTACAGTCTCTGCAGGTACTCTCCAGGATCCCACTCACACTGGCCTGTGAAGTTCCCAGAGAGTCATTGCTGCATCTCCCCTCAGGGTTTTAGAGGCATTCCTGAAGGACTGGGGAAAGGGATATTCATGTTTCATGAGGCCCCAGCATTATACTTCTCCCATGATCATCAGTTGATATCAGTTAGTCCACCTGATTTAATTACCTTTCAGAAATAGGTATTTACAGCAGTAATGTAGTTGCTATAAAACAACCTGCTTCTCTCTCCAATTCTATGACACAACCCCCCATTAGTACATACAGAGTTCTGGGGAAAGTGATCTAACACTTAGCAAATGCATGTAATTAAAGGGTAACATTAAACTACTGAAAATCTTCTGTGAAACCCACAGGATGCCCCCCTGAGTTATGATGTATCTCTCCTGCTGGGCTACTTGAATCTATTATTCCTCATGGTGCCTGATCTGTCCTCCACACTTCCACCAGCTAGTGACACTGCTAAGATGTCAAATAAAAATTTCAAATTCCAAATACTCTGCCCCTGTGGCATTCACAAGGCCCTCTTCTGATCAAGGGGAGGGGGCAGAGGAGACTGAGGTCCATGTTCTCTATCACCCATGTTCCCTCTCCCAAGAGATTCCTTTTCCAGGGCTTAGCTGCAGGCTTCTACCATCCAATAACCAGAGGCTCCAGCCTCCTGGTCCCAAACTAGCCTGAGGGTTTTGTACAAGCCCCTCTGGGCATGAGTGAGTCCCACATCCCTTAAGGACTGACTTCTGGTCACACCTAGCTGAACTGTCAGAGAGGAGTAGGCCTTGTTCTCACCTAGTTCACACCCCTGATGGATTCAATTGAGATGTGATCTCCCCTAACAAAGGCAAGGTAAAGGCTAAGAGGGGTGAGGAGGTTGATAGGTAGATTGACTCAGTCCACCCACACCCATTTAATACTGTCCATGGGGTTTTCTTGGCAAAGGTACTGGAGTGGTTTACCATTTCCTTTTCCAGTGGATCATCTTTTTTTAGAAATTTCCACTATGACCTGTCCATCTTGGGTAACCATGCACAACATCGCTCATAGTTCCATTGAGCTACACAAGGCAGTAATAAAATGACAAAAGAGGAAGGTTGTGCTTAAGATTCTACATGCTTAGCTTTAGCAATATGTAAACCAAGAATTACCAGAAGAGCAGGATGGTTTTCAAAGAGTCAGAGGAATTAGAGATTAAATTGCCTACATTAACTGGCTTATGGAGAAAGCAAGGGAGTTGCAAAAAAAAATCTCTTCCTGCTTCATTGACTATACTAAAGCCTTTGACTGTGTGGATCACAACAAGTCTTCAAAGAGATGTAAATACCAGATCATCTGACTTTTCTCCTGAGGAATTTGCGTGCTGACAAGAAGCAGCAGTTAGAATGATACATGGGACAATTGATTGGTATAAGATTGGGAAAGGAGTATGGTAAAGCTGTTTATGGTCACCTTATTTATTTAACTTATGTGCAGAGTACATCGTGCGAAATGCTAGACTGGATGAATCAAAAGTCAGAATTAAGATTCGCAGGAGAAATATCAACAATCTTAGATATGCAAATGATACTATTCCAATAGCAGAAAGTGAAGAGGAATTATTATTTCTCACACTTTACTCCCCACTGAATACTCTTAAGTCCAGTAATAGCTGCCTCCTGCCTGTACTACAAGCAAGGCATTCCATTTGTCTGCTTCATGGTTTTCCCTTGTGTCTGGAGCCAGCTTCTTCCTCTATTCCAAATGCTGACCTCCCTGACCTCCTTTAAGATGAAAGTATAAAAGCTAGCTTGAAGCTTAACATCAAAAAACTAAGATCTTGGCATCTGGTCCTATCGCCTTCTGCCAAATAAAAGGAGAAGAAATGGAAATGGTGTCTGATTTTATATTCTTAGGCTCAACAGTCACTGCAGACAGTGACTGCAGCCATGAAATTAAAAGATGCTTGCTCCTTGGAAGGAAAGTTGTGACAAATCTAGACAGTATACTAAAAAGTGGAGTCATCATCTTGCTGACAAAGTTCCATACAGTGAAAGCTATGTTTTTTTTTTTTTCCAGTGGCAATGTATGGCTATGAGAGTTGGACTATAAAGAAAGCTGAGCCTGTGGAATCAACACTTTCAAGCTGTGGTTCAAGAAAAGACTTTTGTGAGTCCCTTAGACAACAAGGAAGTCAAATCAGTCAATACTTAAAAAAAATTAATTCAGGTTATTCATTGGAAGATCAAATACTGAAGTTGAAGCTTAAATACTTTGGATACATAATGAGAAGATGGGACTCATTGGAAAAGACCCTGATGTTGGAAAAGATTGAAGGTAAAGGGAAAAGGGAATGGCAGAGGATGGGATGGATAGATGGTATCATGGAAACAATGAAAATCAACTTGGACAGATTTTGGGAGATTGTGGAGGATAAAAGGCCCTGGTGTACTGTGGTCCATGGAGTCATGAAGAGTCAGACATGATTGAACAACAAAAATCCCCACCCTTTGACACATAAGATACTTTGCAAGCCTTGAAGATCTCAATGATATTACTTGTTGGGGGTGGAGTCAAGATGGCGGAGTAGAAAGACTCACGTATGCTGGCTCCGAACCCACAGCCCATGGATGTAATGTAAGAAGAGCTCCCCACAAGTTCTGGATCACTGCAGGGTGTGCAGAAACACAGTGGAAGAGATTTTTGTTCCAGAGAGCCCTGGAGGGCCATCCCCAGGGTCCATTGCACCCCGGAAAGCGGACCCCACCCAAGCGCTGCCCTGGCTGCAGCCCCAGAGGAGCAGATCCGAGCAGACTTCAGAGACGGAATCTCCCGCAGCCGGGAAATTCTCTCCGCCCACAGACACTACAGGTCAGTGAGAGAGACGTCTGGGCTTCCCGAGAGGGGAACAGGGTGTCTCTGTGGCTCGGGCCCCCTCGGGAGGAAGCGGCAGAGGCAGAGGCAGGGGCAGGAAGTGGCGGAGGTGGAGGCAGGGGCAGCGGCAGCAGCGGTGGCCCCCCAGGACTCCCCGAACAGGCAGGATCTTCGTTACTGAAGGTCTCTGCATAAACCACCTGAAGGAGCTGAGACTGGGAGGTGGCCCTGTCCCCACCCACTCCATTACTGAAAGTCTCTGCATAAAGCCCCTGAGGGAACTGAGCCTGGGAGATGGCCCTGCCCCCACCCTCCCCATTCATGAAGGTCTCTGCATAAAACCCCTTAGGGAACTGAGCCTGGGAGGTGGCCCTGCCCCCACCACAGCACCAGAACTAAAGCTCACATTGAATAGCAGCTGCGCCTGCCGTGGAAAGCCCATTTGAATGTCAGACCCCAAGCACTAGCTGGGCGAATCTAGGCAGGGGTGCAGAGGAATCTCAGAAGTCAAGTAACTGGCTGGGAAAATGCCCAGAAAAGGGAAGAAAAATAAGACTATAGAGAGTTTTTTCCAACAAATGCAAATGATCCCAACATTCGGATCTGATGACGAGGATGAGGACGTATTCTCGCCATCGGGGAAAGATGCGGAGGGCGGGGCGTCAGTACCCCAGGCACCCCAGGGGGATGTCAGGTGGGCTCAGGCCTTGGAAGAGCTAAAAAAGGATTTTGAAAAGCAAGTTAGACAGGTGGAGGAAAAACTGGGAAGAGAAATGAGAGAGATACAAGAAAAGTATGAAAAATGGGTCAATACCTTGGTAAAGGAGACCAAAAAAAATGCTGAAGAAAATAACACCTTGAAAAATAGACTCACTCAATTGGCAAAAGAGGTTCAAAAAGCCAATGAGGAGAAGAATGCTTTCAAAAGCAGATTAGCCAAATGGAGAAAGAGGTTCAAAATCTCACTGAAGATAATAGTTCTCTCAAAATTAGAATGGAACAGAGGGAGTCTAATGACTTTCTGAGAAAGCAAGAAATCACAAAACAAAACCAAAAGAATGAAAAAATGGAAGAGAATGTGAAATGTCTCATGGGAAAAACAACTGACCTGGAAAATAGATCCAGGAGAGACAATTTAAAAATTGTGGGACTACCTGAAAGTCATGATCAAAAAAAGAGCCTAGACATCATCTTCCATGAAATTATCAAGGAAAACTGCCCTGACATTCTAGAACCAGAGGGCAAAATAAGTATTGAAAGAATCCATCGATCACCACCTGAAAGAGATCCAAAAAGAGAAACTCCTAGGAACATTGTGGCCAAATTCCAGAACTCTCAGGTCAAGGAGAAAATATTGCAAGCAGCTAGAAAGAAACAATTCCAGTATTGTGGAAATACAATCAGGATAACTCAAGATCTAGCAGCTTCTACATTAAGGGATCGAAGGGCGTGGAATAGGATATTACAGAAGTCAAAGGAACTAGGACTCAAACCAAAAATCACCTACTCAGCAAAACTGAGTATAATGCTTCAGGGGAAAATATGGACTTTCACTGAAACTGAGGACTTTCAAGCATTCTTGATGAAAAGACAAGAATAGAGAAGAAGCATGAAAAAGTAAAAAGCAAAGAGAAGTCATAAGGGACTTACCAAAAGTGAACTGTTTACATTCCTACATGGAAAGACAATATTTGTAACTCTTAAAACTTTTCAGTATCTGGGTAGTTGGTGGGATCACACACACACATGTACACACATGCACGCACGCACACATACACACGTGCACGCACATACAGAGACAGAGAGCACAGAGTGAATTGAATAGGATGGGACCATATCTTAAAAGAAATTAAGGTAAATGGTGAGAGAGAAATGTAGTGGGAGGAAAGAGGGTGAAATGGAATGGGGTAAATTATATGTCATTTAAGAGGCAAGCAGGAAACTTTTTAGTGGAGGGAAAAAGAGGAGAGCTGAGAAAAAAAAAACCAAGAAGTTTACCCTCATCACATTTGACTAAAGGAAGGAATAAAATGCACACTCATTTTGGTATGAAAACCTATCTTACAGTATAGCAAAGTGGGGGAGAAGGAGATAAGCAAGGGAGGGATGGTGGAAGGGAGGGCAATGGGAGAAGGGAGCAATTAGAAGCCAACACTTGGGGAGGGACAGGATCAAATGACAGAATAGAAACAATGAGGGGCAGGATAGGATGGAGGGTAATTCAGTTAGTCTTACACAACATGACTATTATGGAAATCATTTGCAAAACTACACAGATAGGGCCTATATTGAATTGCCTGCCTTCCTAAAGGGAATGGGTGGGGAGGGAGGGGTGGGGAGAATTTGGAACTCAAGTTTTAGGAACAACTGTTTAGTATTGTTGTTGCTACTAAGAAATAAGACATACAGTTAATGAGGAATAGAAAGTCATCTGGCCCTACAGGACAAAAGAGAAGATGGGGACAAGAGAAGGGAGGGATGACAGAAGAGAGGGCAGATTGGAGATAGGGAAAATTAGATTGCTCGGTGTATTGGGGTGGGGGAGGGCATAAAAGGGGAGAAAATTTGGAACCCCAAATTTTGTGAAAATGAATGTAAAAAGTTAAATTAAAACAAAAATATTACTTGTTACTTGAAAGCTTTCAAGATTCTCAAACCCTTTCCTCACGGCAATATTGGAATAGGTAGTTCATGCAAGCGTCAGGAGTCTGATTTACACTTGAGAAGACTAGGGCCCAGAGAGATGAGATAACCTGTTCAAACACTCCACCACCCCCACACCCACACCCCTGCTCCATAGAGATGAAGTCACACATCTGAGAGAGTCACATGAAACTGTCCAATGCAGAAGTCTTCTTCTTTGAGTGATAAGCAGGTAAGGCCAGCATTGGAGTGTCTGGTTGGGGATGGGACAGGCAGCCACATGGCCTTTTCTGGGACTAGCTAGATAAGGTGGTCTCATTCACCTGTCAGGACATCTCAGCCTCAGAAAGAGAATTCCAAGCCTGAGTGAACCAAGTCCTCCAGAGCATGCTCTCTGCAAGTCAAGAAACAATGCTGAGTGAGACAAGAGGTAGAATGAATCATTCACTACTAGCTGTGTGACCCTCTGATCCCCCAAGGCAGGCCCATGCCCCTCCCTTGGCCTCAGTAACTTCATCTGGGAAGTGAAGATAATCTTACTTGCACTGCCTATCTCCTGGTGGTCTTGTGAGGACCAAATAAGGCCTTTGAACAGTGCTTTATAGTCCCTAAAGAGCATGTAGTAGTCTTCACTTCTTCAAGTTCAGAGACTCTGGAAAATTCGGAGTTCTTTCATGTCTTTGGGCCAGAGAGAGGCTTATTGACACCTGGCTAAGAGGTGATCATGGAGGTCACCACTAATGAGGGCTGGAAGGGGGTGTGAGATGCCCAGAATGGTCAGGGTACCAGGGGCAGATCACCTGGACAAGAATTCATGGACTCAAGCATTGTTGAGGTCAAGGTAAAAATTTTTCACGCTTTTCAACCAGCAAGAGTTCTTAGGGAACCTGCAACCTTACAGGGGTAAAAGCAAAGTTATATAGGATATTCCATAGTAAAGCATGTGCCAGATATGTCGACTAGATGTTTTACAATGGGATGAGGCAGTGGTTAAGGAGTAGTCAGTCCTTAAAGGAACATACACTTTTGCTGTCTATTGAGCAGGAAAAATTTAACCCAAAATTCATCTCGAAGTAGACCAAGGTGGGGGCTACCTGGGAGTGTGGTTTTAGGCCTGAAACATCACTAAGTCAACTAGGAGTCAGGGCTGGTTCAGAAATACCAGGTTGCTCTCATCAATGTCTTGTTAGAAAATATAAGTGTGAGGGAGTATATGTATGTCTAAGTCTAGGATACATATGATTGGTCACTGAGTAGTAAATGTTGTTATGACCCAGTACACAGCCTATTCAGCCAGTACACACCTGGTTCAAACTAACAAGTTCTATAGGTACAGCTAACTACTGTGTGTTCGTCCTTCGTTGCCAAAGAAGACCATGCCATCAGAGAAATAATGACATGATTTGCACTTGACTTTGTTTTGAGGGAGGGAGGGATGTGCAGGTCACCAGCCTCACTTCTCCTACAGAGCCATCTGAATCCAGTAAGCAGATATTCATCAGGATGACTGGAGATGACTCAGGATGAGTCATTGGGATTAAGTGACTTACCCACGGTCACAGAGCTAGTGAGTTTCAAGTGTCTTAGATGAAATTTGAACTCAGGTCTCAGGTCTTCCTGACTCCTATATTGGTGCTCTATCCACAGCACCACCTAGCTGCCTATAGCAGGAAGGGAGATAACGGTTGTTGTTGGGGTGGGCTATGTCCTTGGGCTGGGGAGAAACTGCCTAGGATAGTGTTTTGAGGCAAGAGAGAAATGTGATTTTAGAATTGGGGCCCAAACACACACACTCAAGCACCCCATCAAACAGAGTGCCTGGGATGATGGATAGCAAGATCATTCCCTACCCTGGGATATCTTGTAGCAGCAGCTGCTGGCTTTATGTCTTCTTATGCATACTGTTCTGCAATTGGCATCTATATTTTCCTTTCTATGTATGTGTCTGTCTCTATCTTTGTATCTGTCTGTCTCTTTGTCTCTCTGTGTGTCTCTAACTCTGCCTTTGTTTCTATCCCTCTCTCTTTCTAGTTTTATCTGTCTTAATGTAAATATTGGTTTGCATGTGTATGTGTGTATGTGTGGGTATCTCTTGATATTTTTAGTCCATGGTGATTTAGATGTCCCCCCAGATGTCAGTCCAGGACAAACTTGGGAAGAAGCCCTCCCCTCCCCCTGGCCTAAGAAGCGTAGTGGAGGCCTGATAAGGAGGTAGCTTGAATGCCAGCAACTCAGGATTCCAGGTATCCTTGGCAACAACCAGTCACATAGCAACCAGTGATTGGAACCAGCTGATGCTGCCTTCTTGAACACTTAATTTTGCCCCTAGTGAGATTTACTCCAATAAAGGCAGGATGACTAACACAATCTGGATTTCCCCTGGAAAAAGTGTTAACCCACTTTCCCACTCCCTGTTGTTTGAACAAGCCAGGGACTAGCATCCTAGGGCCCATCCTGGTTGGACTTTTTGGCAGATAGGGCTTGAATTCCTGTTTATCCTTTTATATTTACATTGATTCAATGATTTACCTCTTCAGTAATTTACAGTGACTAAGCCAAACTAGCTTGCAGAAGTCAATTATACGATGGTAAGGGACTTAGCCCCATTGGGTTTGTAAAGTTCATTTATGCTACCTGATCAAGGAAACATTCATGTTTACTTTTTTATTAATTTATGACTAAAATATCAGGGAGGGCCTCACTCCAATATTAGTTAGACTGAAATTGCACCACATACTTGCCACAGACCATACTGTAGGCAGAGAGTTTGATATTAATTAACCTTGAAGAATCAAAAATCATAGAGAATTATAGCAACAGACTTTAGTCTGAAATAGATTCCTAATGAGGCTGCTCACTCCACTAAGACAAGCTGCTCCCTCAGTGGGAAGATCTCCAGTACAAACTGTATGAGCTTAGGCAAATACCCTTCCAGCAATGATATTCATTCTTCTGAAGACTCTCCTAGTTTTGTCTCTGTCTGTATACTGAAAGCCCTTCTAGTGTGGCCAGTCTATAATTACAGGACCCTCTGTAATATCCCCTTACAATAATTAGCTCATGAGACTCGGGTTAATATAATGTCCCTTTGTTCCACATGGTTCCCCCCTTCTGCACCTTTAAGGAGTTTATTTTAGGTGAAACATTATGAGTTGGAAAATTCTTAACATTCATATGTATCTGTCATTCAACCCTCCCATCCCTGCTACCTTTCCCATTATTGTAAAGAGCAACACCATCCTCCATTCAGTCACTAAAGTGATTTCCCTAAACTGCAGGTCAGATTATGTCAGCCTTGTTATAACTTCAGTTATAAC
Source organism: Bettongia penicillata ogilbyi (assembly GCA_023548195.1). NCBI lineage: Eukaryota > Metazoa > Chordata > Mammalia > Diprotodontia > Potoroidae > Bettongia > Bettongia penicillata. The sequence goes on from JAJHZJ010000172.1 coordinate 452,872, forward strand.
ATATCTTCTTATCAACATATCAACATATAATATCCTCTTGCCTTTAGGATCAAATATAAAATGCTGTGTTTCACATTCAAAATCTTTCATAACCTAGCACTCCGCTTTCCAGTTTTCTCACAATTTACTCCCCACTGAATACTCTTAGGTCCAGTAATAGTTGCTTCCTGCCTGTACTACAAGCAAGACATTCCATTTCTCTGCTTCATGGCTTTCCTCTGTGTCTGGAGCTGTCTCTTTCTCTGTTCCAAATGCTGACCTCCTTTAAGTACCAACTAAAATTCCACCTTCTCCAAAATACCTTTCCTAATCCCTCTTAATTCTAGTGCCTTCCCTCTGTTAATTATTTCCGATTTATCTTGTGTGTATATGTTTGCATGTTTTCTCCTGTAAGAACTCGAACAGCATTTTGTCTCTTTTTCTATCGTCAACATTTAGTACAGTGCCTGATAACACAGTAGTGGATCAATGTGTGTTGATTGATAGATTCCAGAAGTGTTAAGAAGCCTTTGGGATTTGTTGACTGAGGAGGGTGATCTGGTCAGACTTGTGCCTTAGGGTATTCAATGTGATAGCTAAATAGATGAAGGACTGGAGTGGAGAGAGACTTGAGGCAGGGAGATAAACCAGCAGGCTTTTTCAGAAGTCCAGGTGATGGGTTGTAAAAGGTGGTAGAGTGTTGTGGCAGTGTTAGAGAAGAAAAGATACCAGAAATGTTGGGAAGGTAAAGATGACAGGTCTTAGGAATGAATTGGATATGGAGAATGAGAGAGAATGAGGAGTCCAGAATGATCCCAGGTTGTGAGCCTGGAGGACTGGGAGGAGGATGGTTAGGAAGAAAAGAGTACTTGTAAAGTAAGTGTGTTCTCTTTGGCATATGAGTTTGATAATCTTCAACAAAGTCAAACATTCAAACAAAGGAAGGAGAAAAAAAGGAATCCCATTACTGAAAATTATGCTGACTCAGTGACCTGTTGTTCCCATTCCTGCTTGTCAATCAGGTGGAAGAGGTGTCACCCATGTTGCAGCTTTGTATAATCTGCTATTCATCAAATAGTAAGTCCAAATAGTAAGCTCCCTACTTGTTTGTACCTGGAAATTATCTTGTGTTATCTTGCCTTGGAGAGGAAATGGCCCAACCCCTTTTACTGTCATGGACCTATCTGAATTGCCTTTATCTCATTAAAATTCATGACATATTGAAAATCTTGCTGATCTCCAATGATCAGCATGTCAAAGTCTTGCTATTTTGACATACTTTTAATAAACTCCTTTTGATTATTACAAGATATTACTAAGCAAATTGCCCTGAAGTTCTAGAACAAGAAGGCAAAAAAGAAATAGAAAAAATCCATCTATCACCACCTGAAAGAGAACTCAAGAGCAAAATTTACAGGAATATCAGACAAGTTTCAAAGCTTTCAGGTTAAGGAGAAAATATTTCAAACAACAGGAAAAAAACCAATTTAAGTATCATGGAGCTACAATCAGGATTACACAAGACCTAGCAGTTTCCATGTTGAAGGACCATAGGTCTTGGAACACTACAGTTCATAGAGCAAAAGAACTGGGATTAAGAACAAGAACTTACACAGCAAAGTTAAGTATAATGCTGAATGGAAGAAAGAACATTTAACAAATTGAAAGACTTTCAGGTATTTGTGGCAAGAAGAGTAGAACTTAATGGAAAATTCAACACATAAGATCCAGGAGAAATATAAGGTAAACATTAAACACCATGTATAAGGAACTCAACAAGGTCTAACTGTTTACTTCTTATATGTGAAAATGTTTTGATTGTCATCATTATTTGAGTAGTTTGAAAGAAATGCTAAAGCTGATCTCCGTATGATGGGGTGATTCTAAAAAATAAAACTGTGTAGGGAGAGATAAAAAGCAGTAATTATCTCATACAAATGAGGCATAAAAGGAAGAATTTATACGGAAAAAGTAAGTCAAGATAGAGGAATGGTAATGCTGAAACCTTACTCTCATCAGAAATGGGTTAAAGAGGGAACAACATATGCATCTAGGAGGGTATAAAAGTCTTCTAAATTTAGAAAGAAATAAGAGGGAGAAGGGATAGGATAGGGGAGGAACTTTTAGAAAGGTGTGTAGATTAAGAATTAGGAGGGGGAGAAAATGAGGGAGAAACTCTTAGATAGGTAAATTACAGTGGAGGTTTGGGGGAGAGGATAAGAGGACTCCTAGAGGTGTAAGTAGATTAAGGAATAGGAAGCCAAGGAAGCAAGTAGAAGTAAATTAGACAAATGAGGGGTAGAGTAAATAGTGCAAGAGGGATAATGAAGAAAAACAGAATGGAGGGAGATACACAAATAATTATAATTTTAAATGTGAATAGGATGAATTTAGCCATAAAATGAAAACAGCAGAAAGGATTAAAAATCTGAATTCAACAATATATCCCTTACCAGTTACACAATAAAAATGACACAGAGTTAAAGAACTTGAATAGAATTAATGTAAAAAAAAAGCAGGGGTAGTAATCATGATCTCAGGAAAAGTTAAAGTCAAAATGGATTTATGTAAAAGAGAAAAATATGGAAACTACATTATGTTACTAACGTCATTCAATACTGTTTTAGACCTTTTAAAATTACCAGGCAGTATAAAATACCTGAAAGTATACTTGCCAAAACAGACACATGAATTACATGAACATAAATATAACACACTCTTTATACAAATAAAATCAGACTTAAATCATTGGAGAAATATTTATTGACCCTGGGTAGGCAAAGTCAATATAATAAAAATGATAATTTTATCTAAGTAATCTATTTATTCAATGCCATTCCAATTAAATTATTAAAAATTATTTTACTGAGTTAGAGAAAATAATAACAAAATTCATTTGGAAGAATAAAAGCTCAAGAATTTCAAAAAAACTAAGAAAAAATGTAAAGATAATATGGTCTTACATATATGAATATGTGTGTGTATTTTTATAGATATGTACATATGTACATATATCTATATTAATTTAATTGTATTTTGGGGAGGGAAAGGAGGGAAAGAAAAGTACACAGCAGACAAGAAAAGAAAACCTAAAAAGAAGTACAGAAAATATGGGAAGCTTTGAAAACAACGTGTAGTATTTATTATATAGATTTCCTTGAAACGGAAATTTATTGTTTTATATTGAATCATCTCATATCCTGCTGTGTACATAGAAATGTTTCTTTTTTCTTTCTCATTTTGTATTTAATTTTAAAATGAATAAAACATTTTTAAAAAGTAATTGGAAACTAAACAATCTAATCCTAAAGAATGAGTAGGTCAAAGAACAAATCATTGAAACAATTTCACTAAAAAGAATAACATGGAGACAACATACAAAATTTATAGGGCTCAGCAAAAGCAGCTCTTGGGGAAAATTCATATATATAAATACTTGCATCATTAAAATGGAGAAAGAGAAGACCAATCAATTAGGCACACAACTAATAAAACTAGAAAAAGAACAAATTAAAAATTTCCAATTGAACACCAAATTTGAAATCCTGAAAATCAAAGGGAAGATTAATAAAGTTTGAAGTAAGGAAACCATTGAACCAATAAATAAAACTAGGTGCTGGTTTTATGAATAAAACAAATAATGAAATAGATAAGCAATTTGTTAATTTGATTTCTTAAAACGAAAGAAGAAAACCAAATTACCAGTATGAAAACTGAAAAGTGGATATTCACCATTAAGGAATTTGAAATTAAAGCAATTATTAGGAGCTATTTTGCATGCACACACACACACACACACACGTATAATAACTCTAATAACCTAAGTGAAATGGATGAATATTTATAAAAAAATATGAATTGCTCTGATTAAGAGAAGAGTAAGTAGAGTGTTTAAATAATTCTCTTTTAAAAATAAATTGAACTAGCCATAAATGAGTTCTCTTAGAAAAAATCTTGAGGACCAGATGAGTTCACAAGTAAATTGTACCAAATAAATAATTTCAAATATCATGTAAATTATTTGAAAAAAATAGGAAAAGAAGTCCTATCAAATTCCTTTTATGGCACAGATATGGTACTAATACCTGAACTGGAAATAACAAAAACAAAGGAAAACTATAGAGCAATTTTCTTAATTAATATTGATGCAAAAAGTTTTAAGTAAAATACTAGCAAAGAGATTACAGTAGAAAATCACAATGATTATATACTATGAACAGGTAGTATTTATATTAGGAATGTAGGCCTGGTTCAATATTAGAAAAACCATAAGTGTAATTGACCATATCAGGGATGAAGTCAAAAGAAATCATATGGTTATCTCAGTAGATGCAGGAAAGGCTTTTGACAAAATGCAACACTCATTCTTATTAAAATCTCTAGAAAGCATAGTAATAAATGGAACTTTCCTTAAAATGATAAGTAGTGTCTATCTAAAACTATGAACAAGCATGATCTATAATAATGATAAGCTAGAAGCCTTTCCAGTAATAGCATGGGTGAAGCAGAGATGTCCATTATCACCACTGTTATTCAATATTATAATAGAAATGTTAGTTATAACAAAAAGAGAAGAAAAAGAAATTGAAGTTACTAGATTAGACAATGAGAAAATAAACTATCACTCTGCAGATGGCATGATGGTATACTTAAAGAATTCTAGAGAATCAACTAAAAAACTAGTTGAAATAATCAACAACTTCAATAACATTTCAGGATACAAAATAAACCCACATAAATCATAAGTATTTCTATATATTATCCAAAAAAATTCCCTCAGGAAGACATAGAACAAGAAATTCTATTTGAAATAACTTCAGGCAATATAAAATGCTTGGAAGTCTGCCTGGCAAACAAATTCAGGAATAAAATGAACACAATTAGAAAACACTTTTAACACAAAACAGACCTAAACAACTGGAGAAAGAGTAATTGCTCATAGGTAGGCTGAGTCAATACAATAAAAATGGTAATTCTGCCTAAGTTAACTTACTTATTCTGTTCTGTAACAACAGAATTACCAAAGAAGTATTTTATAGAGCTAAAAGAAATAGTAATAAATTTCATCTGGAAGAACAAAAGGTCAAGAGTATTAAGAGGATCAATGAAAAAAATGTAAAGGAAAGTGGCTTACCATTACTGAGTCTCAAACTTTATTACATAGTGGTAATCCTAAAAACTATCTGGTACTGGCTAAGAAATAGAGTGGTGGATCAGTGGAATAGATTAGGTACACAATATACAGTAGTATTCTAGCTTTGGATGAACCAAAAGATCCAAGATTTTTGAGACAGGAAATCAGTATTTGACAAAAATTTCTGGGAAAACTAGAAAGCAGTTTGCTAGAAACTTGGTAAAGACTATCACAAATAACACATATCAATTTAAGTCCAAAATAGGTACATGATTTAGACATAAAGAATGATATCATGAGAAAATTAGGGAATTATGGAATATTTATGGAAAAGTGAAGAATTTATGACCAAACAAAAGACATAAAGCATTACAAGATGTAAAATGGATGATTTTTATTATATCATTTAAATTAAAATGCTTTTGTACAAAAAAATCCAATGTAGCCAAGACTAGAACAAAAGTAGGAAACTGAGGGGAAGTTTTTGCAGCAAGTTTCTCTAATAAAGGCTTGATTTCTCAAATATCTAGAGAACTGAGTCAAAGTTATAAGAATACAAATCATTGCCCAGTTGATAAAAGGCCAAAGGATATGAACAGGCAATTTTCAGAAAAAGAAGTCAGAGCTATCTATAATCATATGAAAAAGTGCTCTAAATCATTATTGACTAGAGAAGTGCAAATTAAAACAACTCTGAGGCGCCACCTCACACCTATCAGATTGGCTAATATGACAAAAAAAGAAAAACACAAATGTTACAGGGAATGTGGAAAAATAGAGGCACTAATGCACTGTTGGTGGAGTTGTGAACTGATTTCAACATTCTGGAGAACAATTTGGAGCTACACACAAAGGGTTTTAAAACAGTGCATATCTTTTGACCTAGCAATACCACTATTGTATCCCAGAAATCAAAGAAAAAAAGAAAAGCACCTATATGTACAAAAATATTTAAAGCAGTTCTTTTTTGTAGTGGCAAAGAATTGGAAGTTAAGGAGATTCCCACAGATCAGGGAATGGCTAAATAAGTTGTGGTATGTGATTGTGATGCAATGTTATTATGCTATGAGAAATGATGAGCAAGTTGTTTTCAGAAAAACCTGGAAAGAGTTATATGAAATGAAACAATATGCAATTAGTAGAACCAGTAGAACATTGTGCATAGTAACAGCAATATTTTATAATGGTAAATTGTGAATTACTTAGCTATTCTGAGCATTGTAATGATCCAAGACAATTCTGAAGGACTTATGATGGAAAAATGTTATCTTCAGAGAAAGAACTGATGGAGTCTAAATGCAAATTGAAACATGCTTTTAAAAACTTCATTATACTTTTTGTCTGTATTCTTTTGCAACATTGCTAATATAAAAATATGTTTTGCTTGACTATACATGTATAATCTATATCAAATTGCTTGCCTTCTCAATGGCAGGGGAGGGTAGGGAAAGAGTTTGGAACTCAACCTTTTTTAAATGAATGTTAAAAATCTTGGTCATCTGAGGCAGTGGCAGCACAGCAGAATCTCGGGCATAACAACCCAGGACAATGGAAGTCTAGTGGAACCAAGCAAGTGAGAGGCACAGAGCCCCAGGTATCTGCAGCAACTCCTCCTGAGACTATCAGCCCTCAGATTAAATGTGTGTAAGTCACCTACTTGAACTTCTGGGAGACAAAATGGTGAGTGATCAGTAAATGCTCTCTCCCTCTCCCCTTGTTGACTTTGAGAAACCATAAAATATTTCCCCAGAAAAATTCTGGATCAGGGGTCTCAGCAGAAGGGACATACAGTCTTGTAGCACATGAGGCTAGGAAAATTGCTAAGAAGGACTCCTCTTGCTGTGGCAGATGACTGGAACTGTCCCAGACAGTCCCACCTCAGCAAACCAGGAGGAGATCCAGAGCCCAAGGGAGGCAGAGCTTCATAAACACCAGCATCAGGACCCCAGGCAGTGCCTTAGCACTCCAGGGGAAATGGGAAGATACTAGGGCAGCTGGGATCACCAACTGCTGAGCTTGTCTTTGTTCTAGCTCAGCTGAAGAGATCTCCCATGACCAGACTACCCCTTTTCCACACTTAACAAGCTAGCTCCAGGGATAATCTAGAGAAACACAAAAAAAGACTTCACCTGACCTCTGTTTTCTCACATCAATCAGCTCAGCACCAGGTTTTTAGCTTCTAGCTGAAAGAACCAGAGATCACAATACACAAAGCATCATCATCATGAGTAACAAGCAAAGCAGGAAAGAAATGAGTCTTTCTATGAGGACAAGGAGTAAAACATGAATATCAAAGAAGTCAACATTGAGAGTGCACTTCCATATGAAATCTTTCCCCATATATGTAGATTATTTGAAAATTAAAATGGACCAAATAGAAATTAATTCTTTCTTGAAACAACAAGAAATATTAAAGCAAAGCTAAAAGATTTATAAAAATAAATTATGTCTTGCTAAAAATAACTAACCTTGAAAACAGAAGAAGTCATATTTTAAGAAGTATTGGACTACTTGAAAGCCATGAACAATAAAGTAGCCTAGATATCACATTTGAAGAAATCATGGGGGAAAAAAACTTGCTCATATCTGTTAGAACAAAAGGATAAAGGAAAAATATAAAACAGGCTGATTACCTCCTGAAAGAAATCCCAAATGAAAACATCATAGCCAAAATCCAGAGCTTCCATGCAAAAGAAAAAACACTCCAAGGATCTACAAAGAGAATCAGATAAGATTTCACAGCTGCCACCACTACCACAAGTAAGTGGAGAACTTGCAATATGCTATTTGAAAACGTAAAAATATAGACTCATAACCCAAGGTTGAACTGTGCATAATTCTACAATGGAAAAATGAATAGTTAATTAAATGCATTCCAAGTATCCCTGGTACAAAGACCAGAATTTAATAGAAATTTTCAAATACACAGAAATCATGAGAAATATAACAAAGGTAAAGACAGGCAATCAAAAGTGAGTAAAGAAGGATTACATGCTTACATTATAATGGAAGAGATGAAAAATAGTGTACTTAAAGAATCCTAATATAAGAGGTCTTAGAGGTAGTGCAATTAAAAGACGTGGGAGTGGTTTTGTTCTATTTTGGTAATCTTAAAAGAAGAAAGGAAAGGAAGAGGGGGGAAAAGAAATGCACTAGTGGAAAAAAAAGAGGGAGAAATTAATATATAATCAGGGTGGGTAAATAGAAGACTTTATAAAAGAAGAAAATTCATCTAGGGAACAGATAGCACTTGAACTTTACTAGCACCTGACCTGGGCAAAGGAGGAAAGAATCGCACAGAGGTAGGTAAAATAAAAAAGGGAAACAGGAGGGAAAAGGAAGAGAGGAAAAGGGGGCAAATGAGAAGGAAAGTAGATTCATGTAAAGATTGTCAGTAAGAAAAACAAATATGAACTGAAGAAGGTGAATTGGTAAGACAGGTTTAGATTTTGGGTGAGGGAAAGAGAAGAGCCCAGGGAGCTGAACCAAATTACATGAAGTACATAGAACTAGCACTGGAAGCTCTCTTCACTATCATCTTCTTCTTTGTAAAGATGGGGTAGGAAGCAAAGAGAGGGAGAAGTACAAAAGAATAAGATGACAGGAAGTACAGATTTAATTGTCACAACTATAAAGGTGGATGGGATGAATCCATGAACAGAATGGAAGAAGACAGTAGAACGGACTAGAAAGAATTGAGAAGGATTTTTTTTAGTTTGTTCATAAGAAATAAGCTTTAAAAATCCCACAAGGTTAAAATAAGAGTTTAAAACTAAATCTATTATGCTTCACCTGAAATTAAAAAAAAGAGAGAGATGATTTCAAACAAGGCAATAGCAAAAGTAGAACTGATTTAAATGATGGCAAAAAGGGAAAGTAAATTTTGCTAAAAAGGACTATTATAAAAACTAAACACATATCCTTTATGGTTTAGCATCTAAATACTTTAAAGAGAAATGAGTCATAAGGAGCAATAGACAGATTGCTATAATAGTGAATGACCTCAATCTATCTCTTATAAACTTAGATAAAACTAACCCAAAAGAATTAACAAGAAAGAAATTAAGGGCTTGGCTTTAATTTGGAAAAAAGTTAGATGCAATATATATCTTGTAATTATTGAATAGGAATAAAAATGAAGAAGTGATTAAAAAGTAATTGGAGATCAAATAACTTAATCCTAAAGAATGAGTAGGGTAAAGAAAAAAATAAAAGAAACAATAATTTCATTGAGAATAATAATAACAATGAGAAACAGAAGCCATCTTTTTTGAGTGTATCCCAAATATTCCCTAGGAGAAATTTTATACCTTTAAACACTTTTATCCAGAAAAGATAAAAATAACAAATGAATGAACTGGAAATGAAATTGTAAAAAATGAGCAAATTTAAAAAAGTAAAGTCCAAAAAAAAAATTGAAAATCAAAGAACACATTAAGAAAAAAAGAAGTAAAACATCATTAAACAAAGAAACAAAAATAGTTGCTGGGTCTTTTGAAATTAAACAAGAAAGCTCAAAATTTTAACTAACTTGGTTTAAAAAGAGGCATACCAAATTACTAGTATCAACAATAAAAGCCATAAATTTGCAACAAATGAAGAAGAGATAAAAAATTACTAGAAATTATGCTTTCTAATTACATGCTAGGAATATTGATAACCTACATGACTTGTGTGAATATTTATAAAAATATTACATTTCCACATTAACAGAACAGAAACAGAACACTTAAATAACCCAACTACAGAAAAGAACTTAACCAAGTCATAATCATGGCCCTAGGGGAAAAATTCCAGGAACAGATGGATTTACAAATGAAATCTATCAAACATTCAAAGAACAATTGACTCTAGTATTACATAAACCATAAGAAAAATAGCAAAGAGCATATCCTACCAAATTATTTCTATGTATGAATATGATCTTAATGTGTAAATCAAGGAGTCAGAAGCTGAGAATGAAAACTGTAGACTTCCCAATAAAGTTAGATTTAAATATTTAAAATAAAACACTAACAAGGATACTATATCAACATATCATAAAAGTTATGTAGCATATACAGCAAGTTTTGATGTATATGAGGAAGGCAGAATTGGTTCAACATTGATGAAATTATCAGCATGATGAGCAACTAGGTGGCACAGTGGATGGACTGGCAGACCTGGCATCCTGAAGACCTTAGTTTAAATCTGACCTCAGACACTTTTTATCTGTGTGAACTTGTTTACCTCAGTTTACCCATCTGTAAAACAAGTAGAAGGAAATGGCAAACGACTCCAGTATCTTTGCCAAAAACACAAAACAAAAACAAAACCCAAATGGGATCACAAAGACTCAGATGCAATTGAAAAATGACTCAACAAGAAAAGAGATATACGAACTAAAGCAACACTGAGGTTCCTCCTCACAGCCATATGATTGATAAAGTTACCAAAGAAAGGAAAATAACAAAAGTTGGAGTAGCTGTAGGAAAACAGGCACACAGATACACTGTTAGAGCAAGCCATTGCTTCATCCATTCTGGAAGGCAATATACTTCTGAAGTATTAACTTAGCATGCACTTTCATCCAGTGATACCATTATTAGACCAGTTCCTCAGAGATCAAAGAAAGATGAAAAAGACCCATATGCACAAATATATTTATAGCAACTCCTTTTATGGTGTCACAGCATTGTGAGGGGAAAGTGAAAGGAGGGCTCCACAATTGCATAATACCCAAACAAATTATGGCACATGAATATGGTGAAATATTATTATACTATGAGAAAAAATGAATGGGATGATTTCAGATAAGCCTGGGAAGACCTGAATGATCTAATAAGAATGGAGTTGGGAGAATCAGGAGAATAATTAATACAATAAAACAACATTGTAAAGACAAGGACCTTGAAAGTCCTAAGAATTCAGATCAGCACAATGACGAACCATGATTCTGGACAAATGATGATGAAAACATAAAACTCATAAAAGCTCCTGGCAAGAAGGCAATGGACTCAAGGTGCATGGTAGAGACATATTTTTTGGACATGGCCACTGTAGAAATTGGTTTTGTTTGAATTGAGTGTGTATTTTTATTGCAAATATTTTCTTTTCTTTTTTTCTGTAGCTATGGGAGGTAGGGGGTGGATGAGAGAGAGAAAGTGGTTAAAAAAAACTATTTTCATTGAAAATCGTTGAATTAAAAAGAAAAATTGGTATAACACCACTGGGACTTCCCATCTCAAAGGATTTTTGTGAAATAAGTTCTTCAGAAAGCTAAAAGCACCATAGAAGTACAAATTATTATTTTTGTTCTTATTATTGCAATCACAGAGAGGCCTATTTTGGGTGGAGTGCCAGATTTAAACACAGAATGACCTGGGTTCCAGTTCAGTCTGTGACACTTACCAGTAGTGTATCCCCAGGTAACTCAGTTAACCTCACAGTGATCTAGGTCAGAGGCACCAAAAACAGGGCCAAGGCCAAATTAAAATGTACTTGGGAAATATTTAACAGATTAAATAAAAATACAGGGGGTGGAGCAAAGATGATAGAGTAGAAAGATGAACCTGGTCTAGCTCTCCCTCCACAACCCATAAAATACCTGTAACAAATGACTCTAAACAAATTCTAGAGCATCAGAAGCCACAAAATGACAGAGTGAAAGAGAGTTCCAGCCCAAGACAGCCCAGAAGTCCAATAGGAAAGATCTATCACACTGGGCTGAGAGCTGAGCACAAGCCATACTGGACCACGCAGCACAGACAGGACTGGAGTAGGCTTCAGGGTGCAGAATCATGGGTAGCAGTAGTAGTTCTCAATTTCCCAATTAACAAATGCCAAAGACAGTTTCAAAGGTCAATGAGAAAGCTCTTTCACCTGGGTGAGAGGGGTATGCTCTCTGGCCCCCTGCCCTAATGCCAGGGTGGCAGCAGTGTCCGCTTTTGGAGTACTCAGCCTAATGACCCTGGGGAAATTGAGCAGTCAACTTGAGTCTCAGTTCTGAGTGGCGATCCTGGGGTGAGGAGGAGTGCTGGTATGGTGGCTGTGGAGAGGGAATCCTACTTGCAGATTATGGGCAGATAAAAGTGATTATGGTTCATCACAGACCAGAGCACATGCCAGGAGTAAACTCCTCTCCCTTGATTGTGTCACCTGGAAGGAACTGAGAACTTACAGGTCCCTAGAGTATACCCTCCACTTGACAAAGGACTCAAAAGTCAAGTAACTGACTGGGAAAATGCCCCCCAAAAAGAAAATAATAAGACTACAAAAGGTTACTTTCTTGGTGAAAAGGTATTTCCTTTCAGATGAGGAAGAACAAAGCATACCATCAGAGGAATACATCAAAGTCAAGGCTTCTATATCCAAAACCTCCAAAAAATATGCAGTGACTTCAGGCCATGGGAGATCAAAAATGATGTTGAAAATCAAGTAAGAGAAGTGGAGGGAAAACTGGGAAGAGAAATGAGAGTGATGCAAGGAAACAATGAAAAGTGAGACAACAACTTTGCTAAAAGAGACCCAAAAAAGGCTGAAGAAAACACCTTTAAAAATAGACTAACCCAAATGGTAAAAGAGATCCAAAAAGCCAATGAGGAGAATACTTTAAAAAAACAGAATAAGTGAAATGAAAAAGGAGGTCCAAAAGTTCACCAAAGAAAATAGTCCTTTACAAATTAGAATGGAGCAGATGGAAGCTATTGACTTGATGAGAAACCATAAAATTATAAAACAAAACCAAAAAAATGAAAAAAATAAAAGAAAACGTGAAATTTCTCCTTGGGGAAAAAAAAACTGACCTAGAAAATAGATCCAAGAGAGACAATTTAAAAATTATTGGTCTACTGAAAGTCATGATCAAAAAAAGAGCCTAGACATCATCTTCCACGAAATTATCAAGGAAAACTGCCCTGATATTCTACAACCAGAGGGCAAAATAAGTATTGAAAGAATCCATTGATCACCGTCTGAAAGAGATCCAAAATGAGAAACTCCTAGGAACATTGTGGCCAAATTCCAGAATTCCCAGGTCAAGGAGAAAATATTGCAAGCAGCTAGAAAGAAACAATTCCAGTACTGTGGAAATACAATCAGGATAACTCAAGATCTAGCAGCTTTCTACATTAAGGGATCGAAGGGCATGGAATAGGATATTTCAGAAGTCAAAGGAACTAGGGCTCAAACCAAGAATCACCTACCCAGCAATATTGAGTATAGTACTTCAGGGGAAGATATGGTCTTTCAATGAAACAGAGGACCTTCAAGCATTCTTGATGAAAAGACCAGAGCTGAAAAGAAAATTTGACTTTCCAAAACAAGAATGAGAAGAAGCAAGAAAAAGTAAACAGCAAGGAGAAGCCATAAGGGACTTACCAAAAGTGAACTGTTTACATTCCTACATGGAAAGACAATATTTGTAACTCTTAAAATTTTTCAGAATCTGGGTAGTTGGTGGGATTATACACACACACATACACACACATATACACATGCACGCACACACAGAGACAGAGAGCACAGAGTGAATTGAATAGGATGGGACCATATCTTAAAAGAAATTAAGGTAAATGGTGAGAGAGAAATGTAGTGGGAGGAAAGAGGGTGAAATGGAATGGGATAAGTTATCTCTCATTCAAGAGGCAAGCAGGAGACTTTTTAATGGAGGGAAAAAGAGGAGAGCTGACAAAAAAACAAGAAGTTTACCCCTCATTACAGTCAATTAAAGGAAGGAATAAAATGCACACTCATTTTGGTATGAAAACCTATCTTACAATACAGGAAAGTGGGAGAGAAGGAGATAAGCAAGGGGGGGGGGGATGATGGTAGGGAGGGCAATGAGAGGAGGGAGCAATTTGAAGTCAACACTTGGGGAGGGACAGGATCAAAAGACAGAATAGAAACAATGGGGGGCAGGATAGGATGGAGGGTAATTCAGTTAGTCTTACACAACACGACTATTATTGAAGTCATTTCCAAAACTACACAGATAGGGCCTATATTGAATTGCCTGCCTTCCCAAAGGGAATGGGTGGGGAGGGAGGGATGGGGAGAATTTGGAACTCAAAGTTTTAGGAACAACTGTTTAGTATTGTTGTTGCTACTAGGAAATAAGAAATACAGTTAATGGGGAATAGAAAGTCATCTGGCCCTACAGGACAAAAGAGAAGATGGGGACAAGAGAAGGGAGGGATGATAGAAGAGAGGGCAGATTGGTGATAGGGAAAATTAGAATGCTCGGTGTATTGGGGTGGGGGGAGGGGGGAAAGGGGAGAAAATTTGGAACCCAAAATTTTGTGAAAATGAATGTAAAAAGTTAAATAAGAAAAAAAGAAGAAATTATCAAGGAAAACTGTCCTGATATTCTAGAAAGAGAGCATAAAATAGAAATTGAAAGAATTAACTGATCACCTCCTGAAAGAGATACCAAAAGGAAATCTCCTAGGAATATTATAGCCAAATTCCAGAGTTCCCAGGTCAAGGACAAAATATTACAAGCAGAATGAAACAATTCAAGTTTTGTGGAAATACAATCAGGATAACACAGGATTTAGCAGCTTCTATGCTAAGGGATCAAAGGGCTTGGAATATGATATTCCAGAGGTCAAAGTAGATAGGATTAAAAACAAGAATCACTGACCTAACAAAACTGAGTATAATACATCAGGGGGAAAAATGGAATTTCAATGCAATGGAGGATTTTCAAGCATTCTTTTTGAAAAGACCAGAGTTGAATCGAAAATTTGAATTTCAAATACAAGAATCAAGAGAAACATGTAAAGGTAAATAGAAAGAGAAGGCTTAAGGAAGCCATTAAAGTTAAACTGTTAACATTCCTACATGAAAAGAGGCTATTTGTAACTCATGAGACCTTTTGTGGTGTTAGTTGGAGGGTATACATATATATATATATATATATATATATATATATATATATATATATATATATATACATATATATATGTGTGTGTGTGTGTGTGTGTATGTATAAAGAATTAAATTTACTCTTGAATGGAATTACTAGGAGTAAGAGAAAGGGAGATGTAGAATGCAGCAAAATATCTGATATACAAGAGAAAAGAAAACTTTTACAGTTTAGGAGAAGGGAGGGAGATGAAAGGAAATCATTGATTCTTACTCTCATGGGATTTGGGTTAAGGAGGGAATAATACATACTCAATTGGATATGGAAATCTATTTTACCCTGCAGGAAGACAAGGGGGAAGGGGAAAGGAGAGGGAAAAAAACAAAAGGAACAACAAATTGGGGAAAGAGATAATAAGAAGCAAACACTACTGTGGGAGGACAGGTCAAGGGAGAGAATAGAATAAATGAAGGACAGGATAGGACAGAGGGAAATGTGGTTAGTCTTTTATAACATAAATATTATGGAAGTGCTTTGCATTGCTACACAAATATGACCTATATTGAATTGCTTGTTTTCTCATTGAAGGTGGGTGGAGAGGGAAGGAGAGAATATGGAACTCAAAGCTTTAATAATGAATGTTAAAAATTGTTTTACCATGCGACTGGAAATTGAGATATATAGGCATTAGAGTAGAGAAATTCATTTTACCCTACAGGAAAATAGAGGGGAAGGTGGATGGAAGATGGTGGGTAATAGAAGGAAGGACAGACTGGAGGAAGGGGTGGATGGGATGCATGCTGTCCTGGGGTAGGGGATAGGGAGAGATGGGGAGAAAATTTTGAATTCAAATTCTTGTGGAAGTGAATGTTAAGAACTGAAAAATAATGCATGCATATATATACATACATATATACATACACACACACACACACACACACACACACACACACACATGAAAAGACAGTAGAACACAGACACCATTCCATTTTAAACACCAAGGCAATATGCTGCCATTAAGGACTCTTAGGTCCACACTAATGGTCCCACTTTTTATCTGAATTTGAGACCATTGTTCAAGGCAACTCTGCTACCTCAAGTTTCAGAGAAAGGAAAACCTGCATTAGTAGAGAGAGCATAGTTTTTCCTGGAGGGGCTTTCAGGAGCTTCAGGCTCTCCTCTAAATGGCTTGAAGGGCCCTTAAAATACAGAATGTCAGAGCTGGGAGGGAGTTGCAATCATAGCCTATCACAGTCAGACAAGACCTTCACACATAGAGTAAATGTAACAGGTAAAGGGGAATTGAACACACAGAATGTAGACGGTGAGATCTTGCAAGGACCTTGATGTAAAGAAAGACAGAACTGAGAGAGAACAGTCATCAACTAGTGGATGTCAGAACTATGAAGGGTCTAAAATTATAGAATAGAAAATGTGAGAGATGAAACAAAACTGCAGATCTTATAGTATGAAATCTTAGAGTTGGAAGGGACCTTAAAACAGCCGTAACCATTACATGAAATGTCAGCACTAGAAGGAGCCGTAGAACGTGAAATGAGAAAATTTTAAACTTGTGGAAGTGAATGTTGAAAACTAAAAATAAATTAATTTATTTACAAAAAAGACCATGGAGTGTCAAAACTAGCAGGAACCTTAGTACATGAAATATCTGAACTGGGAGGGACCTAAGGACAGAGAATGTCATATGTAGCTTGAGAGGCACAGTGAATGTAAAACCTTGACATGGACCCTGGCTAATCCAATCCCATCAATTTTTTGAAAAGGTAATACTGCTTCCCCAGTTCTTTTTGTATCAGAAGTACCCCATCCCAGATTCCAATGCCAGTGGGAAAAAAAATACCTTAAGTGTGGTAATTGGATCTATAAAGGTATGCTTTGAAACTGCTGGTTGCTTGATGAGCCCAGGTTTGAGGGACAGGATTGACCCCTGGGCAGATGTTGTCCCAAAGTCTGATCCTCCTTAGGAATCTAGAGATGATAGAAGTTTCACAGAAGGCATTAAGGCTGGATCCATGGGGAGGGAGACTAGTGGCTCTGGGTGGAAAGTAAAAGGTGTATTGAGCTTGATGGGAAGTGTCGGGAACCAGCCAGCCTTGGTGGGCTCCAAGAACGGAGTAGACCAGAGCATTCTGTCAAATAAGGAGATGAGAAAAGGAAAGGGGAATCTTCCACTCAGTGGGTTGCTGGGGGCAGGTATCAAAAGGGCTGTCATGGACCCTGGGAAAGCACAATATTCCAGTGTTGCAGAAAGAGACTAGCATAGACAGTTGGGCAGTAATGGAAGGAGCACTGATTTGGGGATCAGAAAACTTTGTTGAGAAATCTGCTAGTGACAGAAAAACTTTGGTTTGCAGATGGGGAAACTGAGACTTGAAGAAGAGAAGAGCCTTGGCAAATGTAACACAGCTAGTGAGCAGCAGGAGCTCAGTAGTAAGTAGTGAGCTTTCCACTGCAGAGCAGCAGACAGAGAAGACAAGTCCTCTTCTGTTTGAGTGTGAACCATCTTACTGACACAATTGCACTGGTGACTTTTGCTTTTATGCATTGACACACCAAGGCCTCCTGCATGTGATTCAGTGACCTGGATTTGAGACCTGGGGCTGCCATTTCCCTAGTGCTATGACCTTGGGCAAGTCACTCCACCTGTCTAGGCCTCTGTTTTCTCCTCTCTAAAATGGGCATGTTAATACCTGCCCCATGTATCTCCTTGGTGTATGTGTGTGGGGGAGGGGGGGCAGGAGTTCTAAAAGTCCTCAGGAGGGAGAAACCACTATAAAGATATGAGGGATTCTTCTTCCCTGTGTCTGACCAAAATCTTTCTTAGTGAGCTCCACAACTATGCTCTCCTTGGGTCTTTCCAAAGCCTCCCATACTGCCCCCACTGTGGAAGCCCTGCTATTCCCCAGAGAGTGAACACAGGTCACCCACCTCTTTCTTTAAAAGACATTGTCCTTTGCTCCCCATTTCTGGGCTCAGCAATCAAATTGCTCAATGCCCCACTCATGGAACTTTTCTGCATAAGGGTAGATCTGCTGCCAGCTCTATAGCAGCTTGAGATGGGGCTGTGGCTGTAGTGGGTGCAGGGGCTTTCAGGTCCACACCAGGGTCCAGGAGTCAGAGCATGGAGGAAGGGAGAGAAAGATGGAGAAGGGCAGAGGAGGAAAAGAAGAAAGGGAGAATGGGGAGGAGGCAAAGGGAGGAAGGAAAACACAAGGAGGAGGAAGAAGGGAAAGAGATGAAAGAAGAGGACTAGAAAGAGGAGAGGGAGGAGGGAGAGGAATCAGACAGGAGAATGGAGAACAGGATGGAAAAGGGAGCTAGAGGGAGAAGCAGTGTTTTAGGCCTGAAAAGCCCAGACCAGTCCTTCAGCCAACCTCCTGTTGAGTTGCACATACTGAACCAGTGCTAGGGCATGCAGGGGCTAGGAGGGTTTTGGTGAGGGGAATCGATTCCCAGCAAGCCTTGCCCTGCTGACCATCTCTTCAAGTAGCAGGGGCAGCAGGAAACAGCCAAACAAACCCCTCTTCACATGGCCTCCAAGGGATGTGCTGACGATCTAAGGGGGGGACTTCCCAACAAACCAGACAAAGTAATCAGTCAACAAACATTTATTAAGTCCTTACTGTATGCCAAACACTGTGCTAAGCGCTGGGGATACAATGAAAGTCAAAAACAGTATCTGTGCTCTCAAGGAGCTCACATTCTAACAGAGGAGACAACTTATAATTAACTTTAGGTACACACAAGATACAGACAGAGGAATTGGAAGGCAATATGGGAGGGGAAGGCACTAGAAGCTGAGGGAGCTGGGAAAGGCTTCCTTCAGAAGGTGTCCCTTGGCCTGAGCCTTGAAGGAAGAGCCTAAAACCATATACTCATCAAATGCCTGCTGTATACACGGCATGGTACTGGGCGCTAGGAGTGATACCATATTCTCCTTTCCCACTCCTTCCTTCTTACACTCACCAAGACCTGCTGTGGTTGCATTATGACTCGTTTCCCCACTCTCCCCCCACTCACATCCCACTCTCCCACTCATTCATCAAGGTGGAGGAGTTTTAATGCTTCTTGCTTCCGACAGCCATCTCCTGCTACGATCAACACCCCATAACTTTTCCTCTTTTGAGGTTCACTCAGTCCATGTTTCCCACTGAATCAAGATTCTAGCAAACTTAACGAGAAAAGGGTAGTAAAGGACAAGGAGACAAGCCCATCTGGCAAACAGATAATGTTACTGATTGAGTGAAGATAACACACACATACACACTTGCCATTCATCATTGCTGAGTAGTATTTAATTACCCATGACCAAATTTTTCCTTTAAGTACTCTGGCTTGGTCACATACTCTGCATGTCTAAGAAAGTACTTCACAGTTATTTCTGTCAATACATAGAAAATATATGGCAAAAATATACACACAAAAATAAATAATCATTGTAGTCTTCAGATGACTCATGTTATTCAAGTTAATTTGGAGGGTGTTTTGTTGTACAACAAGACTCTTTCTAGCAACTACAAAAGCACACGTTATTTCTAGCATCTTATTTCTTCAAATTTAATTTGGTATAAAATATACCTAAGGTGACTTTGCTCTCTTTGGACTTTCCATAACAAGGCTGACTTGTAGAATCATCAAATCAAGCACATGGTAAACATAATGATATTGAAAGGGTATGGGAGGTAGGAGAAAAAAGAAATGTTAGTAGAATTAAAAGGCAGAAATGAGATAAAAGGAAAAATGCTGTCAACAAAACCTCACGCTGATGCTCTTGGATGCCAGCTCCCTGCCACATCCGGAAAAATCAGTCACATGGGACTCTGCTAAGGGGTGTAAAGCTGGATTGAAACATTTAGTCAGTCACAGATCTAATTATATACACCAATTCAAAACCAAGAACACTAGAGGTGCTTAGAAGAAAGATCAGGAAAAGCACTCACTAAGTTCTTTTCCTTCTTGGATTAGCTTAGCTGAGTCAACAATTCAACACAATGAACGTACTCTGCTCCATGGGTTCAAAACAGGGGAATGCTGTGTCAAACTGGCGGATGACCACTTTTCAGGCAAACATCAAGGAAACCTCAACCTTCTGGGAAAACGAGATCTCAGCGGATTCACTCTCCATAGGTGTAGTACTGGTGGTCCTCAGCCTCAAACACCGCCATCTCTTGCATACTGAAAGAGACAGAAATGAAGTTTCATTGTATTAAGTTACAGTCGGTACTCATTAATCTGGGAATGGGAGGAGAGGAGGGATGGGGCCAAACTAAGACCAACTAGATATATTTACCAAAAGATTGAGTATGACATGGATTTTCCCCACGGCCACACATACTTGCTAACAGGTGGATTAATTAATACACTGCAAAATTCAACCTGAAAACTCTTCTACTTATCAGGATCTGTGGTAGGAAGGAATGGTTATAATTAGTACTGAAAGACAAAAGAGAAAACAGGTTGAGAAGGTAGGGTTAAAAAAAAAAAGCCTTATATTGACCAAGGGATTTAACTGGATATAACAACCTGTTATAAAAGCATGGGTTTAGGCATGACAAAAACAAAAACATAAAGCCCAGTTTTTCTATTTCACCTCATAAATGCTTGCTGGTCTGCTCTCCAGACTGGTTCTCTGCCATAAGGGACATACTGGACGCTCTGGTAGCCATTCTGGAAGCTGCTGAGGAAGCCATTGTG
The DNA here is from genome assembly GCA_023548195.1 of Bettongia penicillata ogilbyi. NCBI lineage: Eukaryota > Metazoa > Chordata > Mammalia > Diprotodontia > Potoroidae > Bettongia > Bettongia penicillata. Next base: position 473,547 of record JAJHZJ010000172.1, read on the forward strand.
GGCGTTGTGCTGGAAGCCATGGTGGCCCCTGCTCTGGGCGTTGTGGTGGACGTGGGATGCTCCAGAACCAAGACCATACAGGTATCCAGAATACTTGGCATCGTCGATGTGGTCTTCAAAGAACATTTCTCTCATCTTGAAAAAGGCCATTCCCGTGAGCAAGGAGTCGGACCCTGCCTGGTGCTGGGAGCCAATGCGCTCCAGCTCCAGCTGCGTGGCCACCTCTTGCAGTCCACCCCTGAGGTTTTTGCAGCTCTTCATGAGGTACTTGATGTCATAGATGACGGGAAAGAAGAGTCGGAGGATCTCAAAGAAGTCGTGGGCTTCTTCGGGCAAGGGAGAGTTAGTGAGGATCTTGATGAAGTAGCCGAAGTCGTAGCCGCTGTGGAAGGATAGCCACTTGACCCCTTCACATAGCACCACTCCTGAGGTCATCAGGAGCTCCGCAAAATATTGTGCCTCGATGCCTTCTTCCTCGTGCTTCTTGAACTGGATCCCAGACATGGTGAGGAGCTCGATGGAGTCTTGCGCGTACATGTCCTCCTTCAAATTGAATTTGAAATTGAACTGCCACGTGGAGGTTCCCGGGGGGCACTCGCCTTGCTCATTCATGAACGTCAGCCCCAACTGGATGATCTTCAGCCAGTCCACATTGCATCTCAGCAATTGGTACTGGTAGTCGGCATAGCTTCTGAACTCCCCCACCGGTTTGGCCACCACACCTGGAAACTCCGTGTCCATGGCCACGTAATTGTACTGCTGGATAACGGGTCGCATCTTTTTCATCTCCTCGTCCAGGTTGCAAGCCCAAACTTCCCGGATCCGCGGGCTCTGGTCGGCACCGGGAGCGGGCATGGTGGGCAGAGTCAGGGCGCGGGGCGGGTGGGCTTCGGACGCGGAGAGGCAGCAGCTTCTCATCGGGCTGATCCAAGGTTCGCCTCCCAAAGCACCTTTTTTTCCGTCCCCCTGCACTTTGGTACCTGAATTGGGGCCGCTGCGGTTGCGCTTCTCAGCTTCCTCCTCCTCCACCGCCGCCGCCTCCTCCTCACCATAGAGACGGCCTTCCGTGGCTGCGCCCCCCGCCTTCCTTCTGTCCCTCCCCCTGTTCCGTCCCTCCCCCCCCACGCGACGCCCCCCGCAGGCAGCCTGGGGAAGGAAGGGGGCGCGGGGAGCCGCGTGGCGCTGCCCCTCCCCTCTCCAAGTCCAAGTCCAGGGAGAGAGCTGCTGCGCGGTGACGTCAGCCTGCCTTGTGTGCAGAGATGATGCTGGGGTTGATGGCTCTTCTAGCCCATTAAGGGAGACGTGCGCGTGTGTTTCTAGGAGACCCCGGCAGAACGTCAGTGTTCACTAGGGGAGGGAAGGGAGGGGGTGTTCTGTGAGCACTGGGGCTCCCTGTCGCTGTCCACCCCTCCCCAGCTTTGAGGTGCCGCGCGTCCCCCCACCTGTCCGCCTGTCAGCCCCGCGTCCTGTCCTCTCACCCCTGTTCGAAAGCCCCGGGGCGTTTTGGAGGTGGTGATGTATGGGTGTGTGGACGGGCGGACGGAAGGACGGACAGAGGGAGTGAGAAGGTGAGACGGTGCCGACCTAAGCCCAGAATTACACAGCAGGAGAAAGAGGAGGAAGAGGCGACACAGGAGATAGCGAGGGAGGGAGAGAGAGATTGTCTTTGGAAAATGACAAAACAACTCTTGTTCATTTCCATACGAGTAACCTAAGCAAAGGTCTTCCTTGGTACTATACGACTTAGCCCAGTGATGTCCAGCCTTGACCTGAGACAATGAATGAACGAATGAAGAAATGAACAGACGAATGAATGGATGGATAAATGAAGCAAGTGTTTAGGAAGCACTTACTATTTCTGGGGGGGGGGGGAGGGCAAGGTGTGTGTGTGTGTGTGTGTGTGTGTGTGTGTGTGTGTGTGTGTACAAAAATAAGAGAGTCCCTGCTTTCAGAGTTTTCATGTTCCAGTGTGAAGCTAGCTAATGTTCACCATTCCCTGCCAATTAAAGTCTAATCAAATTACCCACACTTTCAGGCTTGACAAGATTACTTCCCTAAATCCATGCTGAAAATCAGAGTCCACGGCTTTTTCTGTACCCCTCCTCACACAGATCCACAGGGGATCCCTGATGAAGTTCAACTTTCCAAAGGGAGGCTTCATTATGACAAGATCCTCGATAGTGACATTACCACTGTGTGTTTCCATAGGGAGCCCCTCACATTCTGCCACCGGTACACCTGCCACAGGGGCTCTACGGGTGCCAAGGCCATGCTGGAAATTATGTCCCCGCATATCAGGGCTGCACTTCTGCGACTTGGATGGGATTGTGTGGGTAAAACATTAAAGCACTATATAAATATGAGCTGTTGTGGGAGTGGGGCTGGATGTGTGAGTGAGAGGACCACATGGGGGAAAGATGCAGAAAGTCTGATTTAGGCCAAGTTTCAGGGAAAATTTTCTGACCATAAGAGCTGTTGCAAGGGGAAATGGGCTGCCTTGGAGCTGGGGTGTCCCGTTTCCAGAGGAGGCTGGATGATGGTTTATCAGGGCTGTGATATCAAGGATTCCTTTTTTAATGTGCTTTTTAAAATATCTTTTTTATTGTGAATTTTACAAACATTAAGTGAACTTTTTTTCATTTTTAGGTACTCATATATTCATCATATTAATTTGATTCATGATTTTTAAAATTTTATTTATTTTATTTTTAATTTCTTTTCAGTTTACAACATTCATTTCCACAAGCTTTTGAATTTCAATTTTCTTCCTCTCCCTCTCCTCCCCCTTACCAAGACCTCATGCAATCTGATATATGCTTTATATATAATTCCCATTAAGGGGACTCCTTTTTCTGTGTGAGTTGCGCTAGCTGGCGACTGTGTTCCCTTCCCACTATCAGTTCTGTAGTTCTTTTGTACATATCTAGAATTCTGGACTTTGGGAAGACCTTCGTTCAGTTTCTACCTCTGATATTTCTTAGCTGTGTGAGCCAGTTCAAGTCTCTTCACCCCTCTGAGGCTCACTCTGCTCATCTGTAAAGTGGATGCTTTAGCTGCCTCACAGGGTTCTTTTTAACTAACTGAAAGTGACTGCAGCCAGTTCTGTTCAGAGTTTCTCTCCTACCCACACTACTACCCCAAAGGAAATGTTCCTGCCAAGGGGTATTCTTTTTTTTCTTTTTACATTTTCTTTTTATTTTCAATTTCTAATTCCCTCCCTCCACCCTTCCCTCACCCCTTAAAGCAAGAAACACAATACCCATAATACATATTAAGCTATGCAAAACACATTTCTGCCTTAGTCATGTTGGAAAATAGAAAGAAAAACATAGAAAAATAAGTATGTTTCAGTCATCATTCTGAATTCATCAGTTTTCTATCTGGAGATGGGTAGTATTTTTCATCATGAGTCCTTTGGTGTTCTGGTGGATCATTTTATTGATCAAAGTTATTGAATCTTTCATCGTTGATTATTATTACCTTATTGCTGTTACTATGTGCATTATTCTCCTGTTCGTTCACTTCACTTATTACTTGTTAAGTCATTCCCTAGTTGAAGGGCATCCTCTCAGTTTCCAATTCTTTGCCACCACAAGAACCACCATGAATATTTTTGTACATCTCCATCATTTTCCCTTTTGTTAAATCTCATTGGGACACAGACCTAGTAGTGGTATTGCTGGATCAAAGAGTGTACACAATTTGATTCCTCTTTGAGCATGGTTTCAAATTGCTCTCCAGAATTCACCAGTCCACCAACAGTGCATGAGTGATCTTATTTTCCCACATCCTCTTTACTATTTATCATTTATGTTTTCTGTCATAACAGTCAATCTGATAGATGTCTGGTGTCAACTCAGGGTTCTATTAACTTGCATTTTTCTAATCAATAGTGATTTAGAGCACTTTTTTTCACGTGACTATAGATTCCTTTAGCTTCTTCGCCTGAAAACTGCCTGCTCATATGATTTGATCATTTATCCATTGGGGAATTACTTATATTCTTACAAAGTTGACTCAGTTCTCTATATCTTTGAGAAATGAGGGCTTTATCAGAGGCACTGACTGTAAAATTATTGCCCAGCTTTTTGCTTTCTTTCTGCTCTTTGTGGCATTGACTTTGTTGTGCAAAACCATTTCAGTATAATCAAATAATGCATTTTATATCTCTGTCTCTTGTTTGGTCATAACTTCTTCCCTTCTCCATGGATCTGACAGGTAAGCTATTCCTTGCTCTCCTGATTTGCTTATGGTATTACCCTTTGTGTCTAAATCATGCACCCATTTTGATCTTTCTTTGCTTTTCCCCCATAAACCTTTGATTTATCCTGCAGATAATTCCTTGGTGGGAAGTTTCAGCAGCATCTGCTGGTTTGAAGTTTACTCAGACTTTAGTGGGAGTTTTGTTTCCTTCACTAGTCATATTTGTTACCAGGGTTTTGTTTTTGTTTTCCTTTCTTCACTGAAGAAGGAAAGAACAGAGGTAGTAGGGAGAAAAAAAGGAATATTTCTTCACTGAAGATAGTAAAGTAAAATAAAAGTTACATTTCCAGTGTGGCTTCCCTCAAAAGAAATAGGCAGGTGGAGAGAGTTATTGGTTTGAGAAAGAACATAGTCAGTGACTTTGCTGGGATCCTGTTAACTAGTTGGCAGTCTCAGAGGACAAGTTGTACTTGGCTGGTGGTCTCTTTGGGGATCTGGAATTTTATTGATGGTCTGACCTCCTGGAGGTCTGGAATCCATTAGATAATGTAGCTGGGGTTCTGGAATCTGATTGGTGGTCTCAGTAGAATCCTGGAACCCTAATGTTAGGCTCACTTAGGGCCTGGGATTTGATTGGTGATAGTCATTTGGGCCTGAGTAGTTAAGTAAAAGTTTCATTGTAAGCTTGATGCATAATTGTAGGTCCCCTGGTGAGTCTAACTACCCATGGCCAACACGCGCCCATGCCTCAGGAGTTTCATTATGACAATTATGATCCTTAATAGGGACATTATCACGTGTGTGGAAAGACAGGGAACCCTGCATTAGTTGGAATTATGAGAGAAAGGTAGAGGTACTGATTGGGTTTGTTCTTCCAGTTTCAAATTCCTTGTTATCACCATAAGAGGCTGCTGTACATTCCTCCATGACTACCGTTCAGATGGTCTGGTTACTCCCATGAAGACTACCAGGCAGATGTTGGGGTCCTACTGAGATTGCCATTTGGAGGCTAGGGCTCCATTAGGATCATTGACTGGCCGAAAAGAGAATGAGAAACATGTAGAAAAAGTGGAAGAAAGAAACAAAAATAACAGCAAGAGAGAGGCAGTATAGTACTGGTCTCCCTTGAAAGGGCTCCAGGGAAGGAGATGCCATGGTCACTGATCCTAGCGACTTCACTTGTTATGTCTGACCCAAAGGATTTGGGAATAAAGAGCCCCAGAGCAGCCATCAGGACCTGTCATGTCATCTTAAGCTCACCAAAATTTGTGACTGGAACTGAACCAGTAACCAACTCACTGTAGTTGTGTCTCAGTTTCTTCATCTGTCAAATGAGCAGTTTGTGCTCAACTATCTTTGACTTAAAGTTTTATTGTCCCTTCCAGCTCTGATATGCTATGTTTTTATATTTTTTGTTCTCTTCCAGCTCTAACGTTACATAATCAGTGTTCTAGGGATGTTTCTGGCTCTGACTTACCCTGCTATAAGTACTCTTCCATCTCTCATGTTCATGTTCTAAGATCCATCCCAGATCTAACATTCCACATTCTGTGTGCTCACTGCCTCTTGGGTTGGGAAACTCTCTGTTCTAAAGTCTCTTCTTTCTCAAGTATTGAATATTTATGGGCTCTTCTTAGCTCTGACATTCAAGGTCCCTATGAATTCTAACATTCTGTGTTCTAACCCTTCCTTTTACAGCCCCTCTGTTTGACATTCTCTGTTGTATGATTAGAAAAAAAAATGTTAACTCACTAAAGTTTGCCTTTGCTCTGCTCCAACCTTCCTTTAAGCACACTTCTTTTCCCAGATACTTCCCTCTCCATTCCATCCCCTTGGGATGCCCACAAACTGCTCAGAGTCACACTGCCCTAAAAGGCATGCTTTGAACATCTCTTCCTCCAAAGGCACCTCTATTCTCTGGGCCCTGAGAAACTTCCCTACCTCTGTTCTTTGAGAATGAATAATTGTGCATACTTCTTCCAGGGGGAGAAATGTTCTAGTAGGTGCCTGATACAGTGGATTCAGAGTTGAACTTGAATTCAAGAAAACCTGACTTCAACTTCTGCCAAACGCAGGTGTTAGCTGTGTGACCCTAGGGAAGTCACTTAACTTCTCTGTGCCTCGGATTCCTTATCTGCAAAGTGAGATGGGGATTGGACTCACTGGTTTCTAAGGGCCCCTTCCAGAACCAAAATTTATGATCCTTTCATCCTCTACTAGTGTAAGTTCACCCTCCCACACACCCCTCTGGCTCACCACTCCCAGATGGACGAGGACTGCATCACTTTTTATTGGGAAGAGAATGTTTCTAGTGTCCCTCAAGTCGTCAATGTGACAAAAAATATCCCAGTCCCAATCTAGTTTGCTTGCAGGGTCTCCCAATCTGTCTGGGGCACAAGCTATCAGTATTTCCATGCTGGTTTAGATAGCTAAAGTTTGTACTAAGGGAGGATTGTGTGAAGGAGTCTACTCAGTAAACCTGCTCACACACCTGGTCCTGTGTGAACCAGGGCTGGCCTGGGAGCATAAAGTCCAAGAAAGAGTCTCTGGGAAGAGAAAATCGCCTGGGCTGATTGAGAGAAGCAGCAGTAGCAGCCTTGGGGAAAGGCTTGAGATGTGCAGAGGAGGAGGGGCTGGGCAAGTTAATCCCTGTGAGTGGCAGCCCAGGCTGGTGGGCCCTTGGGGAGGGAGAGGGGTTGGGAGGGCAATGAGGAGCTTCAGCTGCCTGGCTACAGACCTAGAGTCATGGAATCCTCCAATCACAGACCCCCAGAGTTGGCGGGGACTGCAGAGGCCTTGTTCCTGCCCAGGCCTGAGCACCAATCCCCTGGACAGCATTCAGAACTTGTGGGCATCCAGCCAGTGCTAGAGAACTCAAGAGAGGGATCTGCCTCATGGAAGGAGAGCAGTTGATTTCAGCCTGATCCCCTTTCCTGTTCCCAGTTAGAGAGCGTCCTTAAAGCTGTTCAGTCCTCCCTCCCCTCTCTGCACCAGAGAGGGCTACAAGTGGAATCTCTGGGTATCAGGGCAGCCTGTCCCCAGAAATCTACCCAAAGGCCATGGGATGTCAGAGATGGGTCTGGAAGCCCAGAGAGGTCCAGTGAATTGTCATGGTGACCCAAGTTACTAGAACCTTAGAAAGTCAGAGCCAGGATTCCAAACCAAGCCCTGTGACTCAAACCCCTTGTTCTGTCTATTACATGGCAGTTGTCTGTCCCCTCAGAAAGTGGGGGAAGAGGTCACTAGGCTTAAATATTGTCCAGGTGTAGATGAGGATCCATCTATATGGGAAACCTTTGTCAGGAATTTCTCTGGGGAGGGGGAAGTGGGAGTGCTGGAGGGAAGGCCCTCCTTTCCATGAGATCAGATCCTTGCAGTGTTCCCTGCAGGACCAAGGCTCAGAGAACAGTCAGGGCAGACTGGGAGGTTGCAGACAGAGTGTTACAGGGGGATAGCAGGGCTGGTCCCATTTACCTTGGCAGCTGAACCCTGGCTTAATGAGTGATGCTAAGGGCAACTAAGTGGTGCAGTGGATAGAGAACCAGTACAGGAGTCAGGAGGACCTGAGTTCAAATCTCATCTCAGACACTTGACACTCACTAGCTGTGTGATGTTGGGCAAGTCACAATGCCTATTGCCTTATCCTGGGTCATCTCCAGTCATCCTCATGAATATCTGGTCACTGGATTCAGATGGCTCTGGAGGAGAAGTGAGGCTGGTGACCTGCACAGCCCTTCCTCACTCAAAACAAAGTCGAGTGCAAGTCATGTCATTATTTCTCTGATGACATGATCTTTTTCAGCCATGAAGGACAAACACACATGCAACGAGTGACAGTGACCTCCAGAGAGCCCAGAAGGGGAGAGTGGGGAAGGAGAATTAGAAGTTCATAGATTTAAAGTGGAGGAGGTCCTTGGAGAGAAGGAGGTACTTGTCAATGGGGTACACAGAATATTTAGCAAATAATGCTATCATCCCATCCATAAAGTTTCAAATGGGTTAGTGTATCCTTGGAGAAGGCAAGTGACCTCTTTGTGTAGTAGAATTTCTTGCATTTAACATTGAATAAGAGGCATGGGAATGTCTATGGAAAAACCAAGGGGTATGGAACCTGAAAATTTAGGAACCCCTGCTCTGAACCAACCATCTGACCCAATGCACAGAGGAGGAGGAACATGGACCCCAAGCCTGACTCTAAACACTTCCTTCTACACTCAGCTCATGCCAGATTCCAGCTTCCTTCTAACTTTCTACAGTCAAACACAACCTGGTAGACTCCTGACTTTGGCCCTCTGTTCTCCTAGCATATACAGTCAGGCCCTGTCTCCTGCAGGGCACAACCAAAGGAAGCCACACAATATTGTTGCACGAACTCTCCTTGGGTTCATTGAAAAGTCACTGTCAATGGGACAGAAATGGATACTGCAGTTTTCCTTCACTCACAATGAGACACACTGCACCAGAGTTCATGGAAATGTGTGTCTCTTTGCAATTTAGCTAGAAATATATGTGTGTGTGTGTGTGTGTGTGTGTGTGTGAGAGAGAGAGAGAGAGAGAGAGAGAGAGAGAGAGAGAGAGAGAGAGAGACATACACATGTATCATTCATTATGTGAAACAGAGAGGGAAAAAAGACTTTGTTACAAAGCAGCTGGATATAGATCACTAGTTCCAACAGAGAAGAAGGTATCTTTGTGAACACAACTCTTCACACTAGATCAAAGGGAAGCAAGTATCACTTGGACGACAAGACAAAGAAGAGAAACAGATGTCCTTGGGCTGTTCAAGTCCTTTGTAACAATTAAGTCTTTTGTTGAAATAAGGGGAGGAAAGAATACATTGAAGGAAACCAACTGTGCTAAGTTGATGCTGCAGTTGATGCTAAGCATAGCAAAATGGCAAATACAGAACAAAATAGAATTAGTTATGTCAACTCTTAACAAAGCACTTTAACTCTTAAAAATAGACTTTTAATAATTTCTCCTGAGGGTAAAAGCAGATGGTAAACCCCAGAAAGGTTCCCCAGAGAGGACCCTGTCTGGGCATCTCCTCCATTCTCTCTCAGTGCCGTGGCCCTCGACCACCTGAACTTGGTACTGACATCCTGCTCTGGTGTCTTTGGGTGACTGGGCAGGGAGTGCTGCTCAGGTGCTTCCTCTCATTCTTGGGGGTCCTGTCCCCTCCATGGCTGAGAAGCTTTGTAACTGTCTGGGCCCTTTCTCAGTTCTCTAGGTACCTGGTCCTGACCTTCTAGCCCTATGCCCCTGATGGAGGGAGGGGGAGACTGCTCTATGGTTTTGTTCATTCTCTTTTATTTGGGGGTAAGAAAAGCCAAGAGAGAATAAGGAAAACCAGGCCCAGGAAATCAAGGGAGCTTCTGGTGTGGTTCCTGCTGACTGTGTCCCCATGCTACACGAGCCTTACCAAAGACATGCTGGGAAAGTCAGGTCACCTGGGGCCTCTGGGAGGTTGGGATGGCTGAGGCGGGAGGAAGCTGGTCTGAGTCCATCAGTGAGTGACCTGCCAGAGCCTCAGTCCTCGGGCAGGGGACAGAGCCAGGAGTATCCATCAAAGGACCTGTATAAGCTTGGTCATCCAGGCTGAGGCCCCCAATAATTCATATCCCTGGTGCTGCCTGATCTTCCACTTCCTCAGGAGGCTCAGAACTTGAATCCCTGAATCCACACTCTGCCCATTGGTCTTCTCACTGTTGAGGGGCAGGGGGACACTTTAGATCTCAGAACCTGTCCTTTGGCCTACCTTTTCATCTGAGACAAGTCGAGGAGGAACAGGACTTGGGAGAACACAGCAGGGGGGTCCTTGTACTTGGGAGCAGCAGAAGGGCTGGAGAGGATTCTCTGCCAAGAAGCTCAGAGGTGTCTCCCCATCCTAGCTGGCTGCCCCCTTCCTATCCCTTTCCTTCCTCCCAGGTTGGTGGTCAGTTGGGTACCCCTGTGGCACAGACCCATTGATCTCATCATGGACCCAATGACTGGCACTGGATTTCTCCCCCTGAAGTCCTTCCCCAAGCCCCATGGGCAGGTATTTTGAGAGTCAAGATATGGCCCCAACTGCCCAACTGCCCCCAGCCCAACTCTGGCTCTTCCCACAGCATTGCCTCTTGTGTGGAGGCTGTGAGAATGACCCTAGAGGATCACTGGTGCCTCTGACCAGGGCAGCAGAGGGCTCTCTAGGCAGTGGAGATACAGCTGCTGTGGGGGACAGAGGGTTGGGCTTGGAGGCAGCGAAAGCCCTAGGGTTCCATCTAGCTCCCGAGTCCTGCAAGCTCTGAGGTCCTAGGAAGAAAGCCCTACCTGCCATACCACACCTTTCTCAGCCTCAGTTTCCTGCTCTGTCAAAGGAGGGAGTTGGGCATAATCTGACTGTGCCTCCCTGGATGATCCTGTGAGGTTCCTTGACCAGAGGCAGTGCCTTGTGTGGTAGAAACATTGGATTGGGAGTGATGGGACCTCAGCCCCCTTCCCAGCTGGGCCCATGGGCAGGTCCCTTCCCCTTTATGGGTTGCCTCAGTTTCCACCTCTGGATCTGAGTTCCTGTACCCTGGGCCACCCAAAAAAGAGGTGATGAGTTCCCCATCACTGGAAGGAGGGAGGAACTGAGAAGACCAATTCTAGTCTTTGACTTCCTTGGGCCCAGGGTGGTGGAGAGGAGGGAGGGGAGGAGGGCTGTGGGGGCTGCATGCACAGTAGGAGAGAGGAGCTGTCAGAAAAGGAACATGAGGAATTCTTTAGATGAGAAGAGACAACTTTTAAGGATGTAATATACCTCCCAAAAAACCAACTAACCAAAACTAACGCAGGTGGATAGAGAGGGCTTATTAGGGTCCCTTGCTCCCTAATCTCCTTCTATAGGATGAAAGATAAAAATTTCCTTTTTGAATCTTCAGCAAACTGGTCTCTAGTGCCAGTTCTGCCTCAGGGGCCAGTGTGGTATCCTGTCTGCAATCTTACCAAGAAACTCTCTCCATTGAGGGGGAGGACATTCCCAAGTAATTTGGTTTAAGACAGTCAGGAAGATATGTATAAAAATAGTTATGACAGCTCTATCTGTCTTACAAATGGAGGGGGTGCTTACCAAGCACCCTAACTGTAACCCTCCGTCCAGAGTCATCAACTGATGAATGACTGAACAAGTTATGGTATATGAAAATGGTGGAATACTATTGTGCTGTAAGGAACAATGAATGTGATGGTTTCAAAAATTGAGAGACAACTGGATGAACTGATGCAAAGAGAAGTGAGCAGAACCAGGAGAACAATGTACACAGTAACAGCAATATTGTAACAATGATTAATTGTTTAAGGCTTAGTTAATCTGATCAATACAATTGGCCACAACAATCCTAAAGGACTTATGACTTAAAAAAATTGTTCTCTACTTCCAAAGAGAGAACTGATGAACTCAGATTTTTATTTTCTTTTCCTTGCTTTTGTCATTAATATGGCTTATACAGAAATGTTTTGTATGACTTAGTGGCTATAATGTGTGTTATATTTCTTGCCCTCTCAGTGGGTGGAGGGGGGGGAGAGAATTTGGAAATGCAAATATTTGTTTTAAAGAAACTCTGGAGTGTCTCACTTTAGAGTTTCCGTTCCTGGGTCCCTTTTGACTTGGCAAAGGGAAGGTGAAGATGACATCATCACTGTTTTAAGCCAATAAGAGAGCAGCAGGTGGATAAGAAGTTATATGCAGGATGCCAGCCAAATCATCTTTGTTAGTGGTAGGGAGCAGATAACCCTGTATCCAAGAGACAGAATAAGACCCTTTCTCAAGTCAGGAATCAGAGAATAAAAGCCCAGATGTGATATAGATGTACTACAGGGAGAGAAAGGCAAGCAGGCAGACAGCTAGAGGCTGCCCTACAATCTTTGTCAGTTACTCAGGGCTTCATTCATTTTGCTGGGGAGGGAGACAAACTTTTCTTCCTTAGGTTACCCACAGTATGTGGATTTTCAGGAAAACATGTAAGAGCAAGCAATAAAAAATACTGCCTTTATAAAAATAATTATAAACAACATTGTAAATAGAAAATAATAAAACTAAAAGGAACAGAATGGCCAGTGGTCCTAGAAGATAGACTAAAGAAGGAGGAATTGAGAGAAATTTCTTAAACCAGAAGCTTCTTCAAACAGAGAGAAAATCAAATGGGAATTCATGGAAAGGATAAGATAGCTCCCAGAGTCTAGCCTTACATCTTCTGGCTCAGGCTCCTTTTGAATTACCCAGAATCCCTAAGAGGTCACCCAGGGTTGACTGGGCAAAGGATAGAGATAGAGTGGGATTAGAGACTACCCAACTACATAATTCTGAAGCCATGATCACAATGACTAGGAGTTTAGGGAAGAGAGCACAAAATAAAAGCAACTGTCTTGTAGACCAGCAGGTACTCATTCCTTCACACACACACACACACACACACACACACACACACACACACGCACACACTCCTTTAAATTCAGGACCATGAAAGATAGTATTGTTTTGGTACCACTACCTTGACCTTGACTCTGAGAAGGGAGTGAGATTTTTGTGTAGTCAAGACCCTGCCCTAAGTCTATATCTCTTCCCCATAAACTCCTGATCTTATGTGAATCTCACCAATCTCCCTTACCTTTTACCCCAGCCCAGCCAGCCTTGGGAACTCTTAGTGTGCCACCCTTGATCCCAATCTGAACTTAAGTTTCCCAAATACTGTCCCCTTCTCCACTCCTCTGCCTAGCCCCACAGGGTCATCCAGTGGCTGTCATGAGCCCAATATCACCTCTTTTGATGATTTTACATCTCTATAATTCCTGAGGATCTGAATCTGACAGAAATTGTACTGCCCCCAAATCCAGAGAATAGAATACTTCAGGAACCCAACTCACCATCACAATCTAATGGACCTGGGGCTGGTATTCCAGAGGACCTTCATGAGGTCTCCTCATCAAAAAGAGTTCCCCTGGCCCTGTGTGGTTGTACCTGGAAGGAAAGACCAAGGTGAGTGTGTGGATGATGGCAGATCTTACCATTAGATATTGTTTCTAAGATCCATATGCCCTTGTGTGTGCTCTGATCAATAATAGAATGCAGTTGGAAAACTAAATTCTTGATAGGGGAAGAGAGGTGATTTTTAGCTTCACCCCCACCCACACAAACTCTTGAGGGTGGCACTAAGAGACTGTCCATGGTGGTCACAGCTGCTCCAAATGCTTACCAAGAAGCTCTTTCCCCTCATGGGAAGAGGACATTTCCAAGTCATCTGCTTAAGAGACTCAGGCATGTATCATTTTAGACAATTTGGTCTAGTTTGGACAGCTGAGCTGGACTAGAAACCTGTTCAGAATTTGAGACCTCTCCCTCTCCTTCCTGTATTGTCCCACAATGTGTCCCCCTTCCTTCAGTTCAGAGCTGGGGGAGAAGGGCCACAGAATACCTAGTAAGTGGAGAATCCAGTATAGCCAGCAGGCATCATCTTTGGCTATGAGTTCCTGTTTCAAGCTAAGTGATGAGCAGAGTGAAGGGGGCTATTTCCCAAGTGGCACTAGCCCAGGCCACTCTCAGGCATAAGGATATGAGTCATTTTGTAGTTGATAGAAGATCAAAAGATATGCACAGGTGATTTTTGGATGAAGAAATAAAAGCTATATATAGTCAATATGAAAAAACTGCTTTAAACAATTATTGATTAAAGAAATACAAATTATAACAACTTTGAGATATCACACACCTTTCAGATTGGCTAAAATGATGGAAGAAGAAAATGACAAATATTGGAGAGGATGTGGAAAAATTGGGACACTAGTACTCTATTGGTGGAGTTGTGAACTGATCCATCCATTGTGGAGAGTAAACTGGAATTATGCCCAAAGGGTTATAAATACAGTGGTCCTGTAATAGCACTAATAGGTCTGTTTCCCAAAGTGATCAGGAAAAAAAAGATAATGACCCCATATCAGGGATGGGGAACCTTTTCATATTGGAAGGCTGAATTAATATTTAGCTGTAATCAAATAAGTCTTCATTCAAGAAACCTAAATTAGATGTACTTAAAAATGTACATTATTTTGTAAAAATCTAACTACTATGTACTTAATAATTTCAAGTGATAACTATTTATTAATTTTAAAGATAACCAACCTTTTAATGACTTCATTGTGTGTGTTTTTGTTGGAAAACATTTAAATATTTGGTTGAAGCATGGAGGTCCACAGTTTCAGTTGATTCTCCAGATCCCTGTCATTTGTGACCTTAAGGGCATCTTGATTTGAGGTAGGTAGTAGAAAGTAGATTTGCAGTAATAAGTGATTGAAAAGCAAGAAAGCATTTTTTGGGCATGTTGCCAAAAGCATGAGTATTCTACTGCATTTTTCCATGTTTCAACTGGATCTTTCTTAGCATCAAACAATGACTTTAAAAAGTCATCTACCTAGAGCTCAATTAATTCCACCTGTAATTTTTTAGGTGCCTTGATGATATCAACTGCTAATTTGAATGTGATGTCATGTTTCTCAAAGTCAGTGAACTTTTCATTGTATTCTCCAGTTAATAGGTCTATAACATCTGTGTATTCTTCAGATGATTTGCATATATCATCCTCATCATCAGTGACCTTTGCTAACTGGGGAAAATGTTCATCTGAAATTTCCTTTTTAAGAAGTATTTTGAAAAAAAGATAGCTTCTTTAAATGCTTGGGTTTTTCCTTGCAAAGAAATATTCAAGTCATTTTGAATTGACATGTTATCACACAGAAATACTGCATTCCTATATCTTTTAATTATAACCATTCAAAAATTAAAAAGTGGTATGGGTTGCCTTGGATAGGTGGTGAGCTCCCTGTCACTGAGAATTTCAGGCAGAAGTTTAAATGACCATTTGTTGGGATTAGATACCAAGAATTCGTACTCAGAACTGGTTTTGGCAAGATGAGCTTGGACGTCTCTTAGTTTAGAGATTTGTTGATTCTAGTGCTATGTGCAGATCTGCAATTTTCAAAGATTTCAAATAGAGTGAAAACAAAAATTATATTAAAAAGAAATCTTTTAATAATTCACATTGATGATTCTATTCTTCATAAAATTTAACTATCCATTGCCATAGAGATAAAATTTTGGCTGACACCCATCCCTGTGATAGCCAACACACTTTAGAATGATGCAGTCAATCCACACTGAATACCTCATCTTCAAACTTTAGCATGTTATGAAACTAACAATACCATGTTGCATTTGCACAAATATAGCTTACAATACTCATAACTTCGTGCAAAGTGTCACAATAGTAACTTTAGTATAGACATTTTGCAAATACAAGATAAAAAGAAAAAATTGAGAGCATCTGGATCTCTTAATACTTTTCTTATCTGTACAATAAACCCTTCATATTTTCCTGTCATGGAAGGTGCACCCTCTGTACATACATTCACTAAATTAACCAAATTCAGTGCAACTTCATGACATTTATCTTGAAAGTTGATTAAAGATCCTATTGGAGGTAGAGTCAAGATGGCAGAGTGAGAGCACGTACTCACCTAAGCTCTGCCACAAATTCATTCAGTACATCTAAAAAGAGAATCTGAACAAATTTTAGAGTGGCAAAATCCACTAGGAGACAGAGCATGGCAGATTTCCAGCCCAGGAGAGCCCTTAAGGTCGACAGGAAGGATCTGTTGCACAGGGCTGGAGAAGCACCAAGGGCACAGGCTCTACCAGTGCAGACCCTTCCATAGCAAAGCCAAGTGGGAACCACTGGGAAGAATGAAGCAGAAGGAGCAGTACAGATTCTAAAACATATTGGCCCAGGATAGGAGTCCACTGGAACTGAGTGAGAGAGAAGCACAGAGCCCCAGGCAACAACAGCAGCTGCTCCTGAGACTATCAGCATGAAGGTTAAATGTATGTAAGTCACCTACTTGAACTAATAGGATTCAAGATGGTGGAAGATCTGAAAATTCTCTCCCCATCTCCTTGTGAACTTTGAAAAACCCAGAGAATATTTCCCCAGGAAAAATCTTGGAACATTGGGATAACCTGAAGGGGTAAGCAGTCTATCAGCACCAGAGGCTAGGAAAATCATCAAGGAGAAAACCTCTTGTTGGGGCTGACCGGAACTGCCTTATACAGCCCCATCTCAGAAAACCAGGAGGAGATCCTGAGCCCTAGGGAAGTGGAACCTGTAACCATCAACACCAGGACCTCAGGCAGGCCTTCACACAGACAGGAGAATCAGGAAGACAACAGTGCAGATGAGGTACACCAACCACTGAGCCTGCCTGTACTCTAGCTCCAGAGAGGAGGCCTCCTGTACCAGACTACCCCTCTCCCACACTCGTGCAGTGAGTTCCAGGACAACTCCAGGGAAACTCAGAAAAACTTCACCTGACCTCTACTTTGGCACACCAGCCAGGTCAGCAACAGGTAGGCTGCAGCATCCTAGCTTCTAGCTGAAAGAACCACAGGACACCACACACAAAGCCTCAAGTTGTCAACAAAAGAACAGTGGGACAAATCCTCCTGTGCCCCAGAAGCAGAGATCCACTTTAGAAGCCAGGAAAAAACCAATCATCATGAGCAAGAAGCCAACCAGAAAAGAAAAGACCATAGAATCTTACTATGAGAACAAAGACCAAAACACAACTACAGAAGAGGTGAGCATTGAAACTGTACTCTCATCTGAAATCTCAGAAGGGAATATGAACTGGTTTCAAGGCTATGAACTGGTTTCAAGGCCAAACAGTATTTTGGAAGACCTCAAGAAGGATTTTAAAAGCCAAATTAGAGAGACAGAAGAAAGATTGGCAAACGATTTTTAAAATGTGAAAAAAAAATTCATGGGAGAAAGTAAAAGGAAAATTAGGCAAATGGATAAAGAGATACAAAAGCTAACTGGATAAAATCACTCCTTAAAAGAAACAACTGGACAAATGGAAAAGGAGGTGCAACAGTTAAATGAAGAAAAAGTTAGAATTGGGTAAGTAGAAGCCAATGACTCTATGAAACATCAAGAATCAGTGAAAAAGAATCTAAAGAATGAAAAAAACAGAAGAAAATGCAAAATATCTCATTGGCAAAACAACTGACCTGGAAAATAGATACAGGAGAGAAGATCTAAGAATTATTGATCTACCAGAAAGCCATGATGAACAAAAGAGCCTGGACAATATCTTCCAAGAAATCATCAGGGGAAGCTGCCTTGAGGTCCTAGATCCAGAGGATAAAACACTCATCAAAAGAATCCACCAATCACCTCCTCAAAGAGATCCCAAACTGAAAACATCAAGGAATATTGTGCCAAATTCCAGAACTATCAATTAAGGAGAAAATACTGCAAGCAGTCAGAAAGAAACAATTCAAATATCGAGTAAATACAGCCAAGATCACACAGGACCTTACAGTTTCAACATGAAAAAATCAGAGGGATTGCAATATTATATTCCATTAGGCAAAGGATCTTGGACTTCAACTAAGGATCAATTACCCAGCAAAAATGAGCATAATATTTCAGGCAAGGAGATGGACATTCAGTGAAATAAGGGATTTCCAGACCCTCCTGATGAAAAGGCCAGGGCTCAAAAGAAAATTTCATCTTCAAATACAAGTCTCAAGAGAGGCATAAAAAGGTAAACAGAGTGAAAAACTTGTTACTCAATATAGGCAAACTGTTTAAATCCCTATAATGGAAGATGATATTTGTTAATCTTGCGAATTTTATATTTATTATGATATTTAAAACTGATATACCTCGATAGAGGGAGTGGGTATAAATTAACTGATGTTATGATAAAAATGTGATTTAAATATGTGAAGGGATTATAATGGGAGATTTGAAAAGAAGAAGGCAGGAAAATATAAATTACATCACAGGAAGAGGCACAAAAACATATTATAGTAGAGAGAAAGTGGAGAGGGAGATGAGCATTGTTTGAGATTTACTCTCATCTGGTTTGGTTCAAGGAGGGAACAATAAAATCAGTGTAGTATAGAAATCTAACCTGCCCTGTAGACAGTAGGAGGGGAAACGGAAAAGAAAAGGGAGGGGAGGTTAAAAGGGAGGGAAGAAGTAGTAAGGGAAAGGGGGAATAAAAACGAGAGGCACCAGTAGAAAGGAGGAAAGAATGAGGGAAGTGGTGGTCAAAAATCAAAACTCCATTGTGGAAGGGAAGGGAGAAGGGAGAATTAAAAGCATGAAGATGAGGAAAGAGGACAGAGGGAAAGACACAGATAGTAATCATAACTGTGAATGAGGATGGAATGAACTCTCCCATAAAATGGAGGTGGACAGTAGAATGTATTAAAAACCATAATCAAAAAATATGTTGTTTTCAAGAAACACATTTGAAACAGGGGTACACACACAGGGTAATAAAAGGTTGGAGCAGAATATATTATGCTTCTTCTGATGTAAAAAATAGCAGGGGTAACAATTCTAATCTCAAACAAAGCAAAAGCAGAAATAGAACTAATCAAAAGAGATAAAGAAGGAAACTGTATTCTGCTAAAAGTCACCACAGACCATGAAGCAATATAATAAACATATAATAATGTAATACATAAACATATAATAACATATAAGTAATAATAATATGAACATATAATCACCAAGTGACATAGTATCCAAATTCTTAGAGGAGAAGTTAAGGGAGTTGCAGGAAGAAATAGCCAGGAAAATTATACTAGATGAGGACCTCAATCTCCCCCTCTCTGAATTTGATAAATCTAACCTCAAAATAAACAGGAGTGAAGTGAAAGAGGTGAACAGAACTCTGGATAAGGTAGATATGATAGATCTCTGGATAAAAGTGAATGAGGACAGAAAGGAATATATCTTTTTCTCAGTGGTGCATGGCACTTATACAAAAATTGACCATGCACTAGGACATAAAAACCTCACAATCCAGTGCAGAAAGGCAGAGATAGTCAACGCAGCCTTCTCACATCACAATGCAATAAAAATTATGTGTAATAAAAGGCCATGCAGAGATAGATCAAAAATTAATTGGAAACTAAATAATTTAATCCCAAAGAATGAGTGGGTTAAACAGCAAATTGTAGAAACAATCAATAACTTCATTCAAGAGAATGACAATAATGAGATAACCTACCAAAACTCATGGGATGCTGCAAAAGAGATCAATGAATTGAGGATACAGCTGAAAAAAAGCTAGAAAAAGAACAAATTGAAAATCCCCAAGTAAATACCAAACTACAAATACTGAAAACCAAAGGAAATATTAATAAACTGAAATTGAGAGAACTATTGAACCAATAAATAAAACTAAGATTTGGTTTTATGAAAAAACAATAAAATTGATAAACCTTTTGTCATTTGAATAAAAAAAAGAAAACCAAATTACCAATATCAAAAACGAAAAGGGTGAACTTACCTCCAATGAGGAGGAAATTAAAATAATAATTAGAAATCACTTTGCCCAACTGTATGCCTATAAATTTGACAATCTAAATGAGATGGATGAATATTTAGAAAAAATATAAATTGTCCAGATTATCAGAAGAGGAAGTTAAATATTTAAATAGCCCCATCTCAGAAAAACAAATTGAAAAAGGCATCAGTGAACTTTCTGGGGAAAAATATCTCCAGGACCATATGGATTTACAAGTGAATTCCATAAAATATTTAAAGAGCAATTAATTCCAATATTATATAGACAATTTGGGAAAATTGGTGAAGTCCTACCTAATTCTTTTTATGATACAAATATAGTTATGACACTTAAAACAGGAAAAGCCAAAACAGAGAAAGAAAATTATATGCAAATTTCTCTAATGAATATAGATGCAAAAATTTTAAATAAGATATAAGCAAAAAGAATACAGCAACTTATCACGAGAACAATACATTATGCTCAGGTAGGATTTATGCCAGAAATACAAGGCTGGTTCAATATTAGGAAAACTGTCAGCATTGTTGATCAACAAAACTAACAGAAACCACATGATTATCCCAGTAGATGCAGAAAAAGCTTTCAACAAATAGAACACAATTCCTATTGAAGAGATTGGAGAGCACAGGAATAAATGAAGCCTTCCTTAAATAATAAGCAGTATCTACCTAAAACCATCAGTATGTGTTATATACAATGGGGAGAAGCTAGATGCATTTCCAATAAGATCTAAAATATATAGAGAACTGAGCCAAATTTACAAAAATACAAGTCATTCTCCAATTTACTAATGGTCAAATGATATGAACAAGCAGTTTTAAGAGGAAGGAATTAAAACTGTATATAGTCATATGAAAAAATTTTCTAAATCACTATTGATTAGAGAGATGTAAATCAAAACAACTCTGAGGCACCACATCACACCTATCACATTGGCTAACATGACAAAATGATAAATACTGGAGATGTGAGAATGTTGGAAGACTAATTCATTATTGGTGGAGTTTTGAACTGATCCAACCATTCTGGAAATCAATTAGGAGCTATGCACAAAGGGCTACAAAAATATGCATACCTTTTGACCTAGCAATGCCACTTCTAGGACTCTATTCCCAAGAGATCATAAAAATGGGAAAGGGTCCCACATGTACAAAAATATTTATAGCAGCTCTTTGTGGTGGTCAAGAACTGGAAAATGAAGGGATGCTCATCAATTGGGAAATGGCTGAACAAGTTGTGTTATGTGAACGTAATAGAATACTATAGTGCTATAAGAAATGATAGATAGGAGGACTTCAGAGAGGCCTAGAAGGACTTGTATGGACTAATGCTGAGTGAAATGAGCAGAACCAGGAGACCTCTGTACACAGTAAAAACCACAGTGTGTGAGGACTGTTTCTGGTAGACAGCCTTTCACAGCAAAGCATAGACCTAAAACATTCCCAAAAGACACTTGAGGCAAAATGCCATCCACATCCAGAGAAAGAACTATGGAATCAGAATCCAGAATGAAGTAAAATATTTTCTCTTTTGTAATGTTTTGCTTTAGTTTGGTTTTTTTTTTCTCATGGTTTCTCCCATTCATTTTAATTCTTCTATGCAGCATGACTAATGTGAAAATGTGGTTAATAAGAATGTATATGTAAAACCCATATAAGAATGCATGCCTTCTCAGGGAGGGAGGGAAGAAAGAGGGGAGAAAATCGAAGACTTATGGAAGTGATTGTAGAAAACTGAAAACAAATAAATTAATTTAAAGTAAAATGAATTCATCCATTAAAAAAAGAAAGCTGATGAAATATCTATTTCTCATATTCTGTTTGCAAGAATGTCCAAAGCAAGTGTTTGTAGCAAAGAAAATCAACTGTGATGACCTGCATAAAGTATAAAATCTGTGCTGAGTCAGTAGTTTCATTTTGAATTATTCCATGAAGTTGTTCTGTTAAATTGAAGTCTGATTCATGCTGTCAATCAGTGATAGATCTCCTGGAAACAGTCGTTATGTTTTCCTAATATTCTAATTGTGCTAGTCAATCTGGGAGGATTATTTTGTTAAAACTTATTTTGTTCTTTGATCTTTTAAATACATTCATTGTACATTGTACATTGAAACGTAATTGGAATCTAAGCATCCTCCAACTTCAACAATCCATTCTTTCACAATTTCTACATCATTGAGTGGCTTCCTTTTCTTCTTGAGTATATACATTACTTTATCAAGTTGCTTCAGCAGCATTATTTCCAGGTCTTACTGTTGCTTGAAAGAATTCTTTGCTTTTGTTTTTCGTCTTTAATTTCTACCTTTTGTGCCTCTCCCTCTAATTTAAGATATTTGTAATCCTTATGAGTGTTATAATGCTGATGAGCGTTTAATTTCTTTAATGTTGATATTGCAGTATCACAAGGCAAGTAAATCATCTTTAGCAGAAACAAAATAATATTGCAATTCCCAATCCTTATTAAAATAATCTGTTTTCTTCCTTCAGTGTTTTCTTGGTCTTCTTTAACATGATGGGCTGTTAAACAGACAAAATTAAAAAATACTATCAAACTGTGCAACTATTCACAAATTCCACTTCAAGCAGAAACATAGTGCACTGTTATCAAAAACTGATAACATACTTGCATACTCAAACCCCATAGACTCTTGTCAATGAACCTCATTCTGTAGTGGTGCCAGTTACACAGGGGAAGTTAGAACTAAATCATGAGTATAGCAGCCATCACTTTAGCCCTTATGACTTCCTAATGTTCTAATTGTGCCGATTAGTCTGGGAGGATTATTTCATTGAAATTTATTTTTTTCTTTGACATTTTAAATACATTCATTTTAAAGATAAAATAAAAATACAAAAGATGAAAAAGTGTAGTAATAAAAATAAAAGGATTTGTTCTTTAAAATTTAGATTCAATCAAAAGGTCACACTTAAGGACCTAGAAAGCAACATGTGGCCTTAAGACTGCAGGTTCCTCACCCCTGCCCTCCATGTTCTAAACTATTTATAGGCACTCTCCTTGTGGTGGCAAAGAACTGGAAATTGAGGGAATATCCATCAATTGGGGAATGACTACACAAGTTTTAGTATATGATTGTGACAGAATACTACTGTGCTGTAAGAAATGATGAGCTGGACCCAGCAATACCACTTCTAGGTCTGTACCCTAAAGAAATGATAAAAATGGAAAATGGACTCATATGTACAAAAATATTCATAGCAGCTCTTTTTGTGGTGGCCAAGATTTAGAAACTGAGGGAATGTCCATCAACTGAAGAATGATGGTACAAGTTGTTGTATATGAATGTACTGAAATATTATTATTCCATAAGAAAAGATGAGCAGACAGACTTCAGAAAAACCTGGATTTACATGAACTTGTGCTGAATTATGTGACCCGAACCAGAACATTGTGTGATGACTAACTTGGATAGACTTGGCTCTTCTCAGAAATGCAAGGAGCTAAGACAACTCCAAAAGACTCATGACGGAAAATGCTATCCACATCCAGAGAAAGAACTATGGAGTCTGATTGCAGATCGAAGCATGCTATTTGCTTTCTCCTTTTTCTTTTCTTGTTTCTTCTTTCTTATGGTTCCTTCTATTTGTACTAATTCTTCTTTGCAACATAACTAATGAGAAAATATGTTTAATATGAATGTATATGTAGACACTATGTCAGATTGCATGCCGTCATGGGGAGGGGGGAGGGAAGGAAGGGGAACAAAATTTAGAACTCAAAATCTTATGTAAGTGAATGTTGAAAACTAAATAAAAATTAATTCATTTTTTAAAAAAAGAAATTATGAGCTGGTTGATTTTAGAAAAACATAGAAAGATGTGCATGAAATAATGAAGAGCGAAATGAGCAGAACCAAGAGAACATCATGTACAGTAACAGCAATATTATTAGGAGAATAACTGTGAATGACTAAGCTATTTTAGACTTTGGGAGATAGTGGAGGATAGGCCCTGGACTACCATGGTCCATTGGGTCACAAGGAGTCAGACATGACTGAATGAATGAATAACAACAAGCTATGATGAGTATTAGAAATATTCAAATCGATGACAATGGACTTTGAAAGAAGATGCTGTCCACTTCTAGGGAAAGAACGGATAAACAGAAGTATGGATAGTATGGTTAGCCTCTAGTGAGAGTAAGGAGGGAGGGAGTCAAGACAGTTCAGAATTTAAAATGTAACAAAAAATAAATAGAATTAAATAAAATTGAAACACAAATCATGCAGCACCAGGTGCTTCTGCTTTTAAAAAACACAGTCAGAAATGTAATGACTAGTCTTCCTTTGGGATCCTGCATCCTTCTAGTTAGCCAGCAGTTTGTCTGAAAAAGATCTGGGGGTTTGGGTGTAACATAAGCAGTAACCCCGGGCAAACAAAACCCTACTCTGAATGTGTTCTGCTTTGAGAGGCCTGACTTCCAGGAATAGGAAGGTGACTGTCCTCTGGTCTTTGCCCTGGGCAAATCTCATCTGGGGTTTTGTAATCTAGAGAAGACGAGGAGTGTTGAGAGAAAGGCAATCATGTCAGGAGAGCACCTCAAGTTCTCAAAGGATAAGAGATCCTTTTATAGTAAATGTAAAGTGGGAATGTTTAGCCTGGAGAAGGAAAGTCTGGGCAGCAGGCAACCACAGTTCCTTAGACACTTAAAAACTGTGGAATGTTGGGCAAGTTACATTGGGCCTGAGGGCAACTCCAACCTAACACTTGCCTACCAGTAAGTGATAGGTCCCTTGTGATCATCTGATGAAATCACAAATGAAGCTACTGGTATTCACTTAGGTAGGTGTAAAGCCTTGGGCCAAGCCATGGGGATGGACAGATTAAATCTACTGGTCTGCCTCCTTCAAGAATCTACAGTCTAGTATCATGGGGTCACATGCAGCAACAGGAACCACTGCTGGATCTGATAAAAATGGGGCACTCACTTTATCCCATTAAAGGGAAGCTTCAGACTCAGTGGTACACAGGTTTCAGTCCTGAGGGAGCCAGGCATCTAAACGAAGGGGTCATGCTCTTTTTTCTCAAACTGTAGTTCTTGACACCCCCATCTCAGGTGCTGGGGAGAATTTCTGAAAGTTTGGTTCATATCTAGGTTCTCCTGAAGAAGAGTATTAGAAATGCCCTTAGTGCACTATATAGGTCAGGTATAGGACAGCTATTCATTTCCTCCACACCCAAAGAAATTCTTCAGACACAAAAGAGTCACAGGCATACATTGACAAAAGACTTCAGCATACACTGTTGCCTACAACTCCTCTTATCCTCTCCTGGAACAATGATATATAAAGCATTAACCTCTGAAGCAGTTGGTTGGGACTTCTGAATGAATAAGCATTTCACCTTCTCCTCCCTTCTATTCTGTCTGAACATTACTCTCAAGGTCCTTCTCTTATGGAGAGTTAGGTCATAAATGGGCCATCCCTTCTGTTGGTCATCACTTACTCCAGAAAGTGATAGAGTAGCTAAAGGGGCACCTCCCATCGTGCAACTGGCACTGACTGAGGGACCCCCAGAACTCACAGGATTTCTACCACGGCTGGAAGCTTCCATCTCCAGCTTGCTGTCCAGACAGCTCTATACTCAGGCAAACAAACAGAGAAAGAAGCAGCCAGGGCCTTGAGATCCAGACTCAGAGTCCCCTGCATAAGTGTCTGCTCTAGTGACCATGTGCAAATAGTTGCCATCTCTGCTAGGGTGGGGAAAGGCCCTGAGCCTTTACAGGATTTTAACAGAGAGGGACTTCCTGCCCTAGCCACACTTTCAGGAAAGTGAAAGGAGAAACAGGGAAATGTTCTCTTTTAAACAGAAATAATGCCAAACTTCTCCTGTCACAAGGTAAGGACTAAGGGGGGCATCTGGATTTGGCTATGACATCCCCAAGTACCATGCTCCTTGGTGCTGAGTCAGAACCTATGTGACCTCGGGTCCTCCAGATTGAGGAGGGCATACATGGACAGGCTCAGTTGTTTCCCTCACTCCACACCTAAATGTATGAAATACATCGTGTTGTGGAGGGGCAGGGGGAATGAACCCAAGCTTTAAGAGAGAGAGATCACAATGAGGTGAGGAGGCTAAAGTAAGACTCCATCAAGGTGCTAGCACCTGAACAAAGTCTAGCTGGAGATGGTAGGAAGAAGGGATTGGTGCCAGGGAATGGCTAGCAGATCAGCTTAAGGGATACCTAAAGAGGAGTGAAGCATGTGATGGAAGAAAGGAAAGGTGGGTTGGAGCAATGTGGGCTGACTGGCTGAAGGGTGTGGAGCCAAGGCAAGAAGACCAGTTAGTAGATTACAGTATTAGTGGAGACAAAAAGGAATGAAGGCCTGTACTGCCCTGGGAATGAAGAGAAGGGGACAGAGATAAGAGACTATGAAACTGCAAAACCAACGTGCAGTTCAAAAAAGATACCAAGAAGCTTTAGTAGATGCCCAAGAGAGCCTGACTGAAAATAATCACAGGCTTCTGGGGGCAATCCATCACTTTTGTCCCTCTCCCCATTGTGCTGGGGTTATGTGGGCCCCAAGATCAGAGTACACCTGCTGACTGAGACCTTAGGCAGATGAAAAAACAGATGGAGGAATTGTAATGTTGAAGGTTGGCCCAAAACAGCCTCTGTAGGTCCTCATGAATCTCAAAGGTATTGGCCACATGGAATTCTAGCCTGAAGATGAAACCCGGCTTCCACTTCCTGAGGGTAGGATGTACTCGGACTTTGTCAATTGTTTTGAAGCTCTTTTATGGCGTGGGAGTAGGTACAAGCATTGGGAACTTGGGAAATGACAGTGGGTGGGCTCCTTTCAAGGAGCACTTGGTAATTGGGCTGTTTCCCTGAGGAGGCCTCAGAGCCCTGGGGGCTCCTTGGGGCAAGAATATCTAAACATTGTTGTTAAGATTTCCAAGTCCTAAGGGGCAGAGCTATCATCCTGGCTCTGCTCTTTCATAGTCTTGTGACCTTGGGCAAATCGTTTCCCTTTTCTGCCTGTTTCATCATCTACCAAATGATGGATTGGACTAGGTGTTCTGGAATGGTCCGTCCATTTATGATTTTGTATATACATGCTCTGGTCCCTTCAGGGATGAATTATTCTCTGCTATTCCTGTCCTTATGCCAGGAAGGGCCTTTTCAATCGCCTCTTTCCCCCTCTTCCCCAGTTTACCTCGGTGTTTCAGGAAGCAGTCCTAGGCAGTTTGAATAACCCATTTCCACCAACCTGGATGGAAGGGAGAGGGTGGGGTGCTCTGACTAAGGCTCCCAACCCATAGGCAAGTGCTGATATGATCAGGAGACATCCCAGTGTCCAGGTGCTGGGAGAGAGAGGAGACAAAGAGTCATAAAGAGCCTCCACGGAGGTGGAGACAACTTGGGAGATGCAAGGGGAGATATTTCCCATAAAACTGAGGGAAGCCTGCTGAGGTAGGTCTAGGGTTGTGGAACCCATGGGCATAGATGTGTAAATACACTGGGGAGCCCTTCCCAATGGACTGGTTGTTAGAGGAGAGGCTCCCCTGGGATAGTGAGTGTCATCTGTGGGAAGAGCAGAGATGATCTCTGTCCTGTCCTGGTTGCCTGGCATAGGAAGGGTGAAGCCTGAAATAAGGGCTCTGATCCCAGGGTAGACTGCCTATGCCCTCCTGGCCTCTAGGCCTGCCTGGCAGTCCCCCTCTGAGTTTGTGCATCAGTGGCTTGGTCTGGAAGCACTGTGAAGGTTAGTGACCAGGAGCAATGTGGGGACTGGTGGGTGCTGTCACCTGGTAAGAGGTTCAGGAAGCTTTTTACCCTCCGTTGACACAGGCTGTGGATTGGGAAACCATACCTGGCCCTCATCTCCCAGAGCTCTACCTAGGACAGTCCTGGAGAAACCCATGGAGACTGTCGGGTTTTTGGAGAGGTGAGAAGGAGGAGGAAGAAAGTGTAGTAACTGTATGTGAGCTGGTGCCCAGCAGGGTGTCATCCCCCAACCTTTCTGCCAATGCTCCCATGCCCCAGTCCTGCTGCAGGGAGCCCTGAATCCCTGCTCCATTGTGATTAGGCCTGCTCCCCTCCCTCTTCTTAGTGTTGGTGGGGGCAGTCCCCTCCAGATCCCGACTCTGCAGTGTTGGCTCCCTGATTTGTTCTAGGGAGTCCTGGGTCTTGTCATTTGCCCTGGCACCCTCAGTGTCTCTGGCCTTTCCATCCACCCTGCAAGCTACCCTTGCTGTGTGCATTGTTGTCCCCAATTAGAGTGAGAGGTCCTTGAGAGCACTGACTCTCCTTGTAAAGGCAGCTTTTAGCATGGTTCTTGGTAAAAGTGAGGAAGCACTTAACCAATGCTCATTCATTCATTCACTTTTAAATAAAATTGCTTGAGTTTTGAGCCTTAGGAGCCTGTGTGCTTGTCAGGAAAGCTGATGCTGCTGGTGGAGGTGGGAGTGGGTTGTCAAAGGCTGAAGTTCCCCTGTCGACTAGGGGGTGGGGAGAGGATGGATCTGGGACAAGAAGGGTCTTTGAAGGCATCTGCACGCTTCGTTACAGGAAGGAGCACCTAAGCAAAGGTCACTCTCCTGTGACCTCCCATGGTGACAAGATAGATGCATCAGTGACTCAAGTTTCCAGAGGACACAGGAACCAAGTCCTCAGCTACATGGCACATCAAGAGAGTGAGCTCTCCCACAGGGCACAGGGTTGTGAGTGAAGACACAGTGAGTGAAGACTGAGACAAAGTGTGCATGAGCATGTGTGTGACTCTTGTAGCCGCGTGAGTGTATGGGAGGGTGTGGGTAAAAATGGGTGGCTTTGTCCTAGAGAGAGAACAGGAGGGAAGTGGGAGAGCCCAGCCCAGTGCAGACAGCCTTTGTTCCCTCCCTCTCCTCCCCTCTTCTCCAGAGCTCTCAGCCTGCCTCAGAACCTCTGTGGGCTCCCTGGGCTCCTGGCTGGGCTCCGGATGCCAGCTCCTCGCCTCAGCAGCATGAAGAGCTTCTGCCTTTAGTCCCGTCTCTTTTCCAAGTCTTTACCAGTAAGTGGGGGAAGAATAAAAGCGACAGCCGCTGCCTTGGTGCTCTTTCCCCATTCTGTTACCCGGGAGGGGGCATCCCTGGGCCAAAGCTGGGGAGTTCATACTGTTCCCCATGCCTATCTGAGCCTGAGTAGAGGCAAAGGCTGGGTTAAGGGACAATAGAGGGAGGCGAGTATCTCTAGCCCCTATTGGGGGTAAAGGGGTAGCTCTGACCCCTCTTTCCTCTGCCTGTGGGATGGGAAAAGGGGTGTTTGTGTTTGTGTGTGTGTGTGTGTGTTTGTGTCTCTTTGTCCAGTGTTCTATGCCTAACCATATAGCTGCCTTAGCTGGAGTGATTTCATGTTGCATTAATATAAGCATGATATGGAGTCTGGGGTAGACAATAGAGGGCCAGTCTTGGAATCTGAAAGACCTGGGTCCAAGTCCTATCTACTGCCTTGGCCATGGGACAATTAGCAAATAATTTAACCCCTCTGTGTCCCAGGCAACTCCCTAATCCATGGCTGATTGACATCAGTGGCAGGACTCTCCAAGCTGGATTACCTCCACACCAGTTAAATCACAGAGCTGCATAAAATAATCATGCCAAGAATCAAAGCAACTCTCTGTGGTCCTGGTCAGACCACACCTAGAATGTCACGGTCACTTCCAGGGTCCACATTTAGGAAGGACGTTGACAGATGGGGATGATGAGAAGCCAGAAGACTTCACCATATGAGGAACAGATGAAAAGAGAAGGATTATGTTGTGGAAGGAGTCCTGAATGTAGAATCAAGAATTTGGTTTGAACTCCAGCCCTACTCCCTTCTGCCTGTGAGACCCTGGGCAAGTCACTGAACCTCCCTCTCTAGAATTCTTTCCTTTAGATTAAGCAAAGGAGATTGAACCCTGTCAGTTCTAAATTGCATGATAAATATGCACTATAAGTTGCACTATAAATGGGTGGCATTTCTCTCTGAAAAGAGAGGACAGTGGAGGCAGTGATAGCTGTCCTCACATATTGGAAAGGTTGTCACAAAGCAAAGGGATTAGATTTGGTGTGTTTTCAGAATGGAGAACTAGAACCAAGGGAAAGATAAAGTTCCCAGCATATATTAGGTGCTTAATAAATACTTCTGGAATTGATTGATTAATGGATTGATTACAGGGATGCAGATTTGTCTTAATGTAATGAAAAACTGAACTTTCCAGAGCAGAATGACTTAGATTGGTAGGTAGTGAGTTTCCTGCTATTGAAGGACTCCAGGCAGAGATTGGATAGCCTCCTGTCAGGGATATCATTGGCAGGGTTCACTGTGTCTCAAGTAGGAAGTGAGAGACTGATTCTCAGTCCTTTCCTGTTCAATTCAAGGCTCCTGTGAGTTGTGTGCTTTGGCACTATTTTGATGCAGTTGTGGGAGGGGCATCTCCATTTCTTTCCTCTTCTCTCCTAGAAAGTTGGCAGCTCTCTTTCAAAAGCAAATACACTGGTGCCCTTGTTCAATCTCTTCTACATAGCGAACCTGATGCTGGGTCCCAGAGATTTTTCCCATGGCAGCTTTGTGCTACCCATGGGGCTCTTTCTGTAACGTCTTCAAGATCTCCTAATCACCAGATTGATTTTCTACCTTTTTCTTATTAGACAGACATTAGTTGTTTATTGTCTGCAGTCTTTGAATCTCTGGAGGCCTTGAGGTAGGATCAATGTTTTTCCTTTTGTTGGGGCAAGCTCTTTCTCCATGTCCTTGCTCTCTGTCTCCCTTCTTTTGAGTGGTATGAGAAATCCCTTCTCACCTCTCTTGCTCCCATTCCCACCTGCCCCTGCTGCTCTCTTGCTGGCCTAGAATCCACAGCTTCTTTCCTACCTCACTGTGAAGGCTACTCCTCCCAGGGCTCAATCTTCCGCTATGCCTAGTGTTCAGAGCTACTTACCATACTTGGGGAGTACTTCGGCCATTTCTGGTCCTTGCACCGGCTTCCTCTTAGTTGCCTCCCTCTCCTTTTTCTCCTATTTCTAGGATGGAAATCCTTTGGCATAACAATAATAATGATATAACAACTTGTGTTTCTGGACAAGAATCCCCTCAGCAACAGACCCAACAGAGAATAGCCATTCACAAGCTCCATGCAAGGCACACACCTGGGGGCCAATGCAGGGTCAGAAGCTGGGGATGTTCAAATGTGAAAAGAGGGTTCCTGCCCTCAAGAAGATGAGAGTTCAATTAGATCTAAGACAAGCAGAATACAAAATACTGGGTTTAGAGTGAGAGGATCTAAGTTCAAGTCTGAGCTCAGTCACTTACCATCTCCGTGACCTAAGTCATTGCCCCCTCTGCAATTTGGCTTCCTTCCCTAATATAATGGGATTCTGGTAGATGAACTGGATGGTCACTATATACCTCTAGACTTCAGAAGATGGGCACTTTCTCCCATGTGGTCATTCCTTCCAACAGGTCATAGGAGACTCATCCTAATGAGTTTCTTTGCTCCAAGAAATGCATTTCATAGTGGTCAATCTGATAACGAGCTTCCCAAAGCTTAGCTCAGGTGGTGCTTAGCGTTCTCTCTCTCTCTCTCTCTCTCTCTCTCTCTCTCTCTCTCTCTCTCTCTCTCTCTCTCTCTCTCTCTCACCCCCCACACACACACACAAAAGCTGAATCCCTCCTCCCAGACTCCTCTACCATGGTCTCTCCATGCCACCAGGATACATTGGAAAAGATATGAAGTACAGGGAGATTCTAAAATTTCTTTTAGATGGGGCTCACATGAGAAGATCGAGGTTTTCAGTAAGCAAGGGGATCAGGAGCTTGGTGACAGAATGGCACTGAAGGAATATCACCCTTCAGAACTGAGTATTCCAGCCCTCTCACTCATTCTGAGAACTTCTCCCTGCAGCTTGTGTATAGCAATTTAAAGTATATAGAAAGCCATCCCATATAACAATTAATATTACAAAAAGAAAAATTCAGCAAAACATCAAAAATATCTGGATATATATGCAGTGTTCCCTGCCAGTGAACCTCTCACCTCTCCAGTGGAATGGAGTGTGGCACCTTCTCCTATGTCTATTTTCTTGAAATTCTGAATTTTGTACATTTTGTATGGACCAATATATGACAATTGTGCAAGGTGTCTGCATCAATATGATGTACTTTCCTTGAAGTCAAGAACCATTTTTTTTTTTATGTCTTTGGATCGTTAACATGGAGAGAAGAACCTGACACTTAGTTGGCACTTAAAGTTTGACCACTTTATTGCACTTGAAATTATAATAAAACTTTTCAATGACATCTGGTAGTCAAAAATATTTAAAAATACTATAACATAGTCTTTTGCTGACATCTAGTGATTCAAATTGAGATTGCTAAATATTATAGCACAGTTGGGATAGATAAGGGTTAAGAAAGTGTTTGTAGCTTATTGAAAGCGTTAGGCTAGAGAGAAATAAATACCTGTGAAGATCCTCTAATGACCAATGCAGATGTTACACTTTAATCCATCATCTTGTGTCCCGTTCCTTGTACTACACTCTGACTGATCTTTTATCAGATTTTAGCGGGGAGATGCACGCACATATGTACATACAGAGAAAGATATTGAGAGAGAGAGAGACAGAGAGAGACAGAGACAGAGAGAGATGGAGGGAAGGAGAGATGGAGGGAGGGAGGGAGGAAGGGAGGCATATATCATATTACCACCTCAACTCCTGATTAAAGGAAACAGAACAGAGCCAAATGAAATTCTGAATTCACAAAGTGAAGTGATTGGTGATTTCCTTCAATGCAAGTAGGAATTCAGACTAAATAATTAACATTAAAGTTATATCCTACAGTCATATATCCAAGATTATTCTATCAAAATGTTAAAGTTGACTACCCATCAGAGCCAAATATGAATGAAATGAACACAAGAAAATGATCGATCTTAGTTTCTAAGTAAATGTGTGAAATAAATGTCAAAAGTTCAACTGAGATTTTACCAGTGTTAAACTGGGCATTCAGGTAAATATTTGCCTTGGTAACCAAGGATAATTAAAAAAATAAGAATACATGATAATAATATGGAGCATATGCAAAATCATATAGTAAAGAAGGGTATCACTGTAGTCGTTTTACCAGTAGAAGAGCTGTGATATGAATCTGAATCCTTTACCTGCAAATTCAATCTTCTTGCCCATGCCCCATGTTCTCCACCCCTTTCCAAAAGGAGTAATCCACTGTGAATAAAACTGTCTCTCATTTCATTCTTTCAGTCATTTTGTGACTGACTTTTTGTGATCTCATTTGAGGTTTTCCTGGCAAAGATACTGGGATGGTTTGACACTTCTTTCTCCAACTCATTTTACAGATGAGAAAACTAAGGCAAACAGAGTTAAGTGACTTACTCAGAGTCACACAGCTAGGAAGTGTCTTAGACAGGATTTGAAGTCAGGAAGGTGAGTCTTCCTGACTCCAGGCCCAGGACTCTATTGTGGTGTCATCAAGCTACCCATGGTCTACCTAAGCTGGTGAAATTCCCTTTCTATGAAGTCTTTCCTTTAAACCTCTCTACTGATGGAAAGGACCTCAAAGGCTGCCTGGACCAGTGGTATCAAACACATACCCCAAACCACTCCGTAGTATAACCGAAACCAGATTAAAAGGTATTCAAGAAATATTTAACGAAGCAATTAAAATATAATAAAACATAGGTAACTACTTTTTAAAACTAAATTTTAAACTAAACACTTTTTAAACTACTTTTTAAAACACTTAAAAAACTAATACAATATGCAGCCCTCAGGAATTCTTATGTACAGCTTAGAGCCCCTGTTTTTATTTGAGTTTGACATCGTTGATCTAGTTCAATCCCCTCATTTAATGAGAAGGAAACTGAGGCCAAGAAAGAGCGAGTTACTTGCCCAAGGTCATGCAAAAGATCAAAGATCTGGGGCTGGAACAGACCTCAGAGGCTATCTGAACTAATCATTTTACAAAGGATGAAACTAAGGCCCAGAGAGGGGACTTGACCCACAGCCACTGTACGTAGTTCATTTGCTATAGGATCATAGGGAACTCGGAAGTTATCTAATGCAACTCTCCCATTTTACAAGGGTGAAAGGAAACTAAGTCCCAGAGAGGGGACATGACTTGCTTAAGGTCACACATAAGAACATAGACTTGGAGGTGAAAGGGATCTCAGAGGCCATATATTAAACCTTTCCACTTTACCAATCTGGGAAATGAAGCTCAGAGGCCTTAAGTGACTTGCTCAGGATGATACAGGTCCTCAGTGACAGAGGCAGAATTTGAGCCTAGGCCTCTTAGACTCCAAACCCAAGCTCCTTCCACTCTACCACAAAATGGTCCTGTTCCTAATACTCACTTTCTCTTTTCAAAGCCCATATATCTATGTCCATGTGTAGAGTGTTAGTATATAAAATCAATGTCTAATTTGGTAAAGCAGTCTACACTGACTCA
Source organism: Bettongia penicillata ogilbyi (assembly GCA_023548195.1). Lineage (NCBI taxonomy): Eukaryota > Metazoa > Chordata > Mammalia > Diprotodontia > Potoroidae > Bettongia > Bettongia penicillata. The sequence goes on from JAJHZJ010000172.1 coordinate 507,600, forward strand.
AAGATGAGGGGAAATGGAAAGAAGAACAAGAGAGCAAGTCCATTTGGTTCTGGGAGTGGAGTTTAGTCAACACTTTCCAAGGTATGCTGTTCCTCTAATCTCCACCCTTCCTTTGTCTTCTTCTCCCACTCCTTCTCCCACAAAACCTAATCATGTACTGGACAGGCAGTAGGAGCTCAACAAATGTTTTTGTTTTTATTTTCTAGAGTGAATCTACCTGAAATCTAATAAATAAGAAACTCCTTAGATTTTTTCATCATCTACTCAGCAATTTCTCAGTTTTTGAGACTAAGAAATCTTTGCTAATTATCACAATTGTCCCACTTATACAAAGGTCTTTAAGATTTTTTTTTCCTTCTCTGACTCCTGCTTACACCAAGCTATTTGGTCCTTCAGCCCATGTGAGGTTTTCTTTGGCTAGTGTCAGTCAATCCAGAAGTTTCTCAAAGTCTGACCCCTAGCAGGCCTTAAAACAGATACTAGAGCAAAACATTCTGGTTAAATTCACATTGGCTCTTTAATAATCATAGTACATTCACTATCAATGGTTCCATGGTGTTTTGAGACTGGTCATCCAGCAGCAAAGGGCAACTTGACCCATGTGTTCCATTATTCTGTTTCTTAGCACAGCACTTGTAGGAAGGAGTTTTTTTTTTTTTCTGAGATATGATTGCACTGGACCCAAGTGTTATAGACTGTCTCTTTTTTAGCTTTGTGATGACAATACTCAATACACTGATGCCTATGGTAACCCTCATACTTGGTAGTGGGTGAGAAAGACTTTTTCCCATCATACTCTTGTAAACAGAATGTTTTTCTTGAGAACAATAGGGTAGTAGTGCTACCATGTCATCACAGGTCCCCTCTGATGCATAAGTATTATTGAATTCAGTTGTTTCCATTATAGGATGCCCATGGGAGCTTTCCACCATCTTTGGTGCTGAAGTGACTTTTGTATCTGTTTATGTATTATAAACTAAACTACTATTCAAGTACTTTCAAACCTTTCATTTCAGCCAGGGGTAAGGGAGTTCACACCTTCAGGAAAGAGTATAATATAAATAGAAAGTCAAAGAATTCAATTCAGGGCAATAACTAAATATATTAAAAGCTTAATAGAGGAAACTTTAGGTTTTAGGGAAATTTTATTTCTTTTAGCATTTAAAAAAGAAACCAATCCTTTATGTTTCTTATCTTAGAACTTCTAGACAGATAAAAATAGATGAGAATATATGAGGCAACAGTATCTGTCGGACAGAGCACTAAATTTACAGTCAGGAAGACCTGAGTTCAACTCCTGGCTCAGACAATGTCTAGCTGTGTGATCTCAGACAAGTCATTTGACCACTGTGGCCTTCAGTTTTTTCCTTTGTCAAATGAGATCTCTTCCAGATGTAGATTTATGACTGTGATCCTGTGATTCAACTAGGGCCTTAAAGGAGTGAATGGGTATAGAGGGAACTGTGCCAGCTTACGTGGACCATGTATTCAAGAAGCTTGACATTAAGAGAGAGATGGCTTTGTTCAGAATGGGGTGCCCTAGTTCGAGGAGAATGGAGAATATGATGTAGGGACAGAAAGACTAGATTTGGAAGTAGAGGAACCAGTTTTGGATCCCTGTTCAACTACTGAGTAAAATGATTATAGCTGTAGGCCTACCATCTGATTTTTTATACTCAATGGTCATTAATTATATTTTTAACTAACCCTGGGTACCTTTGCAAACATTTGTTTGCATACCTGATTAAGTATTGGTAAAGTCTCAGTCAAACTTTTGATATTTATTTAATGAATTTGTTTCAAAGAATGTCAGCCATATTCTTGTATTTATTGCCTCCAAATTTTGTTCTTCTGAGTGGAGAACATCCATATCTTATGTGATTAACAGTGTGAAACCAGTACAGTCATATCTCCGCAGCTATGTAGGCTTATCTTATAGCTGATGACCTTTGATATGATGGAGTTTAATAGTTACTTCTAATTTTGAGGAATTAGTCTGAAATCCTATTTACATTGAAGAAACACATTATCCACTGAATTTCTTGAATTCAGAATTTTATTTAATTCCATTTTGCCTCTCAAAACCAGGAATGAGTTGCTACTTAGGCTAAAATCTAATTAGTTTGTAATGTGACAGAGTGTGGAAGTAGGAGGTAATCAGAAGATGGCACACTAAAAATAAAACCCTTTTTTGAAAAGCTGTAATATCCAAAAAGACCACTAGATGTCAAAGACAAACTGTGCTATGTTTCTCAATGGCAATTAATTGGTCAACAAGCATCTATTAAATGTTTACATTGCACCAGTCAGGGGTATATAGTGCATATAGAGGAAGCTAGGTGGTACGACAGTGGATAGAGTGCTGGGCCTGGAGTCAGGAATATCTGAGTTCAAATCCAGCCTCAGACACTTATGAACTGTATGACCCTGGTCAAATCACTTAACCCTGTTTGCTTCAGTTTCTTTATCTGCACAATGAACCAGAGAAGAAAATGGCAAACCACTCCATCATCTCTGACAAGAAAACCCCAAGTGAGGTCACAAGGAGTCAGACACAACTGAAATGACCGAAAAATGACAATAACAGTGTGGATTAGTGAATAGAATGTTTGCTAATTTCAAAGCTAAAAGGACTTGGGGTCAGGACCCACCAGAGCACATACTGGGGCTGTATGACCTTGAGTAAATTACTTAACCCTGTTTGCTTCAGTTCCTCATCTGCAAATTGAGCTGGAGAAAGAAATGGAAAACCACTTCAGAATCTTTGCTACATGACTGAACAGCAACAATAGATGGGAAATGAAGTGACTTATAATGATATTTCCTTGTTGTAAGGAACAACAGGTAGGTCGATTTGACTGAACAGTAGAGCACACAAAGGGAAATATTATATAATAAAGATAAAAAGGTAGGATGTAGTTAGGGTTTAAAGGGCTTTACAAGACATAGATAAGTCTATTTGATTCTTGATGTACCCAAAGCCCCTAGAATTCACTGAAGAGGTTTAGTTTATTGATCAGTGCTTGAGGAATATCCCTTTGGCAGCTGAGTTGATGATGGAGTAGAGAGGGGGGAAATGATACAAGAAATCGAATTAGTAGGTTATTGTAATAGTTCAGATGAGAAGTGATGAGATTGTGTGGATGGAGAGAAGGGGATGGATGCAAAATACATAATAATGACAAAACTTGGCAACTGAAGGAGAGTGAGAATCATGACAGCTAATGGCCAAGAAGGGAGGTGGCAGCTTGTGTCATGCAAAATTAGAATCGATTTTGAATGCACATTGCATTCGTGATTAGTACAGCATAAAAGATATGGCCAGATAAATATCAATTTACTCAGGGATTATTCTCATGAGAATAAATACCTGTAGTAATAGAGAGATCCCCAAATTCAACCCAGAATGCCTACTCAGGATGAGGAAGGCAAAATTATAACTGTGCCTCACTGGCAAATTTATGAGAGTTTCAGCAGCCCATTCTTATTAGAATTGGGAGGAGTTAAGCCTTTAACATACCAGTGCTATGTAACAAACAGGAGCCAAGCCTAGGGGAGTGGAGCCATAGACTTCCGTGGCTATTCAATCCATACTTACAGTCTCAGTATCCTGGCCTAGCTCACCATAATCCTTGCCATCTTGGAAACTCAACTTCCACCAATCACATATCAAGTGGTTGAGGTGGGATCCATTGGTTACATCTCAGGGCCCATTGGAGCAGTATTAATATAATGGCATTAGGATGAGGATTGTGGTGGCTGATTGTAGAAGACCTCTGAGCCACCCTCCCCAAGAGTTTAACCCAGACTACCAGAACAAATACCATGGCTCTGTCTCCTTGACAGAGCCTGTTCTGTTATCTTCTTGAGAGATTGTTCTACTTCTTCACTGAAAAAAAGTAAAAAGAGGCATTGTTCAGGGTTATAGACACCTTTTTCACTAGCTGGCAGATAACCCAGGGTAACATAGTAATTTAGATTATCAATACCAGGGAGTTAAGGCTTTTTTTTCTCTCCTAGGCAGTGATGGCCTTATCCATTCCATTGGCTATGGTGACTGAAAAGTTGCAGATCATGTATTCTACCTCATAAACCCTTAAGGTAAGAAGATCCTGACAAATCTATGGAACTCAATGTCTTTGATATCCCTTGGAATGTTGTCCCTACAGACCTTGTGTAGTCAAGATATTCAGGATTCAGGGGACCCTTGCATATGATAAATGGCCTGGCCTCCCTAGTATCCTTGTTAGGGGCAAGAGGACATAGTGAGAGGGTATTCTATTACATATTTACCTGGTTCTATTAGGTACATGGTAGGAAAGAGAATCTATTTAAATACTAGTGCCTGGAGAAGAGAAAGCCCATGCTGTTAGGGGAACTGCCTCTCCATTCAGGAAGTCTATGACTGAACACTTATAGAGATGGAAGTAATTTGTTGCACAAGGATGATGTTTCAGTTCTGACCCTCATTTTCTCCCAAAATATAGAAGAGGCTTGAGTGAGGGGCAGGGAACACAATGGATCCTGACATGGCTAAACACTTCCAAGATGCCATTTGGAAAGCTGAACATGAAAGTGGTGTATCCATTGCCTTGCAGCTGTCTACTGATTGTATCCAAACTCCTCATTCCATCCCCGATCAGTGGCCTCATGGGCTGACATTCTATGAGTTGGACTCCTGACTCAAGATTCATAACTGGAGGCTAAAACCTGCTCTTGGTTGAGGGGTGGATGCTGAGGAGTTAAGTGGAAAGTCTTGGATCTTTCCATCTGGTACTCCTGGGGCTGAGCAGAACAACCAATTGGCCATGAATTTCATGACAGAGGTGACAAGTCCCATGAGTGTATTCTGGTTTTGTGATAGAGCACCCTGGAGAAATCAGGCCAGGGTTGACCCAAAAGTATCATAAACCTGAATATCATCTTCATAGTAAGGTGAGTGGGGCTTATCAGTTGTGAGCAAGTGGGACAGATCACAAACCAGGTAAAACAAGTCATCCATCAGGAGGAAGAGCAGGAGGCAGATGATAGCAACTGGGATGTTTCTATCTGAAGTCAGGTGTAGTCTGTGTCACATGTAAGGAGACAGAAGCAGAGAAAGAGATGCAGACTGGGCTCATGGTTCTTGCCTTCCCCTTCACCCCATTCCTCATGTGTCCCTGATGGTCAAGTTTTTGCCCCACTTATGTGAACATCTTCTCTCGTTATCTTCAGAGTGTTGCTTATGCCGGAGCCAATGTCTGTTTGGGAGCCCATCTCTCACTCCCTGCATCTTTCCACCATACTAGTCCTCTCACCTCAGGTGAGGAATGGAGGGTGGAAGGTGGAGGAATGAGCACAGGGTCTGATTTTTAATAATGTGCCTGCTTCTTGTGGATTCCACTGGTTGCAGATTAGGAGCTTTGGAAAAAAAGCTAAAGATTCTGAGAAAAGAAAATACTACAGACACCTGTTCTGTAAGAATGATTGTAATTAGGTGACTGGGAAGATTTATGGCATCTCGATTGGTGCCTTCCCCTCAGTTTCTGCAAGGCCTGACATAAAGAAGGTACAACCCCATTTTCATATTCTTTTGGTGGGCAAGAATAGGGGAACATCTGGATGTGGAATTATACAACCAGAAACATCTTTTCTCTGAACTATGAATTCCAATGCTAGTTTTCTATGTTCTTTACCTTATTCTCCATTCCCTGATACTGAGTTTGCTAGAATATAAGGGAGGGATGACCATCCATTTCTTAGAACTTAAGGTTGCTCTTGTGAGTGACTCTGTTGATGCAGTATTTCAGGCTTTGCTTAGGGTCCTATGCCTTTAGGACTTGCTTGAGGAGACTTTTCCATGGTTCCACAGTCCCTGCTACTGCTGGGTAAGATGGGACATGGAATACTCATATGTTTCAGTTTTGTTTATTTTGAAGTGACTGCTATCAAGTTCAAAATAAGGTAAATGAAGGCAAGAAGTTCTGAGCATGATCAATTTATTAGTAAGGTGCAAATTTATCAATAAATAAGATTTTAGCTTCCTCAATACAGCTAAGAATCTCGATGAAATGGACAGCTCCCTTTTACAGTTTTGGGGAGTACAGAGAAGTACAAAGAACAGGACTTCCTAGACAGGGAACAAGATATGATTACTTTAAAGAGCTCAGCCTCATGAATGGGGAAATCGATATGATTGGTTACAGAGCTGAGGCATAAGGGACAATATGATTGTTTGGAAATTAGGAATGGGGGTCTAGCAACAACTCCTTCCTTTCTTCCTGTACTAAGAAATGTTCATTGTTTGAGTATACCTGCAAGGTTAGATATTGTGAACCAAATATCTTTGGATAGCAAACCAAACATCCTTGAAGGACAGCATGGTGGTGTAAAGATACTAGACCCGACTCCCTGGAGTCCATTCTCATCCCTCAAACAAAGATTTACTTGAGGCAAGAAAAAAACAGTGATTAGCCAGAGAACTAGATTTTTCAACTCAACTCATTACAGGCTACCTGAATTTCTGAATTAAGTGGAAAGACAACGAACCAAGACTTAGGCAGTAACATGACATAAATCAATTAATTGTAAATAGAATTAATTTTTTTAAAAAAAGAATCAAGCTGATCATTGCACTACTGTTGTGAAAATTGTGCTATTGCTTGGAATAAGCATCAAGGGGAGCATCCTGGTCAGTGATTCTTTTGGGAAGAGTACTTTCTTGTAGGCAGACATTAGTTGATTGATTGTTTCCTTCATTCTCAAAGAGGACCAAAATTACATCACTATCTTGGAGTCAAGGTATAGTGTGTCTGACTGTGGCTGATCATACCAATACCAGCTTGGAAGGCTCTATCTCCCACAGGTCAGGGACAAATAGTCCATATGAACATTTGGAGTGAATATGTCTCTAAATTTGCACATCTCACATTTCTTTTGAGTTACTGTAGTTTTGCTTCGCTCACAGAGTACAGCACTTTCTTTGATACAGGAACATCATGGTGCACAGTCCTGTGCCAGCATCTCCCATGTCTCACAATCAATTCTAAAGCTCTTCAGAGAGACCTTGAGACTGTCTTTGTATTGCTTCTTCTGAGCTCCATGTAAATACTAGCCTTGTGTGAATTCTCCTTAAAAAAGTCTTTTAGGTAAATGTACTTTGGGCACTCAAACAACATGGCCAGGCCATCAGGAGTTACGCTCTCTGAAGTAGTTTGAATGTTTGGCAGTTTAACTCAAGAAAGATCCTCAATGTCTAGTACCTTGCCAGGTAATCTTCAGAATCTTCCTAAGATAATTCAAATGGAAGTGATTCAGTTTCCTGGCATGGCTCTGGTATACTTTCCAGGTTTCACCAGCATACAGTAATAAGGTCACCACAATGATTCTACAGACATTCAGTTTGATAATCAGTCTAATACTCAATCTCTCCTACACTTTCCTTCAGAGTCTCTCAAACACTGAACTAGCTCTGACAATCTGTGCGTCAATTTCATAATCTATGTGGACATCCCTGGAAAGTATACTGCCAAGGTAAGTAATTTATATAGAGTGTCTAGTTGTTAAGCTTGGAAGAGATCTACTGCATCTCTACAGTGAGGTTCTCCAGGCAAATGATCTGATCATTCAGTTGACAGATTACCTCTTACCACACAAGATTATTAACTACTGCATAGGAATCAGTGAAGAGAAATGGTTCCTTTGTGGTAGACCACACAAGCAGCAGGACACCTGCCTATTGTTGACCATTGGGGAGACTAGATGGAGCTGTGGGTGGTATAGACTAGCCTATCTGCTGACTATAGTGCTGTGGCACTCCAATAACTTGGACCATTTTTGAGGAAGGCTGTGCCATCTGTGAACTAGGTATTTCTTCCTTCCAGGACATCAGCTAACCAAGGACCCCAGATTACAAGAGAGGGTTTCATTGGAGATCCAATAAGACTATCTTCTGTGGCATACTGTTACTAATCAGAAAACTAACATAGGTGGCCAACTTATCTTGGGTCAGGCCTGGCCTAGCTCTGAATATATTGCTTCCATCTGATGAAGGATAATTCTTGGTCATGGCATCACCTTCCTGATGTCATGGTCCTCTTTGAGAACAAAGGACAAACAACAGCCACCACTAGTGGCAACTCACAGGGCTGTGAAGATGGCCATGTTGTAGGATCATGAAAGAGTATTACACGCCTAACCAGGTAAAGGCAAAATAGTCCTAGTCTTCTACCTGACTAGAATCTGAGAGGAAAGCAGTGGTCAAATTGATGACTATATACCAGTCTCTGAGAATGGTACCTAGCATCTCTTTAATAGTCGCAAGATCAGGGACCACCAGAGTCACCAAATCAACTTCTCTTTTTGGGCTGAGGTAATCTATGGTCAATCGCTAAGTGCCTCTGTCCATGATGTCCCAACAGGACTGCTGAACTGAGGGGTGTGCCTGAGGATTCTGGCATCCAGCAGTTTCTATGTTAACACCTGTCTTTCACACACCCTTACCCTGGGATCCGTACCACCCATTAAGTTGGGTACAACACTGGAGGAGTAGAATGTGTTAGAGACAGCCACCTGGACAACTATGTTTGGTCTCAAATAGAGTGAGGTCAGGGGAGAGGGCAGAGACCTTGGTGCCACCCTGCACTCCTCCTCTAAGAGCAGTAGTGTGATGAGGTAGTCAGAGATTGCGAGAGCTCACTTTGATTTGGTCTCAGAGCATGTCCATAAAATGTTGGAGTCGTGGTTTTTGGAAACTTGTGCACACACAGGGGCATCTTGCATGTTGGAGATCCAAATGGGAGCAGTCTTTGCCCTTCTCTCCCTTTCACCCTGGCCCTCTCTTTGTCCTTCAGGTCTTCATGAAGCATCCTTCTTGTGTCTCCTTCAACTCTAGAGGGATCCTAATCTCTTATCAAACCCATGCATGCACCACCATTAATCCCAGCAGATGAGGATTTCATGGGCATTAGATCTTCTTGTATGTAGTTGGGCATAAAACATATGTGATAATATGGGACTGTGGAGAGAGCTGGATGGATCCTCATTGGAAAATAAATGGCATAGATGATCACTGGATGATTTGACTCCTGTGAGGTGTGTCAGATCTTTATCTCTCCTCTAACAGGGAAAGACTAGTAGTGAACATCCTCTCATGTCCTAGAGGGACAGGAGAGCCAGTGCCTAGAAATCAGAGCTGGCTCACCTGTGTACCAGGCAAGGAACAAGACCAGAAATGAGTGACAGCCCAGGAGCAGGCTAGAGGACTACAGCCTACATACTGATGCCCCCTAGAAGACCCTAACTTGCCAGTTCCTCTATTTACTCAGTTCCCACAACTTAATTCACTACTACTTGGACATCTCAAAAAGGAGGCCCTATCAATATCTCAAATTCAGGAAATTCAAAAAAGAATGCATCTCTTCCCCACCCCAACTCTTCCTTCTTTCCAATTTCTCTATTACTATTGAGGGTACCAGTGTCCTCCCAATCACCCAGGCTTGCTACCTCCATCCTCCCTCAACTCCTCACTCATTTGTCCCCCACAGTCCAATGTGTTGCTGAGTCCTGTTCATTCCACATTTATATCTCTTGTGTACTTACATTTCTCTCCATGCCCAGCTGCCATGCTGGTGCAGGCACTTATCACCTCACACCTGGACTGTTGCAATAGTCATTTGGTTGCTTTGTCAGGCAGTTATCCCCTCCAACCCATCCTCCCCTCAGTTCCCAAAGGGATTTTCCTAAAATTCAGTTCTTGACATGTCACACCTCTACTCAGTACACTCCAGTGGCTCCCTATCACTTCCAGAAGGAAATAGAAAAATCTTCTGTTCGTCATTAAAACTCTTCACAACCTAACTTCTTCCTATCTTTTCAGTGGCCTTGAAGCTTCCTGCCCCCCATATACCCATCTTCTGACTTCATGCCTTTTCAGTGGATGTTCTCTGTAGCTGGAATGTTCTCCTTCCTCATCTCCACCTCCTGGCTTCCCTCAAAACTGCTCAAACCTCACCTTTGTTCCAGTTTGCCTTTCACCCTCCACTGTCAGTGTCTTCCCCCATGATCCCCTCCCCTCTGTGTACCCTTTCCTCTATGATCCCCTTCCATTTTCATACAAGGTCTATAATTTTGTATGGATGTAGCTAGCAATTTGCCTGTTGTCTTCCCCACTCCAATGTGAGTACCTGAGGGCAGGAACTCTTTTTTCCCATTTTTTTTTGTATCCTTAGGGCTTAGCACAGTGACTGACACATGGCAAGTTTTTAATGATAAGTGCCTGTTGACTGACTGCTTGATCAAGGGCAAACACTGAAACCTTTTCATCCTCAGCTTAAATGTGGTTAACAACATCACCTTCTTGTCAGGAATATGTTAAGGATCAAATTACATAACATTTTCAAAGTACTTTGAATCTTCAAGAGATCTATATAAATACTAGCTGTTTTGATTATCGATAATAATCATAAAATAGGTGTAGCAGCATTTCTAACACCTGGTTTATAGGGTCATTGAGGATGGTCCAGTCTTTTTCTCCAAGATGGCTTGCGGGTTTTCTCATCACTGTCACATTTAACCTTCCTGCCTCCTCCCCTTCAAGGGCAGGGGGATGTTAATTGGAATCTCACAACTGCACTTGTGGCACTATCACTACGGCCCCCAGCCCTATCCCCTGGTGACCTTAAACTTAAACTCCTGTCTTCAGTGACTGGGTAAGTGAAAAAAAAAAATGTTAAGTTCTTACTATAGGCTAAGCACTGTGCTAAGTGCTTTGCTTACAAATAGAAAAGACAGAGAATTCCTTCTCTCAAGGAGCTCACAATCTAAAAGGTGGAAATCAGAAACCCAAAGGTGTTAGTAGCAGCAGCAAGGAGGATGGCAAGGTATCTTGTTTATCAACATTTCCACTGATAAAACACTCTTGCTTCTGACCTACTAACTGCACTCCATTTCAATTAATAAACTTGCATGAAGCATTTGCTGTATGTGAAGCACTGGGAATATAAATATCCCACACCCTAAGCACCCCCTCAGAGAGCTTACTGGTCTACCCCAGACATACTCCAAGAACACAGACCAGGGAATGTCAGATAAGGCAAAGCTATTTCAGAGATACAGAACACTACTAACTTGGGGGAGATGGCCACCTCTCATTCAGCTAGAAGAGAATGTTCACTGCCTTCACCAGCTCCTCAGGGCAGGGATGGATGTCCTGGGAGGTAGTCTTTGGAGCTTATTCCTCAACTCTCTGCCACACCCTACCTGTACTAACCCAGACAAGCCACTGAAACTCCCAGTGCTCTAGGCAAGTGTCTAAGAGTATAAAGTTGATGAGAAGTTGTCAGTCACATTTGAGACAGGGATTTTCCCACTTCAATAACACATCCACACCTTATCCCTATTGTTATCCTAAGAAGCACCCTGGGCCCACCCAGGTGCTCCAGGCCCCTGTATGATGCTCATCATGGAGACTTGCAGTATCCTGGGGCCTGTGAGCATCCCCAGGGCTCTCCTGAAAAAGCTTCCTAATTCTCAGGCTCCCCAGCTGCCCCTGCCCTCAGTTTCCTACAACACAGGCTCAGTCAGGTGCGAACAGGCAGGTCTGCCTTCTAAACACCAGCTGTCACTGTCCCACATGGGCCCTTTCTGAGCATTTGGGCTGAAATTTGACTCAGACCAATGCCTTACACAGTCATCCCTCTCATCATCTGGTCTAGAATTTTGTCAGCAGTCAAAAATCACACTCAGTGGCTTAGTTTGCAGATGCTATTCTCTCCCCTTATGGGAAAATCAGGAGGACCTTTGATGTTCTTCAGGCCTGGGGTACCTCTCCTGGTGTCCATGACCTTTCAAATGTCACTGACACTCAGCTGTTCATCCATCCCAGATGCCAGTTCTTTCAGCACACAGGGTTGAAATTTTCCCAGGAGAATATCTGGCCACTGTGGATCCCTCCCATCCTGGCCTCGAAGCTCTTCCCTCCCAGGCATCTTCCTCACTGCAGCCCACCACACCCCTCCCCTCTGACAGCAGCTCACACCTGCCCATGTTCTCCCTAATTGTGGGATGGAGTTCACCTGGGCCAAGTGACCTGATTTCATCAAGGACAGTTGGCCACTTTCTTTCCATCTTCTACCTTGACTTTCTTTGCTGTCCCTTAAGGACCATTTTTGCTCTGTACTTCCCTGACCAGAGGCCACATTCCTGGGCCGAGAAAGTGGAATCAAAGTCAAGAAGTAACCTCTGCAACTTTCATTAATTATCAGTCTCCTATTCATGGGACCGCCTGCGCTGGGGTCTTGGCCTTAATTGTTCTTCTTTTCTCCATAGTAAAGGTAAAGATGCTTTTTCATAATTCTTTCATTTTGTTACCATGCTCCCCTCCTTCTGAACTTTGGCATTCGAGAGCCTGTGTGGGAAATCAGAAAATGCACTGGCTCTGAGGTCAGGAGAAAGATGGATGACCATAGTAAAGTCCATTGATCTCTCTGGCCTACTTGTAAGATGGAGCTAATGATACAGTTTCAGCTAGCTTGGTGGGTTTCTGTGAGGTCCCTGTGAGACAGGGTCCATAGAGCCATTTGCATACTTTAAAGGACTATATACATGTGAGCAACTTATTTCTCTCCTCATGCAAGGAACACAGTTTGTATCTGAGCTGGACCTTAAACCTCAGTCTCTGCTGATTCCATCTTCTCCTCTGTAAAATGGGGACAAAGTTTTTGTTTACATTTGTAAATCCTCCAGTGCTAGAGATATGTGTGAGCTGATCTTATCATCATCTTGATTTCCTGTTCCCTGCCCTTTGCTGTCTTCTTCTGCCTTATGCATGGGAGGCAGCCTGGTCCGGTGAAAAGAGCCCTGGCAGCTAGGAAGTCCAGTAGAGGGAGGACTAGACCTGAAGTCAGAAGACCTGAGTTAAAATCCAGCCTCAGACATGTATTAGTTTTGTAAGCCTGGGCAAGCCACTTAACCTCTGGCTGCCTCAGCTTCCCCAACTGTAAAATGAGGATAACAATAGCATCTACCTTGCAGGGGTGTTGTGAGGATCACATGAGACAATATTTGTAAAGTACTTGGCTGCAACCTTCTTCGGCGCTTCTTCCCTTCCCTCACCTTGGTTCTCTGCCTGATCCTCTGGAGTCAAAGGACTTGGGTTCTAATCCTGCCTCTGACAAACTTCTGTGACCTTGGGCAAATTCCTTCACTTCCCTCAACCTCATTTCTCTACTCCATAAAATGAGTAAATGGGTTTTGCACTCCAGGATCCTTAAGTTGCCCCCCTCCCTGCACAGACATTCTGAGTTCTCTCTTCTGAAGTTGTTCCTCCCTTCCAGCATTCTGGTTGCAAGCACTGCTGTCCATAGACTGTGGGCCAAGTGTGCCCAGGAGTACTGTCATGCCTGGCCCCTACTCCATGCCCACTATGGTTCTATTTTCCTTCTCAGCTTTAAATACTGTGTTCTAAGGTATCTTAGAACTGATGTACCATGTTCTTTTGTTGTGTTTTGTCTTCATGTGGAAGATAAGCACATACAAAAAAGCATTTCCATACACAGAGCATGATATACAAAAAGGATTCAACACGAAACCACCTATGTCCATTTTCTACCTCTTACTTTAAACAGAGACAGACAGACAGAGACAGAGAGAGACAGAAGCAGAGTAAAGATGGTGGAGTAGGAGGGGAAACCATAATACATTCACAGATCCAGAAAACTCACCAGACCAAATCCTGATTGAGAAATCCAAGAAAAATAGTCTTAATGTATCACTTTCCAGCACAGGTTGTCAGAGACAGACAGAGATATCTGTGGATGCTCGGGTCAGGGTCAGACCGGGAACAACCACTGTGAACTTTTCAGCTCAAGTAGAAGTTTTGTACCAGGATAGGAAGAAGTCCCAGATACAGCAGAGAAGGGCCGAACCTTGTGAAAGGCAGAGGAATAGGTACCAACTGTCAGGTCTGTTGCTAACCATGTACTTCCAAGTTACAGATCCAGGGCATACTGAGGACAGAACCTGGGCCTAGTGGGATTGTTCCAGGATAAGGAGGTGTCAGTGACTGTATACTGTGCACTGAGCAAGGAGAAAGTTGAGAAGTAGGTAGCAGCTGAGACCCCAGGAGCAATGTGGAGTCTCAGTTCCAGCCTCCAGCCCAGTCTGAAGATTGCTGAGGAACAACACTGGCAGGAATCTCAGACCAGAGTGGAGTCTACAATTCTGTCTCTGAGCCAGCAGATTGTTCCAGCATGCTGATAGTGGCTGAGTTCAGCAGCAGTATCCTGGAAACCCACACAGGGAGAGCACACCTGAGTGTTACCCAGACCAAAACCCAGCTCAGGAGCCTGAAGAGCTCAGAATAGACCACATATCAGATTTTGTCTTTAATCAGATCACTTTGGGAACACTGAAAGCTCACAGGTCCTTATGCTGAGATGTGCCTGAGATCCCAGAATAACAACACTCACTATCTCAAGAAGCAGTAGCAAGACCATCTCAGACATTCCCTCCCAAAGTACAGAGCCTTGTCATTAAGATAAGGTCCAAAATCTGGTAGAATGTTGTATGAAAGAATGAACAAACCAAAGTAATCTGACCATCATCAAAAGCTGTTATGGTGACAGGGACACTCAAGGCATAAGCCTAGAAGAAGTTGTTGAGTCATTCAGTCTTGTCTGACTCTTCATGACCCTATAGACAAGAGCACACTAGGCTTTTCTATTATCTCTCAAAGCCTGACCAAGTTCATGTTCATTGTTTCTGATACTGTTCAACTCATCCTCTGCTATCCCTTTCTCCTTTAGGCTTCAGTCTTTAACAAGATCAGTCTTCTCCAATGATTCCCATCTTCTTATTATGTGGCCAAAGTACTTAAATCTCAACTTCAGTATTTGACCTTTCATTGTGCAATCTGAATTAATTTCTTTAAGTATTAACTGATTTGATCTCCTTGCTATCCAAGAGACTCTCAAAAGTCTTTTTCCAGCATCACAACTTGAAAGCATTTTGTATGTGCTGCTTGACTTTCTTTATAGTCCAACTCTCACAATCATACATTGCTACTGAAAACAAACATAGCTTTGACTTACATGGACCTTTATTGGTAAGATGATATTTCTTCTTTTAAGCATACTGTCCAGAATAGTCACAGCTTTCTTTTCAAGGAGCAAGTATCTTTTAATTCCATGGCTGCAGCTATCATCTGCAGTGATCTTTGAACTGAAGTATATAAAATTCGACACCGCTTCCATTTTTTCTCCTTCTATTTGACAGAAAGTGATGGGATCAATTGCTAAGATCTTAGTTTTGTTTTGTTTTTTTGATATTAAGCTTCAAGCCAACTTTTATATTCTCCTCTTTTACCCTCATCAAAAGGCTTCTTACTTCTTCCTCACTTTCTGCCATCTGAGGGGTATCATCTGCATATCTGAGATTGTTGATATTTCTCCTGGGTACCTTAATTTCAGTTTTTGAGTCATCTAGCATGGTATTTAATATGATATACTTTGCATATTAGTTAAATAAGTAAGATGACAATATACAGCCTTGTTGTATTACTTTCTCAATCTTAAACCAATCAGTTGTTCCATATTCAGTTCTAACTGTTGCTTCTTGTCCCACACACAGGTTCCTCTGGAGATAATCTGGTACTCCCATCTCCTTGAGAATTTGCCACATTTTGTTGTGATCCATACAGTCAAAGGTTTTAGTGAGGTCAATAAAGTAGAAGTAGATATTTTTCTGGAACTTCTTTGCTTTATCCACAATCTAGTTAATGTTGGAAATTTGGTCTCTAATTCCTCTGCCTCTTTGAAAACCAGCATACTCTTCTGGTAATTCTCAATTCTCAAATTGCTGAAGCCTAGCTTGAAGAATCTTAAGGATAATGTTGCTGTAATTTGAGCATTTCTTGGCATGGCCCTTCCTTAGGATTGGGAGGTAAATTAATCTTTTCCAATCCATTAATTTTCAATTAATCTTTTCCAAACTGGATTGGAATTCTATTGAAAATTCACTGTTGAATTTTCCAAATTTGCTGGCATCTTGAATGCAGCACTTTAACAGCATCATCTTTTAGGATTTTAAATAGCTCAGTTGGAATTCCATCACCTCCACTAGCCTTACTATTTGTAGCACTTACTTCCTTGAAGGCCCACTGGACTTCATTCTACAGTATGTCTGTCTCTAGATCAGTAATCACACTATAGTGGTTATCGGTGATGTTAAGATCTTCTTTGTATAGTTTGTCTGTGTATTGTTAATCTGTTCTGTTTCTGTTAAGTCCTTACCTTTTTTGTCTTTTATTGTCCCCATTTTTACATGAAACTATCCCTTGATATCTCTAACTTCTTGAAGAAATCTAATTTTTCTCATTCTGTTTTCTTCTATTTCTTTGCATTGCTCCTTTAAGAAAATTTTATCTCTCCATGTTACTTTCTGGAATTCTGCATTCATGTGAGTATATCTTTCTTTTTCACTTTCTATTTCTCAGTTTTGCAAAGCCTCATCAGATAGCCATTTTGTGTTTTTGTTCTTTTTCTTTGGAATGTTTTTTCTTGTTGCTTCCTGTGCAATATTGTGAACCTCTGTACACAGTCGTTCGGGCATTCTCTCTACCATATCTAATACCTTAAATTTATTCATCATTTCCACTTCATATTAACAAGGGAGGTTATTTAGGTCATACTTATATAGACTGATGATTTTCTCTACTTTTTTCAATTTAAATTGGAATTTTACAAAAAGAAGCTCATGATCTGAGATACAGCTTATGCCAGGTCTTGTTTTAACTGACTGCATAGAGCTACTCTGTCTTTGGCTGCAAAATATATAATCAATATGATTTCTATATTGACCATCTGGTGATATCCAAGTGTAGAGCTGCCTTTGGGGTTATTGTAAAAGAATGCTTGTTATGACCAGCAATTTATCTTGACTAGACTCTATTAGTCTCTGCCCTGCTTCATTTTGTACTCCTAGGCCAAACTTGCCTGTTATTCTAATTATATTTTGATTTCCAGTTTTAGCATTCCAAACAGTGTGTCATCTTTTGGGGGTATTATTTCTAGAGAATGTTGTAGGTCCTCATAGAACTGACTGATTTTGGCCTCCTGGGCATCAGTGATTGGAGCATAGACTTGTATTACTGTGATGTTGAACAGTTTGCCTTGGAACAGATGACATTGTCATTTTTGAGATCATACTCCAGTACTACTTTTTTCATCATTTTGTTGACTATGAGGGCTATTCCATTTCTTCTAAGGACTTCTTGCCCATAGTTATATATGTAGTAATCACCTGAACTAAATTAACCCATTCCCATCCACTTAAGTTTACTGACACCAAAATGTCAATGTTTAGCCTTTCCATTTCCTGTTAGACCACATCCAGCTTACCTTGGTTCATGGAAGAGAGTCTAAACCAGGTACGTGCAAGCCCCATGTACAACTTGGCCAAAAATTCAACTAGAATTCCTCAAAGAGAGGAAGTAAAGTTTGCTTTTTTTAAGAGCATAAAATGTTTTTATAAATGACACAAGAACCCTGAAAATTGGAAAGGAAATGAGAACAAAGGAAGAAAGCATGAACCTGCTGATGGTGGGGTGAGGTTGAGGTGTGTGACTTTTTGTGCAGGTTGTATGTGGATGAAGTCACCCACTGTCATTTCTCATTAGATTACTTGATCATTGTGTGTGGGGGGGCGTTTTTCCCTATGCAAACTTCAGGGTTTTCCTTAAGTAATCACATAGAACCTAGGACATGTGCCTCTCATTCAGGCAGTCATCTTGGCAGGAAATCTACTATATTTGTAAGATCTCTTTCTAGCTTAGACATTTAGTATTTGGAGGTCCTTTCCAGCTTTGACATTCAGTGTTCTAAGATCCTTTAAGCTGTAACATTCTATCTTCTTAGGACCTTCCTAAATGTGATAGTCAGTATTCTCAGCTCGTTCTAGTTCAGCATTCTAAAGGAATGTTCTAAACATAAGAGCGCACACATAGATGGTGGGCAGGACACACCAGACACACTTTATCCAAGGTTTCCCTACCCCTCAAACTAAACCTCTGGATATTGTTCCTTCTACCTTTCCCATTCTGTTTTCTCAGGTTCCTTCCAGCTTTGACATTCAGTACTCAAAGTTCCTCCTAGGTCCCATATTCTAGGACCAAAGGTCAAACACAGATGTGACACTTTATGTGTGGAGGTCCTTTCTGGCTTGGATATTCCATTTTCTGAGTACTCTGCAGGCATCGATAGGTTCTGCTTTCTAAGGAACCTCCAGAATTGTTCTCAGTTACTGTCAGTTCTAATATTCTATATTCTACTGCCCCCTCCACTTCTGACAGTCTTTGTTCTATAGTCTCTATCAGCTCTGACCTCCTGTATTCTAGTTTTCTTTCTCTGAATTTTCTGTCTCTGACTTCAGTAGTTAGGATCATATCTGGCTCACAGAAGGGGTTCGGTAGGACTTTGTCTTTCCCTATTCTATTTTTGTTGTTGTTACACTTTGAGTTTCAAATGTCTCCCTGCCTCCCTTCTCTCCACCCCCAATACACAGTACAGAAGGCCATTTGACACAGATATCTATATCTATCTATGAAACCGTGCTTTGTATACTTTTATTTATCAGTTCTTTCTCCGGAGGTGGATGGCATCTTTTTTCATAGGTCCTTTTTAGTTGAATTGAATATTTATAATATTTGGAATAGCTTAGCTATTCTTAGAACAGTGTTACTGTTACTGTATCCAACCTTCTCTTGGTTCTGCTCATTTTATTTTTCATTATTGCATGCAAGTTTTTCCATGTTTTTCTAAAATCAAGCTGCTCATCATTTCTTACGGGATAGTAATATTCCATCACAATCACATACCACAACTTGTTGAGCCATTCTTCAATTGATGGGCATCCTCTCTTTCCCAATTCTTGCAAATAATTGATGTAAAATTGGAGATAGTTGCTATCCATCTATATGGGAGAGGGAGGGGTTCCCTGCATTTGGAAATTCATTTGTGGTTTGCATTTCTCTTACTACGATTGGGCTATTTTAATGCTCCATTTTTGGTTCTCTTTATGTGGTGTTTCATATCTTTGAAAATATTTATCAAGTTTGTTGGCAAATACCTAGAGAAAATAGTTTCTAATAATTTTCTTCATTTTATCCTTGCTTATCTGTGAAACCGCTAATTTGGTTTTCTTCTTTCAAAAATAATCAAATCAGGGAAATGTGTTTTTCATGACTGCACATGTATAATCTATATCAAATTACTTGCCTTCCTAATTGGGCGGGGGCAGGGGGGGAGAGTGAAGGGAGAGAGGGAATTTGGAACTCAAAATTGAAAAACAGAATTTTTAATTGCTTCTACATGTAAATGGGGGGGGAATAAAATATTAAACTATCAAAAATAATCACAACAGCCTATTTCGCTACTTATTTTGAAGCAGCCTCCCAGTGTCACCGTTTCAGTTGTGACTCCACTGATTATCAGAATTTCTCATTTTTCCAGTTGCTTCCTTTCCAAGACAGTTTTGTGGAAGCCTGTCACGTTTATTCCCGCTCTTTCTTCCCAGTGATGAAAGTGTTTAGAAAGACAAGGGGTCCCCCATGTAAGGCTTGCATTGTGGGATCCCCAAATATGGGCACACGCGGTCTCCCCCGGGTCGCTACTGCACCGGATGAAATGATGGGGGGTTTCTGCGATTACACTCGGGAGTGGAGAGGAAGGGGAGCCCTCCCTTCCCTGGCACCCTGCCCCGATTCCAATGTCAGCTGCCCTTAGGTCCCTATCAAACGGGGATCACACTGGGTGCTAGGAGCAGCTTCTGTGGGTGATGGCATGGTGGTGCGCACATCCCCCCAGCCCCACCCCCATCCCCACCCCCGCGATGGGTGGACAGACAGCTGGCCACATCTGGTCCAGGCCCCGCCCTCCTCTCGCGGCCTCGCCCCTCCCCGCCTGCCGTAAGCTCCGCCTCCGCATCATCTGTCACAAGTCCCGCCCCCCAAATTCTGTTTCCGGTATTTATTGCGTCACCTGAGTCTGTCTTCCGACCCTCCTCCCCCACACCCCCCCCCACCCCCGGGCCCACTTTCAGGTAGAAGGAAATCTGGGCCTCTCTCCCTGCTGAGTGACCCGAGGCCTTGCCCTGGGAGCGGAGGGAAACGTGGCTTCGCCCCACAAACACCACCGTAGGGCCCAAACCCCGTCCTCTCATCCCCGCTAGAGGTCACGAGGCCCCGCCCTCCTCCCCCACTGGAGGCCTCGGCCCTGTCCTCTTTTTCATTAGCTGAGGCAAGCCCCGCCTCATGACGTAATGTCAGCACATCCCTGTCCCCACTTGCGTCCGACCCCTCCCCCAAACACACACCCGCCTTCCCATCCCCCCACTGTCGCGCCTGAATGATCCCCATCGTCCAATTGGCTGGTGTGCCTGCGTGGAGTATGCGGTTGGGGGAGTGCGCGTGCGCATGTCTCGTGTGCGTGTGCGTGTGCGTGTGCGTGTGCGTGTGCGTGTGCGTGTGCGTGTGCGTGTGCGTGTGTGTGTGTGTGTGTGTGTGTGTGTGTGTGTGTGTCTACGCGCATGCGCCCCTGCACACCACCTCTGTCGCAGGCAGCTCACTTCCCCCAACCTCCACCACCAAGGTCCGCCTCCCTGCCCACGCCTCGTGTGGGGGAAGAGTGTCTGCCCCCCCATCTCCTGGTACAGAAGGTACCCTCTGCTCCTGGAGCGGGGGAGGAGGGTATATCGGGGATCAGCAGAGAAGCCAGTCTGTGACACCACCCTCCCCCCATCAGCCCCCTCCTCTCTGGTCTTGTATCTTTCATTTACTTGTTTATTGATTTTGATGCGGGCTGACGCCCAATTAACGGGGCATTTCCACGCACAGGATCGAGCACTTGAACTTGGGGCTTGTGTGTCAACCTGCTAGTCTCTGCCTTGTGTTGCTTTAAGTCCGTAATAAGTTTGAATCATTGTTTCAATAATGTTTAATAATACTTTTCAAAGGTATCTGTGCTCCTTCCTGCCTCTGCCTTTCTACCTCTCATTTAAAAAAAGATAACAGTCACCCTCTTCTTTTTCCCTTCTCTCTATGCCTGTCTCCCTTGAACTTCCACTCCACCCAACCCCATCAGAAAAGAAAAATAGAAACAGACCTTTCATCAGATGTATACGCAAAGAAAACAAATCCCCACATGTTAGGTCTTACTCTGAATCTTGAATCCATTCCCCTCTACGTCAGAAGGTGGATTGCATAGAATTGGTCATTGATCAGACTTCTAAAGACCTTCAACACCGCAAAAACCATCTCTTTTAGGAATTTTACAGTCTCCTTTCTAGTCCCTTATCAGGGAACTGGATGCAGACAAAGTTTTTCTTTATGAGGTTAGGTTTCCACAGCTCCTCATTCTAGATAAATGAAAAGGGCCAAAATATAGTGAAGCATCTGGGACTTGTTAAAGCATCTGCTTTAACTGGCTTTCAAAGACAAAAAAAAAAAAAAAAGCTTTTACAAAATTCGTTTTTGCCACCTTGTATCATTTCATCCTCCATTTATTATTCACCTCCCCTAGCCCTTCGCAGTCTTCCCTCCCCGCCCTCCCCTCCTCACTCCCACAACAACAGCAACAGCAACGATAACAAAATACAACCCTCCCTGTCTGGCAACATAAATTCCCATACTGATGAAGCCCAGATATGCATGTCTCAGAATTTTAAATATATGGGCTCTCTAGTTGGAGGTGGATAGCATGACTCCTCTTTAGTCCTCTGAAGACATTATATATCATTGCATTAATTATAATTTTAAAACCTTTCACAGGTTTTTTCTCTCTAATACTGTTTTTTCCGTCAATTGTTCTCCTAGTTTTGCTCATTTCAGTCAGTTTCAGGTTAAAGAAATCTTCCCAGATTATCCTGAAACTATCTGTTTCACCATTTTTATGGCACAATAATATTCTATTAAATTCACATCCCATAATTTGTTTAGTTATTCTTCAATTGGTAAGCATCTTTTATATCACATTTGGATTTACTGTGAAAAGAACTGCTGTAAATATTTTTGTACATATGATAGTTCTTTTTGCTATAGACCTAGTAGTCATATGATTGAGTAAAAAGATATGCACAGTTTAATAACTTTGGGGATACAGTTCTAAATTTCTTTCCAGAATTACTGAACTAAATGGCATCTCAACCAACAATATCTTATTAATGTGTCTATTTACCCATGGCATTTTCCATCTTTGTCAGTTTCCACACTGACTGTTCCAAACTGAAACATTTTCATTTCTTTAACTTTTAGCAATTTAAAGTTTTTTGCACATAGTTACTGATGGCTTAGATTTCCTCTGAAAACTGCCTGTTTCTATCTTTTCTGTTCTTTGGCCATTCATATTTTGGAGAATGGCTCTTACTGTTATAAATTCCAGTCACTTGTATGTATGTATGTATATGTATATATTTATACATAATTTATCAGAGAAATATCCTGAAAAGATTTTTCCTACTTAGCTATTTCCTTACTCATTTTTGATTCAATTGCATTTAAATTACATTTCATTAGATTTGTTTGTGCAAAAATTTTTAGATTTTATATAATCAAAATTTTTCATTTTATCTTTTGGTATCCACTCTATCACTTGTTTGTTCAGTAACCCTTGACTGAAGTGAAAAGTCACATTTTCCTTACTCTTCTAATTTATTGGTCTGTACCCATTTTTGCCCAACTGCTTTCCATTTTTCCAACAATTTTTGTCAAATAATGAGTTTGTACCAAATTAACTGTGATTTTTAAGTTTATCAAATACTATGTTGCTATGTTTGTTTGCTTCTGTATGTTGTGTACCTAATCTTTTCCACTGATCTAACTCTCGGTTTTTTTGACTGTTACCAAATTGTTTAAATGATCACTGCTTTGTAGTCTAGTTTGATATCTGATACTGATAGACCCCCTCCTTCCTTTCTTTTTTTCATTATTAATCTTTAGATTCTTGATCTTTTGTTCTTCCATATAAATTTTGTTTTCATTTTTTTCTGATTCTAGAAAATAACTTTGGTAGTTTGATGGTTATGGCATTGAATAATTATTTTAGGTGCTGTAATTTTTATTTTATTGACTTGACCTATCTATGAGGAAAGAATATTTCTCCAACTAATCAGATTTGTCTTTATTTCTGCAAACAGAATTTTCATATTTGTATCCATACAGTTTGCCAGGTGATTCCTGGGAGATACACTTTCAAATATTTGTATCTGTAGTTATTTTGAATGGAATTTCTCCTTCCAGCTCTGCCTTTTAGGTTTGTTGGTATTATGCTCTAGTGTTTCTGATTTCTGGAGATATCTTATATCCTACAACTTTGCTGAATTTATTGTTTTATTTATTTTTTGGTTGATTAATGTTTTCAGGTGAATCATCATGCCATCTGCAAAGAGGAGTAATTTTATTCCTTTGCTTATGCTATTCTTGCATTTTGACCTTCTTGTCTTATTGCTAATTCTAGCATTTCAAGAATGAGTATAATGGCCATCTTTGCTTTACTACCCCTAATCTTATTAGAAAGGCTTCTAAGTTTTTTCTATCACATGTAATGTCTGCCCTTGAGTCTAGATAGATCATATTTACTATACTTAGAAGAGTTCTATTTATTCATATGTTTCTAGTGTTTCTTATAGGAAAGGGTCTTAAATTTTATCAGAAGCCTCTTCAGACTTGATTGATGTAATCATGTGTTTTAAAATTTTTATAATTGACATGATTTATTATCTTTGAGGATATAGGCCTGTAATTCTCATTCCCCCTCTGTCCTTTTCTCTCTCCTTTTTCTCTCCCTGCTTTTGGTATCAAGATCATATTTATATCATAGAAAGACCAGGTGGTCTTTTACTGTTATTGCAAATTGTTTTTACAACATTGGAACTGATTGTTCTTTGAATGTCTGACCAAATATCCAACTGATATTGGAGTTTTTGCCTTTTGGATATCATTTATGGCTTAAGTTCTATTTCTAAAAAAAAGTTCTTGACAAAACACAATACCCATTCCTATTTTAAAAACTGTTACAAGGTATAAGAATAAATGAAACTATTCTTAAAATGATAAGTTGTATCTATCTAAAACCAAAAGTAATCATTATCTATAAAGGGGATAAACTAGAAACCTTTCTATTAATAAATATCAGAGGTGAAGCATGAATATCCATTGTGTTGAAATTGTATCTTGTTGTTACCCTGACAATCACACAATCTTCTGCTTAGTATGGTAAGTTTATAAGTATTCATTATGAAGGGGCTGTTGCAGAAAATAAAATTTCTCTTATTTATTTATTTGTGTGTTTGTTTGTTTATTTATTTATTTGCTTTTTGTTTATTTATTTATTTTTAGTTTTCAACATTCATTTCCACAAAATTTTGTATTCCAAATTTTCTCTCCATCTCTCCCCTCCCCCACCCCAAGACATTGTGCATTCTGATTACCCCTTCCCCCCATCCCTCCCTTTTGTCACATGCCTCCCTGCCTTTATCCCCATCTCCTCTATTTTCTTGTAGGATAAGATAGATTTCTTCACCTCATTGTCTGTATTTCTTATTTCCCAGTTGCATGTAATAACAATTTTTAACATTCGATTTTAAAACTTTGAATTCCAACTTCTCTCCCTTCCTCCCTCCCCACCCATCCCCACTTAGAGGGCAAACAATTCAATATAGGTTACACATGTGTAGTTATGTAAAAGACTTCCATAAAAGTCATGTTGTGAAAGACTATATTTCCCTCCATCCTATCCTGCTCCCCACTTATTCTATTCTCTTTTGACCTTCCCCCTCCCCAAAAGTGTTTACTTCTAATTAGACCCTCTTCCCATTTGCCCTCCCTTCTGTCATCCTCCATTCCACTTATCCCCTTCTCCCCTACTTTCCTGTAATGTAAGATAGATTTGCATACCAAATTGAGTATGCATGTTATTCCCTCCTTAAGCCAAATGTGATGAGAGTAAGCTTCACATTTTCCCTCTCACCTCCTCCATTTTACCCCCATTGAAAAACTTTTTCTTGCCTCCTTTATGAGAGATAATTTGCCCCATTCCATTTCTCCCTTTCTCCTCCCAATATATTCCTCTCTCTCCCTTTAATTGTATTTTTTAGATATTATTCTTTCCTATTCAACGCACCCTGTGACCTCTGTCTATATGTATATGATCCCTCAAGCTACTCAAATACTGAGAAATGTCTTAAGAGTTACAAATATGATCTTTCCATGTAGGAATATAAACAGTTCAACTTTAGTAAACCCCTTATGATTTCTCTTTACTGTTTACCTTTTCATGCTTCTCCTGATTCTTGTGTGTGAAAGTCAAATTTAATATTCAGCTCTGGTCTTTTCATCAAGAATGTTTGACAGTCCTCTATTTCATTGAATGACCATTTTTTCCCTGAAGTATTATACTAAGTTTTGCTGGGTAGGTGACTCTTGGTTTTAATTCTAGCTTCTTTGACTTCTGGAATATCATATTCCTAGTGCTTTGATCCTTTAATTTAGAAGCTGCTAGATCTTGTGTTATCCTGATTGTATTTCCACAATACTCAAATTGTTTCTTTCTAGCTGCTTGCAATATTCTCTCCTTGACCTGGGAACTCTGGAATTTGGCTACAATATTCCTAGGAGTTTTTCTTTTGGTATCTCTTTCAGGAGGTGATTGGTGGAGCCTTTCAATATTTATTTTAGCCTCTGGTTCTAGAATACAAAGGGCAGTTTTCCCTGATAATTTCATTAAAGATGATATCTAGGCACTTTTTTTGATCATGGTTTTCATGTAGTCCCATAATTTTTAAATTGTCTCTCCTGGATATATTTTTCAGGTCAGTTGTTTTTCCAATGAAATATTTTACATTGTCAACTATTTTTTTTCATTCCTTTGGTTTTGTTTTATAATTTCGTGATTTTTTCATAAAGTCATTATCTTCCATCTACTCCATTCTAATCTTTAAGGAATTATTTTCTTCAGTGAGCTTTTGGATCTCCTTTTCCATCTGGCCAGTTCTGCCTTTTAGGGCATTCTTCTCCACGTTGGCTTTTTAGATCTCTTTTGCCATTTGGGTTAGTCTATTTTTAAAGTGTTATTTTCTTCAGCATTTTTGAGTCCCCTTTAGCAAGCAGTTGACTCATTTTTCATGATTTTCTTGCATTACTCTCAATTCTCTTCCCAATTTTTGCTGTACTTCTCTTACTTGATTTTCAAGATCCTTTTTGAGCTCTTCCATGGCCTGAGATCAATTCATATTTTTCTTGGAGGTTTTGGATGCAGGAGCTTTGACTTAGTTGTGTTCTGTTTGCATGCTTTGTTCTTCCTTGTTACCACAGTAAATTCTATAGTCTGATTGTTTTTCTGGTTTTTGCTCATTTTCCCAGCAATTTACTTGACTTTTAAACTCTTTGTCAAGGTAGTTTTCTGCTTCCAGTGGTGGTGGAGAGTGTACTGCCAGCTGCTCTATCCCCCCACAATCTGTGGGCCTAGAGCTCAATAAACAATGGCTGCAGCAGTCTCTACTTCTGCCGCAGCTGCCAAGGGTTTCTCTGTCCCCTCCCCTCTTTGCCACCCTGGGGCTGGGGACAGACCACTCTACTCTCCTTCACTGGTCCCACAGGTTTTTTCCACTGACCTTCCAATTTATGCTCAGCGTTTTGGGGTCATGAAGTCTGGAAATTGCTACACGTGCAAGACATTCAGTCCCCCCAAGGCCTGCTCAGGTCCCCTCTGTGCACTCATGGCTCACACTGGACTACACTCTGCTCCCATCGTGGCAGGATAGACGCTTGCCAGCAACCTTCCAGGCTGTCTTGGCCTGGAGATTTGCTTCACAGTCCATCATTCTGTGGGTTCTGCAGCTCCAGAATTTGTTTAGAGCCATTTTTAATAGGTTTTTGGCTAAGCTTGGCAGGAGAATTCTAGAAATTCCAAGCTGTTACTCTGCCATCTTGGCTTCACCCCCCAGGAAATAACATTTCAAAGGGAACCTGGAAGTCATGTACAAATTGTCCCAAAGATCAAAGGAGTATAATTTATGAATTGCATCTTATATTACCCAAAATTTTCATCCTGGTAATACATGGTGAATCAGGGGATACCATCTAAGCTTTTGATTCCAGAGTTTTGATTCTGATATGTAAATTACAGATAAAATCCATACCTCCACATTCCAGACCTGCAGAACTCCAAAAAGATAGTAGTAACTGTGAGAAGTAACTGAAATTTTACTGATACTTTTGAGATGATTTGGATATGTTAATGAACTAACCCCAAGGAAGCACAGATAAGAGTTAGTCTGTTTCCCCAAAAAAAGCAACCATAAAAAGGAGACCTCAAATTCTGCCTACCACCATCACTCTTCTATTTCTGTGGGGTCCATGCTGCTGAGTGCTCCTGTCTTTGATCCATAGTTGCATGAGTGTGACACTGCTGCTCTTGCTATCCATCTTCTTCCCCACACTATCTGCTTCCCTTCACTGTCCCACCCATTTGCCTCCCCACTTTCCATCACTTGTCTCTGTATTTTCTGTGTTTGCCCTCATACCCTTCGTGGTTATTAAAGTGTGATTGCTGCCCCATGTCCTGCTACTTGCAATGGTCTTTTTCCAGCAAGTAACCAAGGAACCAGTATGCCTGCCCCATTTGATAATTTCATAAATTATCAATTCATCCATTATCACCATCATTACTCAGTATCATACTAGGAATGCTAGCAATAGTAATAAGACAAGAAAAAGAAGTTGATAGAATTTGATTTTCTGATATTGAGCTATTGAAACATTCTATTTCTTTTTTTGTTTATCTCAGTTTGGAAAATTAATTCTGTTAGGGAGTTTCCCAGAGTCTGAACTCCATCAATTCTTCTATGAGCTCCCTAAGCCCATGAAACTCTGTTGCCAGAGGGATCTCTACATGGGCTCCATTGTACTGGGCTCCATTGTACTGGGCAACTCTCCTATCAGGTTGTCTGAATTTCTCCTGGAGCTTCCCAAGGTCCTCAGTGGTGAAAGGCACATAGCAGACTGCTCTTCTGGGGAGAAAGTCATACCCCAAAGAGGAGTGATAGGGGAAGCTGGGGGCCCACTTACTATTGTGTTAGTTTTCCCATTTTCATAATTCTCCTCTTCCTATTCTCTTCTCTTGTAGCCCCAATCTCAGTAAGATTCATCAAATTTTCCAGCAAGACCTCAGGGTTGGAGAACATATTTCCTGCCTGAAGCCTATTGGTTCCAACCATAATCAGTATCTCCCCTTTCATGGCTACCCCCACGAATAAGGCTACCCTCAGGATACAGTCCCAGAAAAACCTAGAGCTGTGTCTCTAAGTTGCTGAATGCCTAGGCACAGTTTACTTTTATTTTCCTTAAACTTGTGACCCAGTTTTTCTAGGACTGCTATATTGGCTAGGGAGATCTTGAAAATGAAGGAAGGCATGTAGTTTTAGTGCTCTCTCCTGGGCCAGGAGACCAAATGCTTTCAAGGAGACTCATGTGATCAAGTCTAACCCCAGTTAGGTGCTTGTCTGTGATTGAGACCTGGTTATCATCTCAACTGATTTGTTTTTGGATGGTCCTGGGATTTTGAAGGCAGTGTCAGTAGACCCAGAGTTCCAACAGATCCTACTAAGATAGAAAGGTTTGAGTGCAGTTCCTGGTGACTATTCTGTGTCTGACAACTGAGAACTAGATAAGTTCCTGACCAGTATGTGGGCCACTGATGCATCTTTGGGCCTCAGTAACTCACAAAACCTTCTACTTCACCCACAAGGATGACATAATGGCTCTTTTGAGGATAGTTGTTTTAGCTGGAGTTCTAAAGAGAATGCCAGGAGAGAAAATACAAGAAGAACTTCTCAGCAATTGAGAACAATCCAGGGGACTTGGAAGAAGATCACCTAATGCCATGAAGTTGGAGGGGAAAAAAGGAGAAATTTGGGAAAATGAAAAGATCCTGTGATGGAAAACTGTTTAGTCCCAGAAACATAGAAGAGATGCAGGTATGAGAGTTTCAGTGCACATATTAGATAATACTTCTGTGACAAGTAACCCCAAGTTATTACATGCACACACACACACACACACACACACACACATCCTCACCCATGTTGGATCTAAATCAACACAGGATATTATCACTGGTTTTCCCCTTTCTGCCTAGGATCTTAGAAAGTGACATCTTGTACTTGACATCATTTTCTCCCATAGCCATACAGACAGACTGCATGCTTTATGAACAAGGTGAACAGATGAGATGGCTTCTGGATTTTTATTTTGAAATTGATAATGTACCATTTTCCCTGCAACCTTTCAACTTGAACTGGTTTAAAAAAAATGTAACCTTATTAGTCAGGGCTTTCTCCTCCTCTGTTTTGTGTGGCAGGAAGTGTCCATTGATATTCAGTTAACATTAAATTATATTAGTACAGAATAACCAGAGAATGTTAGCATCATTTCTCCATGTCATCCTCTCTCAGCACCAACCAGGGTTATTCATTGAATCTTTGTGGCATCTCCTTTCTCCCATACCCTTTCCCTCCATATCCCAGCCATGGTAGACCAAGTTGCTGTATCTGGCTATTACCTCCACCCTTTCCTCCACTTTAATTTTTAAAATTTTAATACTTTTATTACATTTTATTTTTTCAATTATCAAGCATTTATTTTCTCTCTCATCTCCTCTTTTTCCACTGGAGAGAAAAAAGAAGAAAGGAAAGAAAAGAAAAAGAAAACCTTTAAAATAAATCTATACTATTATACCATTCAAATGTGTGCGTTGGCCACATCCAGAATGCCTCCTTTTATGTATTTTTAGTCCATCACCTCTCTATCAGAAGTTAGGTACCTACTTCATCAAAAATTTGTCCCGTAAAATCGTGGATGATCCTTATGTTAACCAGCATTCTCAAGTCTTTCATAATTATTTAGGATAGATCAACTGGGGCTCTGTCATTTTCTCCTGCAATATGGCTGGACTTTACTAAGGGTGATGGAGACCTACCCCTTGCCTGAGGTCTCTTTTTGAACAATGCAATAAAGAAGCCTGCATAACGGCCACCCACCCCAAGATAGTACCAGAAGGAGATGATGAGGAGTAACTGAGCCAAACCAAATTCAGTGTAGTGGCAAGAGCTGGATCTAGATGCAGATATCAGCCCTACCAGTTCCTGGCTGTATGATCTTGAACTATTCTCTTCCCTTCCCTGGTCCTCATTTCCCCATCTGTAAAAATGAATGAAGGCAGCATGCTAGGTTGTCTCTAATCTCTCTGCCCACTCTTAATATCTGACCCCTTGGACCAAGACTGGTGGTAGGTACAGAGTGGTGACAGAACTGTTGTGTTTGGAGCCTAAGAGCTTGAGCTCTTTTGGATACCCTGTTTCTTCTCGTTATGTGATCTAAGAGAAAAATCCCTTTCCATCTTTGGGTCTCAGTTTCATTTTCCATAAAATGAGAGAATTACCTTAGGTAGTCTGTAAGGTCTCTTTGAGTTCCCATATCCCATTATCTTCTGGGTTCTTAAACAGTGGCTGATAGTTTCTCTGGGACTTTCTGTTTCTGGACCCCTTTGGAATTAGGTTAGGACCAAAGGACCTCAGTTGAAATGCTACATGCCATCTGTGTAATTTGGGACAAGTTTCTGCTCCCCCTCCCCCACCTCCGGTATTAGCCTCCTTTTCTTTCTCTATAAAATAAGCAGCTGGCATTAGATAATCTACTAGGCCCTTTCCAACTCTCCATCCTATGCTAATAAGATCAATAAGGAGCAGAATTTCTGCTTGAGAAAATGCATGTTTCTCTAGCTGATCATAGAAATGATATATATGGTGGGGGGTAGGGGCTCAGTCTGCCCCAACATGTTTCATGTGTTCCATCAAGATTATGGGGGGAAAGCATCTAGGAAGCCATTAATGTAACATAATTCACTGTGAAGTGAGTGACTAAAGCATGTGCAACATCTTTTACAGAATACTAGAACATGAAAGGTTGTATTACATAGTCCAAGAGTAATGATGTATGATCAAAAGAAGCTATATCAGGTACAAATAGCCCATTTTTCATTTATCTACCCATACCCTAAGCAGGACATGTACATTCCTTAAAAATTCGTTTAGTGAATAAGGACAGGAGAAATCACTTCTTGGTCAAAGGCACAGTAGGAGGTCAAACACTCAATCTCCATTCATTACTCTCTTTCCTCTCACAATGAGACCAAAGACATAATGAATTGGGAAAGACCTTAGAGGATATCTACTCTAGTTATTCTCATTTTACAGATGAGTAAACAGGTGCAAAGAGGAGACTGACTTCCCCAAGGTCACACAGGTAGCAGATCTGGGATGCAAACTCATGTCCACTAACTCCAAAGTTATTACCTCCCACTGGGATGTCATAGAGGTGGAGAGTTAGATCAAATCTCTCTCTAGGTCACTAGAGTCAGACAGCAAACATTTAGGAATCACCTACTAGGCCCCAGGCACTGTGTGCTGGGGGCTGTAGATACAGTGATGAAAAGGAAACAGGCTTGCCTTCTACTGAGAGTATTCATGTTCACAGATTAGATAGATAGATAGATAGATAGATAGATAGATAGATAGATAGATAGATAGATAAATTGATAAATAAATAAATAAAATGTGTTAAGGGGTGTGAAACTGAAACTGAGGAAAGTCTTCTTGAAAAAGAACTGAGTCTTAACAGGGAGCTATATGTCATATGAGGTGGGAAGGGTGAGCAAGCATTCCAGAGAGCCTGTGGAAAAGTCATAGAACTGGGAATATGGAACCTCCTGTTCCGGCCAGTTTGACTGGGGCATAAAGTGTGTGAAAGGGAGTGATGTGTAGGGAGGTTGTAGCCAGATTGTCAAGGGCTTTCATAGCCAAATCCATAGCAGTTTGTGAGGGATGCACATGCATGCACATGCGCATCCTCCATGCACAATCTTCTTCAACAGACTACTCCCTCCCTATCATCCCCACTCTCTCACTGATCTTCAAGCTCTCCCTGTCCACTGGATGCTTCCCTACTGCCTACAAACATGCCCATGTCTTCCTCATCCTTGAAAAACTCTCACTTCTTCCATCTGTCCCTGCTACTGTGTCTCTTTTCCCTTTTGAGGGCTAAACTCCTTGAGAAAGTTGTGTATAATGGATGTCTTATAATGGATGTTTCCAATCACTCCCTTCTTGTTTTGGCAGGTTGACTTGAGACCTAATTATTCAACTAGAACCACTCTCTACAAAGTTACTAGCAATCTCTAAATTGTCTTTGCTCCATCCTCTGCAGGCTTTGAAACTGCTAGTTCTCTACATATTTTCATGAAGACAACCTCTCCAGCCTGTCTGATGAGTCTGAGGTCTAATTCCAGGTCATGCCTGCTTAGTGGAGGAGTCCCCCAAGACTTTGTCCAGAGCCCTTTTATCTCTGTATATTATTTCACTTGGTGATCTCAGCTCCCTTGGATTGAAATATTGATGCTGGACAGATGATTCTCAAATTTATTTTTCCATCCCTAGCCTCTCACCCGACGTTGCAACTCTGTCTGTCTGTCAGACATATTGAACTGGATATCTCATAGACATCATGAGCTGGACTTGTCCAAAATAAGTCATTATCTTTTCCCCCAAACTGTCCTCTCTTTCTTTAGAATGTGTCCCTGAATCCAGGATTAGTACTATATATACTGTCACACCAAAATGTTTAATACATGCTTTTTGACTGACTTGGCATGACCGAAATATTGCTCAGGTAGGGAAACAGACCTCATCCCCAGAAACAGGAGGCCACATTGCTCTAGAGACTGCCAGCATGCCTCCCTCTCCTAGACATAACATACATCCTTATAACAAGTGGTAGGCATTGATTCTATTCAACCATGTAAGAAGAAATGAGGAAGGGGAATGAAAGCATGCTCCCTTTTGCCTGGGGATGGGACCACCCTAGGGACCCCTAATATTAAAGACTGCACCAGATGTGCACCCATCTACAGTGAAAATGGAGGAGGCTCTGATTCAACCTGACAGAGTAGGAAAGGGGAGCCAAGGGAAGAAATGGAACAGGGGGCCATACATGCTGCCTCCACATCCAAAATCAGAGGTCTTTTCACTACATCACAGTGAGGGAGTGGAATTTAGTGGTCAGTGTTAGAGAGATTTGGGGATGGGAGAAGGGGGGTACTGTCTGTACCCCTGAAATCACACTAATTAGACAGATGCCTATCCTCCCCACATCAAAGTTCAGCCCTGTGAACAAGCTTCCCTGTTTCCCCTGTCAGGACCCCTTCCGTGCGGGTCCAAAACACTTAGTTTCTCAAAAAATGAGTTCAGCAGCTCCCTCTGCCCCCAGCCACATTGCAGGAATGAACACACCAGGCCAGGAACATAGAGGGGAATGTTCCAGGGAAGGAGGAGCTGTGGGCCCTGCCTTGTGTTTCTTCACCCTGTGAGATGAGAGGCAGTGAGCCATCCCCACTTTCCATCCCAGCCCCTGTTTCATTCCAGTGGCCTGTGTATTCGTTAGATGGATTATCAGGGCTGTAAATCAGGAAGGCTTTACTGGATCTGTGAGTAAGGGTTATTTCCTTCATTGCTCCCACCCCCAGTGCCTAGAAGAGTTCTTGGATCATGCTAGGGACTTATTAAATACTTGTGGATTGATTGCCTTGGCCTGTATTGGAATGCATGGTTCTGGCTCCTTCTGGTCACTAAACGGTAGTGTTTCTCCCCCAGCAGAAGGCAGCCCAGGCTCCCAGGTGAAAGCTTGCCTAAATCTACTTCTGGGGCTAGAATCCCATCAGTGAGCTATTCAGACACTATGATCAAGTACAAATCCTTTGTGCTTTGTACTTTCCACCAGCTGAAATTAAAGCCTACCTTCTATTTGCTAGGTTTTCAGCCCAGTTGCCCATATGGGAAAAACAGGTCCTTTACCCTTTCCTTGTGGAGACCCAGAAGCACAATTCTGATGTTCCTTAAGGAAACCGTTGTTGGGGCACAAAAGTCTCCCTCCCCCAGAACTAATATAAAAGAACACTGGTTGCTGTGGACTCAAAGGACCTGAATTCAAAGGCTGCCTCTGATTCATAGTACCTTGTGACCTTGGGTAAGTTACTTAACCATATTGAGCTTCAGTTTCCTCATCTGTAGAATGGTTTGGACAAGATGGCCTCTGCCATCCTTGTGAGTTCTTGACCTGCAGTCTTCTGACCACCCTAGCTAAGTGCAGCCAGAAGGTCATCCCCAATGAGATGTATTTCTTTGGTCGTATCAGTTCATAAACCTATCTGTAGGATGTGATGGGATTTCCTGGTTAAGGATAGTAGCCACATAGAATCCTTGAATTATGACAGTACCTACATTTCTTCAAGAGGCAG
Organism: Bettongia penicillata ogilbyi; assembly: GCA_023548195.1. Taxonomy (NCBI): domain Eukaryota; kingdom Metazoa; phylum Chordata; class Mammalia; order Diprotodontia; family Potoroidae; genus Bettongia; species Bettongia penicillata. Next base: position 541,973 of record JAJHZJ010000172.1, read on the forward strand.
TATGGTCTTCTAACTCCTTTGTACAGAGATAGGGGTCTACAAATGCAGAATATTGTACACACTTTCAGATACGGTCAGATTGTGGGTCCATTTTGCTTAACTATTTTCTTTTGTTAGGAATGACTTTTGTGGATGAATATCAGCAAATGGCTAATGTAAAAACCTTTTTAGGAAAAAAAAAACTAAAGTAAAAGGAAAGTGGCAGTGAACTTAGAGTGGAAAGAATGATGGCTTGCAGAACATCTTATGTATAAAAGGATGGGAGATAATTTTGTCAATCCACTATTAACCTCTCACCCCACTTAATGCCTTTGCTACTATTATTGTTCAGTCATATCAGAATCTTTGTGACCCATTTGGGGTTTTCTTGGAAGAAATACAGAAGTCACTTGCCATTTCTTTTTCTAGCTCAGTTTATAACAGAGGAAACAAGATTAAGTGACTTGCCCAGAGTCACACAGGTGGTATCTGAGGTCATATTGCACTCTATCCAGTGAACCACCTACCTGCCTTTAGTGTAGATCACATCTCAATGGAATCCATCAGGAGTGTGAATTAGGTATGAATTGGCTGCAGAATTAGGTGACATTTGGCAAGTCTGTAGTCTTTCACCCAGTTCTAAGTTGCAGTTCCAAGGACTTAGAAGGGCGGTCACTGTCACAAAGGAGCTGAGGTCCTACATGGGTAAGGAGCAGAGAACAGACCAGGAATGTAGTAAAGAGACTTCTCCAACAACAGAAAAACCAACAAATTAACCCCCTCCCCCAATTACACACCAAATAGAAATCCTAAAAAACAAAGTAAAATTGATGTTAAAGCAAAACAAAACTAAGAAATAAAGCTCGAATCTAGTTTTATACAAAAATCAATAAAAGAGATAGATTATTGACTAATTTGATTTAAAAAATGAAAGGAAAGAAACAAATGACCAGTATCAAAAGTGAAAAGAGTTAAAGTACAACCAATGAAGATGAAATTAAGGCAATTATTAGAAGCTATTTTGCCCAACTTTGTGCTAATAAATTTAACAGTCTAAATGCTGAGATAAGGGGTGGGGTGAAACACTTACTACCCTCTGTGTGACCCCCTGATCCCCTAAGGCAGAATCCTGACCCTTCCTGGGCCTCAGTATCTTTATATGGGAAATGGAGATAATCTTACTTGAACTGCCTACCTCCTGGGGGTCTTGTGAGGACCAAATAAAGTCTATTAGGTTCTTTGTAGTCCTTAAAGGGCATGCAGTGATCTGCATAGCTCTCCTTCAAGTTCAGAGACTCTCTTGGGAAAATTGAGAGTTCACTCATGTCTTTGGGCCTGGGACAGGTTTATTGACACCTGTCTAGGAGGTGATCAGGGAAGTCACCAGAGTGCCTGGGATGATGGATAGTATGTTTGGTCCCTTTCCTGGTGCATGTCTTGTACCAACAGCTGCTGTTTTTATATGTCTTCCTATGCATACATTCTATGGATTGTGTCTATATTTCCCTTTCTACATCTGTGCCTATCTGTCTCTGCCTGTCTTCGTCTCTGTCCATTTCACTCTCTCTACCTCTGTTTCTGTATTTTCTGACTGTGTTTCTCAATATAAAAGCCTGTATGTACATATATGTGCATGTGTGAGGGTCTCCTGATATCTTTTGCCTAGTTAGTTTACCTAATTATTTATGTCTGTGTCTTGCTGGAAATACAGAGCAAAGTGTGGGAGAAGCCCTCATCTCCTCCTGGCCTAGGGATCATAATGGAGGCCTGATAAGGAGCTAACTTGAGTGCCAGCAACTTGAGATTCCAGCTATCCATGGAAACGGGCCTATCACCATGGTAAATAGTGATTGGAATCGACTGATGCTTCCTTTCTGGACTCTAAATTTTTCCTCTAGTGAAATTATACTTCAACAAAGGTGGGTGGGCTATCTTGAACTGAACCTTCTACTGGAAAAGAAGTGAGACATATGGCCTATTTTTCATTGCTTAGACAACAAAGGATCAAACTTCCTGGGGCTCGGTGGTTGGACTTTAGGATAGGTGGGGCTTGCAAGTTTGTTCATCTTTTTCATGTCTGCATTGATTAAATGATTCGCCTCATTAGTCATTTAGAGTGACTAACTGAGCCTAAACAGCTAGCAAGAGTCAGTTATACAATGGCAGTGGGCCATTGCTGGATTTACATGGGTTTATGTGTGCTGCTTGTTTAGGGAAAAATGCATTTTTATTTTATTTGTTTTTTTATTTTCTAAAATTTACAGGCAGGACCTCATTCCAGGATTAGGTAGATTTGTTTTGCAACACACACACACACACACACACACACACACACACACACCTTGTCCTTCCACTGACCAGATAATGGGAGAAAGAGTGTCAAAAATTAAAAATCATAGAAATTATACCAATAGACTTAGTCTCAGTTCCACTACAAGTGGGGCCATTTACTCCACCAAGACAAGCTGCTCCCTAATTGAGAAGATATGTTCTGTGAGCTAAGTGAAACATCACCTTATTATAATTAACCTATTTTTTTTATTTCTTTGAAGGATGTTTTTGTTTTTTCTTAACTACACAAAAAATTTTTAATATTCATTTTTTATAATTTTTGAGTTCCAAACAGCTTCCTCTCTCCCTGAGAGCATTTTGATATAGATTATACATGTACAGTCATGCAAAACATATTTTCATATTATCCATATTGAAAAAGAGAATATAGGAAAAACAAGCAAGAAAAATAAAGTGTAGAAAGTGTGGTTTGATCTACCTTCAGAATCTATCAATTCTTTCTCTGGAGGTGGATAGCATTTTTTCACTATAAGCTCTTTGGAATTATCTTGTATCTCTATATTGCTGAGAATAACCAAGTCATTCACAGTTTGTTATCATACAGTATTGCTGTCACTGTGTACAATGATAATTATCAGCTCTGCTCATTTCACTTAGCATCAGTTCGTGTAACTCTTTGCAGGTTTTTCTGAAAGCAACCTGCTTTTCATTTCTTGCTACAATAGTATTCCATCACAATAATATATGACAATTTCTTCAGCCATTCCCCAAATGATGGAAATCTCTTCCATTTCCAGTTCTTTGCCACCACAAAAAGTGCTGCTACAAATATTTTTGTACATATAGGATGTTTTTATTTTATTTGATCTCTTTGAGATATAGACCTAGTAGTAGTATTACTAGGTCAAAGAATATGAAGAATTTTATACTCCTTGGGGCAGAGTTTCAAATTTCTCTCCAGAATGGTTGAATCAGTTTACAAATCTAGCAAGAATGCATCAGTGTCCAAATTTTTCCACATCCTCTCCTACATTTGTTATTTCCTTTTTCTGTCATATTAACCAATCTGATATGTGTGAGTTGGTACCCCAGAGTACTTTTAGTTTGCATTTCTCTAATCAATATTGATTCAAAGCACTTTTTCACATTTATTTTCTTTGTCTGAAAACTGTTCTTATGCTTGGACTATTTATCAATTGTGGAATGTCTCATATTCTTATAAATTTTATTTACTTCTCTATATGTCTGAGAAATAATGCCTTTATCAGGGAAAGTTGTTGAAAATTTTGTTCCCAGTTTTCTGCTTTCCTTTTAATCTTAACTACATTGGTTTTGTTTGTGCAAAACCTTTTTAATTTAATGTAATCAAAATTATCCATTTTAAATCCCACAATGCTCTCTATCCCTTATTTGGTCATAAATTCCTCCTTTATCCATAGATATGATCAGTAAACTACTTCATGTTCCCCCTAATTTGCTTATTATATAGCTCTTTATTTCTAAATCCTGTACCCATTTTGACCTTATCTTGGTATTCGTTGTGAAATATTGCTCTATACCTAATTTCTGCCAAAGCGCCTACCAGTTTTCCCAGCAATTTTTGACAGAAAGTAATTTTTTTCCCAAAAAAAGCTAGGATCTTTGTGTTTATCAAACAGTAGATAACTATGATCATTTAACACTGAATATTGTGTACCTAACCTATTCTATTTATCCACTACTCAATTTCTTGACCAGTACCACTTTGTAAACAGTTTGAAATTTGGTACTGCTAAGCCATCTTCTTTCACTTTTTTTTTTATTGATTCCCTCGACATTCTTGACCTTTTGTTCTTCCAGATGAATTTTGTTTTTGTTTTTTGTCTAGCTCTATAAAATATTTTTCATATTGGTATGGCACTGAATAAATTAATTTAGGTAGAAATGTCATTTTTGGGAGGAGCCAAGATGGTGGAGAAGAAAGACTCATGTATGCTAGCTCCAAACCCACAGCCCATAAATTTTCTGTAAAAAGAACTCCCCACAAGTTCTGGAGCAGTGCAAGCTATGCAGCAATGGAGTGGAGGAGATTTCTGTTCCAGAGAGCCCTGAAAAACTGGCACCAAAGATCCATCACGCACCAGACAGTGGAGCCTAGCCCTGGCCTCATGGCCCCAAGAGGAGCAGATCCAAGCAGGCTTCAGGGACGGAACCTCTGGCGGCCGGGAAGGCCCCTCCACCCACAGGTGCTACAGGTCAGTGAGAGAGACTTCTGGGCTGGCCAAGAGGGGAGCGGGGTGTCTCCATAACTCAGGGCCCCTCGGGAGGCAGCAGCAGAGGCAGTGGCAGAGGCAGGGGCAACCCGGGATTCCCGGAGCAGGCAGGACCTCAGATCAAGTCATGTAACTGGCTGGGAAAATGCCTCATTGGCTTTTTGGACATCTTTTTTCCAATTGAGTTAGCCTATTTTTAAAGGTGTTACTTTCCTTAGCATTTTTTGGGGGTCTCTTTAGCAAGCTGTTGACTCACTTTTCAAGCTTTTCCATGGCCTGAGCCCACTGCATGTTCATTTTGGAGGTACTGGATGCAGAAGCCTTGACTTCCTCTGATAGTATGTATTGTTCTTCTTCATCCAAAAGGATGGAAGGAAATACCTGTTCACTAAGAAAGTAACCTTCTATGGTCTTATTTTTTTTCTCTTTTTGGGGCATATTCCCAGACAGTTACTTGACTTCTGAATCCTTTGTCAAGAGGAGGGTCCTGGTGCTCTTCCTTCCCCCAGGACTGTGCTCAGGGCTAAAATTCAGATCACCTGCCCTACTCCCCCAGGGGCTTTAGTTGGGAGCGAGTCTCCACTCAGGACTGAGGTTCAGATCAGCTGCTCAATTCCCCCAGGTGCTTTAGGCCCAGTGTTTCACAAATGGACCCACCTTGCTGCCACCACTCTTGCTGCCTCTGCACCACCCCTGCTACCGCTGCCACTACCACCACCTGGGGCCAGTGCTAGGAGAGACCCTGGTTCCCTCTCACCCAGTTGGGAAAGTCCTCTTACTGACCTTTGAAGCTTTCTTTGGCACTTGTGGGTTGAGAGAACTGAGACCCTCCCTGCTGGGAATTCTGCCCCAGTTCTGGTCCTGTTCCTTCTGGTGCCACTAGGCCAGGGCTGGACTCCCCCGCATTCAGCAACCTTTCCTGTTGGCCTTCCAGGTTACTTTTGGCTGGAAATCTCTTTCACTCTGTCATTCTGTGACTTCTGCTCCTCTAGATTTTGTTGAGAGTCATTTTTACAGGTATTTTATGGGCTCTGGGGGAAGAGCTAGCATATGTGCATCTTTCTACTCTGCTGTCTTGACTCTGAGCCCCCAAAATTCATAACATTTAGGCAGAGGTTGGGCTCTGCCTAAATTGACATTTATATCTGTCTCTTTAACTCCTGGCCACTTTATAACTGAGGCAAAATTCAGGTTATTGAAAACCTTTGTGTGACTAAATAACAGATTATATGATAGTGTCTGTGACTAAATAGTCATTAAAAGGAGAAGTTGGGGAAGGAGCAGACATCTTCTTGGAACTTTTCTTGGGTCTAGACTAGACAGGTACACTGATGGCACCAGCCTGAGTCTTCTACTCTGAGATGCTCATAGAGTGCATGTCAGTCTTTGGTATTTTCCTTTTCTGCCCTAGCTCAGTCCTGCTTTCTCTTTCTCCTGTTGCTGGTTGACCCAGCTCTGCTAGTTCTTGTCTTAGCCTTCTATGACTCTGATCCTCCCTCTCTGCTTCCAAACCCTAAGAATCTCTCTCTTCTTCTGGGATGAGTCCTCTCTTTCATACAAGTTCCTGAAGGCATGGCCAGATCCCTTAAGGCAGTGCTGTTTATTGATTCCAGAAGATATATACAGACCCTATTCACACTGGGTTCTGGTTGATTGATTCAATTAATAACTTTTCTTGTCTAAGGAAGGTTGTACTTACTTTGAAGAGAGTGGGATAATCCATGAAGCTCCTCACTTTTAAGTTAAAGATCTTCCCAGTTCCAACAGTCTGTGATCTAGGGACCTTTTCCCCAACCCTGCCCCCACAGTCACCACCACTAGCGTCAGCACTACCATCTCTCTTGGACTGGTAGAGACAGCCCTGGATTCTGGACACAAGAGTCTTTGGGCAAGCCACAGCCATCATCTGGGTCAGCCACTCCTGTGGAGATGCAGGCAGTCCTGCAACTGCTCCTCCAGTACTACAGCCTCATCTACTGAAGACCCAGAAAAGAACATTCTTTTCCCCAAAGCCCTTGGCACTGTTACAGGGTTCAATAACAGAAACTGATTTTATCAGTGAAAATGACATTGTTAAAAAAAAGCGTTAACATCTGCCTCACCACTGTGTGTTAGAGACCATGGGGCCTTTCCAGTGACTTACATCTGAAGCCTTCCCTATGTGTTGTCTTCCCCAATAGAATGGCAGCTCCTTGAAAGCAAGGACAGTCTTACTTTAGTATCTATCCCCAGCACTCAGCACAGAACTTTACACATAGCGAGTGCTTGATAAATGCTTCATTCGTTAATTTAGACCAGAGAAGGAAGGAGCATTGGAATATAAAATGTCTTAACAAGAAAAGGACCTCAGAAATCATATAGTCCAAACCTCTCATCTAGCACATGAGGAAACTGAAGCTTAAGGAGGTTTCTATGTGCCCAAGATCTCAGAGTGTGAGGATTTGAACCCAAGCTCCTGATTCTCAAGTCAGTGCTCTTTCAGTGATTCCTGCTGCCTCTCTCTTCATTTCATAAGCACCCTTTCATTTCCTGAGGATCAAGTTCCTGCCCCATCCATGTCTATTAAGTCCCTGGGTGGGACTGGCCTACTGAACTCTTCCTTTCTGCTTGTCCTCTCCCAACTTTGTACCCCTTTTCTTACATGGTCCCCTAGGTCTCTTTTTTCTCATCTAAATTAATTGAAACTCCTTCCTCACTTGCGTGTCCTAGATGAATTGGGAAATCCTCCAGGAAACTTCCCTGAACCCAGTCCTGAAAACATTCTCTGCCTCCTTAAATTTCTTATAATGTTTTGGCTCTCTCCTTTGCTGCTCTCAAGGTCTAATGATAGCTTGCTTTTCTATGAGACCTCAAATGTTTTAAGGTGCCTTATTTGCAATCTGTCAATCAGTCAATATTTATTAAGTACCTCCTATGTGCCAGTCATTGTTCTAAACACTGGGGATACAAAGGGAGGCAAAAGATACTTCCTGCATTCAAGGAGCTTAGAATCTAATGGGGGAGACAACATGCATGCACAGGATAAATAGGAAATAGTTAATAGAAGGAAACAACTACAATAAAAAGTGTTTGGGGAAGGATTCCAATAAAAGAAGGGATTTTTGTTGAGACCTAAAAGAAAGGAGGGAGGTCAGTAGTCAGAGCAGAGGAGAGAGAGGCATAGAGGACAGCCAGAGAAAATACCTGTGCTGAGAGATGGAGTGTCTTCTTTGTGGTATTACCAGGAGGCCAGTCTTACTGGATTGAAGAGTATCTGTTAGAAAGTAAGGCGTAAGAAATCTGGAAACGAAGGACATTGAGTGCCAAACACAGCATTGTAAACATTTGATTCTGGAGGTAATAGGGAAACACTGGAATTTATTGAGTAGAGAAGTGATATAATTGGATCTGAACTTTAGGAAAGTCACTTTAGTGGCTGAATGGATGATGGATTAGAGTGGATCAGAGTACATGATCTGATTTGAGTCTTACATTGAATTTTACTTGGTTTGGGGCACATCCTTGATTCCTCTCCATCTGCCTGCTCCCCACTAGACTATGGCTCTTTTGTAAAAAAAAAAAAAATCATTAAATTTATTTATTTATTTATCCTTCAGTTCCATAAGATTTTGAGATCCAAATTATCTCCCCATCTTTCCCCTCCCCAATAAAGATAGCCTGTAATTTTATATAGGTTCTACATATACATATTAAACCTATTTTCTCATTATAGACTATGGTTCTTAAAGGGAGACTTTTTTTTTATTCAGTCATCAAGCATTTATTAATCATATACTATGTTGGAGGTGGCACTGGGAATACAAAGAAAGCCCAAAACCTTTTCCTCAGTGAGTTCACAGTTTAATAAAGGAGATGACATGAAAACAACTATGTACAGAGAAGATATATACAAGATAAACTGAAGATAATTAGTAGAGAAAAGGCAATAGCACTGAGGGAGTCAGGAAAGACTCTTACAGAAGGTAAAGCTTTATCTAGGAAAGGAAGGAAGCCAGAAAATCCACTGGGTGAAGATGAGAATCCAGGTAGAGAAAATTCCTCATATGGGGGACAAATAGTGATAATTTTCAGTGTCAAGAGGTGTCTCTCTGAATATTGACCTCCATAGCTTCCTCAAAGTCCCAACAAAAGTCTTACCTTCTCCAAGAAGCCTTCCCCAACCCCTTTTAATTCTAGTGTCTTCTCTGTATTAATTATTTTCTATTTATGCTCTATATAGCTTGCTATACATGCATTTATTTGCATGCCATCTCCCCTATTAGATGGTAAGCTCCTTGAGGACAAGGATTGTCTTTTACCTCTTTTTCTATTCCCGGCACTTAGCACAGTGCCTGGCAACGTAGTAAGCAATTAATAAATGTTAATTGATTGATTCTGGAGATAATAAGAAGCCATTTTAGTTTATTGACTAGAGAGGGTGAGATGGTCAGACCTGTGCCTTGGGAAGATCAATTTGATAGCTGAATGGAAGAAGGACTGGAGTGAGGAGAGACTTGAGGCAGGGAGACCAACCAGCAGGATGTTTCAGAAGTCCAGCTAATGGTTTGTAAAAGGTGATAGGGCCTTCACCAGTGTAGAGGAGCAATATAGGAAAAGTGAAAGAGGCAAGGCCTATACCAGACATGTTGGGAAGGTCGAGTTGACAGGTCTTGGGAATGGATTGGATATGGAGAGCGAAAGAGAACGAGGTGTCCAGGAGGATTCCTAGGTGGTGAGCCTTGGGGACTGGGAGAAGGATGATTAGGAAGAGGAAAGTGCTTGTAATATAAGTGAATTCTCTTTGGCTTATGAACTTGGCAATCATCAAAATCAAACATTTAGTTCCTGGAAAATGAGAAGAATGGATCCCATATGAACCTTTCAACTTCTGTTTACAAGCGATTTTTAAGTATATGTTGAGTAAGAAAGCTAGTAAACAACTTTGTTTCTGTGCTTCCTCTTGGAAACTTTTTTTCTCTTTTCTTATGAATGTGTGTTCTTTTGTTCACTTTTATCATCTTGCATTTCTATACATTCTTACTAACTCATACCCTTTCCCTTACCACCTTACCTCCCCCCCACCCCAGGGACATTGCCCCAGACAAACTGAGACCTGAGAAAGACCTTAGGTCTCCCAGTGCATCCTGGGTCATCTGCAGTCTTCCTGACCTGTATCTTGCCACTGGACCCAGATGATTCTGGAGGAGAGAGTGAGGCTGGTGACTTTGCACAGCCCAGTCTCACTTAAATCCAATTCACTTTCAAGTCAAGACATCACTTTCCTGATGTCATTGATTTTCTTCAAGAACAAAGAAGAAACAAAAATAAAAACAACAACCCTTATACACACCTAGACTGTGTTGTCACCTTTATATTATTTATATCTTTAATTCATATGTTTATATATATAATTAGTATGTTTATATATAATTGATATACTTTATATCATGTATGTTTATATTATTCCCTGAAGGGAGTACTGTAAACCCTGTCAGCATATAATAAGGACTCAGTTAATCTTGCTAAGTTGACTTGAAAGGCCCAGATTGGAAGTGGAGCCCATAGGTTTCATAACTGGAAGAGGTCTCAGAGATCATCTAGGACCAACCTCCCCATTGAATAGAGGAGAAAAGGGAGGCCCAGGAGAAGTCTCTGAATTGTCCCTTCTCACCCAGGTGTCCTAACCCAGGTAATGGGAGCCAGGTCCTTTGATTTCTAGACCAATACTCTTCCCATTAAATCACTAGATTGTGGGCTCAGGCCCTGGGAGATCTACTCCTCTTTGGGGAGTTCACTGCTCCTCTCATCCCAGGTTAGCCACCCACTCAGCCTCTCAGAATCCCAGGTGAAATTAGCCAGTCTCCCTCTCAGACAGGTACTCACCATCCTGAACACCTGAAATCCTTCACATCAGTCTGATACTGGGGTTCATGAAGGAAATGGGTGTCAGGTCCCAGGATTCCAGAATGACAGACCTGGGAGGGATCACTAAGTCTAATCTCCTTATGTTAGTTTTTAAGTGATATTGAAGAAACAGTTGTTTTCCAAAAAACCAAACCTAAACAAACCCCTCCTTTAAAATAGAACTTTAAATGAGGGAGCAACTATAGGAATACTTTCTCTTTTCTGTTATACTTTGTATGTATAAATATTATTTAATAAGCTCTTCCCAATTCCCGTGGGAGGAGGACCATCCCCCTCAAACCCTCTCTCACACACATACATACACCACTACTAGTAGGTAATCTTTCTGGGATGACCTCTCATTTGCACTGAGTATGTCTTGTATGAGCATAGTTGTTTGCATGGTGTGAGCTCATTAGAATGTGAACTCCTTCAGGGCAGGGACCTTGTTTTTCTTATCTTTGTTCCTCCCTTCCCTCCTTAGTAGAGTGCATGTGATGCTATAGGTGCTTAATAAATGCATACTGACTATCCCCCCTCCATGTGTCCATTCTCCTGTCACTTCTGACACTTCTGTCTCTACATCCCCAAGTCCTCTTCATGTCCCGCTTCTTCTCCAATATCCCTCTGCTCCCTCAGTGTACCCACTCCTGTCTGTTTTCCTCTTTGTTCTCTGTATTTCTGTCCCTGTCTGTGTCCTTCCCCACTCCCAGTGTACCTATCCTCTCTGTGTGCTACCCTCTCTTCCCCTTTTCACCTCTCTCCTTTCTGGGTGTCTTTTCCTGTCACCTTCTGTCATTCTCATCTCCCTTGGACTCCCTTGTCCTTCAGCATCACCTATAATGTCTGTTCTCTCCCTCTCTCTCTCTGGTCTCCTAGCCCCTGGACCCTGAACTAACCTAACTTCTTACTTTAGGAATGACCCTAGAGTTGTTCATTTGAGCTGCAGATTATCTTCCTCTCTTGACTCTCGCCCCTTGTCCTCCCACTCCTCATTCCCTGCCAATCCTCTGATCTCCCCTCATTCTCCAGAGCTGCTGAATGGTGCTAAAGGAAGTCCCTTCACTGAGTTAGTAGCTGGTAGCTTGGTCCACTACAGGTTTATGTTGTCCACTTCCAATCAGGTCCTCCCTGTTGCATCGCTGCCTTTTTGTCTTTTCTTGGTCAACCTTTTCCCTCTCCCTGTGGGATCCATCCTAAACCTTATTTTCCCTCAAGATCCTAAGAACTATCCCACCACTTTTCCTCACCAGAGGAATTTGCCTCCATTTTTATTGAGAAAATAGCGACAACTATTTGCTCCTTATTCTCCTCAACTCTCTGACTCTATACTCCAAATTCTCTTCTTTGAGTGTTTTATTGACACCTTTTTCAATGCTACCCTTTCCTACTGTCCTCAACAGTATCTTTTTCTACCTTCCTTCCCTCAGAATAAAGAATCAAACTTAAATAGAACAAACCAACACACTCACCATGTCTGATAACATATGCTGCCTCCCAATTTCTCAATGTGTATTTTCCCCATGACCTGCTCCTCCCCCCACTACAGCTCCTCAGCACAGGCATTGCCATATCCTTGATCTTGCTGTTACTCACAAGTGTTCCACAAACACTTGTTCCATGGTCACAAATTCTGAAATTCTTTTATCTGATCATTTCCTGCTGTCATTCCACCTCTCCCTCTGCCTTGTAACTCCAATCCCTGTTCTTTCTCCTCACTGTAATCACCAATCCCTCCACCTGTCAGTTCTTTCGAGACCAGTACCCCTTGCACTGGCTACACTCTCTGTCCTTCCCCATCGTGACCCTTGATGAACCAGTTAAACTCTACATTGTCTTCCTGAGACCTTTATACCTCAGTCCTGTCAAAGATCTTGCCTTTCCAGTCCCTAGGCTTGGATCACTCCCACCTTCCACTGCTTTCCCTTTCACTTTTTTTACAGATAAGTAGAGAATAACAAAATTGTGTTGAATGAATCCATTGCCATTTTATATCTATAATATTCCCTATTATTATATATTATATAATTATTATATTATATAGTATTATGTATATTCCATATATATGTATATATTATATATATATAGGGAAAGAAAGGGAAGGGAAGGGAAGGGAAGGGAATGGAAGGGAAGGGAAGAGAAGGGAAGGGAAGGGAAGGGAAGGGAAGGGAAGGGAAGGGAAGGGAAGGGAAGGGAAGGGAAGGGAAGGGAAGGAAGGGGAAGGGAAGAGATAGGATTCACTATCCCACTCACAACAGCTGCTTTTTCAAAATCTTTTCTGCTCTCCTTAAACTCTCAAAGTTTTCTTCCTCCTCCCTCCCTCAGTTGAGAACTTTGCCTCATATGTCACTAAAAATATTGAGGCCAGTAACTGAGAATGCTTTTTTTCTCCCCTGGGCCTCCTCTGACATAACTTATGCCCCACCATCTCCTACACTCCTGTTTCTTTTGGGTTTTTTATTGTTTTTTTTCTTTTTTTCTTATTTTTTTCTTTTCTTTTCTTTTTTTTTGGAGGGTTAAGTAACTTGCCCAAGGTCACACAGCTAGTAAGTGTCAAGTGTCTGAGGCTGGATTTGAACTCAGGTCCTCCTGCATCCACAGCCAGTGCTCTATTCACTATGCCACCTAACTGCCCCCTCTCCCATGGAAGGCTACAATTAAGTGTAGATATATTACTATATAAATGTAGATATATACACATATACACATATACTTTCCCTAATTCTACTCCTGATCTTTGTTTTTATGTTTGTGCATGTCTGTTGTTCCTATCCTTCTCACTCCTCTACTTTACTTCTACCTACTACCTTCCCCTCCTATTACTTAGCCTACACCCCCTCCAAGGATCCCTCCTCTATCCTTCCATTCCTATAAATCTAAGCACCTTTCTGGAGTCCCCTATAATCTATTCCCTCATCCTCCCCTCTACAGATCCCTCCTTTGTCCTATACCTCCATCATATCCCTTTACCATTTTATTTCTTCTGAATTTAGAAGACTTTTGTACTAGATATATATAGGTATGATTCCCTCTTGAACCCATTCCGAATGAAAGTAGTTTTCTGGAAATATCAGCCCTCTTCTCCTATCTAATTCATCCGTATCAATTCTTCCTCTTGCACCTCATTTGAATAAAATAATCACTCTTTTTAGCTGTTCCTAAATGGTTTTACTTTTTAACGTCATATCATAGTCAGGTCTACCCCAATCTTTCTTACAAACTACACAATTACTAATGACAATCTTAGACATATATACATTTTACATATATAAAAAGTAAACATTCTGTTCTAATTGAATCTCTTGTAGTGAGTTTTGGTATGTACCTTGTGTTTCTTTTGACTATTGTGTCTAAAATTTTCTATTAATTTCAGTTTTTTTTAAACAAAGTCTTGAAAGTCTGACAGTTGATCAAATGTCTATTTTTTTCATTCAGGATTATGCTTAACTTTGCTAGGTATGATACATTTGACTGGAGCCCCAGTGCTTTTGCTCTTTGCTATATAGTGTTCTAAGACCTGTGATCCTTTAGTGTCTCCATTGCTAGGTTTTTAGTGATTCTAATTGTGGCACCATCATATTTGAATTGATATTTTTCTTGTTGCTTTTAATATTCTGTCCTTTATTTGGAGGTTTTGGAATTTGACTATGCTATTCCTTTGAGTTTTCCTAGGATCTCTTTCAAGTGGTGTTTGATGGATTTTTTCTATTTCTACTTTCCCTGGTTGTTCTAATGCTTCAGGACAATTTCTTTAATTATGTCTGGTATTATTGTATCAGGATTTTTTTTTATCATAACTTTCAGGTAGTCCAAGTATTCTTATGTTTTCTCTTCTTGGTCTGTTCTCCGTATCAGTTGTTTTTCTTATGTTTCCCTTTCTCTTCTATCCATTTCTATTTCACATGGAAAGATGGTCTTTCTTCTTGCCAAAGAAAACCCTTCTACAAGAACAAGTGATCCCATTATATCCCATTTTCTTCAGCAAATTGCCCCATCTATCACTTCTATTTTCTCACTAATCTTCATTCTATCCCTGTCTACTGACTGCTCCCCAAATGCATACAAATATACCCATGATTCACCTATCCTCACAAAACCCTTACTTGCTCTGTCCATTTCCATTAGGTATCATACTATATCTCTCCTCTGCCTTTATGGCCAAACTCCTTGATAAGACTATCTACAATAAGTGTCTCCATTTCCTTTCCTTGTTACTTTTTGAATTCTGGTTTACAACATCATTAAACTGACGTGTTCTCTCAAAATGGCTAATGATCTCTTGATTGCCAAATCCAATAGAATTTTCTCAGTCTTCATCCATCTTGACCACATCTGTCTAGCCTTTGACTGCATTGATCATCTTCTTTTTATGATACTCCCTTCTCTCTTGGTGTTTTTCTCACTTCTTTCTCCTGATTCTGCTCCTACATGTCTAATCACTCCTTATCAGTCTCCTTCCCTGATTCTCTATCAAGCTGCTAACTATAGGCCTTCTTTTCTCTTTCTTTATATCATTTCACTTGGTGATCTCATCAGCTCCCATGCTTTCAGTTACCATCTCTATAACGATAACACTCAGATCTACTTGTCCAGTCCTATCTTCTGTTCCAAAATGCAACCTTACATCTCCAACATCCTGTTAAATATCTTGCTGGATATTCCATAGATGTGTTAAACTCAGCATGTCCAAATCTGAATTCAATTATCTTTACAAGCAAATCTTGCCCTATTCCCATCTTCCCTATTACTGTCGAGAGTACTAGCTCACAACCTAGTTGTCATCCACATTTGCCTGCTCTCTCTCACAATATTTAATCAGTTTTCAATTTCTGTAATTTCTACCTCCTTAACATCTACTGTATACCACCATCACCACCCTCTTGTCTCTAGTGACACTGCCACCATGTTGATGGAAACCATCATTATCTCTCTCCTAGACTGTTCAAATAGCCTGCTGATTGATTACTCCTCACTCAAATATATACATCTCTCCAGTCTTCTCACACCTTACTTCCCTCATTCACATATTCTGTGATCCATTGATACTGTTCTGTCTCCAGCATTTTCACTGACTGTCCCCCATTTCTGTAACTCTCTCCATCCTCATCTCTGCCTATTGATTTTCTTCAAGTCACAATCAAAGCCTCATCTTTTGCAAGAAACTAATCCTAGTCCTCCTTAATCTTAGTTTCTTTTGAGACCACTCTCAACTTAGCCTGTTTATATCTTGTTTGTGCTTAATTATTAACAGATTGTCTCCTCTTTTAGATTGTAAACTACTTGAGAGCAGAAACAATTTGAGGACTTTCTGTGTATACCTAGGGCTTAGCACAGTGCCTGGCAAATAGCAGGTAATTGATAAATACTCTTTGACTGAATGACTGACCTCTGTGATGAAAGAAGGATAGTATGACTAACCATCAGGCCTCTGAAGCCAAGACTTATCAATGCATTGATCTAATTTCATCTCTCAAAGTTTAGGAATAATTCTAAATTACTTTCCAAGAACAGCTGTATCAGTTCACCACTCCACCAACAGTGCATTAGTATCTCAGTTTTCACACAGCCCCTTCAATATTTATCATTTTATTTTTCTGTTGTATTGGCCAATCTGATAAGTATGAGGTGGTACCTCAGAATTGTTTTAATTTGCATTTCTCTAATCAATAGTGATTAGAGCTTTCCCCCCTCTGACTATATAGCTTTGATTTTTTTCATCTGAAAGCTGTCTGTTCATATACTTTGACCATTTATCAATTGGAGAATGCCTCATATTCTTATAAATTTGATTCAATTTCCTACCTATTTGAGAAATGAGGCCCTTATCAGAGAAAATTGCTATAAAAATTTTCTCCAGTTTTCTGCTTTCCTTTAAATCTTCGTTGCATTGGTTTTTTGTTTGTGCAAAACCTTTTTACTCTCATAAATCAAAATTTTCCATTTTACATCCCACAGTATCTCTCTCTCCCTCCCTTTTTTATTTTGTTATAAATTCTTCCCTTAGCCATAGATCTGACAAGGAAACTATTCCATGTTCCCCTACTTTACTTATATCACCTTTTATTTCTAAATCACATACTTATTTTGACCTTGTGTTGGTATATGTTGTGAGATGCTGGTCTATACCTAGTTTAAACTGAACTGTTTTCCAGTTTTCCCAGCAGTATCTATCAAAATAATGAGGTTTTGTCTCAAAAACTGGAATCTTTGCATTTACCAAATACTAGATTACTATGATTATTACTTACTGTGTATTATGTACCTAATCTGTTCCACTGATCAACCAATCTATTTTCAACCAGTACCACTGTTTTAATGATGACTGCTTTGTAATATAGTTTGAGATCTGGTACAGCTAGGCTACCTCCATTCATATTTAACTTTCATTTTTCAAAATGAATTTTTAGTTATTTTGCCTAGTTCCATAAAGTGACCCCTTGATAGTCTGAGTGGCATACTGCTACATTTGTAAATTAGCTTAGGTGGCATCATCATTTCATTAGATTGACAAAGTCTGACCATCTCTGGTTATTTAAGCCTTACTTCATTCTGATAAAGATGATATTCTAATTATATGCTTATACTTATTGCAATTACATGCTTATACTTTCTGAGTGTGTATTGGTAAATTGGCTCCCAAACACTTTATGCATTTTGTAGTTATTTAGAGTGGAATTATATATTTATATCTATCTCTCTGTTTCTTTCTGAGTTTTAAAAGTAGAATACAGAAAGAATGATGACTTTATGGAATTACTTTATATGCACACAATGTAGAGAATGTAAGATTCCCTCGTGCTTATCTTTTGCGGATTATGGAAAAACATTTGACTCAGTGATAGAAAAAAATATGGCCCCTTCCAGGTTCTTTTATAGCAAAATGTTTCCACCTACATACCTTAATCATTCAAGATTCCTTGGAAGATGTAACAACAAAAATAATATTTCAATCACAGTTATATAAAAGCTAATTGGTAATTTATGGAGCACTTTAGAAATAGTTTAATTTTATCCTCACAACAACCCTGGAAGGTAGGTGCCCAGGGTCACATAGCTAGTTAGTGCCTGAGGCTGGATTTGAATTCGCATCTTCTTGACTCCAGGTACAACAATCTATCTGTTTGGTCACCTAATTGTCTAATAAATATTAGGCAAAGTTCTAATGAGAGAGATATGTACTTGCCAAAACTATTCAACTCTGTGATGGAGGAGATCCAGCAAAAACTCTAGGTCAAAGAAAGAGCCCCAATGTATGATGAGGTCCTCAGGATATTCCTGTTTGTAGATGACATCGTATTGATTGCATCACCCGAAAACACAGAAAAACTTCCTGGAAGATATCAAATCCATCCATTCCTGTCCATTCATCCCTGTCTGATGAACAATGTCCATTGCCAAACTTTCAATGGAACTTGTCCAACAGTATGTATATTTTAAATTAACAATACAGATACTCAACAAGCTGGGATTCACAGTTGAAAAAGAGTCAGAGAGGAATTTAGGATAGAGGAAGATTTGTCATGAAAAGATGAGTTCCATTTTGGACACAATGCATTTGAGATAGATCCCAATCCCTTTCTTCCCTTCTTTTCCTTGCTCCTCTCACCAATTCACAAATACTTGACTCTCTCTTCCCAACAGGAACCTCTTCTCCTTGAGTTATCAGATGTCTTCCTTAGGAGGGAGAAAGACTGACTTGCAAGGAAGAAGCTCCGAAGATGCAACCAGATGTATATCCTATAGAGGTAAATCTAGGCTGAAAGGTCTCTGGAGGATGCCCTTTGCTGGCCTTCTCCCCTTTCAAAAGGTAGTTCATGAAGGTGTGGTTGCTTTCTCCAGTGTCCATCCTTACAGTCATCATTTCAGGTGTATTTTTTGGTGGAAGGTGGTAGAGGATCCCTCCACCTCTCCCATAATTCTATCAGCTTGTTCCTTATCAGCCCTCATCAGATGGTCTAGGCACTATTCCCTAGGCAACCTAGAGCCTTAAGGGTCCTGTCAGTTTCCTTCTTACTCCACTTGCTCTAGTGCATATTAACACATAATGTTCTTCAAATATTTGATGAAAACTCATCTAGCTTATGATGTCCTCAGTGCTTCCCCACCCCCTTTCCTGTAACCCCTTTCTGAGCTTAATAGTCAAGATGTCAAGTAATGATGTGCTAAAGAAACTGGGTGTTTAGATTAAAGAATTAAAGCCCTGGTTGGAAGGGCTTTAATAATTCTCTTTATGTATCTCAGTGGTTATGGAACAGGGAATGAAATTATTCATGGTTGTGTCTATGGGCAAATATAAGACCAAGAAGGCAGCTAGGTGGTGCTGCAGGGTATAACAGGATGGGCTTAGAGTTGAGAAGATAAGAATTCAAATTTGACCTCAGACACTTACTAGCTGTGTAATCCTGGGCAGGTCACTTAATCGCTGTCAACCTCAGTTTACTCAACTGCAAAATGGGGATAATAATAACTTTGAAGAGCTTTTTATGAAGTTTACATGAAATAATATTTGTAGAGTGCCTTAACACAATGCTTAGCATATAGTCATTACTGTATAAGCACTTATTCTTTCCTTTCTCTTCTCTTCCAAGGGATGAGACTGCATTTGGGAGTAGAAAAAACACTAGATTTGAAGGCAGGAGACATGGGTTCAAATCCTGACTCAAACTTTGTGACCTTGGACTAGCCACTAGTCTCTTTGAGCTTCACTTTCATCACTTTTAAAGTAAGGAGGTATGAACAGATGATCTCTAGGTCCCTTCTGACTCTCAGATCTTATGATAAATAGATTCTTGTGACAAATCAGCAAACATTTGTTCAGTGTGTGCCAGGCACTATGCTAAATATAGGGGATTCCAAGTCCCTGCCCTCAAGGTTCTCGCACTCTAATGATAAGTTAGAAGGAGACTGATGGTGGTTCACACATAAGGAATGATCAGGACCATGTATAAGTGAAAGGGGCTACTTCAGGAGGTTGGGGCAGCTAGGTGGTGCAGTGTATAGAGCACCAGTGCAGGAGTCAGGAGGATGTCAGTTCAAATCTCACCTCAGATACTTGACACTCACTAGCCGTTTGACCTTAGACAAGTCACTTAACCCCAATTGCCTCATTCTGGGTCATCTCCAGTCATCCTGATGAATATCTGGTCACTGAATTCAGATGGCTCTGGAGGAGAAGTGAGGTTGGTGACCTGCACAGCCCTCCCTCACTCAAAACAAAGTCAAATGCAAGTCATGTCATTATTTCTCTGATGGCATGGTCTTCTTTGGGAACAAAGGATGAACACACACTTTATAAGGTAGTGAGTTTCCCATTTCCCATTGTCTTCAGTGCGGGCTAGGTGACTACTTTTGGGGGATGTTGTAGAGGGGATACCTACACTGGGTGGGAGTTGAAATAGAAGACCTCTAAGATTCCTTCCCCCAATTCCCCCTCAGCAGTCTCCAAGATACCAGGGACCTGTGATCCAGAAAGATCCACTGAGTTTCTATCCCTTTTAAAGACTCTCTACTCTGGTGTCCTATTTCATTTGGCTAATTCTTCCCTCCCAAGCTCTGTACAAAGTAGTCACCTGAACTTTCCTTAAGTCTGGGCACTTAGATTTAGATGGGCATGAGATTTCTTTGGGTCCTATTCCTTCCATTCAGAAACTTTGTCAACTCATCCCCAGTTCCTCCGAAACAAACTACTCACAGATAGTCTTGGGGATGAATCAAGAGTTGGGGAGATATGGGTCTTGGAAGGATGTGGTTCTCAGTGCACTGATCCAGGGCTATCCTCCTGCCTGCCCTTCCAGACCAACTTTCAATCCAAGAAAAACGTACATTCTAGTGTCTAACTCATAAAAGGGGCCTCTAGAGGCCATCTGTTCTGTTCCCCAGTTCCCATGAAGCATACTGCCTTCATCCAGATTGGAGAGAAGTGGGTATGTGGAGTGGTGGTTTCTTTCTTCTTAAACTTTACAGAAAGATATTTCACAAGTTCCTTTGCTTCTGCACTGACTCCTGAATCTCTAAGCAAAAAAATAGTTCCAAGGTCAACATACACATGTATATAATAATGAAAGAGGTGGTTGAGGCTTGGCAGTTCTTGATTCTGACACTCACAACACTAGCTGTATTACTATGGACAAATAACATTAACACTTCTGAATCTCGGTTTTCTCACCTTGAAAATGGCTATAAACAAATTGCCCAACTATGGTGACTGAGTAGGAGGAAGCAGTATAGCCCAGCTTCTCATCAAAATTAATACAACAAAGACCTGGAAATCATGCCAGACCAAATGCTGCTTGTAAGGTCAAAGAATGATCATAGTGAGTAATTTTTCAAGTCGAGGTTTGTACAGTGAGGTTGCAATTAACACAAGTTCAAATAAAGCAAATTTCAAGTTAGTGTAAATTATGAAATTATACTAGGTCATTTAATGCAAGCCATAATTGAATTAATCTGACACATTTAAGGTGGTCCAGGATTCTCACATGATGATACATTATCAGTCTGTACTTGCCTGTTATCCTGTGTGGATGAGATGGGCTACTTCATGCCATGTTACCAAAAGTTGGGTTAAGTTACTGCTTTTGAAAAGAGCCCTTAACAATCTGGGCTAAAGGAATAATACTCCTAATTGGAAACACTACTAGCACAAAAAAGAAGAATCTTATTATTACATTATAACAAAAATTTAATGTAGCAAAATGTCATGAATGTGGTCATAGTAACTCTAAAAGAAGACCAGATGTTTCAATGCTTGAATATATTATAAAAATGCAGGCAAAATCTTTTTAAAAAGCAAGGTTGCTTCAGCTTTTTTTGGTTTGCAAACAACTTGAAGTAATAAAAGTGTTACAGTGACAGAAATAGAACAACTTTTAGCTGTTTGGATTGAAGATTGAAATTTGAAAAATGCTTTCCTCTTAGAGCAGCCATTCAGACAAAAACTTCAAGATTATTTAAAACAGTGGAAAAAAATGAAAATGTAATGGATAGTGAAGAAACTTTTACTCCAAGCACTGGTAGGCTTGATAGCTTTAAAAATCAACTTTGATATTATAATGTTAAAATTACCAAGAAGAAGACAATATGGAGGAAGATTTGGAAATTAAATAGCACGAGGTTTTGAAGAAAATCATGTAAGAAGGTGAATACATTGAACAACAAATCTTAACGTGAGTGGAACACCCTTATTCAGGTGAAGGATTTCTATTGCAACTTTCATTTTTAAGAAAGAAAAAACTCAATCTGGATTGAAAGTGTGTATAGATAATCATTTATTTGGAGGTAATGAAGAAGAGAATTTTAAAATAAAACCAATGATTTTTTTTTAGATTGATCCCAAATCCACCCATCCTGAGAGGCTGCAACTATTGATCACTTCAGTTCTCTGGCAGTCAAATAGGAAAGTATGAGTGACTAAAGATGTTTTCAAAGACCAGTTTTCAATTTATTTTAGCCTAGCTGTTGAAATATGTTACAAGAACAACAATATCTTGTTTAAAGCATAACTGATTTTAGATAATGTCCCAGGTCATGCAACTATACTTGGTTCATTATGTGAAAATGTGAGCATGCAAATTTTTCAAGATATGTATAAAACTCTCTGCACCTACCAGTTGATATATAAAGATTTAAAGAAAGAAAAACAGTTAAGTCAGTCTGTGCTGCTAAAATGTTTTAAATGACAGTAATGATGTTTTCATCATATCAGTATAGGTTTATCTTTAGGTATGGCATTCAGTCATTTTAAAGTTTTTATTTTCTACACTACTCTATTACTTTTTAATAAATCCTAAATATGGTTTATTTTTTCCTGTTGTATTGATAACCAAATTTTAAAACTTGTCTTAAAAATTTGCATTGCATATTTCCTTTGGGTTGAAATGAACTGCTACATTTTATGACTTTGAATAGCATTACTACCTCATGAGATCCATCTTTCACACTAGACTAAGCCGGATAGGAAGACTGACAACAGTCTGTGGACATTGGAGACAGTATCTTCCCAAGAAACTACCACACGAAGTCTTCCAACATAGGAACTGAACTGGGCCTGTAGCTGTGCAGTAGGGCAAGATGAGGTTCTGGACCCAGCATAGAGGAACCTGACACTGCAAGGAGCAGGAACAGATGCCAACAAGAAGCTGTGTCACTTTTACCTTAGATCTGGGGCACAGATCCAGTGCAGAATGACGAGAGGTCCTGCTCCTTGGGGTGCTAGACAAGGGGACAAGAAACTATTGTGGACCTGAGGCTATGTACTTGGCAAAGAGCAAGAACAGAAGGGAGCACTAACTGTGTGATTTTGATCTTGGGATGGGGAGACGACTCAAATTTCACCCCTTGCCCGGTCTCAAGCCTGCAACTGAATAATCATTGTGAGGAGCTCAGAACAATTGAGAGCCTGAAGTTCTATTGCTGTAAGCTACAGAGCCTTCCAGGTAGCTGATAGTGGTCAGGGCCAGCAGCAGATTCCTGAATCTCCAACCGAGGCAAGCCCACAGTTGTTCTACACAGTCCCAAACCTTTGTCAGGAGCTTGCAAACTCAGACCAGTGGATCATACAATTTGGACCTAAAAACTTTGGACTAGTCTGAGCTTCCCATAATATCTTTGAAGAACACCATGCTCAAATACCTTAAGAAAGCAGCAATAGACCTCCTCCAGAAGTACTAAGTGTTTGGATCTAACACAAAGTCTAAATTTGGGGAGTAAGACTGGAAGGATGAGCAAACAGAAAGAAACCACCATAAAGAGCTATTATGGTGACAGGAATGCCCAGGACAGAAACCCACAGGAACAAATGACTCCAAACATCTATAAGTAAAGCTTCAAAGCAATGCAGAACTTGAACTCAAGTTCAAATAGAATTCCTAGGACAGTTGAAAGAAGTGTTAAAATTTTTAATTTTAAAATTTGAGAATGCTGTGGGAAAGAACTGGAAAAAAGGAGAGAATAGTAATGACTTAACAAAAAGTATATGAAATTTTACAAAAGTTTACAAACTCCTTGAAAATTAGAATGGACCAAATAAAAAATGATGCCTTCCTGAAACATTTAGAGATATTAAAGCAAAGTTAAAAAACTGAGGAGATAGAAGAAAACATAAGGCAAATGAACAAGAAGACAGCTCAAGGAGAGATAATTTAAGCCATGTCCAACAGAACAGTTAGACATTATATTTCAAAACATCATGAAAAAACTGCCTAGATCTCTTAGAACCAGAGGACAGGGTGAAATTAGAATGAGTCCACTAGTAACCTCCTAAAAGAAAATGGAAATAAAAACTTCTAGGGACATTATAGCCAAAACTAAAGCTTCCGTGTCAGAGAAGAAATGCTTCAAGAAACCAAAATCAGAATGACAGAAAATTCACAACCACAACTATAAATGAGTGGAGAGCTTGAAATATGTTAATGCAAAACAAAAGTTTAGGCATATAAACAATAACAACTTACCCAGTAAAGCTAAGTATAATCCTACAGGAAACTTTTAATGAAATAAAGAAATTCCAAACATTACCAGTCAAAACTGAGTAGAAAATTTGAAATACACAGAAATTAGGAGAGAAAAATAGATAATTACAAGCAAGCCATCATAAGGGAGTAAACAAGGATGACATATTTGTATTTTAATAGGGGAATTGATAAAAAGTGTCCTCTGAGATCACTAATATCATTAAAGTCTTTAGGGGTCGTAAAATTAGAAACCTAGGATTAGTGTTATTATCTTTTTATGATCTTAAAAGAAGAAAGGAAAGAGAGGGAGTAAAGCAATGCACTAGAGAAGGGAAGAAAATTATTTCACAGAATCAGAGTATGCAAAAAGAAGATTATACAAAGGAGGGGGAGAGGTGAGGGGAGCAGGCTACCCTTGAAATTCGCTTGCATCTGACTTGGTCGCAGGCGAGAAAAACCCACACAAAGGTGGGTGCAGAGACACATTTCACTTAACATGGAAATAAGAAAGAAATGGGAGATGGAAGAAAGGGGGTAATATGAAGGAGAGTGGATTCAGGGAGGGATTGGCCATAAGAAAAACAAACTATAGTTAATGAAGGTGGGTTGGGAAAAGCTTCTTTGAAAGAATGAAAGAACAAAAACTCATTAAGTTTAGTGAGGGAAAGAGAAGTAAGGAAGCAAAAGCAAATTGCATCAGGTATTCGAAATTGGTACTGAGAACACTCCTCACTACCATCTTCTTTGTAAAGAGGGAATGGAAAGCAAAGAGAGGAAGAAGTGTAAAAGGATAGAATCATAGGGAATACACAATTAATAATCACATTTACAAATATGAGTGGGATGAACTCATGAATAAAATGGAAGATGATAGAAGGAAATCAGCCAGTCAACTAACATTTATTTAGCGTTTCCTATGTTCCAGTCAATGAATTAAGTGCTGGGAATTCAAAGACAAAAAAAGTCTCTTCTCTCAAGGAGCTCATGATCTAATGGGAGAAAAAACATGAAAACAGCTATGTATAAACAAGATATATGCAGTAAATTGAGTATAGACTTGAGGGAAGGCACTAAGATTAAGAAGAAAAAGTTTTAAAATGTTGTTTACAAGAAACATTAAAAATAGAAATATTTATACAGGGTTGAATTAGAAGTTTAGAGTAAAATCTAATGTGATTCACTTGTAGTTTTCAAAGGAAGTTTGGCATTCACGATGTCAATAAAAGGCAACAGCAAAAGTAGACTTGATTAAAAAGATAAACAACATAATTAAATTTAGTTGAAAAGCACCATAGAAAATGAAATAATGTCACTTATGTACTGAATGGCATACCATATAAGTACTTAACAGAAACGTTAAATGAGTTATAGTGAGAAATATTAAAACTGTAATAATGAAGAATCTCAAAATCTATACCTTTCAACTTAGACAAATCTAACCAAAAAATGAACAAGAAAGAAGTCAAAAACCTGATTTTAACTTTAGAAAAGTTAAATAAGATTGACTTCTAGTAATTATTGAAATGGAATAAAAATGAAGAAATTACTAAAATTCATTGAAAAAAAATAATTTAATCCTAAAGAATACATGAGATAAAGAAGTAACAATTTCACTAAAGATAATGACGATGGGAAAACAGAAGGCAATTTTTGGGGTATAATCAAAACATTCCTTAGTAGAAATCTTATCACTCTAAAGACTTTCACCCACAGAAGCGAAAAAAAGCAGATTAATGAATTGGGCATGGAATTTTCTAAAAAGTAAAAAACAAACAAAAAAATCCATAAGTTAGAAGACCTCAAACTCGAAAATAAGCATTTTTGAGGCAGCTAGGTAGCACAGTGGAAAGAGTGCTGGCCATCAGGAGGACCTGAGTTCAAATGCTGCCTTAGATACTTATTAGCTGTGTGACCCTGGGCAAGTCACTTAACCCCAATTGCTTCCAAAAAAGAACTTAAAAATAAACATTTTGAAAATTGAAGTAACAGATTAAGAATAATTGAAATAAAACATCAGCAAACTAATAAATAAAATCAATGTCTACTTTCTTAAAATTAAACAATAAAACAGATAAACTATAAACTAAATATATTTAAGAAGAGGAAAAACAAATTACCAGCATAAAAATGAAAAACAATAATTCACCACAAACGAAGAAATAAAGGAAATTGTTAAAGATTATACTTTTCAGTTGTATGCCAACAAAATTAATAGCCTATTAAATTAAATTAAACCTATTGAATGAAAATTTATAAAGAATGCTACATTTCCAGATTAAGAGAACAAAACATAGAGGTCTTTAGTAACCCAATCTCAGAAAAAGAAACTGAAGAAATCATAGCTATGTCCCTAGAGGGAAAAAAATTTCTGGGACCAGATGGATTTATAAGTGAATTCTAGCGAACATTCAAAGAACAATTAATTCCAATATTACATAAGCTATTTGGAAAAAATAGGAAGGGAGTCCTACCAAATTCTTTCCATGAAATGAATATTCTCTAGATACATAATACAGGGAGAGTCAGAAATAAAGAAAGAAAAGTATAGAATAATATTCCTAATAAATGCTGATTTAAATATTTCAAAAATATATTAGTGAGGAGACTATAGAAACATATCACAAAGACTATACAGTATGCCCACAAAAGTTGTGCAGTATAACCACATTTGATTTTTACCAGGAAAGCAGAATTGGTTCAATATTAGTAAAATTATCGATATAATAGATCATATTAATAACAACATAAATCATACGATTTTATCAACAGATGCAGAAAAAGCATTTGACAAGATACAATTATCCTCTTTAAAACTAAAAAGCATAAGAAAAACTTTATTTTTCCTGTGATAAATAATATCTATCTAAAAGCAAGAGTTAGCATTCTCTGCCATAGGAATAAAATAAAACATTGTCAACAATATTTACTGTAGGGCTACAAATATTAGCTATAGAAATGGTAAGGAAAAGAAATTGAGGACTAAATATAAGAAGGTAGCAAATTTGTCATTCTTTTATATGTGATATGATAGTTAACATAAGAGAGTCAAATAAAAATTACTTGAAACAATAATTTAAGCAAATTTGTAGGATGCAAAATAAATACACATAACTCATCAATATTTCTGTATATTGCAAATAAAAATCATTAAGGAGAGACAGAAAGAGAAAATCCATTTAAAATAACTACGGAGTGTATAAAATGTCTAGGAGTGTACCTGCCACGAAATACCCAAGAATTATATAAATATCATAATAGCTAGAATTTATATAGTTCTTTAAAATTTATAAAGGGCTTTACATATGTTAACTCATTTGATCCTCACTACAGCCTTGTGATATAGGTGCTATTATTATCTCCATTTTACAGATGAGGAAACTGAGGCTTGAGCTAAGTGATTTGCCCAGAATTATCAGCTAATAATTGTTGTTGGTAGAGTTTGAACTCAAATATTTCTGAGGCCGATTCCAAACCTCTATTCACTGGGCTACATAGCTGTTGTTTGTTGCTGTTGTTCATCCTTCATTCTCAAAGAGGACCAATGAGACATCAGGAGGGTGATATCTTGATTTTCAAGTGAAATGGATTTAAGTGAAGCACACCTGTGCAAAGTCATCAGCTCCACTCTCTCCTCCAGAATCATTGGAATCCAGTGACAGAACATAGGTCAGGATGACTGGCAATGACCCAGAATGAGTGGGAGATCTTGTTTTGTTTTGTTTTGAAGTTAAGGTCTTTCTGAGCTCTCAGTTTGCCTGAAGCAATACCCATTCACTAGTTAAAGGCTAGGTAAGAAATGAGGTAAAAGATGGCCTACTTTACCTTCACAAAAAAATCAATCAGGGAGGAGATGATCCTCAGAGTTTCAGCCAGAACAGAAACAACTGCTATTTACACTCACTCTGAGCCATTAAAATGCAAACAATGAAAAAATGAGACTGGGGAGATGGGGTTGTTGGCCAATCAGTGAGAGTCAGAGTGATTTGGGGGAGCTAGGTGGTGCAATAGATAGATTACTGGGACTTAGGAGACACTTATTAGCTGTGTGACCCTGGACAAGTGACTTAACCCTATTTGCCTCAGTTTCCTTATATGTAAAGTGAGCTGGAAAAGGAAATAGTAAACTTCTTGCCTCACTATACAGACTTCAAAATACAACTTTGAAACATTCTTTACATAAAGATAAACCCAAATAATTAGAAAAATATTCATTGATCATGAGTATGTTGAATAAATGTAATAAAATATTGCCTAAATCAATTTATTCAGTGCAATGTCAATTAAACTGCCAAAGTAGTACTTTATAGAGCTAGGAAAAATTATAATGAAATTTATCTGGAGGGAAAAAAAGGTTGAGTCACAAGCCAAACAGGGTTAAAATGGGAAGGAAGATATCAAAATATCTTGCAAATCAATAATTAAAATATTTTGGTTTTGGTTTAGAAATAAAGAGGTTGATCTGTGTAATTAGGTAAGTGAAATACAGAAGCAAATGAACACAGTGGCCCAATGTTCAATAAACCCAAAGATTCTACCTACTGGAGTAAGAACTCACTGTATGACAAAAACTGCTTGAAAAACAGGAAAGCAGCCTGACAAACTACATATAGACCAACATCTCACACCTTACGCTAAGATAAAATCCAAAAGGATACATGACTGAGACAGAAAAGGTGATATGAAAATAAATTAGAGGAATAAGCGGAAAAAAATTAGCTTTCAGATCTATAGGTAGGAGGAGCATTCATGACCAGCCAGAGGATAAAAGAGGATAAAAAAGATAAAAAGAACAACTTGATTATGTAAAATTAAAAAGTATTCGAGCAAATAGAATCAGTGCAGCTAAGTTTTGGGAAGCAGAAAACTAGGAAAAAATCATTGCAGCAAATTTCTCTGAAAAGAGATTTCCAAAAGTATAAGAAATTGATCGGAACTTACAAAATTAAGAGCTATTCTACAGTTCTTAAATAGTGAAAGGATATGAAAGGAGAGTTTTTGAAGAAATTCAAACTCTCAGTAGTCATATTTTTTTTTAAATGATCCAAATCACTCGTAGTAAAAATAAGCAAGTTAAAGCAACACTAAGGTTCTTCCTCACACCAACATATTGGTAAAGCTGGAGGAAAAAGGAATATGATAAAGATTGGAGGAACTGTGGGAAAACAGGCACATTGATACACTATTGGAGAAGGTTATTGGCTCATCCATTCTGGAAGACAATTTTGAACTATGCCACTGAATTACTAACCTACGTGTGCCTTTTTACCCAGTGCTGCTGCTATTTCACTGTGACCCCAAATTTCCAATACAAAACAAATGGACACTCAGGCAGGACTCTTGAGTAGTTTCAGTTAATTAGGGAAACTGTGCCCCAGCTCATGTTCCACTGCCACTGAAGAAAAATGATACTTTAGGTGTGGTGTGGGATCTATAAAAGTATCCTTTGAAACTGACATTTTCTTGATAAACCCAGGCTTGGGGGACAGGATTGACCTCTGGGTAGATGTTACCCCAAAGTCTGATCCTCCTAGAGATCTAGGGATGATAGAAGTTTCACAAAAGGCATTGAAACTGGATCCCTGGGGAGCCGGGGACCAGTGACTCTGAGTGGAAAGGAAAAGGGGTGTTGGGTTTGGTAGGAAGTGTTGGTAACCAGCCAGGCTTGGTGGACTCTGAGGACAGGGTAAATCAGAGCACTCTGTCAAATAGGGAGATAAAAAAAGAAAAGGGAATCATCCACTCAGTGGGTAGCTAGGGGCAGGCATCAAAAGGGCTGTCAAGGACTCTGGTAAAACACAATATTCCAGTGTTGCAGAAAGAGACTAGCACAGGTAGCTGGGCTGTAATGGAAGGAGCACTGGTTTGGGGGGTCTGTATCACCAAGGCAGTATTCATAGCACTAGCGGTGATGATGAATATGCCAGCTTAGTTCTCGATCGCAAAATATAAAAAGACTTTATACAGAAGGCAGAAGAAAAACATTTATTTAGACAATAGAAAGTGAAATCCCTGAACCAGAAAGCAAAATCTGTCATGGTGACCAAGAAGTTAATAAACATGATCACCGCAGGGGGCAAAGCCATTCCCAAACCTCCTGCCCCTCAGCCAGGGCCTTCTCATTATAAACTGTCACGAGCCTGAACCTTGCCTTTCTTCTGGCCTGCATTCTTTCCCCTCTGCCCCAACTGTGCTCACTCACTTCCACCCAGTTCTGCTCCACTCTTCCTATTCTGCATGTTCAGCATGCTTGTCCCACTACGTATGACCTAGGCTTCTAGGTGATTCAAACAGATAATACGGGCCTATTAATGAATGAGAAAGATCTTTCCACTTAAATTAATATTACATTTGATCCCAGGATCTTTCATATTCATTACATAGGTCAGTGGGGCAACAGGTTTTAACAGAGCTTTAACAAGGATAATAAGCATATAAAACAATATCTTAGACAACTGGTGTCAACAGAACTTTACAACAGTATAATAGGGATCACACAAAATGAGCACATAAAACAATATTTTAGAGTGGGTTTTGAGCATAAGCACCCCATAATTCCCTTTCAGCAAATGGGGCCCAGAATCTTGGGATAAGGAGCGAAGGTCTCTTCTTCCATACCTACTTCCTGCTGAGACTAGACATGGAACAGTCCCTGCCCCAAGAGGTCCCATTTGAGAGAGTTCTTTAGCTGGCATCTGGAGTTTGGTTGACTTCAGGTCCAGAGATGACATATCACCGTCATGGAGAGGAGGTGACATATAGCTAAAGCAATCAGACTTCTGCAGGAGGAGGGTACTAAGCCTTTGGGCAACAAATCTAGCAAAAAAGTTTAATAGACAAAAAGCCAAAAAAATTAAAAACCAAAGGAACTGTAATCAGAAGCAGGGTGGATATATGATCAGCTGTGGTTCTAGAGACCATGAACCAACTATCCCAGCCTCATTCACAGTAGAATATATGAGTTAAAGGTACAATCTGGTAATCCTCCTCTCCTGAATAAACAACAGTTTTGGTATTATCTTTCCCATATGCTATAATTTCCATAGCCTTTGTAACATTGTGTGGCTTCCATTTTACCCATACTTTAGCTTCTGATTGTATTCTGTCAGTAGGACCCAATCCTTCAGTTCCTCTGTTACTTATTTCAGAAGGAGGGTCAGTTTTCACAAGTGTACTTGTTTCACAAGGAATAAAAATCACTTGAACTATTCTGTCATTTTTATAAAACTGTATGGGTCCATCACCTAAATTTTGGAATGTTGACAATAATGTTCTCTTGATAATCACAATCTATCACTGCAGCCAATGCATGTATTCTTCAAGCTGCTAATCCCGATTTAAGTAATATCTGTCCAAAATGATTCTTAGAGTTTCTCATACATATTCTAATAGAGATTGTTCTTATTTCTTTCCTATCCAACCAAAAGTCCTCCAAGCAATATAAATCATATCCTGCTGAACTAGGTATCACTGGATATGATGGTGGAACATCTGGCCTCACAGTTCAATACTTAACATTTGGAATCTTATGTGTTTGTTGTTTTCTAATTTGCAGATTTGGGATCATCATTCTTGCTAGAGGTATACTGTCTCCCAATAGTCTATTATTCAAATTACATAAAGCAATGAACAAATTATCTTTCCAATGTTGATAAGAATTATTAGAACTTAACTTTCTTAACTATTGTTTCAAAAATCCACCCATTCTTTCAATTAACCCAGATGCTTGTGAATAATATGGAATATGATATATCCATTCTATGTTTTTAATACACAATATTTCTTCATTTCATTACCTTGGAAATGTGACCCATCATCACTTTGAATCTACTTTGGGGTTCCATAATATAGACTTATGATATCTAAAGTTTTACAGGTGTTTTTCTGGGTCACATTCTTAGAGGGACAAGACACTAGCATACCTGAATAGGTGTCAACAGCAATAAACATAAATTTGCATCCTTTATCTTGGGGTAGGGGTCCACTACAATCTATTTGCCAAGTTTGGGCTGGTACATTCTCCTTTACCATCTCATCTCTCCAGTTATTATCTGAGGAAGAGTTCGTTCCTTTTCCAAATGACACATATAATATTCTTTGGCTACTTGTTTTAACAACGAATAAGGCAGACTAATACCTCAGTCTTGTGCCCACTGGTGTGTGACCTGGACCCCTAAATGGCTGGCCATTTGATGGACTCATTTTGTTATTACTGGATCACCACTTGGTGTCAGAGTAAGGACAATATGTTGAGTAGCAATCTGCTAGTCTATCAAAATGTGCATTGTACTCACGTTCTGGTGTGGTTAGGGATACGTGAGCATCTACATGAAAAACTGACAAATTAGTAACTAAGAACATGTTCCATATATCTTCCCATAGTTCTTTGCCCCAGACTTGTTTGCTATTAATTTCCCAATTTTAATTTTTCCACATGGGCATCCATATAGCTAACCCATTAGCTACCGCCCATGAATCAATGAATATATGACATTGTTCCCCTTCTGTTTTGACAGTTTGGTGTACTGCTACAAGTTCAGTATATTGACCACTTCCACCTATCCCAATACTTTCCAAAATCTACCTTGTACATGGGCTAACTCTTTCCAGTGTCTTTTGTGGCCCAAATATTTTGCTATCCCATCAGTAAACAATGCAGGTCTCTTTTGTTCTTCAGTTAATCCATCATATCCTTCATTCCACTTTACCAAGGACTATAACAACTGTTACTTTGATTCAGAGGATGTACTGTTTCCCTCAGTATCTGTTTGCTATAGCTTCATGTAAAACAGAAACATCACTTTTGACTGTTTTAGATCTATTTTGAATATACCATTTCCATTCAATTATGCTAGCTTCCTGTGCATGTCTAATTCTATGAGAAGCTGGGGTACTCATTACCCAGGTCATAATTGGGATTCCAGGCCTTAGTATTGCCCTCGTACTAAAAGTCAGCTTTTTAGTCTCTACCAAAGCCCAATATGCAGCTAACAACTGCTTTTCAAAAGGGGTATATTGGATTCCAGATGAAGGGATTTTCCTAGACCAAAATCCTAAGGATGCATTTTGGCTTTGTTGTTTTTGTCATAAAGTCCAGTTTACGTATTCATCCTGGATAGTCACTTGGAATTCCACTCAGCCACTTTATGTAGTCCATAAATCTAGGGTCAATCGAATAGCATCCTTAGCTTCATCAAAAGCTTTACTCTGCTCAAGTCCCCAATCAATTTGATATTTTTTCCTAGTAATTTTATATAAGCATTTTAAAATTTGTCCTAGATGCGGTATATGATGTCACCAATAGCCAAATAATCTTATAAACTTTTGGGCCTCTTTCTTATTTATGAGAATATGAAAATCCTGAATCTTTTGCCAGGCTTGCAGGAGAATATCTTGCAGCCCCTGATTCCACTGTATACCCCAAAACTTTATGGTTAGAGCTGGCCCTTGAATCTTCACAGGGTTAATCTCCCACCCTTTGCTTTTCATATCAATTAAAAGTATCAAACTCTTCTCCACTTCTTTTACAGTTTTACCCTGAATCATAATATCATATATATAGTGAGTAAGCTGTACACCAGGTACTTCTAATTCATCCAAATGTTCAGCCACAGTCCTATGCCAAATAGTGGGGCTATGCAGGTATCCTTGTGGCAAACCTGTAAAAGTATATTGTTGGCCCTGTCAAATGAAAGCAAATTGGTCCCATTGTTTGGAATCTATTGGGATATTAAAGAAAACATTGGCTAAATCAATAACTGCGTACCAAGTGCCATCATATTTCTGAATCTTTCCTATTAAGGTAATGGCATCTGGAACATCAGCATACAATGGAGGAGTGACTTTGTTCAATAGTCTATAATCCACTGTCATCTTCCATGTCCCATATGACTTTCGTACTGGCCAGACAGGATTATTCCATCAAGTGCTGTAGGGACTAACACTCCTGCCTCAACATATTCCTTTATAGTATTGGTAATCTCCTCTTGTCCACCTGGCACATGATACTGCTTTAAAGTAATTACGTTAAAAGGTTCAGGTAAAGTGATTGGGTCCATTTTTATTTTACCCACTAAAATTGTATTAATTTCTATCTTCCTTACTGCAAACTTGTATCTCTTCTCAGGTAAATTTAAAGCCATTCCTCTCAATATATCTATTCCAAAGATGTATTCAGGAATGCGTACAATTACCACAGTATATTCTTTCTTAGGTAATTGTCCAATTTTCATCATTAGATTGACTTGTCTGGCTAATATTTCAGCCCCTCCCAATCCTGTGGTGGTGATAGGAGTTCCATATTTAAACTTATCAGGGTTTCCATATAAAAGGGAGGCCTCTCTGCTAGTACCTATAAATGCCTTAGTTACAGTATTTGATCCATTTTTCCAATATATTATCAAATTGATACGGGGTCTGTAATCCCATCTGTATATTTCTTCAATCTGAACTGGGGTTTGGCTCACTTCCTAATCTCCCTGAAGGTGTGACAAATTTGGATACAAGGGTTCAGCAAGATCTGTAGGGTCAGTTCTTACTTCTCTATTTTGTCTAGTATCAAGTCCCTTTTCTTGGTACATTCTGTATAGTTCACTAGTGGGAATACCACCTATGCTTCCAAATCTACCCCGATCTCAATAGAGCAGTAAACAATTCTTTCCTTGTCAATTTATTCTGATTTTGAATCTGCTGACTATTTACTCTTCTCTCTCTAGCAATTTTGTCTTATCCACAGTCATCTAAGTCACTTAACTGTGGAATCTTGTCCAGCATCTCTGAAAGAGGGTGCCCAATTTCCCCAATTATTAGAGTCAAAATCAAGTGTTTGTAAGTAGGAGGAGCCGGCTTCACTATTATACTTCTATGTTAAACTGCAAAGGGAGTATCATAGTATGTACCTGCATTTCCATTCATTATAGAAGTGTTCATTATTTCCTCCTTTAACTTTTTTATACAGTCCCTAAGTGAATACCGGGTCTGTCTCCACTAGGTCACATAAAGTCTGTAAGACACTGCATACTGCAGCCTTCTGTAGCCAAAGCTAACAGATTAGTTGTATTGTTACCTTCTCACATATTGTAATCTCTAAAAGTTTGTTGTACAAAAGGATTCTAATACCTATAAATTTCAAGCAATCCACAGGATCTATAGATATTCCTCCAGCTCTTTCATCACTGATTTTCATGATCCACAATACTAACTATTGTCCCATCCTTTGGGTAAACCAACTCAAAATTTCTATGACCTCCTGCTGAGTAAAATTCTCAATTATTTCCCTAAACACTATGTTACCTCTTTGGTAACATGTTTCCATGCTTCTGAGTGAGAAACTTCTCCCTCTAAAATTATTTCACTTCCTTTGTCACTGTAGCAACTAGGCTGGGTCTGTACAAAGGTGAGATGAGCATTTCTTTTGTCAGCCTTTAGCCTCTTCTGAGCTAAATTTTCCTTCTGCCTGAGATCCCCAAGACTTCTCTTCTAAAGTAGAGCCTGAAGGATGAGAATTTCCAAGTAAACTAGCTAACACTTTTTCCATCTGAATTTTTTCCCTAATCAGCTCATCTCTATTTCTATGTATAATATCTGTTAATAAAATCCAGCCTCTCCTACTTACCCCTGCCAACTCCTTCTCTGGCCTTATTGGTATTCCTTACAAAAACCTTTCCAAATTTCCAGATTCCCCCTCCTGTAACCTGACTTCCCATTTTTTGCAGGGTCCTGCTCTTATGAAAAAGTTAAATCATCCCCACCTTGGATACTAGTTTCTTCCTCTAAATCCTTTCTGCCTCCAAGTAGAGATTTTATACCCTGTGATCGTGTTCATGACACCAAATGTATCGCCAAGGCTATATTCACACACTGGTGGTGACTATGATTATGCCAGTGTGATTCTCAATAGCAAAATATGAAATAGTCTCTATACAGAAGGCAGAAGAAAAACATTTATTTAGACAACAGAAAGTGAAATCCCGGAATCACAAAGCAAATTCTCTCATGGTGACCAAGAAGTTAATAAACTCGATCACTACAGTGGGCAAAGCCATTTCCAAACCTCCCCTTCCTCAGCCAGGACCTTTTCATTATAAACGGTCAGGAGCCTGAGCCTTGCCTTTTTGCTTGGCCTGTGTTCTTTCCCCTCTGCCCGACCATACTTGTTCACTTCCTCCCAGTTCTGTTCCATCCTTCCTGTTTGGCCTGTTCATCAAGCTCCTCCAACCACATGTGACCCAGGCTTCCAGGTGATTCAAGCAGATCACATGGGCCTATTAATGAATGAGAAAGACCTTTCCACTTCAATTACTATTGCAGGGTAAGAAAATCTTACTTGGAAGCCCACTAGTTTATGGGGGGGGTGGAGTGGGGAGAGGGGGAAGAGTGGGGACTGAGACCTGAAGAAGGGAAGAGCCTTGGCTAAGGACAAAGAGCTAGTGAGCAGCAAGAGCTCACTAGTAAGTAGTGAGTCTTCCACTGCAGAGCAGCAGACAGAGAAGACAAGCCCTCTTCTCTTTGGGTATGTACTATCTCATTGACAAAATTGCACTGCTGTCTTTTTCTTTTATGCAATGGCACACAAAGTGCCTCCTGAATAGGATCCAGTGACCTGGGTTTGAGACCTGAGGCTGCCACTTCCCAAGTGCTGTGACCTTGGGAAAGTCACTCTACCTGTCTAGGCTTCAGTTTTTACCTCTCTAAAAATGGGCATATTAATACCTGCACCACCAACCTCATTGGTGTGTGTGTGTGTGTGTGTATGTGTGTCTGTGTGTGTGTGTATGGGGGGAGGTAGGAGCTGTGAAAGTCCTCAGGAAGAGAAAGTCTTCTTCCTTGTGTATGACCAAAATCTTTCTTGCTAAACTCCACACCCACTGTCCTCTCCTCAGGTTTTCTCAAAGTCTCCTACTTTACCCCCAGAGATGGAACACAGCCACCCACCTCTTTCCTTAAAGGAAATTGTCCTTTAGGCCTTCCCCTTTTCTGGGCTCAGCAATCAAATTGCTCAATGCTCCACTCATGGAACATTTCTGCAGAAGGTGAGATTTTCTGCCAGCTCTATAGCAGCTTGGGACCGAGCTGTGGCTATAGCAGGTGCAGGGGCTTCCAGGCCAACATCAAGGTCCAGGAGCCAGAGCATGGAGGAAAGGAGAGAAATATGGAGAAGGGCAGAGAGGGAAGAGAAGGAAGGGAGGAGGGGGAGGAGGCAAAGGGAGGATGGAAAGAGGAAGGAGGAAGCAAGAGGAGGGGGAAAGGAGAAGAGATCAAAGAAGAGGACTAGGGAGATGAAAGGGATCAGAGAGGAGAAAGGAGAGCAGGAAGGAAAAGGAAGCTAGAAGGATAGGCAAGAGCTCAGTTCTTTAGGCTGGAAAAGCCCAGACCAGTCCTTGAGCAGGCCTCCTGCTAAGCTACACATGCTGAGCCAGTGCTAGGGCACACATGGGACAGGAGTGTTTGGGCCAGGGAAACCAATTCCCAGTGAGCCTTGCCCTACTGACCATCTCTTCAGGTAGTGGAGGCAGCAGGAAACATCAGGGGCCTGACCTCGCTTGACATGGCCTCCTAGGGATGGGCTGACCATCTCAGAGGAGTACTTCCCAACAAACACCAGACAAAGTCATCAGTCAAGAAACATTTATTAAGTCCTTACTGTATGCCAAACACTGTGCTAGGTGCTAGGGATACAATAAAAGGCAAAAACACTGTCTGTGCTCTCAAGGAGCTCACATTCTAACAGAAGAGACAATTTGTAATTAACTTTAGGTACACATAAGATATAGACAGAGGAGGTGGAAGGCAATATGCGAGGGGAAGGCACTAGCAGCTGAGGGAGCTGGGAAAGGCCTCCTGCAGAAGGTGTCCCTTGGCCTGAGCCTTGAAAGAAGAATCTAAGAACCTTGCATTCATCAAATGCCTGCTGTGTACATGGCACTGTACTGGGCACGAGGAGTGATACCACCTTCTCCTTTCCCACTCCTTTCCCTCCTTGCTGCTTCTTGCACTCACCAAGACCTGGCTGTAGTTGCACTTTTGCTCATTTCCTCACACTCCCCCACCACTCACATTCCACTCTCTCACTCCTTCATCAAGATGGAGGAGTTGGAACCCTTCTTGCTCCCCACTCCCTCTACCATCAACACCCAATATCTTTTTGTTTTTTGAGGTTCATTCAATCCATGTTTCCCACTGAGTCAAGGTCCTAGCAAACTTAATGAGAAAAGGGTAGTAAAGGACAAGAGAGACAAGTCCATCTGGCAAACAGATAATGTTACTGATTGAAGTGCAGATAACATACACATACACACTTGCCATCCATCATTGCTGAGTAGTATTTAATTACCCATGACCAAATTTTTCCTTTAAGTGCTCTGGCTTGGTCACATACTTTGCATGACTAAGAAAATACTTCACAGTCAAATCTGTCAATACATAGAAAATATATGGCAAAAATATACACACAAAAATAAATAATCATTGTAGTCTTCAGATGACTCATATTATTCAAGTTAATTTGGAGGACGTTGTGTTGTACAACAAGACTCTGAATTAGTTTTGTCTTTCTAGCAACTACAAAACCACAATCTTATTTCTAGCATCTTATTTCTTCAAATTTAATTTGGTATAAAATATACCTAAGGTGAATTTGCTCTCTTTGGACTTCCTATTATAAAGTTGACTTGCAGAATCATCAAATCAAGCACAAGGTAAACACAATTATAATAAAAAGGCAGTGAAAGTAGGAGAAAGAAGAAATGTTAGTAAAATTGAAAGGCAGAAAGGAGATAAAAGGAGAGATGGTGTCAAGAGAACTTCAGGCTGATGCTCCTTGGATGCCAGCTCCCTGCCACATCCGGAAAAGCCAGTCACAGGGGACTCTGCTGAGGGGTGTAAAGCTGGATTGAAACATTTAGTCAGTCACAGATCTAATTACATACACCAATTCAAAACCAAGAACACTAGAGGTGCTTAGATGAAAGATCAGGAAAAGCAAACACTAAGTTTTTTTCCTTCTTGGGTTAGCTTAGCTGAGTCAACAATTCAACACAGTGAACGTACTCTGCTCCAGGGGTCCAAAACAGGGGAATGCTGTGTCAAACTGGCGGATAACCAATTTTCAGGCAAACATCAAGGAAACCTCAACCTTCTGGGAAAACGAGATCTCAGCGGATTCACTCTCCATAGGTGTAGTACTGGTGGTCCTCAGCCTCAAACACCGCCATCTCTTGCATGCTGAAAGAGACAGAAATGAAGTTTCATTGTATTAAGTTACAGTCAGTACTCATTAATCTGGGAATGGGAGGAGAGGAGGGATGGGGCCAAACTAAGACCAACTAGATATATTTACCAAAAGATTGAGTATGATATGGATTTTCCCCACGGCCACACATACTTGCTAACAGGTGGATTAATTAATACACTGCAAAATTCAACCTGAAAACTCTTCTACTTATCAGGATCTGTGGTAGGAAGGAATGGTTATAATTAGTACTGAAAGACAAAAGAGAAAACAGGTTGAGAAGGTAGGGTTAAAAAAAAAAACCTTATATTGACCAAGGGATTTAACTGGATATAACAACCTGTTATAAAAGCATGGGTTTAGGCATGACAAAAAAAAAAATCATAAAGCCCAGTTTTTCTATTTCACCTCATAAATGCTTGCTGGTCTGCTCTCCAGACTGGTTCTCTGCCGTAAGGGACATACTGGACGCTCTGGTAGCCATTCTGGAAGCTACTGGGGAAGCTATTGTGGGCGTTGTGCTGGAAGCCATGGTGGCCCCTCCTTTGGGCATCGTGGTGGACGTGGGATGCTCCAGAACCAAGGCCATACAGGTATCCAGAATACTTGGCATCGTCGATGTGGTCTTCAAAGAACATTTCTCTCATCTTGAAAAAGGCCATTCCCGTGAGCAAGGAGTCGGACCCTGCCTGGTGCTGGGAGCCAATGCGCTCCAGCTCCAGCTGCGTGGCCACTTCTTGCAGTCCGCCCCTGAGGTTTCTGCAGCTCTTCATGAGGTACTTGATGTCATAGATGACGGGAAAGAAGAGTCGGAGGATCTCGAAGAAGTCGTGGGCTTCTTCAGGCAAGGGAGAGTTGGTGAGGATCTTGATGAAGTAGCCGAAGTCGTAGCCGCTGTGGAAGGATAGCCACTTGACCCCTTCACATAGCACCACTCCTGAGGTCATCAGGAGCTCCGCAAAATATTGTGCCTCGATGCCTTCTTCCTCGTGCTTCTTGAACTGGATCCCAGACATGGTGAGGAGCTCGATGGAGTCTTGCGCGTACATGTCCTCCTTCAAATTGAATTTGAAATTGAACTGCCACGTGGAGGTTCCTGGGGGGCACTCGCCTTGCTCATTCATGAACGTCAGCCCCAGCTGGATGATCTTCAGCCAGTCCACATTGCATCTCAGCAATTGGTACTGGTAGTCGGCATAGCTTCTGAACTCCCCCACCGGTTTGGCCACCACACCTGGAAACTCCGTGTCCATGGCCACGTAATTGTACTGCTGGATAACGGGTCGCATCTTTTTCATCTCCTCGTCCAGGTTGCAAGCCCAAACTTCCCGGATCCGCGGGCTCTGGTCGGCACCGGGAGCGGGCATGGTGGGCAGAGGCGGGGCGCGGGGCGGAGGGGCTTCGGGTGCCGAGAGGCAGCAACTTCTCATCGGGCTGATCCGAGATTCGCCTCCGAAAGCACCTTTTCCTTCCCCCTGTACTTTGGTACCTGCGCTGGGGCCCCTGTGGTCGCGCTTCTCTGCTTCCTCCTCCACCGCCGCTGCCTCCTCCTCACCATAGAGACGGCCTTCCGTGGCTGCGCCCCCAGCCTTCCTTCTGTCCCTCCCCCTGTTCCGTCCCTCCCCCCCACGCGACGCCCCCCGCAGGTAGCCTGGGGAAAGAAGGGGGCGCGGGGAGCCGCGTGGCGCTGCCCCTCCCCTCTCCAATTCCAAGTCCAGGGAGAGAGCTGCTGCTGCGCGGTGACGTCAACCTGCCTGTGTGCTGAGATGATGCTGATGGCTCCTCTTGTAGCCCATTACGGGAGATGTGCGCGCGTGTTTCTAGGAGACCCCAGCAGAACGTCAGCGCTCGCGAGGAGAGAGAGGGGAAGAGGGGGAGGAAGAAGAGGGGGCCCTCAGTGCGCGCTGTAGCTGTCCCCTCCTGCGGTGCCGCGTCGCGCGTTCCCCTGCCAGTCCGCCCCTGCGTACTGTACCCCAACCCCTTTTGGAGGTGGTAATGGATGGGTGGGTGGACTGAAAGACTGACGGAGGGACGGAGGGACGGAGGGAGTGAGAAAGTGAGAGACGGTTCCGACCTAAGCCCAGAATTGCACAGGAGGAGAAAGAGGAGGAAGAGATAGCACAGGAGACAGCGAGGGGGGGAGGGCGGAATTGTCTTTGTAAAACGACAAAACTCTTTTAACAACTCTTGTTAATTTCCATACATGTAACCTAAGCAAAGGTCTTCCTTGGTACTATACCACTTAGCCCAGTGATGTCCAGCCTTGACCTGAGACAATGAATGAACGAATGAAGAAATGAACAGACGAATGAATGGATGGATAAATGAAGCAAGCGTTTAGGAAGCACTTACTATTTCTGGGGGCGGGGGGAGGGCAAGGTGTGTGTGTGTGTGTGTGTGTGTGTGTGTGTGTCTGTGTCTGTGTCTGTGTCTGTGTGTCTGTGTGTGTGTCTGTGTGTACAAAAATAAGATAGTCCCTGCTTTCAGAGTTTTGATGTTCCAGTGTGAAGCTAGCTAATGTTCACCATTCCCTGCCAATTAAAGTCTAATCAAATTACCCACACTTTTAGGCTTGACAAAATTACTTCCCTAAATCCATGTTGAAAATCAGAGTCCATGGCCCGTTCTGTACCCCTCCTCACACAGATCTAGAGGGGATGGAGGGGACTGTGCTCTGAGGAAGTTCGGCCTTCCAAACGGAGGCTTCATTATGGCAATTATGATCCTCCATAGGGACATTATCACTGTGTGTTTCCACAGGGAACCCCTGGCATTCTGCCACCAGTACACCTGCCACAGGGGCTCTATGGATGCCAAGGCCATGCTAGAAATTATGCTCCACACCCCAGGGCTGCACCCCTGCGGCTTGGATGAGATTGTGTGGGTAAAACATTTGTATACTTTAAAGCACTATATAAATATGAGCTGTTGTGGGAGTGGGGCTGGATGTGTGAGTGAGAGGACCACATGGGGGAAAGATGCAGAATGTCTGATTTAGGTCAAGTTTCAGGGAAAATTTTCTGGCCATAAGGGCTTTTCCAAGGGGGGATGGGCTGCCTTGGAAGTGGGGGCTCCCCTTTCCAGCTGAGGCTGGATGATGGCTTATATCAAGGCTGTGATATGGAGGATTCCTTTTTCTTTTTCCATTTTTAATATGCTTTTATAAGATCTTTTGTAGTGTGGATTTAACAGAACTTAAGTGAATTTTTTCTTCATTTTCAGTTACTCTTTTAATCATCAAAGCATTCATTACGTTAATTTGGTTCATGATCTTTTTTATTTTATTTTTTAATTAATTTATTTTTAGTTTACAACATTCATTTCCACAAGCTTTTCAGTTTTAAATTTTCTTCCTCTCCCTCCCCTCCCCCTCATGCAAGACCTCAGGCAATCTGATATATGCTCTATATATACATTCACATTAAGGGGACTCCTTTTTCTGTGTGGATTGCACAAGCTGGTGACTGTGTTCCCTTCCCACTATCAGTTCTGTAGTTCTTTTGTACATATCTAGAATGCTTGACTTTGGGAAGATCTTCCTTCAGTTTCCACCTCTGATATTTCTTAGCTGTGTGAGCCAGTTCAAGTCCCTTCACCCCTCTGAGGCTCACCCCTCTACTCATCAGTAAAGTGGACATTATAGCTGCCTCACAGGGTTCTTTTTTATAAACTATAAGTAATTGGAGCCAGTGCTGTTCAGAGCCTCTCTGCTACCCACATTCCTACCCCAAAAGAAATGTTCCTGTCACGGGGTATTCCTTCTTTTCTTTTTACATTTTCTTTTTATTTTCAATGCCTAATTCCCTCCCTCCACCCTTCCCTCATTCCTTAAGGCAAGAAATACAATACCCACAAAACATATTAAGCTATGCAAAATATATTTCTGCATTAGCCATGTTGAAAATATAAAGAAAAATAAAGGAAAATAAGTATATTTCAATCTGCATTCTGAGTTCATCAGTTTTCTATCTAGAGTTGGGTAGTATATTCATCATGACTCCTTTAGAGCTGTGGTGGATCATTTTATTGACCAAAATTATTGAATCTTTCATTGTTAATTAATATTATTGCCTTATTGCTGCTACTGTGTACATTATTCTCCTGTTATGCTCACTTCACTTATTACTTGTTCAGCCATTCCCCAGTTGAAAGGCATCCCCTCAGTTTCCAATTCTTTGACACCACAAAAAGAACTGCCAGAAATATTTTTGTACATGTGAGTCATTTTCCTTTTTTTTAAAATCTGTTTGGGATACAGACATAGTAGTGGTATTGCTGGATCAAAGAGTGTACACAATTTGATTGCTCTCTGAGTATCGTTCCAAATTGCTCTCCAGAATTCACTACTCTACCAACAGTGCACGAGCGGTCCTATTTTCGCACATCCTCTTTAGTATTTATCATTTATCTTTTCTGTCTTACTAACCAATCTGATAGATGTCAGATGTCAACTCAGGGTTGTTTTAACTTTCATTTCTCTAATCAATAGCGATTTAGAGCATTTTTTTCACATGACTATAGATTCTTTTAGCTTCTTCATCTGAAAACTGCCTGTTCATATGATTTGATCATTTATCAATTGGGGAATTACTTGTATTCTTATAATGTTGACTCAGTTCTCTATATCTTTGAGAAATGAGGCCTTTATCAGAAGTACTGACTGTAAAATTATTTTCCAGCTTTTTACTTTCCTTCTGCTCTTAGTGGCATTGGCTTTGTTGTGCAAAACCATTTTAATATAATCAAAACAATGCATTTTATATCTTGTAATGTTCTCTATCTCTTGTTCGGTCATAAAATCTTCCCTCCTCCATGTATCTGACAGGTAAGCTATTCCTTGATCTCCTGATTTGCTTATGGTATCACTCTTTGTGTCTACATTATGTACCCATTTTGTTCTTCCCTTGGTTTACCCACATAAAGCCTTGATTTGTCCTGCAGATAATTCCTTGGTGGGAAGTGGTTTGAAGTTTACTCAGACTTCAGTGGGAATTT
Source organism: Bettongia penicillata ogilbyi (assembly GCA_023548195.1). Taxonomy (NCBI): domain Eukaryota; kingdom Metazoa; phylum Chordata; class Mammalia; order Diprotodontia; family Potoroidae; genus Bettongia; species Bettongia penicillata. The sequence continues at coordinate 586,051 of JAJHZJ010000172.1, forward strand.
TGTTTGCTTAACTAGGCATATCAGTTACCAGGGTTTTGTTCTTATTTTCCTTTCTTCAGTGCAGAAGGAAAGAATGGAGGTAGAACTGAGAAAAAAGTAATACTTCTTCATTGAAGACAGTGAAGTAAAATAAAAGTTACATTTCCAGTGTGGCTTCCTTCAAAGAAATAAGCAAGTGGTGAGAGGGATTGGTTTAAGGGAAAATATAGTTGATGACTTTGCTGGAATCCTGTTAACCAGTTGATGGTCTCAGGGGACAGGGGGAACTTGGCTGGTGGTCTCTTTGGGGGTCTGGGATTTTATTGATCGTCTGAATGGAGTCTGGAATCCATTGGATAATTTGGTTGGGGCTCTGGCTTCTGATTGATGGTCTCAGTAGGGTCCTGGAACACAAGTGTTAGGCTCACGTAGGGCCTGGGATTTGATTGGTGGTTTTCATTTTGGCCTGGGTAGTTAAGTAAAAGTTTCATTGTAAGCCTGGCTCATAATTGTAGGTTCCTGATGAGTCTGCTAACACTACCCCTGCCATAGAAATTCTGCAGTAGTTGGGATTATGAGAGAGGGGAAGAAGTACTGATTGAGTTTGTTCTTCCAGTCTCAAATTCCTTGTAATCTCCATAAGAGGCTGCTGCAGATTCTTCCAAGACCACTGTTCAAGTGGTCTGGTTACTCCCATGAAGACTGCCAGTTCAACACTGGGGTTCCACTGAGACTGGCATTTGGGGAGTAGGGTTTCATTAGGATCGTTGCCTGGCTGGAAAGAGGATGAGAAACATGTGGAGAAAGTGGAAGAAAGAAACAAAAATAACAGCAAGAGAGAGGCAGTACGACTAGTCTCCCTTGAAAGGGCTCCAGGGTAGGAGATGCCATGGTCACTGGTCCTTGCGACTTCACTTCTTGTTATGCCTGACCCAAACGATTTGGGAAAAAGAGCCCCAGAGTAGCCATTAGGACCTGCCATGTCATCTCCAGTTCACAAGTTATTTGTGGCTGGAACAACTGACCCAGTCAGTTCCTGTGTTTGTGCCTCAATTTCCTCATCTGTAAGTTTTATTGTCCCTTCCAGCTCTGATATTCCATGTTTTTATATTTTCTGTTCTCTTCCAGCTCTAATATTACATGATCTGTGTTCTAGGGCTGTCTCTGGCTCTGATTTACCCTGCTCTAAGTACTCTTCCATCTCTCACCTTCCATGTTCTAAGATCCATCCCAGATCTAACATTCCACATTCTGTGTGCTCACTGCCTCTTGGGTTGGGAAACTCTCTATTCTAAAATTGGATATTTTTAGGCTGTTCCTAGCTGTCACATTCAAGGACCCTCTGAATTCTGACATTCTATGTTCTAACACTTTCTTTTATAGCCCCTCTGTTTGACATTTTCTGTTCTATGATTAGAAAAAAATATGAACCCTCTAAAGTTTACCTTTGCTCTGTTCCAGCCTTCCTTTAAGCACACCTCTTTTCCCAGATAATTCCCCCTCCATTCCATCCCCTTGGGATGCCTACAAACTGCTCAGGGTCTCACTGTCCTAAAAGGCATACTTTGAATATCTCTTCCTCCAAAGTCACCTCTATTCTCTGGGACCTGAGAAACTCCTCTACCCCCATTCTTTGAGAGTGTATAATTGTGTATACTTCTTCCAGGGGAATAAGTGTTCCAACAGGGAACACTTAATATAGTGGATTCAGAGCTGGATTTGAATTCAAGAAGAACTGAGTTCAAATTCTGCCACACACAGGTGTTAGCTGTGTGACCCTAGGGAAGTCATTTAACCTCTCTTGTGCCTCAGATTCCTTATCTGCAAAGTGAGATGGGGATTGGATTCATTGGTTCCTAAGGTCCCTTCCAGCACCAAAATTTATGATCCTTTCATCCTCTACTAGTGTAAGTTCACCGTCCCACCAATCCCTCTGGCTCCCCACCCCAAGATGGATGAGGACTACATCACTTTTTGTTGGGAAGAGAACGATTCTAGTGTCCCTCAAGTTATCAGTGTGGCCAAAAATATCTCAATCACAATCTAGATTGCATGCAGAGTCCTCCAATCTGTCTGGGGCAATCAGTATTTCCATGCTGATTTGATAGGCTAAAATTTGTACTAAGGGAAGATTGTTTGAAGGATCCTGCCCAGCAAGCCTGCCCACAGAGATGGTCCTGTGTGAACCAGGGCTGGGCAGGGAGCATAAAGTCTAAGTCTCTCTGGAAAGAGAAAATCGCCTGGGCTGATTGAGAGAAGCAGCAGGAGCAGCCTTGGGGAAAGGCTTGAGATCTGCAGAGGAGGAGGGGCTGGACAAGTTAATCCCTGTGAGTGGCAGCCCAGGCTGGTGGGCCCTTTGGGGAGGGGGAGGGGCTGGGAGGGCAATGAGGAGCTTCAGCTGCCAGGCTGCAGCCCTAGAGTCATGGAATCCTCCAATCACAGGCCCCCAGAGTTGGCGGGGACTGCAGAGGCCTCGTTCCCGCCCAGGCCTGAGCACGAATCCCATGGACAGCATTCAGGACTTGTGGGCATCCAGCCAGTGCTGGAGAAGTCAGCCCTTTCCTCCTGAGGCACCCTCTTCCAAGCTGGGACAGCTGCCTCATGGAGGGAGAGCAGGGATTTCATTCTGATTCCCCCTCCCTCCTCCCAAGTAAAGAGGGTCCTCAGAGTCTTCAAACAGCATTACTTCCGGGACCCAACTCACCATCACAATCTAATGCACCTGGGGCCGGGGTACCAAGGGACCTTCATGAGACAAAAGAGTTTCCCTGGCCCTCTGTGATTGTACCTGGGAGGAAAGACCCAGGTGAGTGTGTGGATGGTGGCAGGTCTTACCATTATGTATTGTTTCTAAGTCATATATGTCCCTGTGAGTGCTCTATCCAATAGCTGAATGCAGTTGAAAAGCAAAATTATTGATAAGGGAGGAGAGGTGATCCTTAACTTCTCTCCCACTCCCCAAACTCTTGAGAGTGGCATGAAAAGACTGAGCTTAGTGGTCAGAGCTGCTCCAGATGCTACCAAAAAACTACTTTCCCTGGCAGGAGAGAGGACATTCCCAAGTCATCTGCTGAGGAGACTCAGAGGTGTCTCATTTTAGACAGTTTAGTGCAATTTGGACAGCCTAGCCTGATTAGAAACATGATCAGAATTGGAGATCTCTCCCTCCCCTTCCTGTATTGTCTCATAATGTGCCCCTCACCCCCTTCAGTTCAGAGCTGGGGGGAAAAGCTTCAGGATACCTAGTAAGATGCTAAAGTGGAGAAGCCAGTGTGGCCAGCAGGCATCGTCTTTGGCTATGTATTCCCATCTCAAGCTAAGTGATAAGCAGAATGGAGAGGGTTGTTTCCCCCATGGTACTAGCCCAGGCATCTCTCCCTCTACCAGTCAAGTCCCAGCATCCTAGAGATACCTCCAGTGCTGTCACCCACTTCAAGCACTGGATCAAACCCATATGAGAGAAAAATAAAAAATCTCAGGAATAAAGTCCTCACAGATCTGGGCTCATCATATGTTTGTATCATCATGGTCTATCTAGCAAGACACTGGCTTTGGAAGAACAAAACTTTCAAGTGCATCATGAGAGCCCAGGAACAGCTAGGCCTTGACAAACTGGCTCCTTTCTGTCTGTTGTACGGGTTTGGCCCAAGATGATTGTCTCCCATCCATTCCCCCACCCATTCTCCTTTTTCTTCCTCTCCCCTTAAAACTTTGATAAAATAGAAAGGTTCTCCTTCCATGGGGTGTTGCTGTAAAGGGGAATTTTCTCATCCCAGGTCGGGAATGAGGAGAAGGCAGTGGCCCAGAAACCAAGGCAGATATAAACCCGATAAGATTATAGCATGGCTGGGTCAGCAATCAAACAGAGAGAGCACTGAGCTGAATCTGAATGCATAGTCTTAAATTTCAATTAAAAAATCAATCTCACAAATGCAAGATGATAGAAGCAAGCTGGTCTGAACAAGGGAATTTCAGTGGACAGTGAGTTTAGTAAGATGTGTGATATGACAACCCAAGAAGCTAAGGTGTGAAATCTTGGTCTTCCTTGAAAGACAGACCTATCAGGAATATGACTGAGAATGTCATCCAATCCTCTGCCTGCATGCTCCTGGTCCAATGCTAGTGGGCTCTGCCTTCACCTCTGGGATTTGCCTGTTTTTGTGCTTTCACTGCTACATCAGGCTAGTAGGACCTACCTGTCTGCAGCTTCCTCTGTCCTGAGTCCTCCCAGGGCGTCCTTCATCCACCACAGGTCCAGGCCTCTGTAGGCCTCTGTCTTTGTCCCAGGTGCTTCTCCAGTGCTATAGAGGCTGTTCCCACACCAGACTCACCTCAAATGTCCAGTTCCTGCCTCCTGTTCAGACTCCTTCAGGAAACCTGTTGTGAGGTGAGCCCTCCATGCCTCTCACCACTCAGCATCACCACCTGCCACAAGGTTGGACATTGAGGGAATCAGCTTCCTCCCTCAGTGGACTTCTTTCCAATCACTGATATTCTACATGAAGTTTTTTTTCCTCAATGATTACATACTCACACCCCATCATAGTCTCCCCATCCCAGTGATTCTGAACTTCCAGATGAATGATTACCTGCTCCCTTACTCTCAAACTCAACATCCAGATCCACTCACCCCTTCCACTGAGCTCTCTAGAACACCAGCTCCACATATAGGAAACTGGATTTCATCTTTAATGTTTTCCCTTCTCATTTCTTCTATCATCATGCACTGACTGGTACCTGGCTCCCCTCTGATGACACAACATCCCTAACCACCCTTTCTAGCATTGGCTGCCCTTTCTTTATCCACCTTTCCTACCCCCCATCCCTGTCTGTTGTGGAGGAGTCTGAATACTACACCTTGTCATTTCCAGACTGTCCTACCACCAACACTCGGGATCCTCTCCTCCTTAGAGGAGATTAAATCCCTATTTGCTACCCAATCAAGATTCAAGTACCTGTTAGCTGCCAGCCTTCAGGACACTCCTTCCTTCCTCAGTGATTTCAATGCCTGCCTCACTGTCTGTCCACTTGTCTCTCTTTTTCTGTCTCCATCTGTCTGTCTCTGTTTCTGTCTAAGTCTCTCTGTGTCTCTGCTTCTCTCTCTCTCTCTTTCTCTCTCTCTCTCTCTCCCCCTCTGTCTCTCTCTCCCCCTTCCCTCACTCCTTTTCCCTCTCCCTCTGTTTCTCTATCTCTTGCCTTCATACTAGGGGACTTTAATATACATATTGATAGCCCCCAAACAACTTCCCAGTCTCTCAATTTGCTTATCTCTCATGACCTATTCTGTACAATTACACTGGATATGTCTTGTATATAACATTTTGTATTTTATCTCCTCTGTTAGAACATGAGTTCTTAGAGGCCAGGGTCTTGCTTTTTTACCTTACTATCTCTATCTCTTAGCAAGCACTCAATTAATACTCTACCTCCCTATTTATATGTTACAATTGGGGGTAGGGATAAGGAAGGAAATATAACCAGGGAACTGGATTTCCTGTAGAAGAAAATATTAAGGAAAACATTTTTATCTCCAAGGACAGAGAGGTGCTAAGTTCAGCCTAGTTGCTGCCAGGACCATTGTTAAGGGGAAATCTTCTAGTGTCTTCCAGCCTCCAGTGTCCAACTTCTTCCTTATTGGGCAAAGGGGAGGGAGGAGAGAGAAGCAAGACTGACACTCCAAGATCAGGGCTGGGTGCTGAAGTAGAAGCTCTGCCAACTTCTCTAGTCCCATGAAGTATGTTGGCATAATTACCAAGAAGTCTTTACTTGACTATTCAGGGCTTGACTACTCAGTACTTGACTACTCAAGATTTTAGGGCACTGGTCTCTAAATTCTTTATAGATGGCTTCCCTCATAGATGCATTAGAGTTTTCTTATAAAGGATAAACACGTGCTTACAAAGTTTACACAAACAATAGAAAGGATTGTCTGCTAAAGATCAGCTAAAGATGAAAATTATTTGATCTTTGTATCCATAGGGAGCCACTGGAGTTTACTGAGGAGGGGATTGACATGGCCAGACTTGTGCCTAGAAATATCCCCTTGGTAGTTGTGGGGAGACACTGGGGGCAGGGAAACCAACCAGAAGGCTATATCAATAGTCCAAGTGAGAGTTGATGACGTGGGCTTGCACCAGACAGGTACCTGGTGTGCTTGGAGGGAGGAAGAGCTGAATGAGAGATACTGTGGAGACAGACTCAATTAATTGGATACTTGAGGTCAAGAATAGTGGAGAATGGCCCCAAGCCTGGGTGACTGGAAGGTTGATGGTGCTCTTGAGAATACTAGGAGAGCTGAGAAGGAAGGAAGGTTTGAGATGAAGGTCAGAGGTGAAGATAACAAGTCCATCCATACTTGCTCATCCAACAAGGCAGGGGGTCAGGCCTCTTAATCACCAGTCACTTTGGGGAGGAGGGTACAGTCTAATGGAGTTGGGAGGGAGGAGATTTTCCAAAGACACCAGTTCAGTTGAGGACACAACTGCTAGCAGCAATTAGTTTATAATTAATTACCAAGATGGGTTGAGGTGTGATGGGGTGTGACTCTCTTGGAGACAGACAGTTGGCTGTTGTAGGGAGGGTTAGTGGTTAGCCACCTACCTCTTGGGATCAGGTCATAGACCCCCATTTGGGAAACCTGTTCTGGAGTATAGAAAGAAAGATAAGATGCACAAACCCAACAGTAGAGCAGGTATCAAGAAGACCTAGGGAGAAATAAGACATACAGGCAATGGGGTATAGAAATCTATCTTGCCCTACAAAAAAAAATAGAGGGAAAGAGGATGAGAAGGGAGGGTGTGACATAAGGGAGGGCAGATTGGGGGAAGGGGTAATCAGAAGGCACGATTTCTTGGGGTGGGTGGAGGGGAGAAATGGGGAGAAAATTTGAAACTCAAAATCTTGTGGAAGGTAATGTTGAAAACTAAAAATAAATATTTTTTACAAAAGAAAACCCAAGGATTCCCTTGAGGAAGAGACCCTCAGGGTTGTGCTACTCCTGATTGCTAATGCCAAGTCAGCAAACCTGAACAAGCTCTCCTCCCCTGACTTCCACTCTGTGGCTTCACATAAGTCATTTCCTGATCCAAATAATGGAAGTAAAAAGTTTCTATCTTAGGTACATTCCCATCTCAGTCAGCTACAAGACACTACAAAGGGTCATTAAGATAAATATCAGAAGAAAGGCCCCTAAGAAATACCCTGCTGAGAAAGGGTGAGGAAAGTCTGGGCAGGGGGCAATCACAGGTCCTTAGGCACTTAATAACTATGTGATCTTGGGAAAGTTACATTGAGGGTCAGGACAACTCCAAGCTAACATTTGCCTACTGGTAAGTCATAGGTCCTTAGTGATCATCTGATAAAATCACAAATGAACCTACTGGTATTCACTTAGGTAGGTGTAAAGCCTTGGGCCAAGCCATGAGGATGGACAGATTAAATCTACTGATGTGCCTCCTTCAAGAATCTACAATCTAGTGTCATGGGGGTCACATGCAGCAACAGGAACCACAGCTTGGTCTGATAAAACTGGGATACTTACTTTATTCCATTAAAGGGAAGCTTCAGACACACTAATAGGCAGGTTTCAGTCCTAAAGGAGCCAGGTACCTAAATGAAGGGGTCATGTTCTTTTTTCTTAAACTCTGTTTCTTTACACCTGCATCCCAGGTGCTGGGGAGAATTTCTGAAAGCTTGGGCTCGGTTCATGTCTAGGTTCTCCTGAAGAAGAGGATTAGAAATGCCCTTAGTGCATTATATAGGCCAGGTATTTTCCTCCACATCAAAAGAAATGCTTCAGACACCAAAGAGTCACAGGCATGCATTGACAAAAGACTTCAGCATGAAACTTGTTACCTATAGCTCCTCTTATCCTCTCCTGAAGGTGAGAGTGGATTGTCAAATGCTGAAGTTCCCATATTATCTGGGGGTCTTTGAAAGCATCTGCACTTTTCGTTACAGGAGGGAGCTTCTTAGAAAGGGTCACTCTTCTGTGATCTCCCGTGGTGACAAGATATATGCATCAGTGACTCAAGTTTCCAGAGAAAACAGGGACCAAGTCCTCAACTGCATTGCACATCAAGAGAGTGATGTGCTGTCCCACGGGGCACAGGGTTGTGAGTGACTGAGACAAAGTATGTATGAGCATGTGTGACTATTGTAGCCACATGAGTGTATGGGAGGGTGTGGGTAAGAATGGGTGACTTTGTCCTAGAGAGAGAACAGGAGGGAAGTAGGAGATCCCAGCTTAGAATCTATAGCTTTTGTTCCTTCCCTTCCCTCCCTTCTTCTAACACACTCTCATTTTTCTACCTCAGAACTTTTCTGAGCTTCCTGTGCTCATGTCATCTCAGCAGCATTGTTGGAAGCACCTCCTTGTGGATCAGGAGAGCCAATTTGTTAAATTTTCAGTGTGAGCATTTACACCTCACAAATGCTACAAATCAGAACTCCTCTTGTTATTTGTAACCCAATCCCAAAACCCATTGGTGGAAAGCAATGTCCTGCACTTGCATGAGATTGGGAAGAGGGTAGCCATCATGGAGTTAGGAAGACTTGAAACGAAAAGTTCAGTCTCTATCAGCTCTGAAGTCCCCAACTTTGAGAGCAAAGATAGAAATTCACTCCAATTCTGAATGCTGAAGGAAAAGACTCTTGGAAGACATGGGAGGCTCTGGTATCCTCCAACATGTCCGTATTCTCAGCTGTTACTCTATTTAGGGAGACTTTGGGGAGTTTCCTTTAGGGGGCGATCCAAGACTCTCTTGGTTGAGCTAAGATATCTCACTCCCGATGGGACAGTTCCTTTGCTCTGTATTTATTGTCCATTGTGTGTGTATGTATGTATGTACTGTGTATGTGTACATATATGGTATGTATATATATACACACACACATACATATTCTCCTGTGTATACTTTCTCTGATTTCTCTTTTGCTATTGATTCGGATAATTAGTTTTCTTTTGCTATGTGTATTCTTTGTGGAACTGCTGTTTAGTGGGATGGGAGTCAAGTCTTGGATGTAAAGCTTGAGTTCCTCCTTTCCCCATGAATGACCAGTGATCCAAGGTGTAGCTAGAAACTGAGAAACATATCCCCCGATTTCAGGGAATAGATAGCTCTAATTTTGACCCAGTCTCCTCTCTGAGGAAAGTACAGTGGCCCCCAGTCCCAACTTCCTGCTTCCTCCTCTGGTAGGAATGAAAGTCTTCCTTTAAGAAAGATTGAGGGAGAAGAGACTAAAGGTGTCAATTTTGAGTCATATAATGACATCCCCTGTGGTGCATGTGTCACTATATATTGTTTGATTGAGTGACTAGTCTGAAGAAAACAATAGCAAATATTTAATAATAGTAAAAATGTTAGTAGTGCATTTTTGAAAGCCAGTTGCTCAAGCTACCAGCACATTACTGAAAAGATCTTCTGACTCTTGGCCCATCTCTGTTCCAGAACTTTACCAGTAAGTAGGGAGGCAGGACTCCCAAGGACTCCTCCGCCAAAGCTGCAGGGTCCTGCAGCTCATCTCTGCCTTCCTCAGAATAGAGACAAGGGCTAGGAAAGGAGGCAATAGAGGGAGGGGTGAGGGAGTGGCTCTGACCCCTCTTTCCCTGCCTGAGGGACACGAGGAGGGCCGTGTGTGTGTGTGTGTGTGTGTGTGTGTGTATTTGTGTGTGTTTTTCTAGTACTTGTTGCATGAATACAAACATGGGATGGAGCCTGGAGTAGACAATAGAGGGCCAGTCTGGGATCAGGAAGACCTGGGTCGAAGTCTTATCTACCGGCTTGGCCATGTGACTATAAGCCAATCATTTAACCCCTCTCTGTTCCAGGCAATTCCCTAAACCCTGGCTGATTGACGTGAGCAGTAGGACTCTCCAAGCTGGAATACCCCCACACCAGTGAAATCACAAGGCTGGATAAAATAATCATGCCAAGAATAGAAGCAATTCTTTGTGGTCCTGGTCAGACCACACCTAGAATATCATGTTCACTTCTAGGATCCACATTTAGGAAGAACATTGACAGACAGGAATTGTGAGGGGCCTGGAAATCTCACCCTATGAGGAACAGATGAAAAGAGGGGGGTTATATGGTGGAAGGAGTCCTGAATGTAGAATCAGGATCTAGATTTGATCTCCAGCTCTACTACCCACAGTCTGTGAGACCCTCCCCTAATTTAAGAGGATGGTATTGGACCTAAATTCCATGAATCTACAAGTGGACAGAATTTTACTCTGAAAAGAGAAGACAGTAGAGGCAGTGGTAGTTGTCCTCACATAGCTGAAGAAAGGTCACAAGGCAAAGGGATAACATTTTGGTGGGACTTCAGAATGACGATGTAGAACCAAAGGGAAAGATAAAACACCTGGCACATAGTGATGTTTAATAAATACTTGTGGGATTGATTGATTAATGAGTTGATTACAAGGATGCAGGTTTGTCTTAACATAATGAAACACTGCGCTTTCAAAAGGAATAACCTAAGTTGGGAAGTGGTGAGTTCCCAATTACTGAAGGACTCCAAACAGAGATTGGATGGCCTTTTGTCAGGGACATCATAGAGAGAGAGTAATCATTGTGTCTCAGGTAAAAAAAAGAGAGGCTTACTCTCAGTCCTTTCCAGGGGCTCCTGTGAACTCTCTGCTTTGGCATTGCTTTGATGGGGTTGTAGGGAAGGATATGTCCATTTCTTTACTCTTCTGTCCTAGAAAGTTGGCAACCTCTCTTTCAAGAGCAAATACACTGGTGCTCTTGCTCAATCCCTTCTCCACAGGGGACCTGGTGTTTGCCCCAAAGATTGTTCACAGGATGGCTTTGTGCTACCCATGGGACCCTTTCTGTAAAGTCTTCATGATCTCCTAATTGCCAGATCTCTTTTCTGCCTTTCCTTTCTTAGATGGACATCATTTGTTTAATGTTTGCAGGCTCTGTGTCCCCTGGAGCCTTGAGGAAGTTCCAGAGTCTCCCCTCTGGTTGGTGTAGGCTTTTGTCTCTATATCCTTGCTTTCTGGCTCTCTTCCATTCAATGGTATGGGAAATCCTTTGAATGGTATGGAAAATCCCCTCTCACGTCTCCTGCTTCCTTCCTATTCACTGTAGAGGCATCATCCAAGAGATAGTCCACATATAAATATATATATGTATATATACATATATATACATATATATATACATATATATACACACACAGGATGTTATCATATACAGAGAACCATCCCATACTACCTACAATATTTCAAAGAGAAAAAAAGAAAAATCGATTAAACTAACCCATACACTGAAAGTGTCTGTATGCAATGTTCTAGGCCAGTTGGCCTTTCGCTTCTAGAAACAAGTGGAGGGGAGGAGGAAATCCTCTTTTACCTCTTAAAGGTAACTCTTAAAGGTCATATTACTCCTTATCATTATTATTATTTGTATTTTTATTACTTAAAAACGTACAATTTGTCTTCACCAGTAGAATATATTTTCTTTGAGGGGAGGGACTGTTTCATTTTTATCTTTGGATCTCTAGAAATCTAGGTATAATGTGGAACACAGTAGGTGCCTAATAAATGTTTGTTGACTTATTTAGTGTCATTAAAGATTATAGCACAATGGTTTTGGTGACATTTGGGGGTAAGAAATCATGTGGAAGAATATTATAGCCAAGTTTTCCCATGATATCAGGCAGTCAAAAAGTGATACTGACAGTTGCATTTTTTGGTGACATCTACTGGCAGAGAGTGATATTGCCATTTCTGGGAGTTTTGATTCAGGGAGGACTACGTGCAGAGATCGCCATCGGATGGCCAATGTAAATATTACATTTTTAGTTGGCAGTCTTATGTCCAGTTTCGGGTTATTATACTTGGGCACATGCCAAATTGTACTTTTATTTGATTTTAGGCATGTCATAGCTCCTCCTGTTTAAAAGAAACAGTACAGAGCCAATTGGAATTTTGAATTTGTGAAATGAAGTGGGTAATGTGTTTCTTCAGTTTAAATAGAAATTCAGACTAACATCATAATTTTCTATTAAACTCTTCATCCCATCAAAAGTCATCTGATACAGGATAAGATTTCATAGCTGTGAAGACACCATTCAACTAGTTTTTCCTTACAATAAACATATTGGGTGGATTAAAATGATGTTGCTTACCCAAAAGAGTCAAATGTAGAGAAAATAGATACAAAAATAAATATAAAAAAAATAAAAGGTTGACCTTAGCTTTGAAGGAAATTTTTGAAATATCTATATCAAAAGTTTGTCTGAAACTTGACTGGTGTCAAATCAGGCATGTAGGTGACTTGCCTAGGTTCCCAGGGCTAAGAAAAAACAAGAAGCAATATCCTTGGAGTACACAAATTCAGAAAGTAAATATGGCCACAGTTATAATCTTTGTACTCAATAGTCAAAATGGGACTAGAATTTGACTCCTCTACCTCCAAATCCAGTAATCCTGCCACTGTGTAATATGGTCTCTATCCTTCTCCAACTTTGGTACTCAGAAAGATGTTATAGGATGAAATACTCAGGTAAAATTCACATCAGTTCTTTAATAAGTGTAACAGATTCATTGTCAATGTTTCTGGTCACCTGGCAGAAAAGGGCAGCAGGGTCTGTGCGCTGTATTATTCTGTTTCCTTAGCACAGTCCCTGTAGGAAGAATGAGTTTTTCTAGTGATCACTGTGGACCCAGGTTTCATAGACTGTCTCTTTCCTCTTTGATTACCAACATATTGATGCCTATGGAAGTTCCCATACATGTGGGGTTCTGAATTTATTGGTGAAAAGATTATGCCTCATCCTCATATAAGTCCTTTCAAATCTCTCATTTCAGCAAAAAAGCACAATTGGGGTAAAAATTCGCACTTTCAGGATAGAGTATTATATGAACAGGAAGTCAAATAGTTTTATTCAGACCAATTACTATATATTGAAAGCTTACTAAAGGAAACTTTAGAGTTTTTAGAAATTATTTTATTTTTAATATTTAAAAAAGAAACCAATCCCTTATTCTTCTGGTCTTAGAACTTGTAGAGAGACAAGAGTAACCTAATGAGATGAGAATATATGAAGCAGCAGGATCTGGTGTATTTCAGGTCAGGAGGGCATATGTTTAAATCTTGTTTCAGACATTTGCTAGCTGTATGATAGTGATAATAACATTTTGGTACTTACTATGTGCCAGGCACTGTTCTAAGTGCTTTACAATTATTGTCTACTTTGGTCCAACTCACTTCCCCTCCCTGGACCTCAGTTTCCCCCTCTATAAAATGAGGGACTTGAACTAGATGGCCCCTGAGGTACCTTACAACTGTAGATGAATAACGATGATCCTCTGGACCCATTTAAGGCCTTAGAGGAATGATTGGGTAGACAAGGAATTGTACAAGACTATATAGGCTGTATATTTGAGAAGCTGGCAGTGCCTGAAAGGAGAGAGGAAGAGAGAGAGACAGACAGACAGACAGACAAAGAAAGACACACAGAGAGATGGCTAGGCAACTTTGTTCAGAATGGAACATCATAGTTGGAGAGGGATGGAGAACATGGTACAGGAGCAAGAAGACTGAATCTGGAGGTAGAGGAACTGGATTCAAATAACAGCCCTGCTATGGAGGACAATGACTACAACTGTAACTTCACTGTCTGATTTTGTATACTCCCAGGGTTATTGGGGTTTTTTGTTGTTGATCTTTTTACTAGTTCTGGGTACCTGACAAATATTTACCTGCATGTTGCCACTGGTGTTTTAGTCAATTTTTTGATATTCCTTTCACAAATTTCCTTCAAAGATAAGATCAACATTATTTAGTATTCATTTCTCTCAAGTTTGGCTCTTTAGGGTAGGCAATATCAATCACATGATACTGTGATCAGATGTAATTGTGTGTAATCATGTGCTGCTGTATGAACATGTACATTGTAGGGCAAAATCAGTTTCCACTGCTATGAAGTCTTGTCCTCTATCAATTGATGTCTAAT